>CM038145.1:269555593-270155593 GCA_021437245.1 Aegilops speltoides | reverse complement strand
TTTATTGTTTCATTTCCTCATTCGCTGATATCTTTGGAGGTCATATCTGGCTTTTTATCCCTTCTATAACACCATATAGGATATTGATTTGCCAAGTAATTCTCCTAAAATGTAATTTTCTTTGCCACTGCTGTCTGTACTGCATTTGCCTATCTTGGACTTTGTTGTAGACCAAGAATTCGTAAATGGAAACTCTTATTTTGCATTACGATATCATAATCAGCAAATATCGACACCCAGCTCTATTGACGTACTAAAGTATTACTCCCTCTGTAACTTAACATAAGATGCTTTTTGACATAGTGTCAAAAAACGTCTTATATTAAGTTGGAGGGAGTGACTATGATATCAAAATGTTTCCAACTGAAACACGCAGGCTCAACTGATTTCAAACTTGTTTGGTGCTGGCAGTCAGACCAGCCAAGGTTGTGAGGGATGGTGAAATATCTGCGCCTTGTGGGGCGATGGTGCTTCGTCCAACAGAGGGTGGGAATGTCCATGCCCTGAAAGCCATCACTCCTTGTGCTATCTTGGACATCTTGTCGCCTCCTTACTCATCAAAGGATGGAAGGCATTGCTCCTATTTCCGGAGACGCCGAAAATCAGACCCGTCGGGTCAGTGCCATTATCTCCCTTGGACGAAGAGCAACCCTTTACTAACCGTGGTGTGGCTTCAGGATCTTGATTTCTTACATATTTGCTATTATTTCTCCAGGCATTTTATGGGACCGAACAAGGGAGTCTGAATTTGTCTGGCTGGAAGAATACCAGCCCCGTGACAACTTTGTTATTAGAAGAGACCTGTACACAGGACCTACTTTGGACCTGTGAACTCATCTTTCGTTGATACCGTGCTCGGCGCTATAGTTATGCTTGCCCTAACACTTTTAAGTTATATATCAAGAAGCACACAGATACGCGTATTGCAGAAAGGTTGTTGTCTTTTGTTCTCTTTGAATTTTTATTTATAGGCACTCTTTGGGAATTTGATCTGATAAAACTATTGTAAGATGATGTTATTGTATATTTCAGGGTGTGTAACATGTTGGCAAAATATTTACATCTGACTACATGTACCAAGCGTAAGGCGCTTTTGAGCCTTCCTCTCAATATGAACCTTCCTTGGAAATGCTGACAGAAATATTTTCAACATGTGCCTTGTATTCCTTGAGTTGTTTGCATTTTGGTGTCTTGACCTAACTACACACTGTGACCTGCCACCAACCTCAGATTTGACGCTCTGTTCATCTTATCAAAGCAGATTGTTCTTTTTCAATTGGAAGCGGTTTCCTATCAATAGTGAGTAGTCTATGGCGACTTCGTAAATTTTAAACCTTAGTGAGTCCAACCTTCGGTTGTGTTGTGTAGTGTGTGTATGAATCTTCATTGTGTTCCCTAAAACATTGTTATCATTTATTGGTGTATTAAGCCAAAAAAAACATAGTGAGCCGCTTCACCCGAAATTCTTTTTGCCATTCGGATTTCATTGAGCAGACACAAAATCAAGTAGAGAAGTACAAGGGTAGAAAATAGGAAAAAAAGAAATGATAACTAATTTTAATAATATTGTATATTATTAAACGTTATGCTGATGAAAGTCGCTCTTCTTGTGAGTTTCAAATTGGAGAACAGGTTTATGTGAAGCTTCACCCTTATGCTCAACAAATTGTGGAAGCTCGCCCATATCCCAAACCTGCGTACAAGTATTTTGGTTCTTTTTCTGGTGGTCAACGAAGTGGAGTTAGTGGCTTATGAATTGGCCCCACCACTATCCAGCAAAGTTCACCTAGTGTTTCGCGTGTCTTCGCTTGAAGCAACAAATACCAAATCATACACTAGTCTTCATTGATCTTTTTGGGGAACGTAGTAATTCAAAAAAATTCCTACGATCACACAAGATCTATCTAGTAGATGCATAGCAACGAGAGGGGAGAGTGTGTCTACGTACCCTCGTAGACCAAAAGCGGAAGTGTTTAGTTAACGCGGTTGATGTAGTCGAACGTCTTCACGATCCAACCGATCCAAGTACCGAAGACCTCCGCGTTCAGCACACGTTCAGCCCGATGATGTCCCTCGAGCTCTTGATCTAGTAGAGGGTCGAGGGAGAGTTCCGTCAGCACGACGGCGTGGCGATGGTGTTGATGAAGTTACCGGCGCAGGGCTTCGCCTAAGCACTACGACGATATGACCGAGGTGTTAAACTGTGGAGGGGGCACCGCACACGGCTAAGAGATTGCCTGTTGTCCTTTGGGGTGCCCCCTTCGCCATGTATATAAAGGAGGGAGGGAGGAGGCCGGCGGCCTAGGAGGGGCGCACCAAAGGGGGGAGTCCTATTAGGACTCCCTAGTCCTAGTAGGATTCCCCTTTCCTTTCCTTTCTGGAATAGGAGAAGAGGGAAAGAGGTGGAGGAGAAGGAGGAAAGGGGGGCCGCGCCCCCCACCCCTAGTCCAATTCGGTTTGGGCTAGGGGGGGCGCGCGCCTCCACCTGGTCGCCGCCTCCTCTCTTCCACTAAGGCCTATGAAGGCCCATTAATCCCCCGGGGGGTTCCGGTAACCTCCCGGTACTCTGGAAAATGTCCAAACCTTTTCGAAACATTTTCGGTGTCCGAACATAACCTTCCAATATATCAATATTTATGTCTCGACCATTTAGAGACTCCTCGTCATGTCCGTGATCTCATCCGGGACTCCGAACAAACTTCGGTCACCAAAGCACATAACTCATAATACAAATCGTCATCGAACGTTAAGCGTGCGGACCCTATGGGTTCGAGAACTATGTAGACATGATCGAGACACATCTCTGATCAATAACCAATAGCGGAACCTGGATGCGCATATTGGCTCCTACATATTCTACGAAGATCTTTATCGGTCAAACCGCACAACAACATATGTTGTTCCCTTTGTAATCGGTATGTTACTTACCCAAGATTCATCGTCGGTATCATCATACCTAGTTCAATCTCGTTACCGGCAAGTCTCTTTACTCGTTCTGTAATGCTTCATCCCGCAACTAACTCATTAGTCACATTGCTTGCAAGGCTTATAGTGATGAACATTACCGAGAGGGCCCAGAGATACCTCTCCGATACATGGAGTGACAAATCCTATTCTTGATCTATGCCAACCCAATAAACACCTTCGGAGACACCTGTAGAGCATCTTTATAATCACCCAGTTACGTTGTGACGTTTGATAGCACACAAGGTGTTCCTCTGGTATTCGGGAGTTGCATAATCTCATAGTCAGAGGAACATGTATAAGTCATGAAGATAGCAGTAGCAATAAAACTGTAACGATCATAATGCTAAGCTAACGGATGGGTCTTGTCCATCACATCATTCTCTAACGATGTGATCCCGTTCATCAAATGACAATACATGTCTATGGTCAGGAAACATAACCATCTTTAATTAACGAGCTAGTCAAGTAGAGGCATACTAGGGACACTTTGTTTTGTCTATGTATTCACACATGTACTAAGTTTCTGGTTAATACAATTCTAGCATGAATAATAAACATTTATCATGATATAAGGAAATATAAATAATAACTTTATTATTGCCCCTAGGGCATATTTCCTTCAGTCTCCCACTTGCACTAGAGTCAATAATCTAGTTCACATCGCCATGTGATTTAACACCAATAGTTCACATATGTATGTGATTAACACCCATAGTTCTCATCGCCATGTGACCAACAACTAAAGGGTTTACTAGAGTCAATAATCTAGTTCACATCGCTATGTGATTAACACCCAAAGAGTACTAAGGTGTGATCATGTTTTGCTTGTGAGAGATGTTTAGTCAACGGGTCTTCTAAGTTCAGAGCCGTATGTATTTTGCAAATTTTCTATGTCTACAATGCTCTCCATGGAGCTACTCTAGATAATTGCTCACACTTTCAATATGTATCTAGATTGAGACTCATAGTCATCTGGATTGGTGTAAAGCTTACATCGGCGTAACTCTTTACGACGAACTCTTTATCACCTCCATAACCGAGAAATACTTCCTTAGTCCTCTTAGGTAACTAAGGATAACTTTGACCGCTATACAGTGATCCACTCCTGGATCACTATCGTACCCCCTTGCCAAACTCCTAGCAAGGCACACAACTGGTCTGGTACATAGCATGACATACTTTATAGAACCTATGACTGAGGCATAGGGAATGACTTTCATTCTCTTTCTATCTTTTGCCGTGGTCGGGCTTTGAGTCTTAATCAACTTTACACCTTGTAATATAGGCAAGAACTCCTTTGACTGATCCATTTTGAACTCTTTCAAAATCTTGTCAAGGTATGTACTCATTGAAAAATCTTATCAAGCGTCTTGATCTATCTCCATAGATCTTGATGCCCAATATGTAAGCAGCTTCACCGAGGTCTTTCTTTGAAAATCTCCTTTCGCCGAAAAAGGGTTTCCCCCCGCTTTGTATACAAAGCAACCAACCGAATCATACAGGGATAGGTGCTTTGGCGGCGACAAAGATGCATACACGCCCAAAAGAAACAATAGAGAAAGAGCAAAAGAAACAAATGCCGACAACGACCGATCAACAAAAACGAAGAAGCCTCGCGATCGCTAGGCCCACCGGGCTCATCCACTAGGCTCCAAGACTCCGAAGCGTCGGCACCAATCAACACCTCCAAGAAGGATCGCGACGATGACGACGCTGCTGCCAAGGGTTTCCCCCGGTACACGACGAGGCGAGAGGAAGAGTAGCCCCCGACGCCCTCCCGGAAGGTCACCAAGACCCACAGTGCCATCACACGGAGTCGGCCACGCCGACAGGGGTTTCCCCCGATCCCAACCCGCACCTCGGGCACTCCGGATCCCGCCACCAAACCAACCACCACCCTGCGCCAACGCGGTCATGAGGTTTCCACGCCGCCTCACCACGACATCGCGAAGTGAGGACAGACGACGAAGAATCGAGCGGGACTAGGGCATCAGCACCATCGGCACGCTGGAGGGCCCCACCTCCACCGTCGGCCGACGATGAGCCGTCCGGACGCAATAGCAGGAGCACACCAGGCCCGTAGGCCCATAGGCCCGCCGAGCCCTCGTGGGCCGTAAAGCTCCCGCCAGCTGCTGCCGCACGCCATCGGCGCCGACGCCCAAGTCCGAGCCGCCCTCCTCCTCACCGCGCCAAAAACAACGAGACCATGCCGGGCCGGCCCTCAGGGCTCAGATGGGGCCCGACGTGCCCAGATCTGGGTCGGGTGCGCGACGCCACCCAAAGACCGCCACGCCGCCCGCCGCCAAGGAGCGGCGCGCCACCACGCCGGCCGCCACCGCAGGTCGCCGACCGCAGCCTAAGCCGGGCTGCACCGCCGCCGCCTCCTGTCCCGGAAGGAGCACGCTGGGGATCGAAGGTTGCTGCCGCCGCACCACCCGGCCAGCTGCAAGGCGCCGACGGCAAGCGGGGGAGATGGGAAGGCGGGTCCCATGGCGGCGCGGCGCTCCGCCCGGCCACCTCCCGAGGAGGAGGCGCGAGGCAACCTAGACGGAGGAGGCAGGGAAGGAAGGGGGCGAGGCGGGGCGGGCCGACGGCCGGCGGCGGCGGGAGGGGAGCGGGGAAACCCTAGCGCCCCCGCACGGCGCGACCTATCCAGAAAATCTCCTTCCAAACTCTCCTTTATGCTTTCCAGAAAATTCTACATCATTTCCGATCAACAATATGTCATTCACATATACTTATCAGAAAGGCTGTAGTGCTCCCACTCACTTTCTTGTAAATATAGGCTTCACCGCAAGTTTGTATAAAACTATATGCTTTGATCAACTCATCAAAGCGTATATTCCAACTCCGAGATGCTTTCACCAGTCCATAGATGGATCGCTGGAGCTTGCACACCTTGTTAGTACATTTAGGATCGACAAAACCTTCTGGTTGTATCATATACAACTCTTCTTTAAGAAATATCCATTTAAGGAATGCAATTTTAACATCCATTTGGCAGATTTCATAAAATATGGCAATTGCTAACTGATACGTCTCCAACGTATCTACTTTTCCAAACACTTTTGCCCTTTTTTGGACTCTAACTTGCATGATTTAAATGGAACTAACTCGGACTGGCGCTGTTTTCAGCAGAATTGCCATGGTGTTATTTTTGTGCACAAACAGAAGTTCTCGGAATGACCTGAAAATCCATGGAGATTATTTTTGGAAATATAAAAAATACTAGCGAAAGAATCAAGGCCATGGGGCCCACACCCTGTCCACGAGGGTGGGAGGTGCGCCCCCTCCCCCTGGGCACGCCCCTGCCTCATGGGCCTCCTGGATGTCCACCGACCTCAACTCCAACTCTATATATTTGCTTTCGCGGAGAAAAAATCAGAGAGAAAGTCTCATCGCATTTTACGATACGGAGCCGCCGCCAAGCCCTAATCTCTCTCGGGAGGGCTGATCTAGAGTCCGTTCAGCGCTCCGGAGAGGGGGATTCATCGCCGTCGTCATCATCAACCATCCTCCACCACCAATTTCATGATGCTCACCGCCGTGCGTGAGTAATTCCATCATAGGCTTGCTGGACGGTGATGGGTTGGATGAGATTTACCATGTAATCAAGTTAGTTTTGTTAGGGTTTAATCCCTAGTATCCACTATGTTCTGAGATTGATGTTGCTATGACTTTGCTATGCTTAATGCCTGTCACTAGGGCCAGAGTGCCATGATTTCAGATCTGAACATATTATGTTTTCATGAATATATGTGAGTTCTTAATCTTATCTTGCAAGTTTATAGTCACCTATTATGTGTTATGATCAGACAACCCCGAAGTGACAATAATCAGGATACTTCTAGGTGATGACCGTAGTTTGAGGAGTTCATGTATTCACTAAGTGCTAATGCTTTGGTCCGGTACTCTATTAAAAGGAGGCCTTAATATGCCTTAGTTTCCACTAGGACCCCGCTGCCACGGGAGGGTAGGACAAAAGATGTCATGCAAGTTCTTTTCCATAAGCACGTATGACTATATTCGGAATACATGCCTACATTACATTGATGAACTGGAGCTAGTTCTGTGTCACCCTATGTTATAACTATTACATGAGGAATCGCATCCGACATAATTATCCATCACTGATCCAATGCCTACGAGCTTTCCACATATTGTTCTTTGCTTATTTACTTTATCGTTACAATTACTACAAAACTGCTATCGTTACTTTGCCACTGTTACCATTACTATCATACTACTTTGCTACTAAATACTTTGCTGCAGATACTAAGTTATCCAGGTGTGGTTGAATTGACAACTCAACTGCTAATACTTGAGAATATTCTTTGGCTCCCCTTGTGTCGAATCAATAAATTTGGGTTGAATACTCTACCCTCGAAAATTGTTGCGATCCCCTATACTTGTGGGTTATCAAGACTATTTTCTGGCGCCGTTGTTAGGGAGCATAGCTCTATTCTTTGAGTCACTTGGGATTTATATCTACTGATCACTATGAGGAACTTGAAAGACGAAAGAACTAAGATTTTCCCCTCAACTACGAGGGGAGGTAAGGAACTGCCATCTAGCTCTGCACTAGATTCTCCTTCTATTTTGAGTAAGCTTGCGACACCTAAACCTGCTACTGCTATGAATTCTGATATGTCGCATGTTACTGATGATGCCACTTCTACTATGCATGAAACTTATGATGAAACTACTTCTATGCTTGATACTACTATGCCATTAGGTGGATATCTTGATGAACAACTTGCTAGGGTTAGATAGAATGAAATTATTGAAACTGATATTATTGAAGATAGTGATGATGAAGGTTCTCCCCCTAAGTATGAATTTCCTGTTGTTCCTGAGGGTTATGTTATGGATGAAGAAACTGCTAGAGATTTTCTTGCTTGCAATGATAGATCTGAGCTTAAGAAGTTATTAGTTAAACTGAAACAGAAATCTCTAAATGCTAGAATGAAATATGACCCTGCTTTTGCTACTTCACCTATCTTTGTTACTGATAAGGATTATGAATTCTCTGTCGATCCTGAGATAATTACTTTGGTTGAATCTGATCCTATTTATGGGAATGAATCTGAAACTGTTATGGCACATCTTACTAAGTTCAATGATATAGCCACCCTGTTCACTAATGATGAGAAATCCCGCTACTATTATATCCTTAAGTTATTTCCATTCTCATTAAAGGGTGATGCTAAAACTTGGTTTAATTCTCTTGATCCTGGTTGTGTGCGTAGTCCCCAGGATATGATTTATTACTCCTCTGCTAAATATTTCCCTGCTGCACATAAGAAACAAGTTGCCTTGAGGGAAATATATAATTTTGTGCAAATTGAAGAAGAGAGTCTCCCACAAGCTTGGGGGAGGCTTATCCGATTACTTAATGATTTGCCTGATCATTCTCTTAAGAAAAATGAAATAGTTGATATCTTTTATAATGGACTAACTGATGCTTCCAAGGACCACTTGGATAGTTGTGCTGGTTGTGTTTTCAGGGAAAGAACAGTCGACCAAGCTGAACTACTATTGAATAATATGTTGACTAATGAAAATAATTGGACACTTCCTGAACCAACTCCTGAGCCAACTCCTAAACCAACTCCGAAGAAAAGGGGAGTTCTATTTCTCAGTCCTGAAAATATGCAAGAGGCAAAGAAATCAATGAAAGAAAAAGGTATTAAAGCTGAAGATGTTAAGAATTTTACCTCCCGTTGAAGAAATTCATGGTCTTAATATACCACCTATTGAAGAAACACATTGTCTTGATAATCCGACACGCGTAGTAAAGGTAACTTCTCTCTATAGATATGATAAAGTTGAAATCTGGTCTACTAAATTTCCTAGCCAATGTTTAGATGAATTTGATGACTTTACGGCTAGACAAGAAAGTTTTAATGCTTATGTTGGTAGAGAATTAAAGAGCAATGCTTACATGATTCGACACTTGAGTGATTATATGGCTAGAGTTAAGGGTGAACTTAAACTCATTAGTAAATATGCTTCTATGGTTACCACTCAAGCAGAGCAAGTACTTAAAGCTCAAAGTGATTTGCTCGATGAATTAAATAATAAACATGATTTTGCTGTTAGAGTGGCTACTAGAAGTGGTAGAATGACTCAGGAACCTTTGTATCCTGAAGGCCACCCTAAGAGAATTGAGCAAGATTCTCAGAGAAATAATTTAGATGCACCTAGTCCTTCTAAAAAGAAGAAAAAGAAAAACGATAGGACTTTGCATGCTTCTAGTGAACCTGTTGTAGACACACCTGAGAATCCCAATGATATTTCTATTTCTGATGCTGAAACACAATCTGGTGATGAACATGAACCTAGTGATAATGTTAATGATAATGTTCATGTTGATGCTCAACCTAGCAATAATAATGATGTAGAGATTGAACCTGCTGTTGATCTTGATAACCCACAATCAAAGAATTAACCTTATGATAAAAGAGACTTTGTTGCTAGGAAGCACGGTAAAGAAAGAGAACCATGGGTTCAGAAACCCATGCCTTTTCCCCCTAAGACATCCAAGAAAAAGGATGATGAGGATTTTGAGCGCTTTGCTGAAATGATTAGACCTATCTTCTTACGTATGCGCTTAACTGATATGCTTAAAGTAAATCCTTATGCTAAATACATGAAGGATATCATTACAAATAAAAGAAAGATACCGGAAGCTGAAATTTCCACCATGCTTGCTAATTATACTTTTAAGGGTAGAATACCAAAGAAACTTGGAGATCCAGGAGTACCAACTATACCATGCTCCATTAAAAGAAACTATGTTAAAACTGCTTTATGTGATCTTGGAGCCGGTGTTAGTGTTATGCCTCTCTCTTTATATCGTAGACTTGAATTGAATAAGTTGACACCTACTGAAATATCTTTGCAAATGGCTGGTAAATCAACTGCTATACATGTCGGTATTTGTGAGGATGTGCCTGTTGTGGTTGCAAATGTCACTATGTTAACGGACTTTGTTATTCTTGATATTCCCGAGGACGATAGTATGTCGATTATCCTTGGTAGACCCTTTTTGAATACTGCAGGGGCTGTTATTGATTACAACAAAGGCAATGTCACTTTTCATGTTAATGGTAATGAGCATACGGTACACTTTCCGAGGAAACAACCTCAAGTTCATAGCATCAATTCTATTGGAAAAATTCCAACTATTATTATTGGAGGTTTTGAATTTCCTCTTCCTACTGTCAAGAAAAAATATGATATTCTTATTATTGGGGATGATCATATCCCCGTTGAGGTAACCTAGTGTTATTCGAAATTTCTCCGGTTCCATGTTATTCGGAATGAGTTTGTTAACAAGACTTGATCAACCTTGTTAGTGGATTCCTTTTGATGATCATGAGAAGGATGAAACTAGAAGGCACAACCTTCTGTACCCTCTTTTTACTTTCTGTTATTTAGAATAAATAAAGCAAAAAATAGTATTTTCTGTCTGTTTTCTGAATTATCCATGCAATAAAAAATTACCCGAAAATAAAAGTCCTCCAAATGCCCTGCCAATTTAGTATGATTTTTTCTGGAATATTTGAGGATTTTAGGCACTGAGAACACAGCAGGGGGGCAAGCACCTGGCCACGAGGGCCCAGGGCGTGCCCCCCTGCCTCGTGGGCCCATGGTGGCCCCCCTCCACTTATTCCTGCACCCACATACTCCATCTTCCTCCCAAAAAATCCCCATCCAGCTCAAGCACGAGTTCTAGCTCATTTTGCTGCGATTTTCGATCTCCTTGCTCAAAGCTCCATTTACAGAACTGCTTTGGGAGATTGTTCCTTGGTATGTGACTCCTCCAATGGTCCAATTAGTTTTTGTTCTAGTGCTTTATTCATTGCAAATTTTTGCTGCCTAGGTGACCCTGTTCTTGAGCTTGCATGTCAAATTTATGAGGTCCCAAGTAATTCTAATGCATGATATAGGCTCTAGGCACTTGTGGGAGTAGTTGCTATCAATCTTGTTTAGTTTAATTAAATTTTATTTTGAGTTACTAAAAATTTCAGAAATTTGCAGAAAATGATGAAGAGATTTTTGAGGGCTCTTCTAGCCAAAGCTCCAAGGATAAACAAGCTAAGGAGAAAGAAAAGGCCAAGTATAATCTTCCTCGCGTAGCGGAAGTAAGGCCGTGTGAATGGCCTTGTGATAATTTCTTGAGAGCAGCCGGGATTTATGAAAACTTTTATTCTTTGGCTGATAATGCGGGCCTCACCCACTTCCTCCACGACCGGATCGAACAGTATCTCTTACTTACCAATACTTTTGTGCAAAACTTCTACTATTATCCTAAGAATTCACCTCCTTCAGTAGCTTTTCATTTATATGATGAGGCCAAGGAAATGTCATTACGTAATTTTTGCGCGGTTTGTAGAATACCCTTTGAGGGCGGCTTAGAGGAACCACATCGTAAAGATGTGGATGGTTTTATTGATACTATTACTGTAGGGGAGTCGAGGAAGGTTTCCGATGCAAGAATCACTAGCATACATTTTCCTGTTTTACGCTACTTTGCCATATTTGCTAGTCGATGTTTAATCGGTTGCGGAAACTGTGGAAACCTTAGTGTTCCTGATATTATTATTTTGTTCCATGCCTTATTTCGTGATAACTCTTTTAGTATGGGTGCCATTATTGCTAAATGATTAAGCCTGAACCATACAAAGGGCCCGATCTTTGGAGGTATCTATGTTGCATGCCTTGCTAGACATTTCGAGATACCTATTAGGCATTATGAGAAAGAGGAAAAGCTGCTGCCTCCTACTTTTCTAGATTATAGGAGCATGGTAGCACATGAGTTTATTGTTAACAATGATGATAATATGCTTCTGTATAACTTGAGATTTAATAAGAAACACAACAAGACTATTATCTTGCTTGCGCCTTCTTTGTTTGATTTAACTGCAGGCCATTACCTCATCTTGCCGTCGGCCGTGTACGTGCACCGAGGCCAGACATCAGCTCCAGAGCCTGAGCCGGAACCACCACTGGACCCTTATCGTCCATCATCTTATCAGTGGGATCCGGAGGGGATCGCCAGCCAGTGGCAGTATGATGACACTCCACAGTACACCAGGGAGAGTAGTCGCGATCCATGGGCATAGACTAACTTAGGCCAAAAGCCTAAGCTTGGGGGAGTACGTATTTCTCACCGACATTACATTCATGTTCACACACTATTCTAGTTGTCGGTGCTCACACTTTTTCATTGTACTATCCATGCTAGTTTAATTTCTTTTTCTAGCTTTCTTCTTGTGTGTTAGATAAACCTTAAGAAAAACCAAAAAATTAGTTATCTTACTTTCCACGTCTGTAGTAGTAATAATTAAAAGAAAACCCAAAAAGATTTCTCGTTCTTCTTTTGCTTGTTGGGAGCTTTCCTGTGTTAATAGTTTTATTTCTTTTCTTTCCTTTGGGGGTCGAGAGGAGAAGACCATAATGAAAATATTTAAGTGGCTCTCATATGCATGATTGTTGATTTAACTTAGAGCCCATATTACCTTGTCTTCTCCCTCGAATTGAATGCTTGTAGATTCCAGCTTAGTCCAATGCATGTGCACTATTATTATTATACACATCGTTCGGTCGTGCAAGTGAAAGGCAATAATGACGATATATGATGGACTGATTGAGATGAGAGAAGCTGGTATGAACTCGGCCTCTCTTGTTTTTGTAAATATGATGACTTCATCGTTCCTGATTCAGCCTATTATGAATAAACATGTTTGCAATGACAATTAGAGATTATAGTTGCTTATGCCATGCTTAATTAGCTAGGAGCTTATAATGGTTTACCTTGCGTGCCAACATGCTATTAAAATGGTTGTGATGTGGTATGATAGGGTGGTATCCTCCTTTGAATGATTCGAGTGACTTGACTTGGCACATGTTCACGCATGTAGTTGAAACAAAATCAACATAGCCTTCATGATATTTATGTTCATGGTGGATTATATCCTCCTCATGCTTGCACTCGGTGTTGATTAATTTAAATGCATGTTCATGGCTGTTGTCGCTCTCTCAGTTGGTCGCTTATCAGTCTCTTGCTAGCCTTCACCTGTACTAAGCAGGACTACTGCTTGTGCATCCAAACTCCATCAACCCCAAAGTTATTCCACATGAGTACACCATACCTTCCTACATGCGGTATTTGCCTATCGTTCCAAGTAATTTCGTATGTGCCAAACTCCAAACCTTCAAATGAAATTCTGTTTTGTATGCTCGAGCAGCTCATGTATCAACTAGGGATGTATGTATCTTCCATGCTAGGTGGGTTATTCTCAAGGGGAGTGGACTCCGCTCCTCATTCGCGAGAAAATGGCTGGTAACCGGGATGCCCAGTCCCATGATCAAAAAGATCAAATCAAATTGAAATAATTAAACAAAACTCCCCCAGGATTGTTGCTAGTTGGAGGCACCCGTTGTTTCGGCACCCGTTGTTTCGGGCAAGCCATGGATTGATGCTTGTTGGTGGCGGGGGAGTATAAACTTTACCATTCTGTTTGGGAACCGCCTATAATGTGTGTAGCATGGAAGATATCGAGATCTCATAGTTGTTGAGTTGACAGTGAAAGTATACCGCTCAAAATGTTATTCATCTCTATTTTAAAATCGAGCTCTGGCACCTCTACAAATCCCTGCTTCCCTTTGCGAAGGGCCTATCTATTTACTTTTATGTTGAGTCATCACCCTCTTATTAAAAAGCGCCCGCTGGAGAGCACCGCTGTCATTTGCATGCATTACTATTAGTTTATATTGGGTATGACTCGACTGGATCTCTTTTACCATGAATTACAATGTTTAGTCATTCCTTGATCTTTATAGGTGCTCTGCATTTATGTTTTGCGGTCTCAGAAAGGGCTAGCGAGATACCATCTTGTCGTGTCATATTATGATTATTTCGAGAAAGTGTGGTCATCCGAGTTTTATTATTATTGCTTGCTAGTTGATTATGCCACTGATATGAGTAAACATGAGACCTAAGTGTTATTGTGAATGTGGTTATTTCATAATCTTTGCTGAAAACTTGAATGCTGGCTTTACATATTTACAACAACAAGAGCAAACAAAGTTTGCAAAAGTTTTTCTTTATCACTTTCAGTTTGTCAACTGAATTGCTCGAGGACAAGCAAAGGTTTAAGCTTGGGGGAGTTGATACGTCTCCAACGTATCTACTTTTCCAAACACTTTTGCCCTTGTTTTGGACTCTAACTTGCATGATTTGAATGGAACTAACCCGGACTGACGCTGTTTTCAGCAGAATTGCCATGGTGTTATTTTTGTGCAGAAACAAAAGTTCTCAGAATGACCTAAAAATCCATGGAGATTATTTTTGGAAAATATAAAAAATACTGGCGAAAGAATCAAGGCCAGGGGGCCCACACCCTGTCCACGAGGGTGGGGGGCGGGCCCCCTCCCCCTGGGCGCACCCCCTGCCTCGTGGGCCCCCTGGTTGTCCACCGACCTCAACTCCAACTCTATATATTTGCTTTCACGGAGAGAAAAAATCAGAGAGAAAGTTTCATCTTGTTTTACGATACGGAGCCGCTGCCAAGCCCTAATCTCTCTCGAGAGGGCTGATCTAGAGTCCGTTCAAGGCTCCGGAGAGGGGGATCCATCGCCGTCGTCATCATCAACCATCCTCCATCACCAATTTCATGATGCTCACCGCCGTGCGTGAGTAATTCCATCATAGGCTTGCTGGACGGTGATGGGTTGGATGAGATTTACCATGTAATCAAGTTAGTTTTGTTAGGGTTTGATCCCTAGTATCCACTATGTTCTGAGATTGATGTTGCTATGACTTTGCTATGCTTAATGCTTGTCACTAGAGCCCGAGTGCCATGATTTCAAATCTGAACCTATTATGTTTTCATGAATATATGTGAGTTCTGATCTTATCTTGCAAGTCTATAGTCATCTATTATGTGTTATGATCTGACAACCTCGAAGTGACAATAATCGGGATACTTCTCGGTGATGACCGTAGTTTGAGGAGTTCATGTATTCACTAAGTGTTAATGCTTTGGACCTGTACTCTATTAAAAGGAGGCCTTAATATCCCTTAGTTTCCACTAGGACCCCGCTGCCACGGGAGGGTAGGACAAAAGATGTCATGCAAGTTCTTTTCTATAAGCATGTATGACTATATTCGGAGTACATGCCTACATTACATTGATGAACTGGAGCTAGTTCTGTGTCACCCTATGTTATAACTATTACATGAGGAATCGCATCTGACATAATTATCCATCATTGATCCAATGCCTACGAGCTTTCCACATACTGTTCTTTGCTTATTTACTTTACCGTTGCTACCGTTACAATTACTACAAAACTGCTATTGTTACTTTTGCCACTGTTACCATTAATATCATACTACTTTGCTACTAAATACATTGCTGCAGATACTAAGTTATCCAGGTGTGGTTGAATTGACAACTCAACTGCTAATACTTGAGAATATTATTTGGCTCCCCTTGTGTCGAATCAACAAATTTGGGTTGAATACTCTACCCTCGAAAACTATTGCGATTCCCTATACTTGTGGGTTATCACTAACATGATTCAGACGGATTTAAGCATCGCTACAGTTGAGAAAATCTCATTGTAGTCAACACCTTGAACTTGTCGAAAACCTTTTGCGACAAGTCAAGCATTGTAGATAGTAATACTACTATCAGGGTCTGTCTTCCCCTTGAAGATCCATTTATTTTCTATGGCTTGCCGATCATCGGGCAAGTCCACCAAAGTCCACACTTTGTTCTCATACATGGATCCCATCTCAGATTTCATGGCCTCAAGCCATTTCGCAGAATCTGGGCTCATCATCACTTCCTCATAGTTTTTAGGTTCATCATGGTCTAACATGACTTCCGGAATAGGATTACCATACCACTCTCGTGCGGACCGTACTCTGGTTGACCTGCGAGGTTCAGTAGCAACTTTATCAGAAGTTTCATGATCATCATCATTAGCTTCTTCACTAATTGGTGTAGGAATCACTGGAACTGATTTTTGTGATGAACTACTTTCCAATTGGGAGAAGGTACAATTACCTCATCAAGTTCTACTTTCCTCCCACTCACTTCTTTCGAGAGAAAACCTTCTCTAGAAAGGACCCATTCTTAGCAACGAATATCTTTCCTTCAGATCTGTGATAGAAGGTGTACCAACAGTTTCTTTTGGGTATCCTATGAAGACACATTTCTCGGATTTGGGTTTGAGCTTATCAGGTTGAAGCTTTTTCACATAAGCATCGCAGCCCCAAACTTTAAGAAACGACAACTTTGGTTTCTTGCCAAACCACAGTTCATAAGGCGTCGTATCAACGGATTTTGATGGTACCTTATTTAACGTGAATGCAACCGTCTCTAAAGCATAACCCCAAAACGATAGCGGTAAATCAGTAAGAGACATCATAGATCGCACCATATCCAATAAAGTACGGTTACGACGTTCATACACACCATTACACTATGGTGTTCCAAGTGGCGTACGTTGCGAAACTATTCCACATTGTTTCAAATGAAGACCAAACTCGTAACTCAAATATTCGCCTCCACGCTTAGATCGTAGAAACTTTATTTTCTTGTTACGATGATTTTTTTACTTCACTCTAAAATTCTTTGAACTTTTCAAAAGTTTCAGACTTTGTTTCATTAAGTAGATATACACATATCTGCTCAAATCATCTGTGAAGGTAAGAAAATAACGATACCCTCCACGAGCCTCAACACTCATTGGACCGCATACATCAGTATGTATTATTTCCAATAAGTCAGTAGCTCATTCCATTGTTTCGGAGAACGGAGTTTTAGTCATCTTGCCAATGAGGCATGGTTCGCAAGCACCAAGTGATTCATAATCAAGTGATTCCAAAAGCCCATCAGCATGGAGTTTCTTCATGCGCTTTACACTAATATGACCTAAACGATAGTTCCACAGATAAGTTGCACTATCATTATCAACTTTGCATCTTTTGGCTTCAATATTATGAACATGTGTATCACCACGATCGAGATTCAACAAAAATAGACCACTCAACAAGGGTGCATGACCATAAATATATTACTCATATAAATAGAACAACCATTATTCTTTGATTTAAATGAATAACCATCTCGCATCAAACAAGATCCAGATATAATGTTCATGCTCAACACTGGCACCAAATAATAATTATTCAGGTCTAAAACTAATCCAGAAGGTAGATGTGGAGGTAGCGTGCCGGCGGCGATCACATCGACCTTGGAACCATTTCTGACGTGCATCATCACCTCGTCCTTAGCCAATCTTCATTTAATCCGTAGCCCTTGTTTCGAGTTGCAAATATGAGCAACAAAACTAGTATCAAATACCCAGGCGCTACTACGAGCATTAGTAAGGTACACATCAATAACATGTATATCAAATATACCTTTCACTTTGCCATCCTTTGAAAGGACATGCGGTGCCCCCATGAGTGGTTTTGGTAATTGATGACATTCTCTATGGACTAATGGTTGCAATGAGTTATATTTGAAGGATTTGTCCATAGGCATTTCTTGAAGTACATGTGTTGGTTTCAAGGAGTTTATGAGTTGACCAAGGTGCTATTAAGGAATTATCCAAAGATTCGTCATGTGATTATTGAGCTTATTGCAAGCATGTATTGAAGAAGAAGATTATGTGATCATTCATGTTTACCTTCAAGACATCATCCAAATGAAGAGAGTTGGAAAGAGTCAAGGTTGATCAAGACTAAGTACAGAGAGTGATTCAAGTTGATCATAACACAAAGCATAGAAGATACACCGAGTGGGATCAAGTGATCTCATGGTTTGGTAAGCATTGTCCATTGCGCTTTGTGTACTAACCCATGGTCTTTGAGAGAGTTCTATGTGGGGTTGGGTTTGCTTCCATGGGCTTGCATCAAGAGGAAGATCACATACGACCCATGGATGATGACATCAAATCAAGGTTGTGTTGTGCAAGTTCAACTGGAGCATCATGAAGAAATCATGCTTGCAGCTTGCCGTCCATTATGGTATCAATGGACTTGTGAAGATGTGCCAAAGAGTGTCTCACCCATAGTGGAGTATGGGGGAGCAATCGACTAGTCTTCATCGAGCGAACACAATCAAGAAAGGTGGTCCAACTTGAGGGAGTCAAGATCGTCTTCATCTAGCTCAAGTGGACTTCATGCAAGGCAAAGGTTTGCCCTTGATAGTTTTATATTTTACCGGTCTCATGGTGATAGTTTGGATACCAGGTTATAGGATCGATAGTCGTACTATCAAGGGGGGCTCTCAAGTGAGTAGCTTGATCGTATTGTTCATCGAGAATTCAAACTATTGCATCCTTGCATCATATTTCTTGATTCTTATTTGTTTTGTATTTTTAGGTTTTAGAGCTTGTGGTTATCTCCGTGAAAAGCTCTAGTACTTCGTAAACGGATTTCATATGCCTCTTCTATTGCGTTTTCGGTGTTGGAGGTTTTACCGGTCTTATTAGAGGAAGGGTTCTCACCTTTTTCTCTTGGGCCTTTTCAAATTTCTTCTTATTGTTATTTCTATCAAGATTGTGTTAGCCCTTGTCGCTAGCTTTCCAACAAACTTGGTTTCATCGAATTCGGAGTCCGTTTACAGAAGTTGTGGCAGTTTCGGTGTTCTGAAAAAGGCTGCAGTGGTACTACCGCGGACAGGAGCGGATGTAATTTTTTACTACCGCTCCAGAGCGGTACTACCATGGATACTACAGTGGTAGTACCGCTCTGGACAAAAAAATCATCACAATTCCAGCGGTGGTAGGCACGGATGTATTTTTTTAGTGCCACTCACAAGCAGTAGTACCGCTGCCTTTTGAGGTAGTACCGCTACCCTTAGCGGTAGTACCGTGAGGTCGAGCGCTAGTACCGATCTGTGCAGGCTGTGAGCATAACGGTTGGATTTTTCCCCACCTATAAAAGGGGGTCTTCTTCCCTAATGAACCTTATCCTTTGAGCTCGTGTTCTTCCCCCAATATTGACCTTCTTCAAGCTTGCTAACTCTCAATCCCTCCAATGATTCTTGCAAATTCTTGAGGGAAAAGAGAGAGGAGATCTAGATCCATGTTCCCACCAATCACTTTCTCCTCTAAGTGAGGGGAACCCCTTGGATCTAGATCTTGGAGTTCTTCGTGTTCTTCTTTCGTTCTTCCTCTCATTTTCCACCCTAGCATCAGTTGCTTTGGTGGGATTTGGGAGAGAAGGACTTGGGCACTCCGTGTGCCCTTGCCATTGCATTTGGTGCATCGGTTTGAGTTCTCCACGGTGATACGTGGAAGTGAAGTTTGAGAAGCTTATTAATCTTGGGTGTTTGGGCACCCTAGAGCTTGTTCCTCTTGGGTGCCTTGGCGCCCTAGACGGTTGGTGTTCTTTGAAGCTCAAACATTGTGGTGTAAAGCTCCGGGCAAGCGTCGGGGTCTCCAATTAGGTTGTGGAGATCGCCCCGAGCAATTTGACGGGTACCGGTGACCGCCCCAAGGTTTGCCAAAGTGTATGGGTTCGGTGACCGCCCCCAAGGGTTGCCATTTGTACGGGTACGGTGACCGCCCTCAAAGGTCCCTTAGTGGAATCACGGCATCTTGCATTTTGCGAGGGCGTGAGGAGATTACGGTGGCCCTAGTGGCTTCTTGGGGAGCATTGTGCCTCCACACCGCTCCAAACGGAGATTAGCATACGCAAGGGTGTGAACTTCGGGATACATCGTCATCTCTGCGTGCCTCGGTTATCTCTTACCTGAGCCCTTTACTTATGCACTTTACTTTGTGATAGCCATATTGTTCTTTGTCATATATCTTGCTATCACATAGTTACTTATCTTGCTTAGCATAAGTTGTTGGTGCACATAGGTGAGCCTAGTTGTTGTAGGTTTTGTGCTTGAAAAATTAACCGCTAGGTTTATTCCACATTTGTTCAAGCCTAAACCGTAATTATTTTAAAGCGCATATTCACCCCCCTCTAGGCGACATCCACAATCTTTCAATTGGTATCAGAGCCTCGTCTCTCTTTTTTAGGCTTAACCGCCTAGAGAGTAAAGATGTCGACTAGGGGATTAGGATTCTCTGACACTCTTAGTTTCGATGGCACAAATTTTGATGTTTGGGTAATTCGCATGCTTAATCCCTTTAGGGTCATGGACCCAAATTTAGAGCAAATTGTAGATATGGGGTTTTCTCCTCCAAATGATCCCCAAATATTATCTTTAGAGGATGAGAAAAATTCTTATCTCGATGCTCAAGCTTCTAATGTGCTTTTCGATGCTTTGAGCAATGTAGTTATATTTCAACTTATGTTGTTCCGGGATGCTCATGAGTTGTGGACAAAGCTTCAAGATAAATATGGTGCGTCCAAGATTTGTGGGGATGATTGTTCTCCCTCCACCTCCGACCGTGTTGCCTTCTCAACTTCTTCTACTTCACCTACATGTGGATTTCCACAAGGTAATGCTATGGTGAGTAGTGTTGGTCATTGCAATGATGATAGTGTGCTTATCGTTGATGACTCTTCATCACTATCTTGTTGCAATGCTCCATCTTTGGACTTTAACACTTCATGCACCTTACATGTTTCTCATGCTTCTGTTGATAGTCCGTGCATATCATGTAGAAATTGCTTGAGTAAATCTCATGATGATATGCTTGCTATATCTTGTTGGCATGATAAAAATGCATGTATTTCCTCGAGTTGTTGTGCTAAAAATGTAGAGGGAACCCAACACCCCATGGAACAAGATGTGGTCTTGAACGGTGCTTCAAGGGATCCTACATCATCATCTATTGCTTTTTGCCTTATGGCTAAGGCTTCAAAGGTATCTCCTACTTTGATGATGATGATGATGTTAATGGTAATGATGATGAGGATAATGATGAAGAGAATGATAATGTTGCTTCCTTCAAAATTAAGGGAGAAATGATTTTTAAAGCTCTCCATAAGAATAAAATTGCTCGTTCCAACTTCATGGAAATCATGTCCATTGCCATTGAGGGCAAGAAATATATTGAGGAGTTGGAATCTCATCTCGAGGAGCATGAGGTCACCATTGAGAAAATGGAAGGTCATGAGCGTGATTACGCTAATGAGATTGCGGACCTCTCTCAAGCTCTTGAACTTGAACAAACCACCAAGGAATCTCGTGCGGAGACTTTTGCTCTAGAATTATCTAGAGTGAAGGAATCTCATTATAGAGCTCTTGAAGTGACCAATGTTTTTGAAACTAAAAATGCTAAGCTTGAAGTTTCTCATGCTAGACTCCTTGAGGATTTTGAGCACCTCGAAAATGGCTCAAGGGTCATCAAGGGTGAGCTCATCAAACTCATCGAGTCTCATGCCCAACTTGAAGCTTCTTATTTAAAAGATCTTGCCAAGTTGTCCTCTCCTATTGTTGTAAATGATGATGCTTGTGCTACTAACTCTATTACTTGTGAAGCATCCATTTTGAAGGAGAATGTTGAGCTACGAGCTCAACTTGAGGTGCTATCTAGCAATTATAGAAAATTGGAAGTCATGAAAAGCTCTCAAGCTCTCATGATGATCTTCTAGTATCCCATAATTTCCTAAAGATAGCTCATGAGGCCATGATTGCTAAGGTAACATCTAGTGAGCCTCATGTGGATGCTAGCACTACTTCTAGTCAACATACTATATTGCCATGTGCTAGTCCTTGTAATTCATCTACTCACAATGTTGGTACATCTTGTGATGAATTGCTTTCCTTGCCTTGTTGCTCTAACGATGATGCTTATACTTCCTCTAGTACTTGTGTTGAGACTAACCATGTAGAGGAAATCAAAGAGCTCAAGGCCCAAGTCACTTCTTTGAAGAAAGACTTGGAAAAGAGTCATGAAGGGAAATTCACACTCAACAATATCTTGAGTGTGCAAAAGTCCTACAATGACAAAGGTGGACTTGGATTCAACTCCAATAAGAAGAAGTCCAAGATGAACAGAAAGAAGGGCCAAGAGCAAGTCAAGAATTCGGCCAAGATTGTTTCTTTCAAGTGCAAAGTAGAAGGGCATCATGTTAGATCTTGATCATTGAAGAAGAAGCCCATTAGTGGCAAGCAACAAGGGAAGTGGCCACAAGTTCACTCTCATGATCAACCTCAAATTTGAAGAAAGGCCTATTCCCAAGAAAACTCAAGCTAATGGTTCTCAAGTTAAGAAATCAAGTGAGAAGAAAGTGAAGAGTAGACGTTGCTACCTATGTCGTGAGAAAGTCACCTCGGTTCTTCATGCACTAGTGGTAACTTATCAAACCCAATTATTATTGATGATATCTATTCTCTTGGGAAGGATAAGGTTGGCAATGTGTTTGCCAAAGTTGTTGGTACTCAAAGTGGTGTCAAGAAAAGAATCATTTGGGTAGCCAAGCCTATTGTGACTAATCTCTTAGGACCCAACTTGGTTGGGGACCAACTAGCTCAAACTTGATCAATAGGTGCTGTTGGAGGGCATTGGAGACTTGGCTACTTTATGAAGAATTAAGGGGACTTCATCATTCTTAGTGTCTCAAGCCAAGTTAATTAGGTTATCAAGTTTCTATACAATATCCAATGTGCCTCCTTCCGGTAACTTGTACTTACATTGTTTACACTGAAAGCTACTTGACCCTTTGCATGTTTTGGTTTTGTTCCTTGCATGTGTGTGTATATGTTGTGCCTCCAATTGCTTATCTTGAGTAATCAAGTATGTGTGTGTTGGTTTGCACATCGTGTACATGTGTGTCGTACATTGAGCCTTTATGCATCTTGTTTCTATCTTAGTTGGCTCTTATGAGAGATTAATGGAATATCCCATTATGGGGGAGTGATGTGGTTTGGACACCTCACAATCCTATAAATGCGTGTGCATGAGGAATACCATCTAGTATTGATATTACAAGATTATCTAGTTGCTATGTGGTATGTATTCTCGTGCGAAATTCAAATTCTAAATAGTCCATTAATTATCTCTTGTTGGATCCTCTTATTGCCTCTTGTTAAGTTCTTATTGGTATCACATTATGGGGGAGTAATATGCTCTATGCATATTACAAGCCTAGAAAATGTGTACATTTGAGATATTGTCACCCAGAATTGATATTGTAAATTATCTTGTTCCTAGGTGGCATGTTAGCTCTACAAGTTGCAATTTGCTTGTGTGTGGTGTGAAGATTATGTTGGATATCCTTGCTATCTACCACCGGGAATTGTTTCCATTTACTTCTTGTCTTTTGACAATTGGTACTCACTTGTGTGGTAGAATTTATTGATCTTCTTTACATTGGCTTTTGCTTTTATTTGCCTTCTCTCTTGCCAAGGAATGTATCAACTCCCTTTGTCTTCCCTCTTGTTAATTTCTTGATCTTGTCTAGTGTTTTCTAGATATAGTGAAAGTGGTGATCCCACTTTGTGCATTTTGTATTCAAATGCAAATTCTCTATAATGCACTAGTCTTGGGGGAGCTATCCTATTTTCTATAAAACACTCATCTTGCAATCCTTATCAAGTGTGTGTTGGTGGAAGGCAAGCCGTTTTCTTTTTGGTACTTTGTGCCATCATGAAAATTTGTAGAGAGCTTGGTTTGTTTGGAACCATCCTATCTTTTGGGAGTTTGTGTTGGGGAACGTAGTAATTTCAAAAAAATTCCTACGCACACGCAAGATCATGGTGATGCATAGCAACAAGAGGGGAGAGTGTTGTCCACGTACCCTCGTAGACCGAAAGTGGAAGCGTCAGCACAACGCGGTTGATGTAGTCGTACGTCTTCACGGCCCGACCGATCAAGCACCGAAAGCACGACACCTCCGAGTTCTTGCACACGTTCAGCTCGATGACGTCCCTCGAACTCCGATCCAGCCGAGTGTTGAGGGAGAGTTCCGTCAGCACGACAACGTGGTGACGATGATGATGTTCTACCGACGCAGAGCTTCGCCTAAGCACCGCTACGATATTATCGAGGTGGAATATAGTGGAGGGGGGCACCGCACACGGCTAATAGATCTCAAGGATCAATTGTTGTTGTGTCTAGAGGTGCCCCCTGCCTCCGTATATAAAGGAGCAAGGGGGAAGGGGCAGCCGACCAGGAGGGGCGCGCCAGGAGGAGTCCTACTCCCACCGGGAGTAGGACTCCCTCCTTTCCTTGTCCAACTAGGAGAGGGGGAAGGAAGGGAGAGAGGGAAGGAAGGAAAGGGGGCGCCGCCCTACCTCCTTGTCCTATTTGGACTAGAGGGGGAGGGGGCGCGTGGCCTGCCCTGGCCGCTCCTCCTCTTCTCCACTTTGGGCCCATGTGGCCCATTAACCCCCGGGGGGTTTCGGTAACCCCCCGGTACTTCGTCTCAACGGATTTTGATGGTGCCCTATTTAATGTGAATGCGGCCGTCTCTAAAGCATAACCCCAAAATGATAGAGGTAAGTCAGTAAGAGACATCATAGACCGCACCATATCTAGTAAAGTATGATTACGATGTTCGGACGCACCATTACGTTGTGGTGTTCCGGGTGGCGTGAGTTGCGAAACTATTCTGCATTGTTTCAAATGTAAACCAAACTCGTAACTCAAATATTCTTCTCCACGATCGGATCGTAGAAACTTCATTTTCTTGTTACGATGATTTTCCACTTCACTCTGAAATTCCTTGAACTTTTTCAAATGTTTCAGACTTGTGTTTCATTAAGTAGATATACCCATATCTGCTCAAATCATCTGTGAAGGTGAGAAAATAACGATACCCGCCGCGAGCCTCAATGTTCTTTGGACCACATACATCAGTATGTATGATTTCCAACAAATCTGTTGCTCGCTCCATAGTTCCGGAGAACGACGTTTTAGTCATCTTGCCCATGAGGCACGATTCACAAGTACCAAGTGATTCATAATCAAGTGATTCCAGAAGTCCATCGGTATGGAGTTTCTTCATGCGTTTTACACCAATATGACCCAAACGGCAGTGCCACAAATAAGTTGCACTATCATTATCAACTCTGCATCTTTTGGCTTCAACATTATGAATATGTGTATCACTACTATCGAGATTTAATAAAAATAGACCACTCTTCAAGGGTGCATGACCATAAAAGATATTACTCATATAAATAGAACAACCGTTATTCTCTGATTTAAATGAATAACCGTCTCGCATCAAACAAGATCCAGATATAATGTTCATGCTCAACGCTGGCACCAAATAATAATTATTCAGGTCTAAAATTAATCCCGAAGGTAGATGTAGAGGTAGCGTGTCGACCACGATCACATCGACTTTGGAACCATTTCCCACGCGCATCGCCATCTCGCCCTTAGCCAATCTTCGCTAATCCATAGTCCTGTTTGAGTTGCAAATATTAGCAATGAACCAGATCAAATACCAGTGCTCTGCGAGCATTAGTAAGGTACACATCAATAACATGTATATCACATATACCTTTGTTCACCTTGCCATCCTTTTTATCCGCCAAATACTTGGGGCGGTTCCACTTCCGGTGACGATCGCTTGCGGTAGAAGCACTCGATCTCGTGCTTAGGTCCAAATTTGGGTTTCTTCTCTTGAGCAAAGAACTTGTTTGCCGTTCTTCTTGAAGTTCCCCTTCTTCTTCCCTTTACCCTTTTTCTTGAAACTGGTGGTCTTATTGACCATCAACACTTGATGCTCCTTTTTTGATTTCTACCTCCATAGCTTTTAGCATTGTGAAGAGCTCGGGAATAGTCTTGTCCATCCCTTGCATATTATAGTTCATCACGAAGCTCTTGTAGCTTGGTAGCGATGATTGAAGAATTACATCAATGACACTATCATCGGGAAGATTAACTCCCGTTGAATCAAGTGATTATTATACCCGACATTTTGAGTATGTGTTCACCGACGAACTATTCTCTTCCATCTTGCAGCTATAGAACTTATTGGAGACTTCATATCTCTCAATCCGGGCATTTGCTTGAAATATTAACTTCAACTCCTGGAACATCTCATATGCTCCATGACGTTCAAAACGTCATTGAAGTCCCGGTTCTAAGCCGTAAAGCATGGCACACTGAACTATCGAGTAGTCATCATCTTTGCTCTGCCAGACGTTCTTAATGTCGTCAGTTGCATCTGCAGCAGGCCTGGCACCCAGTGGTGCTTCTAGGACATAATTCTTCTATGCAGCAATGAGGATAATCCTCAAGTTACGGACCCAGTCCGTGTAATTGCTACCATCATCTTTCAACTTAGCTTTCTCAAGGAACGCATTAATATTCAACGGAACAATAGCACCAGCCATCTATCTACAACAAACATAGACAAGTAAAATACTATAAGGTACTAAGTTCATGATAAATTTAAGTTCAATTAATCATATTACTTAAGAACTCCCACTTAGATAGACATCCCTCTAATCATCTAAGTGATCACGTGATCCAAACCAACTAAACCATGTCCGATCATCACGTGAGATGGAGTAGTTTTCAATGGTGAACATCACTATGTTGATCATATCTACTATATGATTCACGCTCGACCTTTCGGTCTCAGTGTTCCGAGGCCATATCTCAGATATGCCGGGCTCGTCAAGTTTAACTTTGAGTATTCGCGTGTGCAACTGTTTTGCACCCGTTGTATTTGAACATAGAGCCTATCACACCCGATCATCACGTGGTGTCTCAACACGAAGAACTTTCGCAACGGTGCATACTCAGGGAGAACACTTTTACCTTGAAATTTAGTGAGAGATCATCTTATAATGCTACCGTCAATCAAAGCAAAATAAGATGCATAAAGGATAAACATCACATGCAATCAATATAAGTGATATGATATGGCCATCATCATCTTGTGTTTGTGATCACCATCTCCGAAGTACCGTCATGATCACCATCGTCACCGGCACGACACCTTGATCTTCATCGTAGCATCATTGTCATCTCACCACCTATTGCTTCTACGACTATCGCTACCGCTTAGTGATAAAGTAAAGCAATTATAGGGCGATTGCATTGCATACAATAAAGCGACAACCATATGGCTCCTGCCAGTTGCCGATAACTTGGTTACAAAACATGATCATCTCATACAATAAAATATAGCATCACGTCTTGACCATATCACATCACAACATACCCTGCAAAAACGAGTTAGACGTCCTCTACTTGGTTGTTGCAAGTTTTATGTGGCTGCTACGGGCTGAGCAAGAATCGTTCTTACCTACGTCAAAACCACAACGATAGTTTGTCAAGTTAGTGATGTTTTAACCTTCTTAAGGACCGGGCGTAGCCACACTCGGTTCAACTAAAGTTAGAGAAAATGACACCCGCCAGCCACCTGTGTGCAAAGCATGTCGGTAGAACCAGTCTCGCGTAAGCGTACGCGTAATGTCGGTCTGGGCCGCTTCATCCAACAATACCGCCAAACCAAAGTATGACATGCTGGTAAGCAGTATGACTTGTATCGCCCACAACTCACTTGTGTTCTACTCGTGCATATTACATCAATGCATAAAACCTGGCTCGGATACCACTTTTGGGGAACGTAGTAATTTCAAAAAAAATCCTACGCACACGCAAGATCATGGTGATGCATAGCAACAAGAGGGGAGAGTGTTATCCATGTACCCTCGTAGACCGAAAGCGGAAGCATTAGCACAACGCGGTTGATGTAGTCGTACGTCTTCACGGCCCGACCGATCAAGCACCAAAAGAACGGCACCTCCGAGTTCTTGCACACGTTCAGCTCGATGACGTCCCTCGAACTCCGATCCAGCCGAGTGTCGAGGGAGAGTTCCGTCAGCACAACGGCGTGGTGACGATGATGATATTCTACCGACGCAGAGCTTCGCCTAAGCACCGCTACGATATTATCGAGGTGGAATATAGTGGAGGGGGGCACCGCACATGGCTAATAGATCTCAAGGATCAATTGTTGTTGTGTCTAGAGGTGCCCCCTGCCTCTGTATATAAAGGAGCAAGGGGGGAGGGGGCGGCCGGCCAGGAGGGGCGCGCCAGGAGGAGTCCTACTCCCACCGGGAGTAGGACTCCCTCCTTTCCTTGTCCAACTAGGAGCGGGGGAGGGAAGGGAGAGAGGGGAGGAAGGAAAGGGGGGCGCCGCCCCCCCTCCTTGTCCTATTCGGATTAGAGGGGGAGGGGGCGCGCGGCCTGCCCTGGCCGCCCCTCCTCTTCTCCACTTTGGGCCCATGTGGCCCATTAACCCCCCGGGGGGTTCCGGTAACCCCCCGGTACTCCGGTATATTTCGTATAACCCTCGGAACCATTCTGGTGTCTGAATATAGTCATCCAATATATCAATCTTCATGTCTCGACCATTTCGAGACTCCTCGTCATGTCCGTGATCACATCCGAGACTCCTAACTATCTTCGGTACATAAAAACACATGAACTCATAATATAACTGTCATCTAACTTTAAGCGTGCGGACCCTACGGGTTCGAGAACTATGTAGAATTGATCGAGACACACCTCCGGTCAATAACCAATAGCGGAACATAGATGCTCATATTGGATTCTACATATTCTACGAAGATCTTTATCGGTCAAACCGCATAACAACATATGTTGTTCCCTTTGTCATCGGTATGTTACTTGATCGAGATTCGATCGTCGGTATCTCAATACCTAGTTCAATCTCGTTACCGGCAAGTCTCTTTACTCGTTATGTAATGCATCATTCTGTAACTAACTCATTAGCTACATTGCTTTGAAGGCTTATAGTGATGTGCATTACCGAGAGGGCCCAGAGATACCTCTCCGACAATCGGAGTGACAAAACCGAATCTCGAAACACGCCAACTCAACATGTACCTTTGGAGACACCTGTAGAGCTCCTTTATAATCACCCAGTTACGTTGTGACGTTTGGTAGCACACAAAGTGTTCCTCCGGTAAACGGGAGTTGCATAATCTTATAGTTGTAGGAACATGTATAAGTCATGAAGAAAGCAATAGCAACATACTAACTGATCAAGTGCTAAGCTAACGGAATGGGTCAAGTCAATCACATCATTCTCCTAATGATGTGATCCCGTTAATCAAATAACAACTCATGTTCTTGGTCAGGAAACATAACCAGCTTTGATCAACGAGCTAGTCAAGTAGAGGCATACTAGTGACACTATGTTTGTCTATGTATTCCCACATGTATTATGTTTCCGGTTAATACAATTCTAGCATGAATAATAAACATTTATCATGATATAAGTAAATAAATAATAACTTTATTATTGCCTCTAGGGCATATTTCCTTCAGTTTGATATCTTTTATTTAGTGTGTATCAATGGATATCTCATTCCGTGATGTTTCTGTTATGGATATCCTCCAAGTGTTGATTTATTCATTTGGTATCTTTTCTTCACTTGGTATTTCTTTGTCAATTGGTTTCGGTTCTTGAAAGTATTGAGCATGTATATTAACTTCATGTAGTCTCTTTGGCATGCTTTCTTTCTTTGACCCAATATATAGGGGAAACTCCACCAAATCTCAAATTCGATGAGATGTGCATGAAATTCATTTTCATATCTACATGCACATATTTATGTGGAGTTTGTCCTATGTATTCTTGGTTCTCTAACTCTTTGGTACCAATGAGGTTGGGTACCATTTTGTTTGTGTTGTTGTTCTAGGAACAATTGGAGATACATTGGATGCTCGGCTCACTCACAAGGAAGGCGTTGTCACCATGAGCTTATTGGAGTCAAGGTAGGACGCTCAATGAACTACTATCTACTACCTTCAATTGGTTTCTTCTACATCCTTCCAATGATATATCGGTAACAAGTATCTTGTCATGCATTATTTTCTTGCATTCAACCTTGTGTAGGTTGCATCTTGGCATGCTATTCATTCCATCTTGTGATACTCGTTTCCTTTCTCAAAGCATCTCAATGATTATTTAGTTGTGATGTCTTTGATGGTTGTGTGGTAGGAATTCATTTATATACAATAAGACAATATCTAGCCATGTGATATGCTTCCAAGCAAATATCTTATCATATATGTATGACTTCCTTTTGGATATCTTGTTCCTTCGTGTTGTAACTATTTCGGGTGTACATCCTTCATTGTAGATATATATCAGCATGGTTTTGTCTACCTAGAATCTTATACACTTGAGAGAAGTTGCATATCTAGATGATATCATTTCTTTCACGTCCACCTTGTCTTTCTTATGTTATTTCTTTGGTGGCTCCATGAAAGCTTTTGCCTTGAGTGTGTGTCTTATATTGTTGCATCTTGATGCACTCTTGTGTGGTGAAGATCATTTTCCTCATTCTTATCTTTACGAGGCTTTTCCCATCTTAATTGGTATCCCTTATCTTGATGAGGCCTTCATCTTCTATCTTTACCATGGGTTGTCGCAAGCTTTGTTGTTATCATTTTAGTGAGCTTGTGAACCCATTTGCTAGTTGGGTGTGTGTGGAGAGGACATGTCATGCACTGTGTATCTCATTTATCCAAGACTATGTTGATGCTTAATGCTCATCCTTATTTTAGTCTTCTCAAGTGCTTTGCCACGACTCACACAGATCATTTTGGTTGAGCCTATTCTTAGTTTCCTCTTTTACATGATTGCTCAATCATTTGTTTGTTGCAAGTGCTAGGCTTTGTTTCCTATATGCTCATTTGCACTTGTTGTAAGTTTCTATTGATTTTGGGGGAGCTATGATCCTATTTTGTGCACTTGGTATTCAAATACAAAAATTCTTATGTGTGCACAAATCATGGGGAGCTTCTCTAGTTTCTTTAGAACACTCCTTCGCTCATATAATATTATCCTTTATTCATGTGGCTCGTAGGATCTTTGGTCTAGTTGGTTCAATTGATATCCTTTGATTGCTTGCTTCAATTGGTATCTTTTGATTGCTTGATTGCTTGTGTCTCTTTTTGTTATGTCCTTGTGGCATATCATTCGTTAGCAATCTTTGTGCCTCAATATAGTTTGTATTCCTCCAAGTATTTACCTTTGGATATGTGTATGGCATTCCACTATCTTGTTGAGAAATACACAATTTATGGAGGAACATGTTTTATATTGGCCTTCTAAGCTTTTCGCTCATTTTGGCAATCGATGCCAATGGGGGAGAAGTTTCAGAGAGTTTTGTGGAGAAGGTTTCAGAGTTTTCTCCTTGCTTTGGTTTTGTTCCTAAGCATTTGCATCTCATTCTCTTGCATCATTGGTTGTTGCATTGCATGGTGATGCATAATCCTTATATAAACTCTCTTGAAAGTGACTGTCATCAATTACCAAAATGGGGGAGATTGAAAGGACATGCGGCGCCCCCATGAGTGGTTTTGGTAATTGATGATGCGGCGCCCCCATGAGTGGTTTTGGTAATTGATGACATTCTCTATGGACTAATGGTTGCATTGAGTTATATTTGAAGGATTTGTCCATAGGCATTTCTTGAAGTACATGTGTTGGTTTCAAGGAGTTTATGAGTTGACCAAGGTGCTATTAAGGAATTATCCAAAGATTGGTCATGTGAGTATTGAGCTTCTTGCAAGCATGTCTTGAAGAAGAAGATTATGTGATCATTCATGTTTACCTTCAAGACCTCATCCAAATGAAGAGAGTTGGAAAGAGTCAAGGTTGATCAAGACTAAGTACAGAGAGTGATTCAAGTTGATCATAACACAAAGCGTAGAAGATACACCGAGTGGGATCAAGTGATCTCACGGTTTGGTAAGCATTGTCGATTGCGCTTTGTGTACTAACCCATGGTCTTTGTGAGAGTTCTATGTGGGGTTGGGTTTGCTTCCATGGGCTTGCATCAAGAGGAAGATCACATACAACCCATGGATGATGACATCAAATCAAGGTTGTGTTGTGCAAGTTCAACTGGAGCATCATGAAGAAATCATGCTTGCATCTTGCCGTCCATTATGGTATCAATGGACTTGTGAAGATGTGCCAAAGAGTGTCTCACCCATAGTGGAGTATGGGGGAGCAATCGACTAGTCTTCATCGAGCGAACACAATCAAGAAAGGTGGTCCAACTTGAGGGAGTCAAGATCGTCTTCATCTAGCTCAAGTGGACTTCATGCAAGGCAAAGGTTTGCCCTTGATAGTTTTTATATTTTACCGGTTCATGGTGATAGTTTGGATACCAGGTTATAGGATCGATAGTCGTACTATCAAGGGGGGCTCTCAAGTGAGTAGCTTGATCGTATTGTTCATCAAGAATTCAAACCATTGCATCCTTGCATCATCTTTCTTGATTCTTATTTGTTTTGTATTTTTAGGTTTTAGAGCTTGTGGTTATCTCCGTGAAAAGCTCTAGTACTTCGTAAACGGATTTCATATGCCTCTTCTATTGCGTTTTCGGTGTTGGAGGTTTTACCGGTCTTATTAGAGGAAGGGTTCTCACCTTTTTCTCTTGGGCCTTTTCAAATTTCTTCTTATTGTTATTTCTATCAAGATTTTGTTAGCCCTTGTCTCTAGCTTTCCAACAAACTTGGTTTCATCGAATTCGGAGTCCGTTTACAGAAGTTGTGGCAGTTTTGGTGTTCTGAAAAGGCTATAGCGGTACTACGGCAGACAGGAGCGGATGTAATTTTTTACTACCGCTTCGGTCCAAAAACTCGTCACAAGTCCAGCGGTGGTAGGCATGGATGTATTTTTTAGTATCGCTCGCAAGCAGTAGTACCGCTACCCTTTGAGGTAGTACCGCTACCCCTAGCGGTAGTACCGTGAGGTCGAGCGGTAGTACCGCTCTATGCGGGCTGTGAGGAGATTACGGTGGCCTTATTGGCTTCTTGGGGAGCATTGTGCCTCCACACCGCTCCAAACAGAGATTAGCATCCGCAAGGGTGTGAACTTCGGGGTACATCATCGTCTCCACGTGCCTCGGTTATCTCTTACCCGAGTCCTTTACTTATGCACTTTACTTTGTGATAGCCATATTGTTCTTTGTCATATATCTTGCTATCACATAGTTACTTATCTTGCTTAGCATAAGTTGTTGGTGCACATAGGTGAGCCTAGTTGTTGTAGGTTTTGTGCTTGACAAATTAACCGCTAGGTTTATTCCGCATTTGTTCAAGCCTAAACCGTAATTATTTTAAAGCGCCTATTCACCCCCTCCTCTAGGCGACATTCGCGATCTTTCATCCTTCTTATTCGCCAAATACTTGGGGCAGTTATGCTTCCAGTGACTAGTCCCTTTGTAGTAAAAGTACTCAGTTTCAGGCTTAGGTCCAGACTTGCGCTTCTTCCCTTGAGCAGCAACTTGCTTGTTGTTCTTCTTGAAGTTCCCCTTCTTCCATTTACCCTTTTTCTTGAAACTAGTGGTCTTATTAACCATCAACACTTGATGCTCCTTCTTGATTTCTACCTCCGCAACCTTTAGCATTACGAAGAGCTCGGGAATCGTTTTCGTCATCCCTTGTATATTATAGTTCTTCACAAAGCCTTTATAGCTTGGTGGCAGTGATTGAAGAACTCTGTCAATGACACTATCATCAGGAAGATTAACTCCTAGCTGAGTCAAGTGCTTATGGTACCCAGACATTTTGAGTATGTGTTCACTGACAGAACTATTCTCCTCCATTTTGCAGATATAGAACTTGTTGGAGACTTCGGGCCTGTTCGGTAGTTGCCTAGCTTCGCAAAATCTCCAGCTCCGGCTCCGCATGCCAGCTTCCCGCTTCTATCGGGCGAATCATCGCTAAGAAAATTGTTCGGTGCCATCGATCCAGCTTCTATTTTTTATATGGGCCGCCAACACAGGAAGGAGCGAAGTTGGCCCATTAGTGAGGTAAGGTGGCCCGCTCACGAGAGATAACATATCGGGAGAGGGGAGAGAGAATATAGCGAACCGGTACGCGCTCCTGAAGTCACTTGGCGGTGGCATTCGTTCGTAAATTAGGCTAACTCCAGATCTCGTTTTTCCTGGGATCACCCAATACGCCGCTCCAATTTTTTACACGTAGAACCTTATCAGATCCGGGAAGCCAGCTTCCGGGAGCCAGACTGTTCGGCGCTGATCCACTGCGGATTTGTTGGATCGAGAAGCTAGGTAGCTACCGAACAGGCCCTTCATATCTCTCAACTCGGGCATTTGCTTGAAATATTAACTTCAACTCTTGGAACATCTCATATGCTCCATGACGTTTAAAACGTCTTTGAAGTCCCGATTCTAAGCCGTAAAGCATGGCACACTGAACTATCGAGTAGTCATCAGCTTTGCTCTGCTAGACGTTCATAACATCCGCAGTTGCATCTGCAGCAGGCCTTGCACCTAGCGGTGCTTCCAGAACGTAATTCTTTTGTGCAGCAATGAGGATAATCCTCAAGTTACGGACCCAGTCCGTGTAATTGCTACCATCATCTTTCAACTTAGCTTTCTCTAGGAACGCATTAAAATTCAAAGGAACGGTAGCACGGGCCATTGATCTACAACAACATAGACATGCAAAAAAACTATCAGGACTAAGTTCATGATAAATTAAAGTTCAATTAATCATATTACTTAAGAACTCCCACTTAGATAGACATCCCTCTAGTCATCTAAATGATCACGTGATACAAATCAACTAAACCATGTCCGATCATCACGTGAGATGGAGTAGTTTTCAATGGTGAACATCACTATGCTGATCATATCTACTATATGATTCACGTTCGACCTTTCGGTCTCGGTGTTCTGAGGACATATCTACATATGCTAGGCTCGTCAAGTTTAACCCAAGTATTCTGCACGTGCAAAACTGGCTTGCACCCATTGTATGTGAACGTAGAGCTTATCACACCCGATCATCACATGGTGTCTCGGCACGATTTAACTGTCATAGCGGTGCATACTCGGGAGAACACTTATACCTTGAAATTTAGTGAGGGATCATCTTATAATGCTACCGCCGTACTAAGCAAAATAAGATGCATAAAGGATAAACATCACATGCAATCAAAATATGTGACATGATATGGCCATCATCACCTTGTGCCTTTGATCTCCATCTCCAAAGCACCGTCATGATCTCCATTGTCACCGGCTTGACACCTTGATCTCCATCGTAGCATCGTTGTCGTCTCGCCAACTATTGCTTCTACGACTATCGTTGCCTCTTAGTGATAAATTAAAGCAATTACATGGCGATTGCATTTCATACAATAGCGACAACCAGATGGCTCCTGCCAGTTGCCGATAACTCTGTTACAAAACATGATCATCTCATACAACAATTTATATCACATCATGTCTTGACCATATCACATCACAACAAGCCCTGTAAAAACAAGTTAGACGTCCTCTACTTTGTTGTTGCAAGTTTTACGTGGCTGCTACGGGCTTCTAGCAAGAATCGTTCTTACCTACGCATCAAAACCACAACGATTTTCTGTCAAGTGTGTTGTTTTAACCTTCAACAAGGACCAGCCGTAGTCTAACTCGATTCAACTAAAGTTGGAGAAACAGATACCCGCCAGTCACCTGTGTGCAAAGCACGTCGGCAGAACCAGTCTCATGAACGCGGTCATGTAATGTCGGTCCGGGCCGCTCGCTGAATCAAAGTAAGGCATTGGTGGTAAGCAGTATGACTATTATCACCCACAACTCCTTATGTTCTACTCGTGCATATCATCTACGCATAGACCTGGCTCTGATACCACTGTTGGGGAACGTAGTAATTCAAAAAAAATCCTACGATCATGCAAGATCTATCTAAGAGATGCATAGCAACAAGAAGGGAGAGTGTGTCTATGTACCCTCGTAGACCGAAAGCGGAAGCGTTTAGTTAATGCGGTTGATGTAGTCGAATGTCTTCACGATCCAACCGATCCAAGTACCGAACGTACAACACCTCCACGTTTAGCACATGTTTAGCCCGATGATGTCCCTTGAGCTCTTGATCCAGTAGAGGGTCGAAGGAGAGTTTCGTCAGTACGACAGCATGGCGACAGTGTTGATGAAGTTACCGGCGCATGGATTCGCCTAAGCACTACGATGATATGACCCAGGTGTTAAATTGTGGAGGGGGCACCGCACACGGCTAAGAGATTGTCTGTTGTCCTTTGGGGTGCCCCCTTGGCCACATATATAAAGGAGGGAGGGAGGAGGCCGGCGGCCTAGGAGGGGCGCGCCAAAGGGGGGAGTCCTACTAGGACTCCCTAGTCACTACAAAAAAAGACACATCCGTGATATTTTGGACGAACGAAATTTTTTTCTGTCATACTTATGACACTTCTATGACAATAATTGTGACAAAACCTGGTATCATCATAGATGTGGTGGGCTCCTACTTCTGTGACAAAAAATCATGACAGAAAATGGTCTTTTCGTCCTGGGTGGGCCGGAGACGCAGCTGCATGACATTCTTTGGGCCGTCCATGACGGAAAAAACCGTGGTAGAAGTGAGGGCGAGGAAAATTTTGGGGAGTTCCCGGTTATGGTGGGTGGTCGGGGGCCAAGCAATGCGCGTTTCTCTCGTACACATACACGTGTGTGTGCGAGGTGTTGGGCTCTAACTGAACCCGAGCGAGGCGTCGCCTAACTGAACCCGAGCGATTGCACTACAGGCTACGTGTTACTGAACCCGAGCGATCGAGCGATTCCTTTGCTACTGCTGCTACCTGAAGCCGATTGATGCTGCCTATGGATGAACAGTGAGGGTTGCAGGGGGTTTGCATGAACAGTGAGCATTGCGGGATGGGGGGTTGGATGAACAGTGAGCGATGGGGGTGGATGAACAGGACCCCGTGGTGTTGCCTCTGTATGAACATGACCCCGATCGATCAAGCCGGTTGGGGCTGGATGAACAAGACCCCGTGGAGGGCTGGATGAACAGTAGACGGCGGAGGGGTGGATGAACAGTAGCTCGTGGAGGGGTGGTTATATAGGAGCCCGTGGAGAGGGGTGGTTGAGCAAGAGATGGAGTAGCGCGGTGAAGGCTGGATGAGCAGAGCCCGTGGATGAGCAGGAGCCCGTGGAGGCCGGAGGAGGTCGACGGTGGATGAGCAGATGGCCGTGGAGGCTGGAGGAGGTCGACGGTGGAGATGAACAGTATCCCGTGGAGTCCCGTTTTGCGGTACGCCACACCCCTCCCGATGAACACGACCCTCATTTCGACTGTAGTGCTCCAACACAAGTCCGTTTAAATCCGCTTTGCGATGCGCCACACCCCTCCCGATCAGCAGGACCCCGTTTCGACCGTAGGAGGTCCAACACAAATCCGTTTCCTCCGTTTTGCGGTACGCCAGACCCCTTCCGATGAACAGGATCCTGTTTCGAACGTGGCCGGTCAAACACAAGGGCGTTTCCTCTGTTCTGCGGTACGCCAGGCCTCGTTTTTCCATCGCCTGTTCCATCCAAGCCGGTTGGCTCCCACGCTTTCCGTTGCCTCCTGATGAACACAACGCATTCCATTGCCTCCCCATGAACACGACAATGACGCAGTTTCTCCATTCCGACCCAGCCATGTACACGAGCCCTGGCCGTACGTATGCGCGAGTAGGCGTTCGAGACCCCGCCCGTATGTACATACGTGGCCGTATTTTCTTTCTTGCACCCTGGCCGTTGTACGTACGTGTACATGCTATGTGCGCGCCTCTACTATGACATGTGCGTGCCTCTACTATGACACATGCGCGCATCTACATCGACCAGTATGTATGTACACGTTCGCGACCAGAATGACCACACTACGTACGCTTCGACCAGGTGGGTCCCGACTGTCAGTCACTTCCTTGCGTGCGAAGATGTAGCTGGTGGGTCCAACAGACAGGGGGCGAATCGTTTTTTTTGGACGCACTTCCTTGCATGCGAAGATGTAGCTGGTGGGTCCCAGCAGTCAGGGGGGAAACGTTTTTTTCGTGAAATACAGTGGTCCATCCGGTGGGTCCCAGCTGTCAGGTGGAGGAATCATTATTTCCCGCGTAATAAGGAGGCAGTTCCTTCTTTGCGGCCGTGGACCCAATATCGACCTCTCCACGTCTGATCCACGTCCGATGGAAGTCGTTCCTTGGCCACGTTGACCAAGCCGCCCTAAGAGCACCACGGCGTTGGACGACGGAGAGGCCTAGGAAGGGGACGACGCGGAGCCGGGGAAGACGTGGCAGTGGATGCCCACGCGGAGAGGAGTACGAGGTTCACTTGGTTGGTTTGCGGTGTGAGGAGGCCGTCGCCATGAATATAACAGGGGTGTGGGTGAGTGGAGGATGGCCCGGCCAGCGGTGGGAGTAGTAGGCGGTGAGGCCTTGGCGGCCTGACACCGCCACGAGAGAGAGGAGGCGCACGGCGGACCGGCTACTGGTTTGGGCGGCTGGAGCAAGAAGACCAAAGGTTGAAGAAGTACGATGACCGTCGGATGGACATCGTACGGTCATTGCAGCTAGAATCGTTTATATTGACTAAGTTGACAAAACCCTTGGTACGCATCAACTTAGTAGGCCCACAAGTCAACTTCTGAAACAGTGCGCCCCAGATGTCAGGGGGAGGAATCATTTTTTGGGCGGGTGAAGCTAGAATATCCAAGATTGAAGAAGAAGCACGGCATCCATTGGATGGACATCCAACAGCCACTGGTGCTAGAACCACGTGTTGACTATAAGTTGACAAAGCCTTGCATACGCGTCAACTCTCTTTTTTTAGGGGACGCGTCAACTTAGTAAGGCCACAAGTGTGTGGCAGAGAACTTATAGCCCATTTGAGACTTGTAAGAATGTGCAGCCCATTTTTGAATTCTAATGGAATTTACTACAGCCCATTTACAGTTTGTGAAAAGTACAACCCATTTCAAACAACCATTCAAAACAGAATTCAATAAAATTTCCCACATTTTGATGGGATCCAAAATATTTTTATCCCGAAATTTATAGTCAGATTAAATACAGTTTCAATATAAATTTATATTACGTAAAAATCCAACGAAGCATTGCGCTTGCAACAATTAATGAAATTAAAATTTTCAATATCCAAAAATAATATTTATTAAGTAATTACGTGTTTGGTGCATTTTTTTAAGTTACTGCCCAGTTTTTACAATTACATCCCATTTATTATTTCTTAAAGCCCATTTTCTTGTTAAGCCTAATGCATCCCTCCTAGGAAAGATTTGCATTTCGGTAGTGGAGAATAACAACTTGACCTTGCAGGGTATTCCTAAAAAAGTATAGTGGGCTAGCCATTTTCACTTGAAAAAATTAATATCTGGCTGGATATGTGGCACGGGCTAGGCGGGCCACACACCATTGACTAATACCGCAACGATGTTTTCATTGTTGTTCAGAGGAGAAAAATTAATATCTGGGCTATAAACATCAAAAAACTCTGCAGTGCTCACACCTCAAAAACACAAATACTGCTCGAGCTGCTTGGTCCGAGCTGTCGGCCGCTTCTTGTGCAATTCTCTCGTTTACTGACTACATAGGTAGACAATGGTATAGGACTGTGATGTTAGGAAACCAGGAGGAAGCAAAAAATTATAGTTATATATAAAAAAAGGAGGCACTTGCGTACCTGAGGCTATGGCCCTGGTGGGTCCCCATTGTCATCCTCTCCAAGTAAAGTCATCTCCTCACCCTGCCTTCGCCAAAGCTTGATCACGCCGCCTTCCGCTTCAAGTCTGAGCGATTGCTCCGCCTTCAAATGACACAGGTGTTGTCCGTCCGTCCATCTGCCGCCCACATTAATGATACGCGGTTGTCGAGGCGGCTACTCCAGCACCACACGTCCGTCCCTCCGCCTCCCACAATTGCTATATAAACTGTTGCGTCGGCCATAGCCGCAGTCATCCGCATTCGTTCCCTTTCTCCTGTCCACACCACTACTGCCCACCATGGCTTCCTCGCGCTCCAGCGCTCTTCGGGATGGGCGGACGACGGACCACAAGGAGATGGCAGCCATTGCTGCCGACCGGCTGGCCGGTAGGCAACCGGAGGACGACGATGTCCCAATGGAGAACATGGTAGTCGACGATCCGACGCCAACCCCCTCCTCCGCGCCATCCTCGCCGGTGCATTGCACCATGACCATTGGCAAGGTCCATGCCCAATATATGGACACGGTGAGGCAGATGCGTGAGGAGCAGTTCCGGGAGGCGCAGGCCGACGCCGCCTACAACCACCATCTCCTCCAGGAGCACCTGCAGGCGGAGGAGTAGATTGCCGCGGAGCGGGCGGAGCAGGAGGCGCTGGTCGACTCGTACCGCTCCACCCGCGAGGGCCGTCTTGAGCGCTGGCGATACCGCATGCGGGTGGCGGAGGTTGCGGCCGCTGATACGTCTCCAATGTATCTATAATTTTTTATTGTTCCATGCTATTATATTACCCCTTTTGGATGTTTATGGGCTTTATTTTACACATTTATATCATTTTTGGGACTAAGCTACTAACCGGAGGCCCAGCCCGTATTCTTGTTTTTTTTGCCTATTTCATATTTGAAGAAAAGGAATATCAAATGGAGTCAAACGGAATGAAACCTTCGGAGCGTGATTTTGGAATGAGCGTGATCCAGAGGACTTGGAGTGCAAGTCAAGAAGCGCCAAGGTGGCCATGAGGCAGAGGGCGCGCCCACCCTTTTGGCGCGCCCCTATCTTGTGGGACCTCGGCGACCACCGACGTACTTCTTCCTCCTATATAAGCCTCGTGCCTCAAAACATCCAGGAGCCAACGAAACACAATTTCCACCACCGTAACCTTCGTATCCGCGAGATCCCATCTTGGAGCCTTCGCCGGCGCTCCGCCGGAGGGGGAATCGACCATGGAGGGCTTCTACATCAACACCATAGCCCCTCCGATGAGTTGTGAGTAGTTTACCATAGACCTTCAGGTCCATAGTTATTAGCTAGATGGCTTCTTCTCTCTTTTTGGATCTCAATACAATGTTCTCCCCCTCTCTTGTGGAAATCTATTCGATGTAAACTCTTTTTGCGGTGTGTTTGTCGAGATCCAATGAATTGTGGGTTTATGATCAAGTTTATCTATGAGAAATATTTGAATCTTCTCTGAATTCTTTTATGTATGATTGAGTTATCTTTGCAAGTCTCTTCGAATTATCAGTTTGGTTTGGCCTACTAGATTGATCTTTCTTGCCATGGGAGAAGTGCTTAGCTTTGGGTTCAATCTTGCGGTGTCCTTACCCAGTGACAGCAGGGTTTGCAAGGCACGTATTGTATTGTTGCCATCGAGGATAAAAAGATGGGGTTTATATCATATTGCATGAGTTTATCCCTCTGACATGTCATCTTGCTTAATCGTTAGTCATTCTTTATGAACTTAATACTCTAGATGCGGAGTGAGTCGATCGATGTGTGGAGTAATAGTAGTAGATGCAGGAAGGAGTCGGTCTACTTGTTGCGGACGTGATGCCTATATACTTGATCATGCCTAGATAATCTCATAATTATTCGCTTTTCTATCAATTGCTCGACAGTAATTTTTCACCCACCGTAATACTTGTGCTAACTTGAGAGAAGCCTCTAGTGAAACCTATGGCCCCGGGTCTATCTTTTATCATATAAGCCTTCAATCTACTTTTATTTGCATCTTTACTTTTTGCATCTATATTATAAAATACCAAAAATATACTTATCTTATCATACTATCTCTATCGGATCTCACTTTCATGAAGTGGCCGTGAAGGATTGACAACCCCTTTATTGCGTTGGTTGCGAGTTCTTTGTTTGTTTGTGTAGGTGCGTGGGACTTTTGAGGAGCCTCCTACTGGATTGATACCTTGGTTCTCAAAAACAGAGGGAAATACTTACGCTACTATTGCTGCATCACCCTTTCCTCTTCAAGGAAAACCAACGCAAGCTCAAGACGTAGCAGCCGCCTACAAAGAGGGTGATGAAGCGGGCGAGGCGCTGTTTGGCGAGACCAAGGACGAGGCAGAGGACAATGCCGGCTCCAACGAGTGCCTGCTCCGCTGGCGTCGACGAGGCCCTGCTCCGCCGAGGCCCCGCAGTGCCAACAACTAGGCAAAGGACACCGCCGGCTCCGCCGAGGCCCCGCCCCGCCAACAATGAGGCAGAGGACATCGCCGGCTCAACCGAGGCCCCAGCCTACCGACAACGAGGGGGAGGATTTCCACTGCTCCGCCGCCTGCCGGCAACGAGACAGAGGACATCGCCAGCTCCGCCGAGGCCCCGCCCCGCTGCCAACAAGGCCGCACCACACAAAAAACGAGGAAGAGTAGAACACGGTAGGTCGCCGCCGCTCGGGTCCAAGTAAGGCCACCGCTGCTACCTTCCGGTTGAAGCCATCTAGGCGGGTTGACCATTGACGGCCGGTTAGCTTCTTGGCGGCGACATGGAGTCGGAGGGCTGTGTTGGAGAAGAGCGCTGCTTCTACTTAATTCTTTGGTGCGGTTGGTGGATCGACAGTGGGCCCGATAGGCCACATGACGATTCGCAAGTGCACTGCACTAAGTTAAGTCAACTTTCTGTTCACTTCGGCGGGACACAGTGGGTAACCGGTTAATTAATTATACCTCCAGCAGCACCCTTTTTTAGTTAAAGAATGTATGAAATGTAATGAAATCCGGCATGTTTATATGAAATCCGACCGTGTATGAATGAATTTATTTCAATTAGTTCGAATTCCTGTATCACTGGCATTGGATGAACATGCAAAACAATACGTACTAGCATTATTCCTGGGTGATCACCTCGTTTGCAGCGATTTCACATGTACTCCTCCGGTCTTTTCTAGTCTGCATACAAGTTTTATGCTGCAATCAAAGTATCTCTACTTTGACCAATCTTATAGAAAAAAGTATGCACTTTCACAATGTGCAAGTAAAAGGAAATGTATGAGTACAAAGAGTTTGAGCAGCTTTTTAGCGTTTCTATACATTGCAATCAAACACACAGGGCTGGCAATTCATAGAGAACATTCAAAACAATCGATGATTATGCATCATAGCGACTCACATGTCAGAGGCAATATTTACTTCACAACTAAAGAATAAAGAAAAAATTGATCGACGCTGCTGACAGCAAAGGGCGTCCCATTCGAAAATATCAAACGCATGTCTTCTTGCTAAAATCAATGAGCAAAATTTGACAAGGTTGTCCCATTCCAAAATATCAAATGCCTACGATTGTGAATGGGCAGGGTTTGCCATCAGTTCGGACATTGACATGGTGCTAAATAAACCAGCTGTTCTTTTTGTGCAGTTCCACCAAAATCAACCAAATTCGCGCGTAGCTTGTATGATTTCGCCCTTATATGTTGCAACGCCCTGAACTTATCGGCACCTCCTTTCTTGTGGTGGAAATGAACGATTCGATGTATTCCTGAACATTTTGTGTAGTTCCCATTGAAATCAGGCTGAGCACCCCTGTTTGCACAAATACAAAAAAGTGATTAGTATAAAGCAAGTTGTACTATGAATTGACAGTTTAAACATGCACCTACATGGTCCATGTAGAGCACACTTTTAGAAAAATGGAACTCACCAGAAAGAATCCTAGAACAACATTGTACTCACAATCACAACAAAAAATGGAGATTTGTCGGTCCTTCCGAGTGAAGTTAGTTTGGTCTTGTGGGGAGTAATGTAACCATCCTTCACCGCTCCTTCCGATGAGAAGATAGATGGGGCTTCTTCATCCTAGCATAATCGGAACTAGTCACTTCACGTACTCCATATTCTTCTTTAGAGGAAGATGATCATGTTGTGCAAAGACAAGAGGACAAAGCATCCCTGTTTGCTCAAAAAAAGGAAAGGAAATATTTAAAACAGCACAGATGAAGCACTTTTCAAGGACAATACCACTTTTTCATGACAGTATCTAAACAGTAGCACAACACCAATAGAGATGACAAAGCTCAATCATATGGATGAAATCAGTGGGCAAGTACCAACCTTTGTCAGGAGGCTTATTGTGTAGAGCATACAGATGAAGCACTTCTCCGGAACCATCTGTTGCTATCTACTGTGGTGGCCATGCTTACTATATACTCCTCGATTAGTTTAATGTTTCCAACATCTTCTTGTGCATTTACACTAAAATATATGGTATCTTCAAAGAAGATCCCTGTTTGCACAAGTAGAGATAACTACGTATTACATTAAGAGTGGCATCAAATCAGTGGCAAAACAATTGCTCGTTCCAGCCATAGCAATAAATTAAGATGCAAAACTATATCATTACTTGTGTCATCACAGTTCCAGTGCTTCATTACAACACCAGGAGTTGATTTTTGTTTTTCTTCCGCTTGTTCTTCCCCTTCATCCCTTGTTTCAATAATAGACAAGCTTCGCCTTCAATGTAAGATTTGGCATGTCAATTAGGGAGCACAAGTATAGCACTGAACAATGACATTAATTTTCTGATGAAAGTGGCAAAATACAGGCCAACAGTTGTGAAATATCCTTATCTTACCTCAATGGGATATTACAGTGCACATACAGATTGGAAGTCTTGTCTCCATTTGTGTAGTTCACTAAAATCAAGCAACATTACCATACAAGTAGCACAGCATATGAAAGCACACTGCAGAATCATGTGAAAGAAGGCTAGTACTGACCTCTCATGATGCGGAATTCAAACAACTCACAAGAAGAAGTAAGATCTCCTCTTGTGCAGTTCCACTAAGATCAAGCAATCAAGCAACGTTGTTGGTGTGACATTTTGGTTGAACTGCACAAAACACTCTTAAAACGATTGTGTTTTGTGCAGTGCAACAAAAGGTCACAATGGCAACGAGGTGAAGTAGATAACCCTGTTTACATAGAGGTGCAAACGAAACAACTAGTGGTCAATAACGGTGGATGACACAAAAGCCAACAAAACGAAGCATCTACCTTATCTAAATGGGAAAGAAAGCAAGACAGTAGCATTTCTCAAACGGTGGCATTGATTAATATTAACATAGAGATTATATTAACAATAAAATTCGTTAAACATGTAATTTGCTTTTAATGGTGGTATTGCATCAATTTTCCAGCGGCATTATTAGAGGGTGTTTGTTTACAGGGACATTTTGGTGTAGGGACTAAAAAAACTCCATGTCAGTCCCATCTAAACCAAACAGGAGGGACTTTTAGGGACTAAAAGTGGGCATTTGGGACTAAAGAAAGAAGACCCCGAGGGAGTCTTTTTGGGAATTTTTCCAACAGTTGCCCCTGCCACGCATCGCACCTTGTCTTTATTAGTTCATTACTAGGGGTAACATGGTCTTTTAGCATGTCATTTAATAACCTCTAGTCCATGTTTAGTCCCTGGAACCAAGCAGGTAGGGACTAGGGAGTTTTTAACCAAACAGGGCCTTAGATTAACAATAGCTAAAGAGTTGCATGGGAGAGTGGGCCTTTTGACACCATGTGCATCTACCGATGTCTTGTGGTCATGCACATCTGTTGCAACAAAGAACAAACAACCAAGGAGCATATTTGTGTTGGTCCCAGTTTTGTTATCTTTAGACACCTTTCCCTATGTGGCGCAAAGAAATCTAGTCCTGCTCAAACTCAACAGCCTTGTCCCCCAAAACAAAAGATCAGTTTGTTACAGATGTGTGTACTGCGTTTATCATTGTTTTCCCTTCTCGACCAACGTAGGTGCTGGATAGCCAGTCTGTACTAGTACTTTCGCCCCTTCCTTTCCTCTTTGAACCACGTCCTAGATTTATGCGATACAACTTTCCCCACTACTTTCCCCCATTCCTCTCCTATTTAAACCACGTCCTAGATTCATGCTATACAACTTTCCCCCTTCCTTTCCTCTTTGAACCACGTCCTAGATTCATGTTATACAACTTTTCCCACTACTTTCCCCCACTCCTTTCCTCTTTGAACCACGTCCTAGATTCATGGTATACATGCAGCTAGAGCAATGCATGTGGAATAAGTAAATTATACCTTAAGGGGGTGGGGGGCTCGCCAGGGTGAAGGAAGAACCATTCGCAGTGGGGAGGGGGGCTCGCCGGAGAGGTACCCCATTATCTATCTTAGGGTTCAGGGTGGGGCGATGGTCGCCGGCGGTGGCGAGGCGGTGGCGTGGGGATCGCCGAAGAAAAATCTCAGCAGGGGGGCTAGAGGTATGGCCGGGGCGAGGCGCGATGGGGAGTGTTTGAGGTGGGCGGCGGCGCACCACAAGTCATGGAGGCGGGGCTGCTGTTTGGCCGGTGGTGGCTGGCGGCTCAGGGGGGTGGAGGTTGAAGATGAACTACATGCCCTTGATTTCGTATCCAACGGCTGCAAAATCGACTCACGAGAGATGAAAAAGTCTATCGATTGACGTGTAGCCTCACCTCGTTAGTGCGTTCAGTTTCGATAGTAAAATTCAGTTTCGACAGCAAAATTCAGTTTAACGCTTAAGTTCGGTTTGACGATTAAGTTTAGTTTAACGCTTAAATTCAGTTTGACGCTTAAGTTCAAAGCTGAGCGGTGATGTATTTTACATCTAGCACTTTGTGGTTATGTATTTTACGTCATGTATTGGAGATGCTATTAGAATTCCACTCGGGTTTCGTTGTCTCTCTTGTCTGCTTGACCTCGGCGTCGTACAACTCACGGAGCTGCTCCAACGATTTAAACCCTCCATCACAAATGAGCGATGAGCTCGGGCTCCATCTCCGACGCCTAAGTTCTTCTTCCCCTCCTCCGACAGCCAAGTCGGTAGGAGCATCCTCACCGCCAACCCAATCACGCCGAGATCGACATGGCTTCGCCAAAGAGGTTGTACACTTGTTGCATCTCTTTTTACTCTACATGTTATATATATTGTCCATTGAGCACACATAGTAACGAAATACGATTATTTTATCCTACTATATGACAAGCGGTGAGGTACCGTGCAACTTAGCTATCCGTGATGGACTCTCTTGAACGCCATCATTATTTATCTCTGCTTTGAGCTATGCATTTGTCGATGACCACAGGAGTTGAGCTAGTAGGGCGTGGCACAGGGTCCAAAGTAATAGAAGTAGCACAAAAACATTTTTTAGTGTAGGCTTTTCCTTGCTCAAGCCTGCCTACTAGAATCGCCAGTGCTTGAAAGGAAAAGTGAATGAAAAACATAGGAATTGGAAAGTTTTCTATGGTACTACTATTCATGAATTTGGTTCAAAGGAATGGAGCAAAGGAAAAACTGTAGGATTTGTTCCTTTAGTGTCTCCTTGAAAGAAAAAACGTAGGAATTTTAATTTTCACTTGTTCTCCTTTTCAAATTCCTATTCATGAAGCACAAGACTAAGAGATAGTAGCATAATAACATTATAACCGTATATTTTCTTGTGGTTTGACTTAATCTCACCATGCTTCTTTGCATCCTGTGATCTTCCAATTGTTGTGAATCAAACACCCAGATTGGCAAAATCCTGTGTTTTTAAATTCTCTGTTTTGCACGTGCATTCCTATCCTATTCCTGTCTATTTCCTATTCCTGCATTGTTGGAATCCTCCAATTCAAACGAGCCCTTACAGAATTACTTCTCTTACAGATAGTTGTCAAAGAAAATGTTGCGTGGTTTGTCCCGCTCCTACTACACCGTCGTCCACCCCAGCTCAGCTGCTCCAACAACAGAAGGGTCCAGTACAGCAAGGATCCGGCCTCCAGACTATCTTTCGCCACCTTAGATCTTCTTCCCCGCTGCTGGCAGCCATGAAAACTGCATTACCATCATCAACCGAGCAGATGACCTCGAGGACTACACGGGTCCGCAAGAGAGGTCGCACTCTTTCGTGTCTGCTTACGTTATGCATCGCTAAATATTACATGCTACTTTATCGTCCTGTTCACCGATTAGACTCTGAGCCAGCTCCAAACTAATGGTCAAACTTGAGTTTTTAAATGGTTGTGGGGTACATATCGGGGCCGCAATCAATAGTATCTATCTACTATCTGGTTAATCTCCGGTGTCTACTATGAGTTTCATGTTGGGTGGGAAACAAACAAGAAAAAGCCATTATCTATATTTTTAACTGAAGCCATTATCTGCTGCTATTATTGGTTTTGGGTCTATCCACGAGTTGCTACCATCACTCGGATTTCGCATGCACTCCTTACATAATCTCACTATGTTTTATTCCTATGCATGACAGTTATTGTAAACAATGGAACTGAACATGTAGAGCAAAAGAGACGAGCCTTGCATGGCAATAAAATTTCATGCAGACGTCGCTCCATGGTAGGCACAAAGGCAGCCCCCCTCCACGCATTTCAGATTGTAATCGAGAGGAAGATATTTGTTCTGAGGGGGATTCAGAAGGAGAAGACAACTCCTATTTACCCCCTGAGGTCTTCGCTCTAACTTGGCATGCTGATGTTGGTTATAGCATGCATATGGTGCCTTGCATTGCTTACTTTATACATCAAATATGTCATCTGCTTAGTTTAGACATCCTTTGTGCGAATGCCATTTGTTTAGTTTATTCATCGTTTATGTGAATTATGCAATGCCATCTTGTTTAGCCAGGCATCATATATGTGAATTTTGCAATGCCATCCCGCTTAGCCACCATCTTATATGTAAATTATATCGAGCCATCCTTTTTTGTTACATATTACATTTGTCAACAATGTTAGTACATTCAACTGCTCTTCGTGTGCATCAGCCATTTGACACGGTGATGGCAAATTCTGGAGTGAAAACAAGGTCTTCAGAGCAGACTATGCTATCTGACGAAGCGCATATCTCGTTGGTTACGAATAGCTCCTTAGAGGAGGATTCAGAGATAGATGACCAGTCCTATCCCCCACCCCCCGAGGTGTATGCTCTAACTTGGCAGGGTTATGTTGCTATGTCATTTGATTAGTTTAGACATGCTTTGTGTGAATACCACCTGTTCAGTGTCTAATTACCATATATGTGAATTATGCATTGCCATCTTGTTGCAAGACATTATATATGTGAATTATGCAATGCTATCTTGTTGCAAAGGCATTATATATGTGAATTATGCAATGCCATGCTGTTTAGCCAATCATCATGTATGTGAATTATATCATGCTATCATTTTTTGTATTACGTGTTCCATTTGTCGACAACGTTTGTATATTCAACTACTCTTCATGTGCATCAGCCATTTGAAGCGGTGATGGAATCATCTGGAGTGAAAATAAGGTATTTAGAGCGCATAATGCTACCGATGAAGCGACATCTTCTTTGGTTACAGAGCTCCTCGAGGAGGATTGAGACGATGACCAGTCCTATTTCCCCCCGAGGTCTATGCTCAAACTTGGCAGGGTTATATTACCCATGTCATGCATGTTGTCTTGCATTGCTTAGTTTTTACATCATATATGGATTGCCATCTGCTTACTTGCTTACTATATAAATCATATATTTGAAATATATCAAGCCATCATGTTTACATAGTACATACACATCATCTATCTGAATTATGGCATGGCAACCCATTTAATAAAGACATCATATAGTTATATCATCTCATCCTGTTTAGTGTTTACAGTCATCATATTTTGAGTTATGGCATTCTATCCGTGAATGTATGTGAATTATGGCATGCCAACCTATTTAATAAACACATTATATAGTTATATCATGTCATCCTGTTTACATAGTCATCATATTTTGAACTATGTCTTTCCATCTTTTTTAGTTAGCCATCATAATGTGAAATTGTGTCATGCTATCCTGTTTAGTTAGCCATCATATATGTGAAATTGTGTCATGCTATCCTGTTTGGTTAGACAACATAAATGTGAATTATTTCATGATCTCTTTTATTCCCCACTATCCATTGCACCTGTCTATCATACAATGTCTATACTTTGAATTACTTTTCTTGTTTATCAGCCATTTGAATTGGAGAGGGTGATGGCGTTATCTAAGGGAGTAACAACACGGTCTTGAGCAGATAGTGCTACCATTGATGCAGATAGAACCACGGTTGTACTTGCCCAAGGACCAGATCCACCACACATAACCCAGACTCTATAAATTGTACCCCTACCCGGTTGGACAGAGAACCAGCTACACCCCTTCTAACCCCAACCCCAAAGAAATAGTAACCCGATTCCAGTTGACACAAAGACCGTCTCCACCACAGAGCACCCAGACACAAGCGATTAGTAAAGGAATCTGCGGTGCCCAAAGCACGAGGACCACCACTCAATCCCAACTCAACGCTTAAAGGAGAAGAAGATTTGTTCTCGGGTCGGGTTACGTAGCTATGGTTCATACTCCTTTGCTCTTGCATTCTTGTATTTACTCATACCAACTATTTTCAAATTTGAAGGATGGAATTGAAACTCCAATGGCGCAACATGTATGTTTTAAACTGTTTCTTTAAGCTGGTTTCTTTGTTGTAACTTGCTCTATGTTGATTTCAATTTCAATTGAATAAACAGTTATGTTTTCATGTCATGCACATTACAAGTGTTGTTATTGCTCTATAGTTTCCCACACTTATATTCTGTCTATTTTGCTTTGTCTTGAACAAATATTATTTGAACTGTGTCTCTATCTTGATTTGGCAACACAAACTAGAATGATATAGACCATAAAATGACCATGGTACATAAATATATGTTTGTTTCATCTTTGTTATCCTGTCCACTTTACTCTGAACTCATTACCAAAATGAGTTTCATATACAACATAGTAAACTTGTGATGTGTGCGCTTATTTCTCTTTTAGAATCGCGACAAAATATTGGAGAAACGATGCTGCGTTATGCAATGGTAAAGGAAGTAATGCGATAAGGTTCAAGATAGTGAGACATCCTGTTGGTCTCCAAGAAAGTCGATAAAAACTATCTTCACGACGGTGAGAGAACCCAAAAAGTCCTGTCTTGATGTAGTGTTCGAGTTATTGGCCACTACTGCTGGCACAAGCTCTTCGAAATCGATGTCTAAATCAGTTCGTCTTCTTGAGTCTCAACTTCAAGTTGAAAGACATCGATCGAGATGTCTTTGCGACAGAAGTCAAGGATCGAGGAAGTCCTGCAGAATTCGGATGCATATTTCTGGTGCAACAAAGAAGTTACTGGAGGATTTAAGCGCCAAACAAGAGAAAGTTAATAAGCTTGCTAAGCATCTTGCCGACATTATGGCTACCGGGATATTGTTTCTTGAGATCTTCAAGTGGTTTTAGTTCGGATTTGTTTTGTCATGGCGTTTATTTGCGCTGATCGCCAACTTTGACAACCAATGTATATGATATCTTTGCTTTGTTCCCTATATTTGCACTGGTGGCGAACTTTGATGCCCAGTGGATGTAATATGTGTAATAGCCGTGATAGGCTAGCGTTAGTTGCTTGCTTATTTATTTCCTTGTTGCTTGTTTATTTGTTTGCTTGTAGTCATTGCAGTTCTTTTTCTGCGGTTTGCTAGTGGTTGCAATAACCTATTTTTTAAAACTAGGCCACAATAACCATGGGCTAATATGTACTGTAGTGACACTGGGCCTCCTACAGGCTGTAGAAACAGTGGGCCTTCTATGGGCCGTAGAAACAATGGGCCTTCTACGGGCCGTAGAAACAATGGGCCTTCTACGGGCCGTAGAAACAATGGGCCTTCTACGGGTCGTATCATCAATGGGCCTTATGCGGGCGTATGATCGATTAGCAAACATGGGCCAATAACGAACCGCATTATGGTCGTAAATAAAGCGGCTAGAGTTGGAATCGTCCGTTCATGGGCCGACCATAACGGGCCATCGTTAATAGGTCGATTTGATGGCGCTATGAAAACGGCCCAATGTATTAACGAACCAAAAAGGGCCGATCAGAACCACGGGCTGAATTTGGCCCTGGCGAAAATAGCGATGTGGTCGTAAGTAAGCGAATCTTTGAAATCGCCCAAGAATAAATGGGCTCTAAGAAGGCGAAAAATAACATAATGGAAACAGCCAATGGAATAACGGGCCGTTAATGGGTATAAAGTGATACCTTTGTTCATTACGGGCGCCACCACGGGCCGTTGATGGGTGTAAAGTGATACCTTTGTTCATTACGGGCGGTTTCACCACGGGCGTTAATGGGCCAAGAGTTACAAAGGGCCCGTATGGGCGAAGACGTCATGGGCCATACATGGGCCGGCGAAAACAATTCGGAATCATATTGGATGGCCCAGATGACGCTCTCGGGCCTAATTTGGATAGGGCGTAACGGGCCTTGGGTTAGCGAGTCGTAAATGGGCTATATGCAAACAAGCCGTTAACAAGCTTTCCATGGGCGCCCGCCACCTTTTGACCAAGTCAAGCGGGCGGCCTTTTCACGAGAATGGGCCTCTGTTGGGGTGCGTGCCGCGTGTCGACGTATCATATGCACCTTCGTCCAATGAGTGGATGACATCCGTCCCAGCGATGAGCCGACACGTGTTTCCTCCGACCAATGATGATTTTACGTGGAAAATCCCCATTGGTCGGGTCGTTAACGGGTTATCGGATCCAAAACCCGACCCGATAGCTTAACGGTGTTTCGTTACGGTGGATGCCGCGTGTCGGTCACCCTTGACGAAAGCACTTCGTGACGCGATTTATCGTCATGGAAGTGGACACTTCGTGATGATAATTTTGGTAATGTCATGGAACACTTCTACGACAACACATGTATGACTATCTTGATTCTGTCATAAAATCGTCATGGATGTACATGCATGACAAAAAACGCGACCTACTATGACAAACACGTATCATCACGGAAGTGTATTTTTTTTGTAGTGAGTCCTAGTAGGATTCCCCTTCCCTTTCCTTTCCGGAATAGGAGAAGAGGGAAAAAGGTGGAGAAGGAGGAAAGAGGGGCCGCGCCCCCACCCCTAGTCAAATTCAGTTTGGGCTAGGGGGGCACGCGCCTCCACCTGGCCGCCTCCTCCCCTCTTCCACTAAGGCCTATGAAGGCCCATTAATCCCCCGGGGGGTTTCGGTAACCTCCCGGTAGTCCGGAAAATGTCCGAACCTTTCTGAAACCTTTCCGGTGTCCGAACATAACCTTCCAGTATATCAATCTTTATGTCTCGACTATTTCGAGGCTCCTCGTCATGTCCGTGATCTCATCCGGGACTCCGAACAAACTTCGGTCACCAAAACACATAACTCATAATACAAATCGTCATCGAACGTTAAGCGCGCGGACCCTGCGGGTTCGAGAACTATGTAGACATGATCGAGACACATCTCTGATCAATAACCAATAACAGAACCTGGATGCTCATATTGGCTCCTACATATTCTACGAAGATCTTTATCGGTCAAACCGCACAACAACATACGTTGTTCCCTTTATCATCGGTATGTTACTTGCCAAGATTTGATCGTCGGTATCATCATACCTAGTTCAATCTCATTACCAGCAAGTCTCTTTACTCGTTCTGTAATGCTTCAGCCCGCAACTAACTCATTAGTCACATTGCTTGCAAGGCTTATAGTGATGAACATTACCGAGAGGGCCCAAAGATACCTCTTCGATACACGGAGTGACAAATCCTATTCTTGATCTATGCCAACCCAACAAACACCTTCGGAGACACCTATAGAGCATCTTTATAATAACCCAGTTACGTTGTGACATTTGATAGCAGATAAGGTCTTCCTCCGGTATTCGGGAGTTGCATAATCTCATAGTCGGAGGAACATGTATAAGTCATGAAGAGAGCAGTAGTAATAAAACTGTAATGATCATAATGCTAAGCTAACGGATAGGTCTTGTCCATCACATCATTCTCTAATGATGTGACCCCGTTCATCAAATGACAACACATGTATATGGCCAGGAAACATAACCATCTTTCATTAACGAGCTAGTCAAGTAGAGGCATACTAGGACACTTTGTTTTGTCTATGTATTCACATATGTACTAAGTTTCTGGTTAATACAATTCTAGCATGAATAATAAACATTTATCATGATATAAGAAAATATAAATAATAACTTTATTATTGCCTCTAGGGCATATTTCCTTCAGATCTGCCATATCCAGCGGAGTTGGATATAACTGAAACCGTTCCATAAGCCATCTTGGATCGTCATTTGGTGAAAAATGGGCAATCTTGTGTGTTACAAGTGTTGATCAAGTGGTTCTATATGCCTGAAACATTAGCTACATGGGAGGACCATGACGTGATCAAAGCTCGTTTTCCGTTGGCTCCAGCTTGGGAGCAGGTTTCGTCAATGTGAATTCTCCTCCCCCCTTTCCCCTCTTCCCTCCCAAGTTTATCTTTTTCTCTAGGAATCCACAATTCCCTTTTGTATATGTTACATTTGGCGGTTTTAAATCTCAGGTCATTACCATGATGGTGGTTGTGATCCGGTAGTATGGTGCTTCTAACAATGTGCCTTCCATGCTCCAGTAGGAGCTTGGCGAGGTCTTCTTACCCTCCTAACGGGAATACAATGGACCTCAATTTGTTTTGGCAGATGGTGCAAAGAGGACACAATATAAACAGGGGGCTTCTTTTACAATGTTTCTTGGTTTATCATTGTGTATGAGGGTATGCATAATTGTGGTTTTCGTTGCTTTGTCGTTCTGTGACATATGTAACTGGTCCAATTTTTATGCAGTTTCCTCTAACTATATTTTGGACAACTAATTGCAGGAGGCAGCATCACCATGCTTCCGGTTTTTGAAAATAAAAAAACATAAAAGAGAACGAAAACACACGAAAAATCGCAAAGGCACATAGGTGCGGGGGCATGCGCCTACTCGGTTGTGCCCAACCGTATTGTTGGCTCGTGATCCGCTAACTCGTTTGATCCCCGCAATTCCTCGCATGGTTCTAAGTTTTTGTTTCTAAAATTTAGTGACTTCATCATTCGTGCCTATCGAGTTTTAGCAGGTGAAACTTAGTGAAGTTTTTTTTTAAAAAAATTTATTACGTATTATAAATTTATAACATATTCAAAAGTGGTTTTATTTCAAAATCTCCGGTCACAAGGAATCCGAATACGCAAATTAAACATAGATTGAATTGTCGGTTAAAAATATAAATATATAATACAATAGTAGTAAATTAGAATTTGAAAGTCCAAAGAAAAAGCACCAGAGATGGGTGTCCCGCACTGCTACAAGTCGCCTCTCCGAAATCGTACCCTTGTCTGAAAAAATAAATACTTATTCACAGAACGGAGCATCTGATCTGACATCTGAGTACTGCTTCCCTCCTCCGTCGACCGCCGAAGGCCGAAGGCTCTCGCGAAATCTCACGCGCACGTCTCTCCTACCCGCCCGCTGCAGCACATCTCTTGTCCGGCCTCCAAGCTTCTACAGGCCCGAAGCGACCTCCTCGCGCCTCGCCATGGCGCGGCGGGGCCACCACCTGACCGAGGTAGCCCTCCTCGCGTCCGCCTCGGGGTGCCTCGCGGCCGCGGGGGCCGGCGAGCGGGAGGGGTGGCTGGACGACCCCGCGGTGCTCCTCTCGGTCGGGCCCCGCGCGCGCGACCTCGCCGTGGCCAGCGCCGCCAGGTCCGTGCTGGGGATCGTCCCAGTCGCGGGCGGCGGCGGGGTCACGGTGAAGCCCGCGCTGGGGCCCGACGACGGCCGGATCTCCGCCGTCGAGTGGGTCCCGCTCGACGCGGAGGGAGCGCAAGGGGAGGAGGGAATGGCCCTCGTGGTGGGCACCGACGCCGGGTGGCTCCTCTTCTACTCGCTCGCCGGCGATCTCCTGCATAAGCAGGTAGCGGATATAGCTCGTCTCTTTCTGCACTTGTAACTATTCTTCCGAGAAATTTGTATATTGTTTTAGGGCTTCTAGATTTTGCTAGAATAAGGTCCGTTTGTAGCTGTTAGCGCTTCCTTGCCATTCCTCTAACGGCAATCTTACTCATAGGACATGTTGCCAAGATTTCGGTGAAACCTTGGGAGCTTTTAGCAGGCTCATCATGGCTAGGTAGGTGGTATAAGGCGCAAAGATGGAATTTTTGCTAGAAATTACTAGTTTTGTGTATATTTATTTCATCAGGGTGTCACTGTGTCAGGCAACACTTTTGGACATTGTTAGAATGTAAGCGGAAGCAATTCCTTTGCTATTCTTGAATTGATAATATGCACACGCACACACACAAAAAAAACAGTATCCTAACCAAAAGACTGCAGACAATATTTCTGTTGGTAATCTTCATATTCTTAGTTTTACAATCCTAATATAAAGTGGTTGTAGGATCAGTTTATAGGCGTGTTTGGTTGTAAGTAAGATTAGTAATAGCCTAGCTATGCAAGGAGTTGTTTGGTACTCCCTCTGTAAAGAAATATAAGAGCGTTTAGATCACTACTTTAGTTTATGGGAGTACTTTCGTAGATAAAATATAGCCAAGCAGAACTAGCCTGTCTGTGCTGGAAAATTCTTGCTCCCCAGGGAAAGCCAATTTGGCTTGGCTGTCCTCCGATGGCAAGGAACGAGGAAAATAGAGTTTAATGCTAGTGGATGCAGAAATTGGCACTTGAATATTCTCATGTTAGACTAGCTAGCTAACCAAATAACAGAAGTGAGTAGCTTTGTGTGGGTAGGGAATAGCGAGATGAGCTAATGATCCAAACACTCTATATCTTCTTTCTCATAATATTTTACAAGAACAGGTAACATAATTGTGTGGCAACAGTCTTTTAAGTTACAATTTGTTCTCTTAGGAGCAATGTGGATGTGGTGTGAACAAAGTTATCATTCATAAAAATATGGTCCTGCCTCCATTTGTTGGTCTTCCCTCATCTCTTAGCTAATACTGTGATCCTTATATATGTGTATTTCAGAGTATATATCCTGCGAAGATACTGAAGCTTAACTTCAGTGAGAGAAAGGAAAATGCTTGGGAAGATTCAGGTTCAGATGAGCTTTCCGTGGTTTTTCCCGGTGTTATTGCACGTTGTGATGGTGCTGACCTTCAGGTTTCTATAAATCTTGCTTTATTTTGCTATTACACTTGAGGTGTCGCATTGTGATGGATAATGCTAATTCAGAAGCTGTAATCACCAATTTTGTAGAAGAAAAAACTTCCTCACCATCTCGGGAAACCTTGTGTACTGCAAAGAAGTACAACTTAGTACTAAGTTGTACTAAAGTTGAGACACTTATTTTGGGACGTAGGGAGTATTGTAAAAATTAATTCTAACTATCTCCTGAACTTTCATGTGTTCCCAAATAGATATTCAAAGTTCTTCATCCTATTGAGTTATATTCAGCTATCAGCCCTATGTTCAACCTTGCTTCTCGATTCTAACATTTTGCCTGCATGCTGATATTAGGTAAAACACAACATTAATTGATTAAAACTTAAATGATCAAAGGAAATTCGATTCTCTGCAGCAGAATTTGGAAAGTAGATTGCAACCATCCCTTCAAAGCTACATATATTTCTTACGTAACCACATATCATGCAAGAACTGATCTGAAACCAGAAAACCGAAGCTTGCAAATTTGCTCATTTGAACTAGGATGGGTAATACCAGCCATTAAAAGTTGCTAGCCTCCAGAGGTGATTTGCTCTGCTGGAATTCCAGAATACCTCTATGAGGGAACCTATTACACATTATACTAGGTGCCTGATAGTCCAATAGTTCACTTTGTGCTCACAACATTTTAATTCTCAAAAGCTAGCTTTGTAACTATTGGTATTTCAGATATGTTCAGTGATTTGTTTCTTGCAGATCATGCTTCAAAAATCATTTCAAGAAGTTAAATCGCGCATGTGGAAAGATAAGTTTGAACAGGAAGATGATGAGGACATGAGTTCTTTTGAAAAGATACCTCTTCAGATTTGGAACGTAAGCAAGTTCAGCTCTTGTGTTGATGCGGCAATTGTTGGGCTAATGCCACCTCCTCTGTTAGAACTTCAGGTGACTTGCCTTCTCAACTTTGTTTTACTGACATAGTGCCGCTACATGGCATAAATAAACAGTTACATAAATTCCAGTTTGGCTTTATTGTTATTATGTTGTTTCATGCTAAAGTTTACCTTTTAATGGAGGTATTCTGAAGTTACTATCGTATTGAATTCAGCTGCTTTTATATTGCTGGGCAGTCGAGTCAGCGCCACTACTGTGCCATTACAGTTGGAGAGGATGCTGTTGTTTCAGCATATAGGTGAGTTCCGCTACCCTTGTTTTGGTAGTTTTCATTCGGATTGATGATTTTGCTAGCGTTGGTTTAGCCTGCAGACATGTAGTATCTGCTCCCGCAAAAAAAAGAGGCATGCAGTATCTGTTCTTCCATCTTGAGCTCTACAGTTTTATTTTAGCCATGGTATGATTGAGCCTGTCTTTCTTGCATGAAAATTAAAATTTAGTGGATATACATTTCATAAATTCATATTTTGCAAAACTGGACCAGCCAAACTAATGGTTTAATTTGGAGAAGTGGGACTCTGGCCTGGCCTAGTGTGGTTTGCAGAAAAGGCTGCTATGCGAAGAAACCTGTGTGGAAATGCATTTTAAAAGGTTGCTGAACCAACTGAAGGATCCTTTCCTGCATGCATGCAAGGGGCCCAAACCAACTCAAGGATTGAGCAGGCCCAAACACCTTCCACCTGTAGTGGTCCTAAGCTGCAAGTACCGTGATGGTTGCAGTTTACCCCAGTCACAAAGCTGCAACACTTTCGTCTCTATCTCTCCCAGGCGATCGAGGCGAGCGGTTCCTGTACCTGCACCGGTGCAGCCGCTGGCTCCCCTTCCCTCCGTCCGTCGCTCCAGCGGCGGCGGCTGGGCGGGGGAGCCCCAGGTTCTTCTCTCCAGTGTCTAGGTATAGAGCTAGTTTGTCTGGTGACGACGCTTGGTCGGTGCCAATGTCGTCATCGCGAATAAAAGTTTCCGGGCCATCGCCTCGACAGCGTTCTACGACGGTGTCGAGGAGCCCCGGATTTGTGTCCAGACGAGACCTTCAAGACGGTGGTGAAGGTCTTGCCGGGGGTCTTGTTTCTTCGGCTCTCTCCACGTCGCGTCGGCGGTTCCTCCATCGTCATCGCGGAGCCGAAAGTGTTTGTGTTGGAGGTGGCTGGTGTTGCGGCGCTGGAGTTTCTTTGGCTGCAGAAAGTGGTTGACGATTCTGGAGTTTCTCGACGGCAATGTCGTTTGAGACCTTTAGGGTCGCGATCCAAGAGGGGTGGAGATTTGTTCCGGCTGACAACCCACAACGACAAGTGCGGCGCCGTTCGCGGTGGCGGCTGTTCAGAGGCTCACAACGCAGCTTTGCTGCTATGGCTTTCTCTTGGATCTTGGCTTAGTGGAGATCGTTCCTTCTCCTCTCCGGCGACGGCGATGGTTGAAGTTTTTGGTCAATGTGTTGGTGGTTGCAGGATTGAAGTAGAAATTTTCTGCAAATTTCTTTTGTTCGGAGTGTTTCCTGTACTTTCTCTTGGTGTGCTATCCCTTTGGATTTCTCCTGAGAGATGCTACATTTGTTGTAATTTGCTGATATTATTAATATAAGTGTGGCACTTCTCAAAAAATAAAATAAAAAGCTGCAACACTGAACCAAGACCCACATAAATGCTTGGCGTGCCCCCCCACCACACACACACACACACACACTAGCCGATTGGGCCTGAATGTAAACAGGAATCGCAACATAATGCATATGTAACTCCACATACTGAGCATCGTCTTGTCAATATACTTATTACCACCTCGACAACAAGGAACTTGGGGACTGGCACATGGTCCTGCACAAACTGGGCTAATTTTGCATCAGCATTGTGAAAAGTGGCATTACGTTATGTAGCAACCTGCTACATGTATGTACCTAATTTCTTCCAAACCATTTAAATGTTCAAATTATGAACCTTGGTCAGACCAGTGACCGGTAAACTCAGCGGTTGTTAATTGTTATGCATTTTGCAATTAAAACCATATGACGATGGGAAATTAGCATGCTGTTTTTGTTCAAATAGCCAGATTTGAATCAACACAACTTCAAACAATAGTGCATCTGCTCTGGATGCTAACAGTAGAAATACTACAGTATTGAATGTTTTACTTGTTTTTCGGCCTTTCATAACGAGCTGGTGGTTCTATAGGTTATCTGAAGACAGAAGCAGGTCATTAGTTGGAGCAATTTTGTCAAGAGGTGTAGCTGCAACATTTTCGACAATATCATCTTTGTCCAAAATTCTGTGGCGGAGTGAACCATCACCGACTAAGAAGTCACGGCCAAAGCCTCAAGCCTTTGCAAAAAGTAATGGAATAAATAGTTAAGTTTTAATTATCTTTCAAGATCATTGAGTATGTGTCCCTCATAATTGCATATTCTGCAGCATCACCTCTCACATGCTTGAAAGACTCACCAAGGAAGGGAGAACGACTTACACTCTCCCCAAGTGGTACATTGGCTGCAATAACTGATTCTCTTGGACGAATACTACTGCTGGACACTCGTGCCCTTGTGGCTGTGCGGTTATGGAAGGTAAAACCCTTGAGTTATAACTTAATTTTCTTAAGGGAAAATGAAATAAAAATCCACAAAAGGTACCTTCCAAAAAAATTGTTTGGTCTCCATCTAAACCTTGTTACCCTCTTCTAGATATAATTCGTTATATCAGACTTAGGTATAAAACAAACTCCATAGATCATGGCATTTCCATTTCCCTTCCAAAAGTGAGCTAATGAACCAGGTAAAACATTGTCATGACCTAAGTCTAACATTTCATGTTCCTATCTTTTATAGTTGACAGTTATACTCTGATCCTACGCCTGCAAGGCTTGGTACACATATCTTGTAACTTATTTACTCCACTATGGTGGAACCTGGAATCCACCACTGCCTGGGCTGAGAACTAACTAAATACTGCCCACTTGGCCACACAACGGTATGGCAGACATAGAACAAAGAAAAATTGGCGCCCACGGTACATCAACTTGGCAGGTGGGTGGAAATTAGTTCAATTTACACCACATTGCCATATTCTGCCAACGTGACGCTCTGTCGTGGAGTGTGCATGACTTCAGGCTCACACACAGCGTTCCAGCCAAATCGACTCCATTATCTTCTCCAAATCCCTGGATACACCTGAGCTCACAGTATTTGATCTCCCATCTAAACCTTGACCCAGTACGGCAGTACCATCTCCTCCATTAAGCCGCTGGGCCCAACTTCCACCAAAGGACCACCTCTGTGTGTATGAGAAAGGAAGAGTGGGGCCAGAGAATGAAATCTGAGAAGATTCAGTGGGCATTTTGCTAATAAAACAGCAGCCCAATAGCTGAAGGAATGGCTAAGGGCATCTCCAGCCGTTCGGCCCCCCAGGGCGCCTAAATAGAGCGGCTTTGGGCGTGCCGCATAGTTCGGCCCCAGGCGACCTAGCTCGATCACGCCCCACGCCGCCCCGTGATGCGGAAATTCAAACTTGGTCGTTCCCGCTCTCAAAAGACGCCAAATCCGGCGATCGGCCGTAGTCTGGCGTTACAAAAAACAGAGCGCCGCCGCCTCGGCGGGGTCGGTTCACTCGGCGGGGTTGGTTCCAGGCGTTGGCGGAGTCGGCGTGCGCGAGCTCGGCGGTGTCGGAGCTGCCGGTCTTTGGGCTGTGTCGGCGCTGCTTCGGCCTTCTTGGGGCGGCGATGTAAGGCGTCGTTCGGGCTTGGCGTCCGTGTGGTCGTGGCGTCGTCGGCGTTGCCGTCGGCAGCTCGTTCGAGATGAGGCATGCTGCGCTGGTACCACGCCTTGAGCTTCGTCGTTGCTCTGGAGCATGTCGCCCGCCCATCGGAAAAAGCCATGTCGGTGTTCCTCTTCTTTGCGGCGGCGTTCATCCGGAGCGGTCGAGCTTGATGGCGTTGTTCTTCGTTAGCGGCGCCCGCGCGCCTCGGTCTTCTCTTGGCGTAGGGCGGCTGGGCACAGGCGTCGGCGAGCAATGCTCGATGGACTCCACACTTTCGCGCGGTAGAGATGGGCGTCGGTGTGGGCCGCGTAAGCGGCGGCGGCGTAGTAGTTGTATGGAAGTACTGCGCGCCGGCGAAGGCGGCGAGGCGTCTTGCGTGGCGGGGTGACCATGAGGAAGGTCACGTTTGGGTTGAACCCACTGCGGCGCGTCGCCGTCGGCGTGGCCGGCGACGATGAACCCGTGGAGATCCGGCGCCTTGCTGTCCCTGTAGCGCGTCTTCGGGCGTGGTGATGACGGTGGATTCATCCGCTGGTCGACCGATGAGGAAGACGCCGCCTTGCTGCCGCGTTGTCGCGAGCCTTCTTGGCTATAGTTCTGTTCCGCTTTGTCGTGATGGCTCGCCAGCGCCGCTGAACTTCCACCTCCACTCGGCTTCCTCTGCTTGGTGAGTCACGACGCCGATCGCGGTTGCCGCCAGGAAGCGCATGGCGGCGGCGGAAGGCGAAGGGAGGGGTTTAGCGGAGAAAGGGAGAGAATGGCGGGAGGAAGGCGGCGGCGGGAGAGATCACGAGGAAAAGCGTCAAGCAGGCGGAAAAAGGCCCTCGGTCGCCTCGAGGCGAACCCACACGCCTTTTCGCTGCGCGCGGCTCCTAAGCGCCCGTGGCGCTGGTTCGCTTGGTCCGCCGGCACCAGTTTTGGCCCGAGCAGCAAAACGGGCTCTGAAGCGCGATCGGGCTTTTTTGCGCCGCGCAGCAAAATCGCTGAGGAGGGCTGTTGGGGCGCGGCTGGAGATGCCCTAAACACCCGTTCATTCCCCAGTCAGCGTGCCATGTTGGCAGAATAGTAACGCGGTGTATTTGGATTCTCTGTGCACCTTCCTGCCAAGTTAAGGTTCCAAATGAAACATTTTGGGAGATGTTGGACTAATCTGCGCTCACCTGCCTAGTTGATGTACCTCGGTGCCGGTCAAAGAATGATGGCTGAGAAGACCCAGTTGTCATTTTGCAAAACAAGGCAGCCAATAGATAGGCGAATGGCTCCTGCACACTGTGGGTTAGCCTAAACCCCCATGCATTCCACGTCGGTGCACCACATTGCCGGAATACAACTCACATATTGGATGTAATAACATCTTATATTATGGGACAGAGGGAGTATGATATAGCAGATATGTAGAAATGTTGCAGCTAATTAGTAAAGAGTTAGCTAACCGGAACATATCATGTCTTCAAGGTCCTGAACTTGCAATGGCCAAACTGCATATGTGAATCAAAACAAGGAAAATTACGAAGTTAAGTATTGATCTGAGACTCTAATATGTTACATCCCTCTGCCCAGAGAATAGACATATGGTGCTATGTCTATATATGTGTAATTTAGTAATTATATAAACTACACGTGTTTGTTCATATTTGGCTCAATTTGGAGATCCATATTGCTTGCAAGCAGAAACAAAATTCATGTCTGACTGGAACAGGAGTATGGTATCTGATCATTCATATGTCTACATCTGTTGTATTGCACTGCGAAGGAATAACCCATGTCCCTTGCGTCCTCGTAGTGCAGTATGGGTGTCCTTCATGCTACTTGAGATTGATATGTTATGTGTCAACCTTTCAGGGTTATCGTGATGCTTCTTGTCTTTTTGTGGAGATGCTTCGTAACAAAGACAAGGCGTCATCAAGCTCAATGCACTTGGATTATACAAAGAGTGACTATTGCTTGTGCCTAGCAATCCATGCCCCACGGAAAGGCATAATTGAGGTAATTTGTTGCTTAAGGCTAGTCATTGTGGGGAGTAACTTAGAGTAGTAACATACATATGGGAAAATGCATAGGAGCACCTGGGTGCTCCACCCCCCTATATGAATATCAAATTAAAAAAATACCAGGAAAAATAAAAAAAATCTGGGATTTTGAGATATCAAACCTAGGTGCCCATTCTACTCCCGTGTAAAGTTTCGTGAAAAAATACCAAGAAATGTATCCGTGACGAAGAAAATACAATCCGACCTATGATCCACTTAAACAGTTTTTTTGTACATAGGAATTTTTTGTCTTTTTTATTGGGAGTACCACGAATGTCATTTTTTCGCCAAAATTTGCACGGAAGTAGATTGGGCACCCAAGTTAGATATTCCAAAATCCCAGATTTTTTTTTGAATTTTCTCAGTATTTTTTTGAATTTAATGTTCATATAGGGGGTGGAGCACCTGGGAGCCAAAAATCCGCGTCCCATACATATGTTACTAGTGTATGTTACTACATCCATATAGTGGGAAGTGTCATAGGTGTAGTAACATATATATCTTCATTTATTACTTCGTAGACTCATTTTGCATTGGGAAGCGCTATGTGATGGTAACATAATATGTTACTCTATTTGCCTCTCTCATTAATTGCTTGACACATCACCATTTTTGCCTATGTGGCATCTTTGTTACTACTCCCTCCGTTTGGAATTTACTTGTCGCAGAAATGGATGTATCTAGACGTATTTTAGTTCTAGATATATCCATTTCCGAGACAAGTAATTCCGAACGGAGGGAGTACCTATATTACTCCCACTATGACTTGTTCAAGTTTTTTTTTTTATCATCTTACAATTCAATGCTAGTTTAACATTCCAGAGGATGGAGACAGTCTGGAGATTGACATGTGTGTTACAGAATGTGTGAATTCGTCCCGCAACTCGTGTGATATCCTGTCCTTCCATGTATGTCATCAGGTTTGGCAGATGCGGACTGGGCCACGTCTCCTAACCATCCCATGTCCCAAGGGAAGCAGGATCTTGCAGCCGTCGACGAGGTTCTCGTCGTCGGCATTCTCGTCGTATACGCCGTTGGAGGTTTACTTGTTCAATGGAGACTCCGGGCAGTTGTCTGTTTTGAATAGGCATATTGGATGAGAGCCCCACTGTTGTTTCTTGCTTTACATTATATGGAGTAGATAGAAGAATTATTGTTACCGGGGTTGTACAGGGTATATTATTACTGTGTTTGTTGATGGCCAGGTGATTATGGTTGTGCCGATGATTCTTTTTCCCACCCACCAAAATGAGAGCAGGTTTTGTGTGACTTGATCCACATGAATGAATAAGTAAAGTTGGTCATGTGATCGTGTACAATAGGAAAGGTGGCACTTATCTCTTCTACTTATACCTTGTGGAGTAGAGTACTACATGCTCCATTTATTATTATTACTTGTGCACAACATACTCTATTTATTAAGAGATGGGCGCAGACGCTAGCAACATAATGCTGCCTTTTGTAGTGTACCACCTCCGTTCCAAATTACTCGTCCCTGAAAAAATACATCTAGATACATCCATACGTGCGACAAGTAATTCAGAACGGAGGGAGTATTTGCTAGCACTCCTAGATACAGCACATAAACTTTCTCCCTTCCATTCTGATCATTACCCTACTGGTATTAGGGGTAATGCTGGACCAATGCAGGATTTTTTTACAGGTTTAAGCTAACGTGAATGTTTAGGATTGACATAGGGGCCAGGGATTTTTTACAGGTTTGTTAGAACCTACAAGGGGATGTTGGTAAAACGCCTGTAAAGCTCTTACGCTGTGTTTGGATGTCTGTATTGAGCATCCGAATTGGATTTTGTATTGCCTGGCTGCCAATTCAGCTGTTTGGATGGCGCACTGAAACGCCAGACTGAAATCCTGCTGCACATCTTCAGTTAGCTATGTGTTGTTTTTGTTCAGTTTTGTCAGATGATAAGTATGCGTGCATCGTGAGCCTGTATGAGAAAAAGGAGAGTGAGGCTATCTAGCTGCAACGACAGGTCAGGCTGAAGCTGAGTGTGCGTCTAGAGTGAGTACTACCATTGCTGAAAGGCAGCAATAAATCGAAGTTATCTAGAGTGGGTACTACCATTGCTGAAAGTCCCAAGCCTGAAGGTATGGTGGTGAAGCTTTTTTTCTGAGGGAAACTATGTGTTGTTGTTGACAAGTCGGACATAATCATTTGAACTGTTGCTACACAATCATTTAATATATAGAGGTTATTCGGAATCCCTCCGCTCTGCAACTCCGCTGCGGAGCAGAGCGGCAATGCAGTTGTATTTTGGCGAGCGGCTAAAAGGGTGCTCCGTGCGCCCCGCTCCGTATTGAAGGGGTGGAGGGTTGTCGAACACAGACATAGTCACACATTGTACAAACTGTGATTTGATGCATATATAGAACAGAGTACTATGCAATTTCATAGTTTGCAATCCAAACGTGATTTGGTATTGAAACCTCACTGAGATTCCATGAGCCAATTCAACGAGCATCCCAAACAAGTGAATTGGTATTCATGCTCATTATAGTTTCCTTACTAATTAGGAATTGAAACCAACTCAATACGGAGGCCTCCAATAGAGACATCCAAACACAGCATTAGGATTATCGTGGTATTATTACAGATGTCCTAATCCAAGCCTGCCTCACCGTTTCTTTTCTCTATCCTTGTTGGGGCTTTGGGCGGCAAAATATATTGGCTAGATCGATGCTTTGTTGGGAGTACCAACGACGTCACTTTTCACGCCTCATTGACTTCATTCATCCCGATAACTTATCCTTTGCCTGCTGATATGATAAGAAGCCACGCGGCGTCTGAAGAACTGAAGCAATGCCACCCCAATTATTGGTGCTAATGAAATGGGACCAATTGCAGAACCGTTTGTACATTCAGATACGTACTGGAGTATTATTGGTGCCAACAAAGTGGCGGTGATTCAGCGGGCAGTTTATTTGGCAGCCTAAAGAGTGCCTGATGACGCAGCACTTGCAAAGGAGGAGGACAAGAGCATCACCTTTCGGCGTGCATGGTTTCGTCCAAAGGATCACACAAGAGGCAAGCAACGGGGAGATGAAATCATGGCCGGATATGCTTGGCATATTCTCTCCCGGGTACAATTATTGCATTGCTTGCGCTAGAAGCTCAGTACATCGTCCTTTGTGGGGTCGTTGTCTGTCTTACTATGAGAGATGATACTTGAAGCGCGATTGGACGGCTAGCAAACTCAATTGCCATAGTTAGCTCCATCTTACTGTCTCTTAATTCGTTGACCGACTTAAGAGCAACTTTAGCTTTAGCCGAGTCGGTCATATTCACAGCCTTCATAATGTGTATGAAGCGTGTTTCATAATTTTTGGCGACTCCATGTAAACATATAATCGTCATGACAGTCTATAAAACGTTCCTCCATGTGGGACCCGTTTGTCACTGCCTTGGCAGGATCTGTTTCTTCCTTGTCTCATCGAACAACAATTGAAGCTTCAAACTTAATTTCAATATCGATTTCTAGTACGAGTTCAACGACGATGTATAGTATGGTTTCAATGGTAAAATAAATACTAAACTAATCTATAGGACGATTCGAAGCTTCGAATACATAGATTTCTTCTCTATCTATAGTTCGGGCTCTTCCTTTGTTTAGAAGTGACCTCGCAGGCTGGGGTTGTTTGAGCGGTTTCCACTTTCATCGTCACGCGCTCTACGAACTTCTGGGCACCCTCGATGCACCTCTACGCGGTGACTTTGAAGCGGTGTGTCAGCGCGGTGTTCATTTTTGCAGAAGTCGTATCCATTATGTAGGCAAGGTAGCGGTTGGTGGCGGGGAGGCAGTGTGTCCCTACTAGCTGATTCGGCCTTACGGAGCGCATCCTCCTCAACCCTCTCGAAGAAGTCCCAAGCTCTCTCCCAAAACACCCTCTTGACGAGGTCCACTTCGGTCTCACAGGGAAAGCCCGCGTGGGGGGGGGGGGGGGAGGGAAGAGGTCTTGACCTACATTTGAGAAGGAGGATGCCGCGACCATAGCGACATGGCTGATGGGGTCGCTAGCAAACGGTAAAGATGGATGAGCAGTGGCGCTAATGAGCGAGGGTGGGCTGGTTTATACATCCATGAATGGGTGCGCTCCGCCGAGAGACGAGGGCATAATTGGCACGCGCGTGTGCAAAACGTTGCGGCGATCATTAATGTGCACTCTTCCCTGTGGAAATATGGTTGTGCCATTGGAAGAGGTGGAAGCGACATGCTACCGAGAGTTGCGCCATTGGCAGGACTGGGCATCAGAGAAGATAGTTGGCTGAAACTTCCCTCCAACACGACCAGGTGGGTTTGGAGCTGCTCCATACCACTCTCTCCCAGCCTCCAAATTTGTCATATCACGGGCTTGATTTGGAGCGACCTCCAAAAATTATGCAGGCCGAGGCTGTTATGATGACTGCTAGACTTGTTTTTCAAGCCCCGGTCGCCAAACTAGCGGTCACTATGGCAATCTAGCTCCTATGGCGACTCTGCTAGAGTTGCTCTAATAGAGAAGCCAGAACCTAGACTCTGTTGTGCATACCAGCATACAAGTGTGAAGGGCATCTCCAATGTAGACCCTATTTGGGCCTCAAATTTCTGGACCAGACGGTCCAAAAACTTTTAGGCCTCCAAAGCGGACCCGAACTTTGGGCCGGACATGTCTGAAATCCCATGGGCCAACCCCCAAATCGAGGGTAGAGTAGGAGAGTCCAGACATCATTCATGTGGAGCTCCAACAGTCTGGACCAGCCCAACCCCCTCCCTGACTCCTCCATTTTTTCACACTCTACCCTCTCTTCCAGCGACCGACCTTAACACCGCCGCCAAATCATCCTTGGCCGCCGCTGCAATGCCACCTCTACCGGCCACTACGATGGATCTCTCCGGTTCAATGGACCCGACCGTCAGCATCTTCGAGGTGCCGACAATGTATGTCGCCTCCGTGCCACTTCTGGAATCTGTCAAATGCAAAGAGCGGCGCATGGGGGAGAAGCCGTGACACGTTGGTGCATCTGCCTGAGTGTGTGCTCCTCCTACATGCACCATTGTCGTGTTGGTGGCGCCTAGACACACACCACCGCCATCAACCGCTTGAATTTTAAGGTAGCGGTTGGTGGCGGGGAGGCAGTGTGTCCCTACTAGCTGATTCGGCCTTATGGAGTGCCGGTGGGTGGCGGGGAGGCAGTGTGTCCCTACTGGCTGATTCGGCCTTACGGAGCACATCCTCCTCAACCCACTCGAAGAAGTCCCAAGCTCTCTCCCAAAACACCCTCTTGACGAGGTCCACTTCGGTCTCACAGGGGAAAGTCCACGTGTGGGGGGGGGAGGGAAGAGGTCTTGACCTACATTTGAGAAGGTGGATGCCACGACCATAGCGACATGGATGATGGGGCGAGTCTGGCAGCAAGGGGAAAGATGGGGGATAATGAAGGAAATATGCCCTAGAGGCAATAATAAAGTTATTATTTATTTCCTCATATCATGATAAATGTTTATTATTCATGCTAGAATTTTATTAACCGAAAACATGATACATGTGTGAATACATAGACAAACTTAATGTCACTAGTATGCCTCTACTTGACTAGCTCACTAATCAAAGATGGTTATGTTTCCTAACCATAGACATGTGTTGTCATTTGATTAACGGGATCACATCATTAGGAGAATGATGTGATTGACTTGACCCATTCCGTTAGCTTAGCACTTGATCATTTAGTATGTTGCTATTGCTTTCTTCATGACTTATACAAGTTTCTACAACTATGAGATTATGCAACTCCTGTTTACCGGAGGAACACTTTGTGTGCTACCAAACATCACAACGTAACTGGGTGATTATAAAGGAGCTCTACAGGTGTCTCCAAAGGTACATGTTGAGTTGGCATATTTCGAGATTAGGTTTTGTCACTCCGATTGTCGGAGAGGTATCGCTAGGCCCTCTCGGTAATGCACATCACTATAAGCCTTGCAAGCAATGTAGCTAATGAGTTAGTTACGGAATGATGCATTACGTTACGAGTAAAGAGACTTGCCGGTAACGAGATTGAACTAGGTATTGAGATACCGACGATCGAATCTCGGGCAAGTAACATACCGATGACAAAGGGAACAATGTATGTTGTTATGTGGTTTGACCGATAAAGATCTTCGTAGAATATGTAGGAGACAATATGAGCATCCAGGTTTAGCTATTGGTTATTGACCGGAAACAGTTCTAGGTCATGTCTACATAGTTCTCGAACCCGTAGGGTCCGCACGCTTAAGATTTCGTTGACAATTTTATTATGACTTTATGAGTTTTGATGTACCGAAGGTTGTTCGGAGTCCCGGATGTGATCATGGACATGATGTGGAGTCTCAAAATGGTCGAGACATAAAGATCGATATATTGGACGACTATATTTGGACACCGGAAAGGTTCCGGGTGAGATTGGGACAATACCGGAGCTCCGGGAGGTTATCGGAACCCCCCGGGAGGTATATGGGCCTTATTGGGCCTTAGTGGAAAGGAGGAGAAGAAGCAAAGGAGGGGCGCCCCCAAGCCTAATCCGACTGGGAGGGGGCCGCCCCCTTCCTTCTTCCTCCCCTCTTCCTTCCCTCTCCCTCTCCTAATAGGAAAGGGGAGTCCTACTCCTGTTGGGGTTGGACTCCCCTAGGGCGCCACCCCCTTGGCCGGCCCCTCCTCCACTCCTTTATATATGGGGGAGGGGGGCACCCCATAGACAAAACAATTGATCTCTTGATCTCTTAGCCGTGTGCGGTGCCCCCTCCACCATAGTCCTTGATAATATTGTAGCGGTGTTTAGGAGAAGCCTTGCGACGGTAGAACATCAAGATCGTCACCACGCCGTCGAGCTGACGGAACTCTTCCCCGACATTCTGCTGGATCGGAGTACGGGGATCGTCATCGAGCTGAACGTGTGCTAGAACTCGGAGGTGCCGTAGTTTCGGTGCTTGATCGGTCGGGCCGTGAGGACATACGACTACATCAATCGCGTTGTTCTAACGCTTCTGCTTTCGGTCTACGAGGGTACGTGGACAACACTCTCCCCTCTCGTTGCTATGCATCACCATGATCTTGCGTGTGCGTAGGAATATTTGTGAAATTACTACGTTCCCCAACAGTGGCATCCGAGCCTGGCTTTATGCGTAGATGTTATATGCACGAGTAGAACACAAGTGAGTTGTGGACGATACAAGTCATACTGCTTACCAGCATGTCATACTTTGATTCAGCGGTATTGTTGGATGAAGCGGCCCGGACCGACATTACGCGTACGCTTACGCGAGACTGGATTTACCGCCGTGCTTTGCACACAGGTGACTAGCGGGTGTCTGTTTCTCCAACTTTAGTTGAACCGAGTGTGGCTACGCCCAGTCCTTGCGAAGGTTAAAACAACACTAACTTGACGAACTATTGTTGTGGTTTTGATGCGTAGGTAAGAACGGTTCTTGCTCGGCCCGTAGCAGCCACGTAAAATTTGCAACAACAAAGTAGAGGACGTCTAACTTGTTTTTGCAGGGCATGTTGTGATGTGATATGGTCAAGACGTGATGCTATATTTTATTGTATGAGATGATCATGTTTTGTAACCGAAGTTATCGGCAACTGGCAGGAGCCATATGGTTGTCACTTTATTGTATGAAATGCAAACGCCCTGTAATTGCTTTAGTTTATCACTAAGCGGTAGCGATAGTCGTAGAAGCAATAGATGGCGTAACGACAACAATGCTACGATGGAGATCAAGGTGTCGCGCCGGTGACGATGGTGATAACGACGGTGCTTCGGAGATGGAGATCACAAGCACAAGATGATGATGGCCATATGATATCACTTATATTGATTGCATGTGATGTTTATCCTTTATGCATCTTATCTTGCTTTGATTGACGGTAGCATTTTAAGATGATCTCTCACTAATTATCAAGAAGTGTTCTCCCTGAGTATGCACCGTTGCGAAAGTTCTTCGTGCTGAGACACCACGTGATGATCGGGTGTGATAGGCTCTACGTTCAAATACAACGAGTGCAAAACAGTTGCACACGCGGAATACTCAGGTTAAACTTGACGAGCCTAGCATATACATATATGGCCTCGGAACACGGAGACCGAAAGGTCGAACATGAATCATATAGTAGATATGATCAACATAGTGATGTTCACCATTGAAACTACTCCATCTCACGTGATGATCGGACATGGTTTAGTTGATTTGGATCACGTGATCACTTAGATGACTAGAGAGATGTCTGTCTAAGTGGGAGTTCTTTAGTAATATGATTAATTGAACTTAAATTTATCTGAACTTAGTACTGAAGGAAATATGCCCTAGAGGCAATAATAAAGTTATTATTTATTTCCTTATTTCATGATAAATGTTTATCATTCATGCTAGAATTGTATTAACCGGAAACATGATACATGTGTGAATGCATAGACAAACAATATGTCACTAGTATGCCTCTACTAGACTAGCTTGTTAATCAAAGATGGTTATGTTTCCTAACCATGAACAAAGAGTTGTTATTTGATTAACAAGGTCACATCATTAGTAGAATGATCTGATTGACATGACCCATTCCATTAGCTTAGCACACGATCGTTTAGTATGTTGCTACTGCTTTTATCCATGACATATACATGTTCCTCAGTAACTATGAGATTATGCAACTCCGTTTACGGAGGAACACTTTGGTGCTACCAAACGTCACAACGTAGCTCGGGTGATTATAAAGGAGTACTACAGGTGTCTCCAAAGGCGATGTTGGGTTGGCGTATTTCGAGATTAGGTTTTGTCACTCCGATTGTCGGAGAGGTATCTCTGGGCCCTCTCGGTAATACACATCATGAAGCCTTGCAAGCATTACAGCTAATGAGTTAGCTGTGAGATTATGTATTACGGAACGAGTAAAGAGACTTGCGGTAACGAGATTGAACTAGGTATTGGATACCGATGATCGAATCTCGGGCAAGTAACATACCGATGACAAAGGAACAACGATGTTGTTATGCGGTCTGACCGATAAAGATCTTCGTAGAATATGTAGGAACCAATATGGGCATCCAGGTCCCGCTATTGGTTATTGACCGGAGACGGTCTCGGTCATGTCTACATTGTTCTCGAACCGTAGGGTCCGCACGCTTAAGGTTTCGATGACGGTTATATTATGAGTTTATGTATTTTGATGTACCAAAGAAGTTCGAGTCCGGATGTGATCACGGACATGACGAGGAGTCTCGAAATGGTCGAGACATAAAGATTGATATATTGGAAGCCTATATTTGAGTTCAAATGGTTCCGGTGAAATTGGGATTTTATTAGGAACCGGGGTTACCGAACCCTCCGGGGCTATTGGGCCTTAGTGGGACAAGAGGGAGAAGAGGAAGGGCCGGCCGGGGCAGGCCGCGCGCCCCCTCCCCCCTAGTCCGAATAGGACAAGGAGAGGGGGCGCGCCCTTCCCTCTTCCCCTCCCCCAATCCTACTCCAACTAGGAAAGGGGGGGACTCCTACTCCCGGTGGGAGTAGGACTCCTCCGGCGCGCCTCCTCTAGGCCGGCCGCACCCCCCCTTGCTCCTTTATATACGGGGGCAGGGGGGCACCCTAGGATACACAAGTTTGATCTACGGATCGTTCCTTAGCCGTGTGCGGTGCCCCTTCCACCATATTCCACCTCGGTCATATCGTCGCGAAGCTTAGGCGAAGCTCTGCGCCGGTAGAACATCAAGATCGTCACCACGCCGTCGTGCTGACGGAACTCTCCCTCGACACTCGGCTGGATCGGAGTTCGAGGGACGTCATCGAGCTGTACGTGTGTCAAGAACTCGGGGCGCCGAGTAACGGCGCCGGATCGGTCGGATCGCGAGGAGAACGTCGACTACTTCCTCTACGCCAGATCGCTTCGCCGGTCTCGAGGGTACGTAGACAACACTCTCCCTCTCGTTGCTATACATCACCATGATCTTGCGTGTGCGTAGGAAATTTTTGAAATTACTACGCTCCCCAACAAAGGCATCCGAGCCTAGGTTTTTATCGTTTGATGTTTTGCACGAGTAGAACACAAGTGAGTTGTGGGTGATACAAGTCATACTACCTACCAGATGTCATACTTTGGTTCAGCGGTATTGTGAGATGAAGCGCCCGACCGACATTACGTGACGCTTACGCGAGACTGGTTTCACCGCCACGAGCACTCGTTGCTTAAAGGTGATTGGCGGGTGTCTCTCTCTCTCACTTTAGTTGAACTGAGTGTACGCCCGGTCCTTGAGAAGGTTAAAACGAGTCTATTTGACGAAGTATCGTTGTGGTTTTGATGCGTGGGTGAGATTGGTTCTTGCTTAAGCCCGTAGCAGCCACGTAAAATTTGCAACAACAAAGTAGAGGACGTCTAACTTGTTTTTGCAGGCATGTTGTGATGTGATATGGTCAAGACGTGATGCTATATTTTATTGTATGAGATGATCATGTTTTGTAACCGGTTATCGGCAATCGGCAGGAGCCATATGGTTGTCGCTTATTGTATGAAATGCAATCGCTACTGTAATGCTTTACTTTATCACTAAGCGGTAGCAATAGTCGAGAAGCATAAGATTGGCGAGACGACAACGATGCTACGATGGAGATCAAGGTGTCGCGCGGTGACGATGGTGATCATGATGGTGCTGCGAGAGATGGAGATCACGAAGCACAAGATGATGATGACCATATCATATCACTTATATTGATTTGCATGTGATGTTTATCTTTTATGCATCTTATCTTGCTTTGATTGACGGTAGCATTATAAGATGATCTCTCACTAAAATTATCAAGAAGTGTTCTCCCTGAGTATGCACCGTTGCCAAAGTTCGTCGTGCCTGCACACCACGTGATGATCGGGTGTGATAAGCTCTACGTCCATCTACAACGGGTGCAAGCCAGTTTTGCACACGCAGAATACTCGGGTTATACTTGACGAGCCTAGCATATGCAGATATGGCCTCGGAACACGGAGACCGAAAGGTCGAGCGTGAATCATATAGTAGATATGATCAACATAAGATGTTCACCATTGAAAACTACTCCATTTCACGTGATGATCGGTTATGGTTTAGTTGATTTGAATCACGTGATCACTTAGATGACTAGAGAGATGTCTGTCTAAGTGGGAGTTCTTAAGTAATATGATTAATTGAACTTAAATTTATCATGAACTTAGTACCTGATAGTATCTTGCTTGTTTATGTTTGATTGTAGATAGATGGCTCGTCTTTGTTGTTCCGTTGAATTTTAATGCGTTCCTTGAGAAAGCAAAGTTGAAAGATGATGGTAGCAACTACACGGATCGGGTCCGTAACTCGAGGATTATCCTCATTCTCGCACGTAAGAGTTACGTCTGGATGCACCGCTAGGTGCAGACTCTTCTTGAGAGCAACACCGATGTTATGAGCGTCTGGCGAGCAAAGCCGATGACTACTCTATAGTTCAGTGTGTGCCATGCTTTACGGCTTAGAACCGGGACTTCAACGACGTTTTGAGCGTCATGGAGCATATGAGATGTTCCAGAGTTGAAGTTGATATTCCAACAGAATGCCCGGATTGAGAGATATGAAGTCTCCAATAAGTTCTATAGCTGCAAGATGGAGGAGAATAGTTCATCGGTGAGCACATACTCAAAATATCCGGGTATTACAATCACTTGACTCAACTGGGAGTTAATCTTCCGGATGATTGTGTCATTGATGAAATTCTTCAATCACCGCCACCAAGCTACAAAGGCTTCGTGATGAACTATAATATGCAAGGGTTAGTAAAGACTATACCGAGCTCTTCGCAATGCTAAAGGCTGCGGAGGTAGAAATCAAGAAGGAGCATCAAGTGTTGATGGTCAATAAGACCACTAGTTTCAAGAAGAAAGGCAAAGGGAAGAAGAAGGAACTTCAAGAAGAACAGCAAGCAAGTTGTTTGCTCAGAGAAGAAACCCAAGTCTGGACCTAAGCCTGAAATCGAGTGCTTCTACCGCAAGCGATAGTCCTTTGGAAGCGGAACTGCCCCAAGTATTTGGCGGATAAGAAGGATGGCAAGGTGAACAAAGGTATATGTGATATACATGTTATTGATGTGTACCTTACTAATGCTCGCAGAGCACAGGTATTTGATATTGGTTCTTGCTAGTATTTGCAACTCAAAGCAGGACTACGGATTAAGCAAAGATTAGCTAAGGACGAGGTGACGATGCGCGTGGAAATGGTTCCAAAGTCGATGTGATCGCGGTCGGCACGCTACCTCTACATCTACCTTCGGATTAGTTTTAGACCTAAATAATTGTTATTTGGTGCTGCGTTGAGCATGAACATTATATCTGGATCTTGTTTGATGCGAGACGGTTATTCATTTAAATCAGAGAATAATGGTTGTTCTATTTATATGAGTAATATCTTTTATGGTCATGCACCCTTGAAGAGTGGTCTATTTTGATGAATCTCGATAGTAGTGATACACATATTCATAATGTTGAAACCAAAAGATGCAGAGTTGATAATGATAGTGCAACTTATTTGTGGCATTGCCGTTTAGGTCATATCGGTGTAAAGCGCATGAAGAAACTCCATCTTGATGGACTTTTGGAGTCACTTGATTATGAATCACTTGGCACTTAAGAACCGTGCCTCATGGGCAAGATGACTAGAACCCGTTCTCCGTGCTATGGAGAGAGCAACAGATTTGTTGGAAATCATACATACAGATGTATGTGGTCCGATGAATGTTGAGGCTCGTGGCGGATATCGTTATTTTCTCACCTTCACTAATGATTTAAGCAGATATGGGTATATCTACTTAATGAAACATAAGTCTGAAACATTTGAAAAGTTCAAAGAATTTCAGAGTGAAGTTGAAAATCATCGTAATAAGAAAATTAAGTTTCTACGATCTGATCGTGGAGGTGAATATTTGAGTTACGAGTTTGGTCTACATTTGAAACAATGCGAATAGTTTCAGCAACTCACGCCACCCGAACACCACAGCGTAATGGTGTGTCCGAACGTCAGAATCGTACTTTACTAGATATGGTGCGATCTATGATGCTCTTACAGATTTACCGCTATCGTTTTGGGGTTATGCTCTAGAGACGGCCGCATTCACACTGAATAGAACACCGTCAAAATCCGTTGAGACGACACCTTATGAACTATGGTTTAGCAAGAAACCAAAGTTGTCGTTTCTTAAAGTTTGGGGATGCGATGCTTATGTGAAAAAGCTTCAACCCGATAAGCTCGAACCCAAATCGAGAAATGTGTCTTCATAGGATACCCAAAGGAGACAGTTGGGTACACCTTCTATCACAGATCCGAAGGCAAGACATTTGTTGCCAAGAATGGATCCTTTCTAGAGAAGGAGTTTCTCTCGAAAGAAGTGAGTGGGAGGAAAGTAGAACTTGATGAGGTAATTGTACCTTCTCCCTTACTTGAAAGTAGTTTGTCGCAGAAACCGGTTTACGAGACATCTACACCAAGTAATGAGGAAGTTGATGATGTTGATCATGAAACTTCGATCAAGTCACTCTGTAACCTCGTAGATCAACCAGAGTAAGATCCGCACTGAGTGGTACGGTAATCCTGTTCGAAATCATGCTACTAGATCATGATGAACCTACGAACTATGAAGAAGCGATGGTGAGCCCAGATTCCAAAAATGGCTTGAGGCCATGAAATCTGAGATGGGATCCATGTATGAAAACAAAGTATGGACTTTGGTTGACATGCCCGAGGGTCGGCAAGCAATAGAAAACAAGTGGATCTTCAAGAAGAAGACTGACGCTGACGGTAATGTTACTGTCTACAAAGCTCGACTTGTCGCAAAGGGTTTTCGACAAGTTCAAGGGATTGACTATGATGAGACCTTCTCACCCGTAGCGATGCTTAAGTCTGTCCGAATCATGTTAGCAATTGCCGCATTTCATGATTATGAAATTTGGCAAATGGATGTAAAGACGCATTCTGAATGGATTTACGGAAGAAGAGTTGTATATGATGCAACCGAAGGTTTTATCGATCCAAAGGGAGCTAACAAAGTGTGCAAGCTCCAATGATCCATTTATGGACTGGTGCAAGCATCTCGGAGTTGGAATAAACGCTTTGATAGTGTGATCAAAGCATTTGGGTTCATCTGCACTTTTGGAGAAGCTCAGATTTACAAGAAAGTGAGTGGGAGCTCTATAGCATTTCTGATATTATATGTAGATGACATATTGCTGATTGGAAATGATATAGAATTTCTGGATAGCATAAAGGGATACTTGAATAAGAGTTTTTCAATGAAAGACCTCGGTGAAGCTGCTTACATATTGGGCATTAAGATCTATAGAGATAGATCAAGACGCTTAATTGGACTTTCACAAAGCACATACCTTGACAAAATTTTGAAGAAGTTCAAAATGGATCAAGCAAAGAAAGGGTTCTTGCCTGTTACAAGGTGTGAAGTTGAGTAAGACTCAATGCCCCACCACTGCAGGTTAGAGAGAAAATGAAAAATGTTCCTATGCTTCACCATAGGCTCTATCATGTATGCAATGCTGTGTACCGGACTGATGTGTGCCTTGCTATAAGCTTAGCAGGAGGTACCAAAGTAATCCAGAGTGGATCACTAGACAATGTCAAGAACATCCCGAAATACCGAAAAGGACTAAGGATATGTTTCTCAGATATGGAGGTGACAAAGAGCTCATCGTAAATGGTTACGTTGATGCAAGCTTTGACACGATCCGGACGATTCTAAATCGCAGACCGGATACGTATTTACACTAAAAGGAGGAGCTGTCGGTTGGTGCAGTTCTAAACAAAGCGTCGTGGCGGGATCTACATGTGAAGCGGAGTACATAGCAGCTTCGAAGCAGCTAATGAAGGAGTCGGATGAAGGAGTTCATATCCGATCTAGGTGTCATACCTAGTGCATCGGGTCCAATGAAAATCTTCGTGACAATCTTGAGCAATTGCCTTGGCAAAGGAATCCAGATTTCACAAGAGGACCAAGCACATCAAGAGACGCTTCAATTCCATCCGGGATTTAGTCCAGGTGGGAGACATAGAGATTTGCAAGATACATACGGATCTGAATGTTGCAGACTAAGCCTCTTCCACGAGCAAAACATGATCAGCACCAAGACTCCATGGGTGTTAGAATCATTACTATGTAATCTAGATTATTGACTCTAGTGCAAGTGGGAGACTGAAGGAAATATGCCCTAGAGGCAATAATAAAGTTATTATTTATTTCCTTATTTCATGATAAATGTTTATCATCCATGCTAGAATTGTATTAACCGGAAACATGATACATGTGTGAATGCATAGACAAACAATATGTCACTAGTATGCCTCTACTAGACTAGCTTGTTAATCAAAGATGGTTATGTTTCCTAACCATGAACAAAGAGTTGTTATTTGATTAACAAGGTCACATCATTAGTAGAATGATCTGATTGACATGACCCATTCCATTAGCTTAGCACACGATCGCTTAGTATGTTGCTACCGCTTTTATCCATGACATGCAACTCCGCTTACGGAGGAACACTTTGGTGCTACCAAACGTCACAACGAATCGGGTGATTATAAAGGAGTACTACAGTGTGTCTCCAAAGGCGATGTTGGGTTGGCGATTTCGAGATTAGGTTTTGTCACTCCGATTGTCGGAGAGGTATCTCTGGGCCCTCTCGGTAATACACATCATCGAAGCCTTGCAAGCATTACAACTAATGAGTTAGCTGTGAGATGATGTATTACGGAACGAGTAAAGAGATTTGCCGTAACGAGATTGAACTAGGTATTGATACCGACGATCGAATCTCGGGCAAGTAACATACCGATGACAAAGGGAACAACGTATGTTGTTATGCGGTCGACCGATAAAGATCTTCGTAGAATATGTAGGAACCAATATGGGCATCCAGTTCCCGCTATTGGTTATTGACCGAGACGTGTCTCGGTCATGTCTACATTGTTCTCGAACCGTAGGGTCCGCACGCTTAAGGTTTCGATGACGGTTATATTATGAGTTTATGTATTTTGATGTACCGAAGAAGTTCGGAGTCCCGGATGTGATCACGGACATGACGAGGAGTCTCGAAATGGTCGAGACATAAAGATTGATATATTGGAAGCCTATATTTGAGTTCGGAATGGTTCCGTGAAATTGGGATTTTATTAGAACACCGGGGTTACTGGAACCTCCCGGGGCTATTGGGCCTTAGTGGGCCAAGAGGGAGAAGAGGAAGGGCCGGCCGGGGCAGGCCGCGCCTCCCCCTAGTCCGAATAGGACAAGGAGAGGGGGCGCCCTCTCCTCTTCCCTCCCCAATCCTACTCCAACTAGGAAGGGGGGAGTCCTACTCCGGTGGGAGTAGGACTCCTTCTGCGCCTCCTCTGGGCCGGCCGCACCCCCTTGCTCCTTTATATACTGAGGGCAGGGGGCACCCTAGGATACACAAGTTTGATCTACGGATCGTTCCTTAGCCGTGTGCGGTGCCCCTTCCACCATATTCCACCTCGGTCATATCGTCGCAAGCTTAGGCGAAGCTCTGCTGCCGTAGAACATCAAGATCGTCACCACGCCGTCGTCTTGACGGAACTCTCCTCGACACTCGGCTGGATCGGAGTTCGAGGGACGCCATCGAGCTGTCGTGTGTCAAGAACTCGGGCGCCGGAGTAACGGCGCCGGTTCGGTCGGATCGCGAGGAGAACGTCGACTACTTCCTCTACGCTGTGATCGCTTCGCTTCGGTCTCACGAGGCGTACGACAACACTCTCCCTCTCGTTGCTATACATCACCATGATCTTGCGTGTGCGTAGGAAATTTTTGAAATTACTACGCTCCCCAACAAGTACCGATAGTATTTTGCTTGTCTATGTTTGTTGTAGATAGATGGCTCGTCTTTGTTGTTCCGCTGAATTTTAATGCGCCCTTGAGAAAGTTAAGTTGAAAGATGATGGTAGCAATTACACGATCGGGTCCGTAATTTGAGGATTATCCTCATTGCTGCACGTAAGAATTACGCCCCGGAAGTACCGCTGGGTGACAGTTCTGCTGCAGATGCAACCGACGACGTTAAGAACGTCTGGCGAGCAAAGCCGATGACTACTCGATAGTTCAAGCAGCCATGCTTTACCGCTTGGAACCAGTATTCAACGACGCTTTTGAACGTCATGGAGCATATGAGATGTTCCAGAGTTGAAGTTAATATTTCAAGCAAATTCCCGGATTGAGAGAAATGAAGTCTCCAATAAGTTCTATAGCTGTAAGATGGAGGAGAATAGTTCTGTTAGTGAACATATACTCAAAATGTCTGGGTATAATAATCACTTGATTCAACTTGGAGTTAATCTTCCTGATGATAGTGTAATTGACAAAATTCTTCAATCACTGCCACCAAGCTACAAGAGCTTCATGATGAACTATAATATGCAAGGGATGGACAAGACTATTCACGAGCTTTTCGCAATGCTAAAAGCTGCAGAGGTAGAAATCAAGAAGGAGCATCATTTGTTGATGGTCAATAAGACCACCAGTTTCAGGAAAAAGGGTAAAGGGAAGAAGAAGGGGAACTTCAAGAAGAACATCAAACAAGTTGCTGCTCAAGAGAAGAAACCCAAGTCTGGACCTAAGCCTGAAACTGAGTGCTTCTACTACAAGCGGTAGTCACCGAAGCGGAACTGCCCCAAGTATTTGGCGGATAAGAAGGATGGCAAGGTGAACAAAGGTATATGTGATATACATGTTATTGATGTGTACCTTACTAATGCTCGCAGTAGCACCTGGGTATTTGATATTGGTTCTGTTGCTAGTATTTGCAACTCGAAACAGGGACTACGGATTAAGCAAAGATTAGCTAAGGACGAGGTGACGATGCGCGTGGGAAATGGTTCCAAAGTCGATGTGATCGCGGTCGGCACGCTACCTCTACATCTACCTTCGGGATTAGTTTTAGACCTAAATAATTGTTATTTGGTGCCAGCGTTAAGCATGAACATTATATCTGGATCTTGTTTGATGCGAGACGGTTATTCATTTAAATATGAGAATAATGGTTGTTCTATTTATATGAGTAATATCTTTTATGGTCATGCACCCTTGAAGAGTGGTCTATTTTTATTAAATCTCGATAGTAGTGATACACATATTCATAATGTTGAAACCAAAAGATGCAGAGTTGATAATGATAGTGCAACTTATTTGTGGCACTGCCGTTTAGGTCATATCGGTGTAAAGCGCATGAAGAAACTCCATACTGATGGACTTTTGGAGTCACTTGATTATGAATCACTTGGCACTTATGAACCGTGCCTCATGGGCAAGATGACTAGAACCCGTTCTCCGGTGCTATGGAGAGAGCAACAGATTTGTTGGAAATCATACATACGTATGTATGTGGTCCGATGAATGTTGAGGCTCGTGGCGGATATCGTTATTTTCTCACCTTCATCGATGATTTAAGCGATATGGGTATATCTACTTAATGAAACATAAGTCTGAAACATTTGAAAAGTTCAAAGAATTTCAGAGTGAAGTTGAAAATCATCGTAATAAGAAAATTAAGTTTCTACGATCCGATCGTGGAGGTGAATATTTGAGTTACGAGTTTGGTCTACATTTGAAACAATGCGAATAGTTTAGCAACTCACGCCACCCGAACACCACAACAGAATGGTGTGTCCGAACGTCAGAATCGTACTTTACTAGATATGGTGCGATCTATGATGTCTCTTCTGATTTACCGCTATCGCTTTGGGGTTATGCTCTAGAGACACCCGCATTCACACTGAATAGAACACCGTCAAAATCCGTTGAGACGACACCTTATGAACTATGGTTTAGCAAGAAACCAAAGTTGTCGTTTCTTAAAGTTTGGGGCTGTGACGCTTATGTGAAGAAACTTCAACCAGATAAGCTCGAACCCAAATCAGAGAAATGTGTCTTCATAGGATACCCAAAAGAAACTATTGGGTACACCTTCTATCACAGATCTGAGGGCAAGATTTTTGTTGCTAAATTCGGATCCTTTCTAGAGAAGGAGTTTCTCTCGAAAGAAGTGAGTGGGAGGAAAGTAGAACTTGATGAGGTAATCAGACTATACCTCCCCTTATTGAAAGTAGTTCATCACAAGAACCGGTTCCTGTGACAACTACACCAATCAGTGAGGAAGCTAATGATATTGATCATGAAACTTCAGATCAAGTTACTACCAAACCTCGTAGGTCAACCAGAGTAAGATGTGCACCAGAGTGGTACGGTAATCCTATTCTAGAAGTCATGTTACTTGACCATGACGAACCTATGAACTATGAGGAAGCGATGATGAGCCCAGATTCCGCAAAATGGTTTGAGGCCATGAAATCTGAGATGGGATCCATGTATGAGAACAAAGTATGGACTTTGGTTGACTTGCCCGATGATCGGCAAGTCATCGAGAATAAATGGATCTTCAAGAAGAAGACTGACGCTGATGGTAATGTAACTATCTACAAATCTCGACTTGTTGCGAAAGGTTTTTGACAAGTTCAAGGGGTTGGCTACGATGAGACTTTCTCACCCGTAGCGATGCTTAAGTCTGTCCGAATCATGTTAGCAATTGCCGCATTTTATGATTATGAAATATGGCAAATGGATGTCAAAACCGCATTCTGAATGGATTTCGGAAGAAGAGTTGTATATGATGCAACCGAAGGTTTTATCGGTCCAAAAGGTGCTAACAAAGTGTGCAAGCTCGAGGATCCATTTATGGACTGGTGCAAGCCTCTCGAGTTAGAATAAATGCTTTGATAGTGTGATCAAAGCATATGGTTTTATATGCACTTTTGGAGAAGCCTCAGATTTACAAGAAAGTGAGTGGGAGCTCTATAGCATTTTTATATTATATGTGGATGACATATTGTTAATTGGAAATGATATAGAATTTCTGGATAGCATAAAGGGATACTTGAATAAAAGTTTTTCGATGAAAGACCTCGGTGAAGCTGCTTACATATTGGGCATCAAGATCTATAGAGATATATCAGACGCTTAATTGACTTTCACAAAGCACATACCTTGATAAAGTTTTGAAAAGTTCAAATGAATCGAGCAAAGAAAGGATTCTTGCTCAGACATAAGGTGTGAAGTTGAGTCGACTCAATGCCCGACCACATCGAAGATAGAGAGAAAATGAAAGATGTTCCCTATGCTTCAGCCATAGGCTCTATCATGTATGCAATGTTGTGTACCAGACCTAACGTATGCTTGGAAATAAGCTTGGCAGGGAGGTACCAAAGTAATCCAGGAGTGGATCATTGGACAACGGTCAAGAATATACTGAAATACCTGAAAAGAACTAAGGATATGTTTCTCGTTTATGGAGGTGACAAAGAGCTAGTCATAAATGGTTACGTCGATGCAAGCTTTGACACTGATCCGGACGATTCTAAATCGCAAACCAGATACGTGTTTTTATTGAACGGTGGAGCTGTCAGTTGGTGCAGTTCTAAACAAAACGTCGTGGCGGGTTCTACATGCAAAGCGAAGTACATAGCTGGTTCGGAAGCAGCAAATGAAGGAGTCTGGATGAAAGAGTTCATTTCCGATCTAGGTGTCATACCTAGTGCATCGGGACCAATGAAGATCTTCTGTGACAATACTGGTGCAATTGCCTTGGCAAAGGAATCCAGATTTCACAAGAGGACCAAGCACATCAAGAGACGCTTCAATTCCATCCGGGACCAAGTCCAGATGGGAGACATAGAGATTTGCAAGATTCATACGGATCTAAATGCTGTAGACCCGTTGACTAAGCCTCTTCCACGAGAAAAACATGATCAGCACCAAGACTCCATGGGTGTTAGAATCATTACTGTGTAATCTAGATTATTGACTCTAGTGCAAGTGGGAGACTGAAGGAAATATGCCCTAGAGGCAATAATAAAGTTATTATTTATTTCCTCATATCATGATAAATGTTTATTATTCATGCTATAATTGTATTTACTAGAAACATGATACATGTGTGAATACATAGACAAACTTAATGTCACTAGTATGCCTCTACTTGACTAGCTCATTAATCAAAGATGGTTATGTTTCCTAACCATAGACATGTGTTGTCATTTGATTAACGGGATCACATCATTAGGAGAATGATGTGATTGACTTGACCCATTCCGTTAGCTTAGCACTTGATCGTTTAGTATGTTGCTATTGCTTTCTTCATGACTTATACAAGTTCCTACAACTATGAGATTATGCAACTTCCATTTACCGGAGGAACACTTTGTGTGCTACCAAATGTCACAATGTAACTGGGTGATTATAAAGGAGCTCTAGAGGTGTCTCCAAAGGTACATGTTGAGTTGGCGTATTTTGAGATTAGGTTTTGTCACTCTGATTGTCGGAGAGGTATCTCTGGGCCCTCTCGGTAATGCACATCACTATAAGCCTTGCAAGAAATGTAGCTAATGAGTTAGTTACAGAATGATGCATTACATTACGAGTAAAGAGACTTGCTGGTAACGAGATTGAACTAGGTATTGAGATACCGACGATCGAATCTCGGGCAAGTAACATACCGATGACAAAGGGAACAATGTATGTTGTTATGCGGTTTGGCCGATAAAGATCTTCGTAGAATATGTAGGAGCCAATATGAGCATCCAGGTTCCGCTATTGGTTATTGACCGGAAACAGTTCTAGGTCATGTCTACATAGTTCTGGAACCCGTAGGGTCCGCATGCTTAAGGTTTCGTTGACAGTTTTATTATGAGTTTATGAGATTTGTCGTACCGAAGGTTGTTCGGAGTCCCGGATGTGATTACTGACATGATGAGGAGTCTCGCAATGGTCGATACATAAAGATCAATATATTGGACGACTATATTTGGACACCGGAAAGGTTCCGGGTGAGATTGGGACAATACCAGAGCTCCAGGAGGTTATCGGAACCCCCCGGGAGGTATATGGGCCTTATCCTTAGTGGAAAGGAGGGAGAAGAAGCAAAGGAGGGGGCGCCCCCCCAAGCCCAATCCAAATTGGGAGGGGGGCCGGCCCCCCTTTCCTTCTTCCCTCCTCCCTCTTCCTTCCCTCTCCCTCTCCTAATAGGAATGGGGGGAGTCCTACTCCCGGTTGGGGTTGGACTCCCCCCTAGGGTGCGCCACTCCCCCTTGGCCGGCCCCCTCCTCCATTCCTTTATATATGGGGGAGGGGGGCACCCCATAGACACAACAATTGATCTCTTGATCTCTTAGCCGTGTGCGGTGCCCCCCTCCACCATAGTCCTCGATAATATTGTAGCGGTGCTTAGGCGAAGCCCTGCGACGGTAGAACATCAAGATCGTCACCACGCCGTCGTGCTGACGGAACTCTTCCCCGACATTCTGCTAGGTCGAAGTTTGGGGATCGTCATCGAGTTGAACGTGTGCTAGAACTCGGAGGTGCCGTAGTTTCGGTGCTTGATCGGTCGGGCCGTGAAGACGTACGACTACATCAACCGCGTTGTTCTAACGCTTCCGCTTTCGGTCTACGAGGGTACATGGACAACACTCTCCCCTCTCATTGCTATGCATCACCATGATCTTGCGTGTGCGTAGGAAATTTCTTGAAATTACTACGTTCCCGAACAGATAAAGTGGTGGCGGTGAAGGAAAAGATGGATCCTCGCTAGCAAACGGTAAAGATGGATGAGCAGTGGCGCTAACGAGCGAGGGTGGGCTGGTTTATATATCCATGAATGGGTGCGTTCCGCCGAGAGATGAGGGCATAATTGGCACGCGCGTGTGCAAAACATTGTGGCAATCATTAATGTGCACTCTTCCCTGTGGAAATATGGCTGTGCCATTGGAAGAGGTGGAAGCGACATGCTACCGAGGGTTGCGCCATTGGCAGGACTGGGCATCAGAGAAGATAGTTGGCTGAAACTTCCCTCCAACACGATAGGTGGGTTTGGAGCTGCTCCATACCACTCTCTCATAGCCTCCAAATTTGTCATCTCACGGTCTTGATTTGGAGCGACCTCCAAAAATTATGCAGGCCGAGGCTGTTATGATGACTGCTAGACTTGTTTTTCAAGCCCCGGTCGCCAAACTAGCGGTCACTATGGCAATCTAGCTCCTATGGCGACTCTACTAGAGTTGCTCTAATAGAGAAGCGAGAACCTAGACTCTGTTGTGCATATCAGCATACAAGTGTGAAGGGCATCTCCAATGTAGACCCTATTTGGGCCTCAAATTTCTGGACCAGACGGTCCAACAACTTTTAGGCCTCCAAAGCGGACCCGAACTTTGGGCCAGACATGTCTGAAATCGCATGGGCCAACCCCCAAATCAAGGGCAGAGTAGGAGAGTCCAGACATCATTCATGTGGAGCTCCAACAGTCTGGACCGGCCCAACCCCCTCCCCGACTCCTTCATTTTTTCACACTCTACCCTCTCTTTCAGCGACCGACCTTAACACTGCCGCCAAATCATCCTTGGCCACCGCTGCAACGCCACCTCTACCAGCCACTACGATGGATCTCTCCGGTTCAATGGACCCGACCGTCAGCATCTTCGAGGTGCCGACAATGTATGTCGCCTCCGTGCCGCTTCTGGAATCTGTCAAGTGCAAAGAGCGGTGCATGAGGAAGAAGGCGTGACACGTTGGTGCATCCGCCTGAGTGCGTGCTCCTCCTACATGCACCATTGTCGTGTTGGTGGCGCCTAGACACACACCACCGCCATCAACCGCTCGAATTTCTCTCGTACACCCGCCCGCCCGGCTGTCTGCTAGCAAGGGATTTTTGGACGACAACCTCTGGATGGCTGACGCCCGACTGATTGCCAACAGACATGTCTGGACGTGTCCGCAGAGAAGTAGAAGCGTTCATTTGATGTTTGCCATTGAAGATGCTCTAATAGAAGGCAAACACAATAGAATTATAATACACCAAAAATAGCGAAATTATGTAAAAAGGATAATAAATGAATTCCTACGTTTGTGAAACAATTTATGGATGAAGTCCCATTGGATTGTATGCGCACCTACAAAAATGTAATCAAAAGAATACGACAATCTATATCATGTGTACAAAGTTTTGCAAGGGCATCTCCAAGGCAGACATGCAAACCGTCCACATCCGTCTGTACCAGCGGAAGCCATCCAATGCTGACCTGTATCGGTCCAAGGAATGGTTCAGACGTGATTTCCCCTGCAAAACGGAGACAAACGTGAGGGCTTTTGTGGGAGTCCGGATCGATCCACGCCCGCTTCAGACCATCCTGGCACACCCAAACCCCTCCTACCACGCCCGCGCAAGTTCCCTCCCCGCGCCAGCTATTGGGGAACGTAGCAGATATTCAAAATTTTCTACGCATCACCAAGATCAATCTATGGAGATTCTAGCAACAAGGGAGGGAGTGCATCTTCATACCCTTGAAGATCGTGATGCGGAAGCGTTGCAAGAACGCGGTCGGTGGAGTCGTACACGAAGCGATTCAGATCGTGGCCGAATCCGATCTAAGCACCGAACAACGGTGCCTCCGCGTTCAACACACGTGCAGCCCGGTGACGTCTCCCATGCCTTGATCCAGCAAAGAGAGAGGGAGAGGTTGGGGAAGACTCCGTCCAGCAGCAACACAATGGCATGGTGGTGATGGAGGAGCGTGGCACTCTAGTAGGGCCTCGCCAAGCACTGCGAGAGACGAGGAGGGAGAGGGGTTGTGCTGCGCCAAGAGAGAGGGAGACTCATGTTCTTGGCAGCCCCAAAGCCCCCACAATATATAGGAGGAGGGGAGGAAGGTGCGGCCCCTCTAGGGTTCCCACCCCTAGGGGGGCGGCAGCCCTAGATGGGATGGAGGGAGGCGGCCAAGAGGGAGAGAAAGGGGGGGCGCCCTAGGGTGGGCCTTAGGCCCATCTGCGCCTAGGGTTTCCCCTCTCTCCTCTTTGCTGCGCCTTGGGCCTTGGTGGGAGGCGCACCAGCCCACTCAGGGGCTGGTCCCTTCCCACTCTTGGCCCATGCAAGCCTCCGGGGCTTGTGGCCCCTCCTGGTGGACCCCAGAACCCTTTCGGTGGTCCCGGTACATTACCGGTGACACCGGTAATACTTCCGGTGACCAACACCTCACTTCCTATATATTATTCTTTACCTCCGGACCATTTCGGAACTCCTCGTGATGTCCGGGATCTCATCCGGGACTCCGAACAACATTTGGTGACCACATACAAAACTTCCCTATAACCCTAGCGTCATCGAACCTTAAGTGTGTAGACCCTATGGGTTCGGGAGACATGTAGACTTGACCGAGACATCTCTCCAGTCAATAACCAACAGCGGGATATGGATAGCCATGTTGGTTCCCACATGTTCCACGATGATCTCGTCGGATGAACCACGATGTCGGGGATTCAAGCAATCCCGTATACAATTCCCTTTGTCAATCGATATGTTGCTTGCCCGAGATTCGATCATCGGTATCCCAATACCTCGTTCAACCTTGTTACCGGCAAGTCACTTTACTCGTTACGTGATGCATGATCCCGTGACTAACTACTTAGTCACATTGAGCTCATTATAATGATGCATTACCGAGTGGGCCCAGAGATACCTCTCCGTCACACGGAGTGACAAATCCTAATCTCGATTCGTGCCAACCCAACAGACACTTTCGGAGATACCCGTAGTGCACCTTTATAGCCACCCAGTTACGTTGTGACGTTTGGCACACCCAAAGCATTCCTACGGTATCCGGGAGTTGCACAATCTCATGGTCTAAGGAAATGGTACTTGACATTAGAAAAGCTTTTAGCAAACGAACTACACGATCTTGTGCTATGCTTAGGATTGGGTCTTGTCCATCACATCATTCTCCTAATGATGTGATCCCGTTATCAATGACATCCAATGTCCATTGTTAGGAAACCATAACCATCTATTGATCAACGAGCTAGTCAACTAGAGGCTCACTAGGGACATGTTGTGGTCTATGTATGCACACATGTATTACGGTTTCCAGTTAATACAATTATAGCATGAACAATAGACAATTATCATGAACAAGGAAATATAACAATAACCATTTTATTATTGCCTCTAGGGCATATTTCCAACAGTCTCCCACTTGCACTAGAGTCAATAATCTAGTTCACATCACTATGTGATTGCAATGAATCCAACACCCATTGGGTTTCATCATATCTCGCTTGTGAGAGAGGTTATTAGTCAACGGGTCTAAATCTTTCAGATCTGTGTGTGCTTTACAAATCTCTATGTCATCTCCTAGATGCAGCTACCCCGTGCTATTTGGAACTATTCCAAATAACTGCTCTACTAAACGAATCTGGTCTACTACTCAGAGTCATCGAGATTAGTGTCGAAGTTTGCATCGGCGTAACCCTTTACGACGAACTCCTTTACCACCTCCATAATTGAGAAAATTCCTTACTCCACTAGTTAGTAAGGATAAGCTTCACCGCTGTCCTGTGATCCATTCCTGGATCACACTTGTACCCCTTGACTGACTCATGGCAAGGCACACTTTAGGTGCGGTACACAGCATATCATACTGTGGAGCCTACGTCTAAAGCATAGGGGACGACCTTCGTCCTTTCTCTCTCTTCTGCCGTGGTCAAGTCTTGAGTCTTACTCAATACTCACACCTTATAACACAGCCAAGAACTCCTTCTCCGCCGATCTATTTTGAACTCCTTGAAATCTTGTCACGGTGCGTACTCATTTGAAAGTACTATCAAGCAATTTTGATCTATCCTTATAGATCTTGATGCTCAATGTTCAAGTAGCTTAATCCAGGTTTTCCCTTGAAAAACACTTTTCAAATAACCCTATATGCTTTCCAGAAATTCTACATCATTTCTGATCAACAATATGTTTACAACATATACTCATCAGAAATTCTATAGTGCTCCCATTCACTTCTTTGGAAATACAAGTTTCTCATAAACTTTGTATAAACCCAAAATCTTTGATCATCTCATCAAAGTGTATATTCCAACTCCGAGATGCTTACTCTAGTCCTTAGAGGGATTGCTGGAGCTTTCCATACTTGTTAGCATCTTTTAGGATTGACAAAAACCTTCTGGTTGTATCACATGCAACCTTTCCTCAAGAAATTGTCGAGGAAACAATGTTTTGTCATCCTATCTACAAGATTTCATAAATAATGCAGTAACTTCTAATACAATTCCAACAGACTCTTAGCATCGCTACGAGTGAGAAAGTCTCACCGTAGTCAACTCCTTGAACTTGTTGGAAAACATCTTAGCGACAAGTCGAGCTTTCTTAATGATGACACGTACCATCATTGTCTGTCTTCCCTTTTAGAATCCATCTGTACCCAACAGCCTTACGACCATCAAGTAGTTCTTCCAAAGTCTACACTTTGTTTTCATACATGGATCCTCTCTCGGATTTTATGGCCTCGAGCCATTTGTCGGAATTCGGGCCCACCATCGCTTCTCCATAGCTCGTAGGTTCATTGTTGTCTAGCAACATGACCTCCAAGACAGGATTAAGTACCACTCTGAAGTAGTACGCATCCTTGTCGACCTACAAGGTTTGGTAGTGACTTGATCCGAAGTTTCGTGATCAATATCATCAGCTTCCACTTCAATTTGTGTAGGCGCCACAACAACAACTTCTTGTGTCCTGCTACACACTCGTTGAAGTGATGGTTCAATAACCTCATTAAGTCCCCACCATCCTCCCACTCAATTCTTTCGAGAGAAACTTTTCCTCAAGAAAGGACCCGATTCTAGAAACAATCCCTTTTGCTTCCGGATCTGAGACAGGAGGTATACCCAACTGTTTTGGGTGTCCTATGAAGATGCATTTATCCGTTTTGGGTTCGATCTTATCAGCCTGAAACTTTTTTTCACATAAGCATCGCATCCCCAAACTTTTAAGAAACGACAGCTTATGTTTCTCTAAACCATAGTTCATACGGTGTCTTCTCAACAGAATTGTGTGGTGCCCTATTTAAAGTGAATGCGGTTGTCTCTAATGCCTAACCCATAAAAGATAGTGGTAATTCGATAAGAGACATCATGGTATGCACCATATCCAATAGGGTGCAGTTATGATGTTTGGACACACCATCACACTATGGTGTTCCAGGAGGTTTTAGTTGTGAAACAATTTCCACAATGTCTTAATTGTGTGCCAAACTCGTAACTCAGATATTCATCTTTATGATCATATCATAGACATCTTATCCTCTTGTCACGACGATCTTCAACTTCACTCTGAAATTACTTGAACCTTCCAATAATTCAGACTTGTGTTTCATCAAGTAAATATACTCAACATCTACTCAAATCATCTGTGAAGCAAGAACACAACGATATCCATCAAGGCCTCAAAGACTCATTGGACTCACGCACATCAAAATGTATTACTTCCAACAAGTTGCTTTCTTGTTCCATCTCACTTTGAAACGAGGCCTTTCACCATCTTGCCCATGTGGTATGATTTGCATGTCTCAAGTGATTCAAAATCAAGTGAGTCCAAACGATCCATCTGCATGGAGTTTCTTCATGCGTATACTCCAATAGACATGGTTCGCATGTCTCAAACTTTTCAAAAACGAGTGAGTCCAAAGATCCATCAACATGGAGCTTCTTCATGCGTTTTATACCAATATGACTCAAATGGCAGTGCCACAAGTAGGTGGTACTATCATTACTATCTTATATGTTTTGGCATGAACATGTGTATCACTACGATCGAGATTCAATAAACCATTCATTTTAGGTGCAAGACCATTGAAGGTATTATTCAAATAAACAGAGTAACCATTATCCTTCTTAAATGAATAACCGTATTGCGATAAAAATAATCCAATCATTTCTATGCTTAGCGCAAACACCAAATAACAATTATTTATGTTTAACACCAATCTCGATGGTAGAGAGAGCATGCGATGCTTGATCACATCAACCTTGGAAACACTTCCAACACATATCGTCATCTCACCTTCAGCTAGTCTCTGTTTATTTCGTAGCTTTTTATTTCAAGTTACTAACACTTAGCAACCGAACCGGTATTTAAATACCCTGGTGCTACTTGGAGTAGTAGTAAAGTACACATCATAATATATATCCAATATACTTCTGTCGACCTTGCCAGCCTTCTCATTTACCAAGTATCTAGGGTAGTTCCGCTTCGGTGACCGTTCCCCTTATTTCAGAAGCACTTAGTCTCGGGTTTGGGTTCAACCTTGGGTTTCTTCACTAGAGCAGCAACTGATTTGCCGTTTCATGAAGTATCCCTTCTTGCCCTTGCCCTTCTTGCAACTAATGGTTTTTACTAACCATCAACAATTGATGCTCCTACTTGACTTCTACTTTCATGGTGTCAAACATTGTGAATGGCTCAAGGATCATCATATCTATCCCTGATATGTTATCACGAAGCTCTAGTAGCTTGGTGGCAGTGACTTTGGAGAACCATCACTATCTCATTTGGAAGATAACTCCCACTCGATTCAAGTGATTGTAGTACTCAGACAATCTGAGCACATGCTCAACGATTGAGCTTTTCTTCCTTAGTTTGCAGGCTTAAGAAACTTGTCGGAGGTCTCACACCTCTTGACGTGGGCACGAGCCTGAAATCCCAATTTCAGCTCCTGGAACATCTCATATGTTCCGCGACATTTTAAAATGTGTTCGGTGCCTCAATTCTAAACCGTTTAACATTACGCATTGAACTATCACGTAGTCATCAAAACGTGTATGTCAGATGTTCGCAACATCCACAAACGATGCTCGAGGTTCAGCACACCCAGCGGTGCATTAAGGAAATAAGCCTTCTGTGCAGCAATGAGGACATCCTCAGTATACGGACCCAGTCCGCATAATTGCTACTGTCAACTTTCAACTAAATTTTCTCTAGGACCATATCTTAAAATAGTAGAACTAAAGCGTAAGCTACGACATAATTTGCAAAGACCTTTTGACTATGTTCATGATAATTATGTTCATCTGATTATTTAATGAACTCCCACTTAGATAGGCATCCCTCTAGTCATCTAAGTGATACATGATCCGAGTCAACTAGGCCGTGTCCAATCATAACGTGAGACGGACTAGTCATCATCGGTGAACATCTTCATGTTGATCGCATCTTCTATACGATTCATGTTCGACCTTTCCGTCTCTTGTGTTCCGAGGCCATGTCTGTACATGCTAGGCTCGTCAAGTCAACCTAAGTGTTTTGCATGTGTAAATCTGGCTTACACCCGTTGTATGCGAACATTAGAATCTATCACACCCGATCATCACGTGGTGCTTCGAAACAACAAACCTTCACAACGGTGCACAGTTAGGGGGAACACTTTCTTGAAATTTTATGAGGGATCATCTTATTTATGCTACCGTCGTTCTAAGAAAATAAGATGTAAACATGACAAACATCACATGCAAATCATAAAGTGACATGATATGGCCAATATCATCTTGCGCCTTTGATCTCCATCTTTGAGGCGCGGCATGATCACCTTCGTCACCGGCATGACACCATGATCTCCATCATCATGATCTCCATCATCGTGTCTTCATTAAGTTGTCTCGCCAACTATTACTTCTACTACTATGGCTAACGGTTAGCAATAAAGTAAAGTAATTACATGGCGTTTTCAATGACACGCAGGTCATACAATAAATTAAGACAACTCCTATGGCTCCTGCCGGTTGTCATACTCATCGACATGCAAGTTGTGATTCCTATTACAAGAACACGATCAATCTCATAAATCACATCACATAGCATACCCTACAAAAACAAGTTAGCCGTCCTCTAATTGTTGTTGCATGTTTTACGTGGCTGCTACGGGTTTCTAGCAAGAACGTTTCTTACCAACGCAAAGCCACAACAGTGACATGCCAATTGCTATTTACCCTTCATAAGGTCCCTTTTCATCGAATCCGATCCGACTAAAGTGTGAGAGACTGGCACCCGCTAGCCACCTTATGCAACAAGTGCATGTCAGTCGGTGGAACCAGTCTCACGTAAGCGTACGTGTAAGGTCGGTCAGGGCCGCTTCATCCCACAATGCCGCCGAATCAAGATAGGACTAGTAACGGTAAGCAAATTGTACAAACCATCGCCCACAACTACTTGTGTTCTACTCGTGCATAGAATCTACGCAATAGATCTAGCTCATGATGCCACTGTTGGGGAATGTACCAGAAATTCAAAATTTTGTACGCATCATCAAGATCAATCTATGGAGATTCTAGCAACAAGGGAGGGAGTGCATCTTCATACCCTTGAAGATCGTGATGCAGAAGCGTTGCAAGAACGTGGTCGGTGTAGTCGTACACGAAGCGATTCAGATCGAGGCCGAATCCAATCTAAGCACCGAACAACGGTGCCTCCGCGTTCAACACACGTGCAGCCCGGTGACGTCTCCCGTGCCTTGATCCGGCAAGGAGAGAGGGAGAGGTTGGGGAAGACTCCGTCCAGCAGCAGCACAACGGCATGGTGGTGATGGAGGAGCGTGGCACTCCAGCAGGGCTTCGCCAAGCACTGCGAGAGACGAGGAGGGAGAGGGGGTAGGGCTACACCAAGAGAGAGGGAGACTCATGTTCTTGGCAGCCCCAAAACCCCCACTATATGTAGGAGGAGGGGAGGAGGGTGCGCCCCATCTAGGGTTCCCACCCCTAGGGGGCGGCAGCCCTAGATGGGATGGAGGAAGGCGGCCAAGAGGGGGAGAGAGGGGGGGCGTGCCCTAGGGTGGGCCTTAGGCCCATCTGCGCCTAGAGTTTCCCCTCTCTCCTCTTTGCTGCGCCTTGGGCTTTGGTGGGAGGTGCACCAACCCACTCAGGGGGTGGTCCCTTCCCACTCTTAGCCCATGCAAGCCTCCGGGGCTTGTGGCCCCTCCCGGTGGACCCCGGAACCCTTTCGGTGGTCCCGGTACATTACCGGTGACACCCGTAATCCTTCCAGTGACCAAAACCTCACTTCCTATATATTATTCTTTACCTCCAGACCATCCCGGAACTCCTCATGACGTCCGGAAACTCATCCGGGACTCCGAACAACATTCGGTAACCACATACAAAACTTCCCTATAACCCTAGCGTCATAGAACCTTAAGTGTGTAGACCCTACGGGTTCGGGAGATGTCGGTGTTAAAACTGGCGGATCTCGGGTAGGGGGTCCCGAACTGTGCGTCTAGGCGGATGGTAACAGGAGACGAGGGACACGATGTTTTTACCCAGGTTCGGGCCCTCTCGATGGAGGTAAAACCCTACGTCCTGCTTGATTAATATTGATGATATGGGTAGTACAAGAGTGGATCTACCACGAGATTAAGGAGGCTAAACCCTAGAAGCTAGCCTATGGTATGATTGTTGTAATGTATGTTGTCCTACGGACTAAAGCCCTCCGGTTTATATAGACACCGGAGAGGGCTAGGGTTACACAGAGTCGGTTACAATGGTAGGAGATCTACATATCCGTGACGCCAAGCTTGCCTTCCACGCTAAGGAAAGCTCCATCCGGACACGGACGGAGTCTTCAATCTTGTATCTTCGTAGTCTTGGAGTCCGACGGATAATGATAGTCCGGCTGTCCGGACACCCGCTAGTCCAGACTCCTCAAGAGCCTCTGAACCAGGCTTCAATGACGATTAGTCCGGCGCGCATAATGTTCGGCATTGCAAGGCGGGTTCCTCCTTGAATAATCCAGAAGATCATGAACACCGTGATAGTGTCCGCTCGCAAAATAAATTCCACATTCCACCATAGAGAGAATAAAGTGTACACTTAGTTCCATCTGCCGACGATTATGCGGCGTGACATCACATCGCTACCAAGCCTCTGCTTGAATCGCTTTTTACTATACCACCTCAAAGACGCTTAGCGAAGCGGTTTCTTCGCACGCCTTGTCGGCGTAGATCGTGTTCCCTTTATTCGGGATTCTCATCAATACGCGTGGGTAACTCAACCGCTCCTGCCGCCACGCCTCCTCTATCGAAGGTGAATCCAAACGGTCACGAGACGGCTCTTGGTATTTTTTCCTTTATAAGAGGACCAAGGCTTGTCCTTGTTCTTCAATCTCGTGATCGAATCTCTTCCTCGCTCCCGCCCAACACCCAGAGCCTCAAATTCGAGCGCCGGATCCTCAACCATGTCCGGCTCCGACCTCCAGGGCGGTGGATGCCCTCCTCCGCCACGGAGGAGGACATATTGAGTTACATGAGGCCAAGTACTGCCTACGAGGTTTCAGCAGAGTTGCTCTGCTTGCCCCGAGCCCGTGAATACGCTGCCTCAGATCCCACCTCCGCCGGGTTTAGGCTTCCCGATGGACCCCTCGTGAGAGGGCTCATGTTCTACTATGGGCTGGACTTTCACGACTTGGCTCGAGTCCATCCTCCACATCTCCGCATTCATTATCGTCATGCAAGCCTTCCTCCGCTCCTCCCCACTTCGCCTGTGGTGAAGACCTTCAAGGTGGAGCCAAGATGATCGGGGCGCTAAGCGGAGTCTTGCGGGCGGCCATAAGCAAAAGGCCGATGCCCGTGGGCCCGAGGGTTCCTTCCAAGAGGAACTCGGATCGTGGCAGCAGGAGTGGTTCTATATCACCGCTCCAAGGGCAGCAGCAAAAGCCGCCGCCTTCATTCCGCCGGGACCTCCACGCCACCGATGTCGTGGGTCAACCAAGGGCTCAATTGGGGCCGCCTAAAGACGTGCCTCACCGCAGGCCGGATTCGAGACCTCCAAGCGAGGGAGATCGACCGATAGTGGTGATGCAGTTATGCTAATCGGCATCTTCTGCCCTGCAAACGCCGTCCTCTCCGCCTATGGGAGTTCAACCTGGAGGGACCTCGGATTCTCCAACACTTTATGGGTGCGACACCCGTGGAGATGTTCAAGTTGTTCTTCGGACCGCAGGTGGCGTGTCCGGAAATAGCCGAGGACGCAGGCCTAAGCCACAATCGCCCGGATACTCAGGTAAATAGCTCCGAGTCTGGACATTCTGTTTGTATGCCTTTCTAGAGTTCGCCTCCTGATCCGTTACTTTTCACAGGAATGGGTGGCGCGATCAAGGCTGATAAGGTGTCCGGCCCCCCTCCCAGAGACCGCACTGGAGCCCGTGCTGGTTAGAATGTTGGAGGTCGCGCCACGTAAGGGGCGAAGGGAAAATAGAGGAGCTAATATTTCGCCCAAAGGGGCGATCAAGAGGGGGAATCAAGAACCCTCCTTCGGGGGAGAGAGGACCGCCCAAGATCCGGAGGCCAAAGCCCTAAGCGTGGGAAGAGATCTTCACTGGTCCGGCGTCCGGAGAGAATCCTGACGCACAATCATCGCTAAAGGATCGGCCCTCCAATGAGCCGTGAGTATGAAAGAGGGAGTTAATTAGTAAGGAAATACCTTCATTTGTGCTTCGTGGGTAACCAAATATTTATATTGCAGTTCGGATCTGCAGCCTTCTCGATGAGTTCATCTTCGGGACCTTCTTCCGGAGATGATGGAGAGCGAACGCCTCCGTCTGCAGGTTGCCGATAAGGCAAAGAGCCAAAGTATCGCCACAGAGGGTATCCTCGAGTCCGGAGGGGCGAGAGTTCGGCACCCACTAGTATCCGCCGGGGAATCAAGAATCTGCTTGAGAGGGCGCCCATTTCGAAGATCACCGTGCGCTGATGCGTATGGTGATTGAAGGATTTCGCCCGCCGAGAGCGGATTATGAATGCCGCCATGAGTTTGTCATGGGGATTTGAGGTATGCGAGAATGACGCACCCTTTTGTCTTTTAACAGTTTTGCACATAAAAATGCGCCCTGTATAGATAGTAGCCCCTGGGACTCGGTAGGTTGTCGGAAACGACAGCGTGTTGAGGATCAAAATCTAAAGTAAGGAATTCCGTCGCTCCTAAGCAGGTGGTGGATAGTCCGAGGGCTAGCCGGACTAGTGGGTTTGCCGAGTTAAATCGGCAACTTGACTTGGCGGATGCGGACATCGCACTTGTCAACCGGCGACTTGACGAGTCGCAAGGTAAATGAGTTCTCCGTAGTTGCTTTATTAAGGGGGTCGAAGCCCTCCTCTGATAAATTATATGCTATTGTATAGACGGTGCTGCTGCGGTGGAGAGCCTTCGGGCTGAACTTGCTCGAGCTAAGGAGCAAGCCCGGAAGGAGTGACGCGCCTCGAGGGCGCCGAGGAGTTGAAAGCCGAAGGGCTGCGCCCGCCTAAGCGAGGCGGAGGTGGCCGAATTGGCCATGAAAGTAAAGGATGCTGCCGACCGCGGTGAGGTTTTGAAAAGGAGCGCTTATCGAGCGGGAAGACTCAAGAAGGCCACCGCCGGCCAAGGATGCCCGCTCTGCAATGCGTGCTATGAAGGAGGAACTGCGCCAGTCGAGATATCGTGGTGGCAAGCCTTTTTCGCTGCGCCACCGTTTATGGATGGAAAGTATGCGCAATTTGAGCGGTGTGGAGTCCGGAGGATCCGTATATGGACTTAGCTGCAAGTGCGGTTGATGCCGCTGAGCACTTCCGGAGCCGGAGGATCACAAGACGGAAGAGCTATACCGGTCTCAATTCCATAGTCCGACCGCCACTTTCGCTGACAGACGGTTGGCGAATGGGCCGAGCTAAATAGATTGTCCGGACTTGCCATGATCGACATCGTGGCCTCACGCCCGCCGAGAGGCCCAAGGCGACGAGCTACTTCGCCATCGCAGCAATTCCTTGGAGCGGTGCCGCATATAAAGGAGATGAAGCGGTCGGCTCGCGATCGAGGGCGCGGATGGCTCTTGCCCGCGTGAAGGTGCATTGTCCGGAGATGGATGCCACCGCTATTGCCGCCAGGTTCGGATGAAAGCCGGCCCCGCCGAGCACTATTTCGGGAAGTTATGCGTGGCGCCGTGTAATAGAGTCACAAGGTTTCAAAAATGTCATGTTCAATGAACGATTAGCTTGTAAACGATGATTATGTTATAACCGCTTTTATACTTGTGCGCCCCAAGTAGTAAAACTTCTCTTGCGGCCGCCACGATACATTTGTATAACTTGAAAGATGGCGTCTTGACCAGCCCCACGCACAAGGTGCGGGGGTGTTCGCAAAAATAGCGGGTTTTCACACTTAATCCGACGTCTCGGTCCTGTTTTAAGGAGGTGGTAGCATAGCGAGCGAGGCAATCCGGACTATAATGCTTTATCACTTTCACTTAGCCAGTGGAGCTCGAGGATGGGGCTACGATATAGCCCCTGGTGGCATCGCACTTCTCCGAATTCGGAGCGCGTTTGTGCCTGACCGGGAAATGGTCCTTCGTCAAAGCGGGGAATTCTAAACATTCCGATAGTCGATCGAGTGGTTGACCAGTCTCTCGCTTATCATGACAATCGCCGGCTTTCATCGAGGTGCTCGCCAAATTAACTGGGGCACGATCGCAGAGTTCTCCGGTGCTGCGTTAGATGATGATACGGAACGTAAGGCAGCAAAACACGGAGCCGGCAAACCCAATATTTGACCAAAGACATGATTCGGAGCTGATGCATATAATGCCTAACTCGAGACGCCAACACTCCCTAAGGTGTTCGGTCTTTATAATAATGGGCGAAACGATGCCCTAAGCCCCTAGTGTCCGTGCGGGCATGGTCTTCGACGCGCCGATGCCAAAGCGCCAGTTCGCTTTGGCTATAGGAAGAAACCAAGGAGAATAACAACAAGAGACAGAAAAAGGTTTACGCAGGTCTTAATCAAAAGAATCTCACAACGGGTCCCTACCGCACGCCTGCGCTTTGTGTCTCCGCTATGCCATTTATCTGGGACGGGTATGCACGTTGTTCATCTCAGAGAAAGAGAGGAACGCTTAGTTCGAAAACAAATCGTGCGAAAAATATGTGTAAAACAAGAAATATAAATAATTAAAGCGGGGTTTGTATGAACCCGCAGTTGTTTGTGCACGCAGCCCCCCTGTGAAGAGGTATGCGGCTAGGGAGCCCCTACCAGTTGAAGCCGGATTCGTCTATCCAAGTCCGGGGTCTTTAAGTGACCAGATCAAATGACGCCACGCGACCGGCATCTTGAGTGTAAGAGACGCGTAATGCGGTATGGCGTTGAAGCGCATAAAAGCCTTTCGTCCCAAGAGTGCTTGATATCCACTTTCAAATGGGACGATGTGAAAAATTAATTTTTCGTGATCGAAAATTGTTCGCGATCCAACACGACTTCTAGTAATATAGAGCCCGTGCACTTGGCGTAAGGGCTGGCGCCACCCTTTGAAGGAAGTGCGGCCGTGTCGGATTTTGGTAGGGTTCATCCCCATCCTACGGATTGTGTTTGAATACAGCAGGTTTAAGTCGCTGCCTCCGCCCATTAGGACGTTAGTAAATTGTAATCCGCCTATTATGGGATTCAATATCGGGAGTCCGCCCCTGCTTTGAACGCTCGAATAGTCCAGTGGCGAAAGTGATTGGTTTTGATATCCAATCTCTATGATCTGCTTGGGTTGGACCGTGCGAAGCTCTTTTAGAAAGTGCCGCACTATTTTTCCGTATTATCACATGAAGTGAGTTTATCGCTTTGACCCCTTGCGGAAAGTCTTTTGTTTTCCTGCTCACTGGTGGGGTTTATCTTCTTCGCTGACGCGTCGAGCCCCTTGTGTTCGCATTTAGTCGGCCGGACTGTTTTAAAACCCAACAATCCTCGTGGGTGTGATTTGCGTGCCTTCCGGTACTGTGGATTTGACATATCCGACCCAAAATCTTGTTTGTTGGACAATTGTCACTGTCATCCTTAAGAGGCTGTGTTTTGTTGTTGGGCCGCGAGCTTTTGAATCCGTGTCGATCGCCGTGTTTTTGGGCTTTTCTCTTTATTCCGGCGCTGCTTTTTTCGTGGCCGTGATTTTCCGCTTCCATCTCTTATCTCGATGTACTTGGGTCGCTGGTGCTGCATCTTGCTAGCCAGCTATCTTCTCCCGCATGTAAGCGGGTCATGAGGCTTGTTAGTGCGACATTGTCCTCGGTTTCTCTTGACCGAGGTGCCTCGACAAGCCATTCGTCTCGGACATTGTGCTTGAAAGCTGCTAAGGCTTCGCGTCCGGACAATCGACTATTTGGTTCCTTTTGGTAAGAAACCTGCTCTGCATTTCTGACCGACTCTCCGGCTGTTGAGTTATATGACTTAGATCATCTCATCCGGAGGGCGGACGAAGTCCCTTGAAAATTTGCTCTAAACGCATCCTCGAGCTCTTCCCAACTTCCAACAAGTTTTTACGGGAGGCTTTTAAGCCAATGACGGGCTGGCCCTTTGAGCTTGAGGGTAGGAATTTTATGGCGTGAGATCGCCTCCTCCGCCATGTGTATATGCAGATATAATCTTCTATCCGCACTCTGTGGTCTGTTGTTCCATCGTAGGCCTCTATGTTTATGGGTTTAAATCCTGCTGGGAATTCATGGTCCAAAGACCTCATCGGTGAAACATAGTGGGTGTGCGGCGCCCAGATTTGTGTGTGCCGCTATCATCGGACACTTGACGTGTTGCCTTGCTTCTTGGGGCCTTCTCTTTGGCCCGTAGATGGACCTGGCTGGGCCATCTATCCTTCCAAGTTCGTTGGTTGGTTTATGTGTGCGCCATTGCCGAATTTGGCTCATTATCCGCCGCCTATCCAACCAGCAGCCCTTTATTTTTGGACGGTGGAGGCTCTATGGCCTCCTCGTCAATTCGTAGCGAGCTTGCGCTTCGGGTAGCTCTTTGATTGGTGGCCATTGCCGTATTTATCTGCGGTTTTGAGCACTTTGCTCCATCTCATTCTGAGTGTGTCTTCCGCTGTTTTGAGCCTCCGTTTTTCCTTCTTCAGGCTTCTTGCAGTACTGACGAGTCTTTTCCGAAGGTTCTTGCTCTCCGGCGGCGTGTCCGGCATGAGGTCGTCCGGACTGTTGTTTTCACCGGGCCTGGACTGATTATCTGACTCGTCATGTTCGGACGGTTGCTTATCTGCATGTTCGTCGTCCACTTGTGAGCCCTGCCGTATTGCGGGCTCCTTGGGAGCGTTGTTGTCGTCGAGGCGGGACTTAGGGCGGCGTCTGCGCCGCCGTTTTGGTCGTTTATCGGCGGGGTCATCTTCTGCCGCGGCCCGTTGGTCCTCGTTATCGCTCTCCTTTGGGGTGTCCACCATATATATGTCATGTGACGAGGTAGTCCTCCCGTGCCTTATAGGCTCTATTTCTTGTTCGCTCTCAAAGACCGCCGCCCATTCCGTCGATGTCTTCGGAGTCATAGTCTAGCATGTCGGTTAGGTCGCCGACGGTGGCTACAAAGTGGGTGGTGGGTGGGCTCAATTTCTTCATCGTCTGTATTTCAACCATCCTCGCCATAGTCCGCCAGACTCTCCGATAACGAGAGATGCTTTAGTGAATTGTGGATATCGCCAAAAGGCGAGTATTGAAGATGTCCGTGGCGGTGAATTCCATAACCGCGCCATCCGGTCGATTGGTAGGGCGCGGAGGTTCGGAGTCCGGTGAGGAGTCCGGCGCCTCGAATCACGAAGTTTCGCAGGGACAAGATTAGTGTTCGCCCATCGCCGTGGATGTTGAAGCCCCTGTGGCGTCTTCATCCACCGCCTCGATCTGGGCAATCGGCTCCGACCATCGGCAAGCGGATCCGGTGCGCCACCAAGGTACTGCTCGGTGGCGAGCTAGATCATGCCCGTCGTCCACAAGGCGGCTCGCTTGGCTCAGGCTCGAGTCCGTCAAGATCAAGTCTCCGCGACATCGGCCGTGAAGTTTAAGCTTCCGAATCGACTGACGGCTAGGGGCGTAGCTTCGATCTGCTTCCAGATGGCCAAGTGAATTGGCCCGTAAAGCGGCCGCCGAATCTGAAGATCTGTCCGGGAGAAAAGTCTCACCGACAGCGTTGTTGGTTGAAGATGCCATCAAGCCTATCGGTGACGACACGCAGGAACTCTCAATGAAAGCACCAATGTCGGTGTCAAACCGGCGGATCTCGGTAGGGGGTCCCAATGTGCGCCTAGGCGGATGGTAATAGGAGACGAGGGACACGATGTTTTTACCTGTGTTCGGCCCTCTCGATGGAGGTAAAACCCACGTCCTTCTTGATTAATATTGATGATATGGGTAGTACAAGAGTGGATCTACCACGAGATCAAGGAGGCTAAACCCTAGAAGCTAGCCTATGGTATGATTGTTGTAATGTACGTTGTCCTACGGACTAAAGCCCTCCGGTTTATATAGACACCGAAGAGGGCTAGGGTTACACAGAGTCGGTTACAATGGTAGGAGATCTACATATCCGTATCGCCAAGCTTGCCTTCCACGCCAAGGAAAGCTCCATCCGGACACGGGACGGAGTCTTCAATCTTGTATCTTCGTAGTCTTGGAGTCCGGCGGATAATGATAGTCCGGCTGTCCGGACACCCCCTAGTCCAGGACTCCCTTAGGAGACATGTAGACATGACCGAGACATCTCTCCTGTCAATAACCAACAGCGGGATCTGGATACCCATGTTGGCTCCCACATGGTCCACGATGATCTCATCGGATGAACCACGATGTCGGGGATTCAAGCAATCCCGTATACAATTCCTTTGTCAATCGGTACGCATTTGCCCGGATTCGATCGTCGGTATCCCAATACCTCGCTCAATCTCGTTACATCGACAAGTCACTTTACTCGCATACGTGATGCATGATCCCGTGACTAACTACTTAGTCACATTGAGCTCATTATGATGATGCATTACCGAGTGGGCCCAGAGATACCTCTCCGTCACACGGAGTGACAAATCCAGTCTCGATTCGTACAACCCAACAAACACTTTCAGAGATACCCGTAGTGCACGTTTATAGCCACCCAGTTACGTTGTGTCGTTTGGCACACCCAAAGCATTCCTACGGTATCCGGGAGTTGCACAATCTCATGGTCTAAGGAAATGATACTTGACATTAGAAAAGCTTTTAGCAAACGAACTACACAATCTTGTGCTATGCTTAGGATTGGGTCTTGTCCATCACATCATTCTCCTAATGATGTGATCCCGTTATCAATGACATCCAATGTCCATGGTCAGGAAACCATAACCATCTATTGATCAACGAACTAGTCAACTAGAGGCTCACTAGGGACATGTTGTGGTCTATGTATTCACACATGTATTACGGTTTCCAGTTAATACAATTATAGCATGAACAATAGACAATTATCATGAACAAGGAAATATAATAATAACCATTTTATTATTGCCTCTAGGGCATATTTCCAACACCAGCTGCTTGCATTCATACCGCTGTAGAGTGGCCACTCCCCATTGAAGAGCGGACGCGACCTCTTAATGGTGCCGGCATTTAAGCGGCTCGCCGGCCGATGGCGCCGCCCGCAATGCGTCTTCGATGTCCACGCCTATTCAATGCCGGAGACGCATGGCTGGACGGGGCGGGATGGATATCTACCACGCCTGTTCAATGCCCCGTCCATCCATATGCCGCCATTAAGCAGGCTCGCCGGCCGAGAAACCCACTCTGGCGTCCCGCATTAATGTTTGGCCTCACCGGAATCCGCTCCATCCGCCATGATCGTCAACGGGAAAGCATTGTGGTACAGTCTGTCGCAGGAGATGAAGCTCGCGGTGGCCGCCCTTGCCGTCGCTGGCAGAGCCGCCATGCTAGGCGCGCCTCCTGTGCATGCCGGCTTCACCATGGAGCAGGCCCAGGCACACTTCAACGCCGCCATGACTGAGGTGCAGCCTGCGCCGACGCTTTTGTCGGCATTCCAGCAGGCGCAGGAGGAACATCGGTACAACATGTTCCTCCTGGAGCAGCACCGGCTGACGGAGGGCCAGATCTACGACGAGCGCACGAGCGAGGAGGCCGTGGCAAACCCAAATTTCGTCGCAGAGCAGCGTGCCATATACAATGCCGTTCTCACTCAGACCGCCGCTCGCCAGGAAGTGGCAGCCATGGAGGCGCAACTGTAGGCGATCGTGGAGGAGAACAACGCCAGCTGCGCCTCCTATGCGCCGCGGACAATCCATCAGCCAGCCCGATGGGACGACGACAACACCTGCGCACCATTTCCCTCGTGGACCTCACGTCCACCAGCGACGGGCAAGGCGCAGACTCCTCCGAGGATGAATAGGCCATGAGAGGCGACATGCCTGGTGTCCCATGAGAGCCGGTCCGTTTCCTGTGTTCTACTCTTCCTCGTGGGAGACCACACCTTCACTTCATCGGTCTTATTGCGGTGTTCATGGAGACGGCGGATGGAGGACGTCACAGGCTTGGACGTCGGGCGCCGTCGCCATAGGATAGGTTTAGGGACGGGTCTTTTTTTTGAGATGTTTGAAATGTAATGAAATCCACCGTGCTTGTATGAAATCCTGCCGTGTTTGCATGAATTTCACCTGGTTTGTTGAAAAAGACTTCAAAATTATGTGGCTAGCGTTGGATGTCATCCTTCCAGATCCATGTCTATGGATTGGTCCCTCTACCGACGGACGGATGCGGGAGGAAATTTATGGGTTGCCGTTGGAGATTCACTTATTTTGGAGGAGAGGGAGTATGTTTTAGGCTGAGATTTTCACTTGCTTTGGCAGCACTTTCTGGCTTTCTGCTTCTTGGGTAAAGTACGTGAATAAAATACTCCTGCATCTCTCTTGGTACCGGCGTAACGTTTCGTGCCTCGTTTGACTTCATCCAGCTCGATAAGCTATCTCTTTTTTCGAGACGGATAACCTATCTCTTGATACGATAAGCCATGTGATGGCACAACACTTTACCTCAATTATTAGAGCTATTTAAATGGCAGTGATTGAACAGCAGCTTACTCCAAATTTATAGTAGTATTAGTCTAACATAATCAGGTCTTCACCGACGGAACTGACAATGACGTTTCCCGGAAGAAGGAGAAGTTCTCCATGATGACCCGAGATGCTTAGGATATTCTCCTAGAGGGCCCCATTTGTCGCACGCAAGAGTTTCCAAGCTTTGCTTCGGAAGACTTCACCACAATTTCGTCAGTTTCCTTTGGAAATCAAAGCTAACTTGGCTAGTATTCTCAGATTTCTCTATCTCTGCCTTTTTTTCTCTGTCTTGATTCATAAAAAGTTCTAGTTTTCTTCTTCTTTGTGGGCTAGTTCTTCCCTAGATTTATCATCCATGATGTGTTCTACGGAACAAACCCGCATGGACAATGACGACGACAACTCGTAACACCAGAGTGATTTGGAAAATAAACAAATCACGACCAATATAGATCGCCGAGGCTAAGGCAAGGGCAAGTAAGACGAAAGGAGGTGCTAGTCATGAATAGTATGTTACCCATCCTCGTTGTCGGTGTAAAATTCAGGTTTTTCTTTCTTGATGAGATTTAGGGATTTAGTTTCATTCAATTATCATGAATTCAAACGCGAGCATATTCCCCTAAAAAAACAAATGAGAGCATATTTCTTCCCCGCAAAAGAAATGAGAGCATATTTGTACAGCTGGGAACAGATGCTTCTCCTGGAAACGGTTCCCCGGCCTATGTTCAGTCCATCTTCTCTTGTTTGATGTGGATGTGGCATCCACCAACTGCAACATGACAGCCGCCCATACAAGAAAAACGGACATTATTAGTGCTCCTTTTCCAGCGAAGTACACTTTATTCTAAATGCTTATATAAGCGCAGCAACCCCACTTCATAATGCCTTTAACTACCATAGGGAATCTTACGAGTAAGAATGTATTGTAGTCAAAAGATTGCACAATAAAATTAGCAATTGTTTTGTAGACTTCAACATCGGTGCCGTCCAAGAAACGAAGTGCGTGGAACTAATAAAGTGCTCTCTTATTGAGGCATAGACACCTGGGTCGAACAAGAGATTATATCCTTGTTCTTATAAAAGAAAGGTTAATTTGTTTGACTTGGAACCAACACCATAAGCTATCACTTGTTATGATAAGCGTAATTATGCTACCAAAAAATACGATTCAAATACGGCGGCTAAGCTGCAGGCAATCGTTCAAAAAATATCAACATGGTATGTCCAAATACAACATGGTTATATACTTACTACTACCTCCGTCTCGGTGAATAAGTCATTCGCGTAGTTCTAGGTTGACGATTTAACTATCTAAATATGTATTATACGTGACAAAAAATATATATTTAGAAACTACATGAGTGTAGAAATCTAGTGATATACTTTTCATGACATATAACACATATTTAATTTCTCAAATTGATGACCTAGAACTACGCGAATGACTTATTCACCTAGACGGAGGTAGTATGCTTCTTCAAAAGTAGTGGAGAAAACAAATGTGATGTGCATTCAATGGAGAAAAGGGGAATAATGCGAGATGAATGCTTGGGATGTTCCTTCCAACATCACTTGTCACTAGAAGCTGCTGCGCGCTTTGCCGCGCCGTTCCTCACTTGTTGGGTGTACTTTTCTCGTGGATGTAAATTGGTTGCTGGGTTGGGGGCATTAGTTATGCCAGACTCGGTTTTTTTTTTCTTGCAATGGTTTTTGTTGGAGGCACAATTTAGACGCAAGAGGAAAGACAACGTTAGTTACATACGACACATAATTTCAATGAAATTCACACAAGCGCCAAACACGACCATGCCATTCCATCCACCCCCTCCCCCGCAGCACATAGCGTACCAACACTGGGTTGCTTTCGGATTCTTATAGAGTCCAATAGCACTGCCCCGTCCGCTAATTTATATATTGCACATACCTATTAAAACAGGTTGGCCAGCTTTGTACATTTTAAAATATTTACATGTTTTATAAAGTGTTCACAAATGATCATAATTTTTTAAAAAGGTCCATGCTTCAAAAATGTCTGTACATTTGAAAAATGTTAATATAGTTACAAACCGTGTTCATATATTGCTTCAAACGTGTTCACACATTTAATAAATGCATAAAGTTTTAAAAGTATTCATATATCTACTAAAAAAATCTTTACATTTTAGAAAAAAATTCATAAAATTTTAAAATGGTTAGTGAGAGTCTTTAATTGGTTGGATGTGGTAATAGATATTTTTTCTTGATCGGACAAACAGAGGAGCATGGAAACCCAGCTGCCCACGTATACAAGAAAAATAGACACACATAGAATCAAGCTGGCCACACATCATGTCCCACCCACTATCAGCTGGGGCCATGCACTCTTCACACATTTCGATTCACCGGATGAGCTTATTTCAAGGAAGCTTAGTAGTAACTCTGTAGATGTTGTTCTATATGTGTTAATTTTTTGTTGAGGAATTCCATATGTTATAGTGGAATACACAGTACGACGTCTCTAGACCAAGGAATAATCCAATTCATATTATTAGATAAATTGTGGACCTTCGCGACGCTTGTTAGATTAGGTTCAGCTTAGAATGATTTGACGTTCTAAGTTTGAGTTATGTTTTCTTTTTTGAGTTGTGTGCTTCACTGCATTGTAAACAATCCAGACACTAGGCCCGCCTCTCTCTGTGTTGTGTCTTTGTGCCTTCCAGGAGAACCGGAGAAGGAACGCACACTTCCCTATATGAATTTTGCAGCTGCCAATTTGAAGTCTTCTACTGGTCAATATAAACGTGCAGAGCACTAGACCTATGTGATAGCACCCCAATATTGACTTCGGAAGTTGGAATTTAAAGGGCTTTGGCTTCCATCATTGGTGAACCACCAAATTAACTGATGGTGCCATTTTGGCATCTAGCGATAGGGTGACACGTGGGGTCCTACGGCCACATGTTAGTAACACACTTGGGAATTTCATGTAACCGTTTTTTAAACACAGTACGGACTCAAGCGCTCATACATATGCATATACGCTTACTTTCATGAACGCACACATGCACACCTTACCTCTATGTGCATCTTTGAGAAACTGAACGGGAATATCATTTTAAGATTTACGAAGTCACCGTAGGCGTCTCGTCGGTAACGAGAACGTCTCCTCTCACTGAAAGCGCATCACCGGAAATCTTGAAACAAATCCAGGAATAACGCGAGCACCAGGACTTAACCCTGGTGGGCTGAGGATACCACTGTCCCTCTAACAATCCAACCACATGTTGGTTCGCAAATTTCACGTACCGTTGCACGATGGATCCTGATGTCACTTTGGAGTATCTATATGCCTCGAATTCAGAGTTATGTCAATGCCTCAATGGCTTGTCAAATAATAATAATAATAATAATAATAATAATAATAATAATAATAATAATAATAATAATAATAAGCAAACAATGTAATTGTTTTCTGCACTTTGTCTGTCATGCTGCATTAAGACCTTCACGGCCAAGGATAGAACTAGTTGCAGAATGTAGTCTTCGAATTTATACTCCTTAGTTGAGTTCTTATCGGCTTATCTTATCATAAAGCATCTTACTGATCTATACATAATGCGAATGATTTGACCCTTCGGCTACCAAAAAGATATTAATTTTATTCTAGTGGAAGAAGAACAATCACACCAAATATGGCTTCATGGTTTATCCTTGGAATCTTTCTGGATGATGGGTACATTGTCCCTTATTACTCGAAGCTTTAATTATATAATTTTATAATGAATAACTAGGGATGCTGCTACGGGATCCCAATACATTTAATTAAAAGATTACTCAAAATATGTAGAAAGATTTGAAACAATCATGCAAGTTCAATTGGATTAGTTGTCAACCCAATGGCTCCAAGTTCTTGGTAGTTTTTAGAAAAAATACTAGCATTTGTTCTTGCAGATTACCTTATATATAGACAGTGCTGAAAATATTGATACATCTATAAGTGTATAGATAAAGAAAACAATATAGAATCAAGGACTATCATTTGATGCAGATCTGATGGTTAGTATTACACGCATGAGTAGACCGCCACTACCAATTAAAATCTTCATAGAGTAAGATAAGATTAGCAGGCAAGTTGTTAGTTGAGCACATCTTGAGCACTATCTTATTGTTTTTGAAACGAGCTACCTTATTAGTTTATGCAGTTATTAGCCAACAATATTTGTCGGTGGTCATGCTACAAAAAAAGTAGAATTTTGTATGGATAAAAAGAATTCAACAATATTAATTCTTGGACTCACAATATATGCTTGGAATCTTTTGGACTGGTACACTATTCATTATTGTATTTGTGAACCTTTAAGGCTCTCTCATCTCTCTGAATGCATAACCTAAATTAATATAAATGAAAATTATTGGTGAATGCTTTAAGACTCTCTCTGGAATGCAGTAGTGTACCTATTCAAAAGATTTCTGGAATGCATAGAACGTACAAAGAGTCGGAAGTCTATGGTTACTCTTTTTAAACACAGTACAAATTTTTGAAAAAGAATGAAAAACAAAGAAAATAATTATTGAAACTTTAAAGCATTTTTATGGGAATTTTCTAGGAAGCACAGTAAGAAATTATCCTAATATGTGTATTAACTTAAAGAAGGCCCCGCATTTTGTCTATCTTTGCTTTGTTTTGTTTCTAAAAAAATCCCTGTTGCAAAGGACACCCTAGATATATTATAATATGCATGCAAGTTGTTAGTCCCGTTGATCACATCTTGACCACTCCTTGTTTGTTTAGTTCAATCATTAACCCGTAACGTTATTGTAGGGTCTTGGACTCTCAGGCCACGATCAAACAAATAAACTATTTTTGATGTAGCAGAACGGGAAGAAGTGCAATTTTTCCTCTGCAAGGGACGAGCTCTTCTTCTGTGCAAGCATGTACTCCCTCCGTTTCAAAATATTTATCTTTCTAGAGATTTCAACAAGGAACTACATACGAAGCAAAATGAGTGAATCTCCACTCTAAAATATGTCTATATACATCCGTATGTGGTAACCATTTGAAATCTCTAAAAAGACAAATATTCAGGAACGGAGGGAGTAGTGGAGAGATGGCAATTTGCCAGACCTGCCCATCCACTTGCCATGTTGCCAGTAACATCATTTTCATCTATGATCTCTTTCTCGCTGTCACTTTCATTTTTGTTTTCTGTAGATATGAAGATGATCTGAAATAACACGAGAAAGGCACCGACCTTGATGGAATAGCCCTAGAAAAAAGGCGCAACTTTTTCTTTTCTAGAACTACATGGCATCTGCTAACCATGACTGGATTAGGCCTTTTCGCTTTAGATATAACCTAATTTTATCATAGAATTAGGTGATACATACATGAAAAATGCAAACTGAAAGCTACATCCTGATACATTTTATAGGCGACCAAACTTTTGCTGTGTCTTTTGCAGATGTCATCTTCTCCCTAGTGGCTAAGCTTTTGTGTTTGTTAACTTGCAGAACACAAAGTGCATGTAGTGTTATCTTTCGCTCTTGATGCCTTTTCGCAGTAGCAATGGTTGGTTACTGTTTATTCGGATAATTTTGTAAGTAATATGTGGGAATGGCATGCACTGTCAGCGTACAATACTGTTTTGATACCTAAATTTGAACAATTGCGCACCGTGAGCCAAACTTGCCTAGCTAAATAAATATGAAATGACGCCACAAAAATAAACCGGGGGTTTCACGCAAAAATAAAACTAAACCAGGTAGGCAGTTTAAATGAACTAATCCTGGAATGACAACCACAGAAACTTGTCTGGCGAAGGATACTCCGCAATTCCGCAAACCAACTAGTCAATTCCAACTATAACTCAGGTCACCAACAATTAAATATTATAATTTATGTAGAACAATCGAATTGTACGGGTAGTATAAAGGAATGCAATCTTGTGCATTGGTAGAAAATATGCATCTTTACCAGGTCAGATCTGAGATAGCGATACTCCAGCTAAGTTTTTTTTTTTGAAACAAGGCAAAAGACTTGCCATTTTCATTGATTAAGAGAGAAGTTTGTGAGATACCCGCCGCTCAAACGGCACAAATGCTAACTAATTACTCTCGCGGCATTGCATTACACAAATGCCCCGCACCCGCAATAGCCCAAAGCGTTGCCTCCTCCTCCTCCTTAATTAACTTGGAAAATATCTTAATTAGCGATATAGCGCTCCAGAACGAACCTCCTCTGGCGCTCCCGCGGGCGGCAGGGGAGGAACCCTAGCCGCCGGCCGCCTCTCCACCTCTCTTCTCCTCCCGCCGCCGCCAGCCCGGCGCTGGCGGCCGGCGCCGCCGGCGGCGGCGCGTCTTCATCGCCTCGTTGGGAGGTCGGCGGGCCGGCCGACTGAATCTGGTCACGGCGTTCTCGCGGATGACAAGCGCTGCCTCATCGGCGCAGAGCGCGCGGTGTGTCTGGTGGCGTGATGGGCTGCTCCTCGGTGGTGCTTTCGCGGTGTGACGGCGGCGGCTCGATCCAGATCCGGTTGGGGCGGGCGCGGGCGGTCTGGCTGGCGATTCCTCCGCCGTGGTGGCGGAGGGTCGGCGCGAAGATGGCGGCCTCGGCCTCGGCTTTCCCTCCTCTTCTTTATCCGGGGAGGAGGTGGGATGGGCGGGGTCGGGGATGGCTGCGGCGCCCAAAAAGTGACCTCGCGGCGGCAACGCTTTGGGATCGGCCGACGGATTGTGGTTCGGTGGTGCGTGCCCGGCGGTTTGGCGACCCGCACGAGGATGGAGGTCTTCGATCAAATCCGGGTGAAAACTCGCTATTGGCGATTGCCAAGGCGGCGATGGCGGCGCTGCTGCGTCGTTCCCTTCTGAAGGCATCATCGTGGAGAAGTTCAAGGCCACTCTCTGCTACCTCCGGGGGAAACCCTAGATCAGTAGATCGGATGACGGCGGCTCTCTGTTGTCGTTTCCCCCCTGGGGGCGTCATTCTTGGAGGTGCACACAGGCTCGAGGAACTAGAGGACGGTGACTTTGGTGGAGCGGTGCTTCATCTTGCACTTTGATGGTGACGGATCTCGGCGGCGTGGCGCTGTCGAGACTTCGGCATCGATCTTGCGGAGATGGACTCGTCAGCGGAGGTGGTAGCTGTCTGGCGTCATGGTGGCATTGATGGCGATAGGCTGGCAAGGTCGATCTGTGAACAAGACTACGAAGATGGATTGGTGGCGGTAATTGCGGCGGCCTCATACCCGGCGAGGTCTGGTTGAGAAGCACGCCGGATGGTGGGTGCCCATACCAGTAGCGCATACAGGGTGGGACCTCAAGTCTTTAGATGTTTAGGTTTGGCTGTGTGTGCTGTTTGGTATTAGGCCCGGACTTTCAGCGCCCTACATCAATCGGATAGGGATAGCGACAGTTTTCGCTGGTTTTGGTGGCTTTAGACTTATTGTTGTATGACTCTGTACGGTCTTGTGTTAATAATTAATAATATGGCCGTATGCATCGCCCAGATGCAGAGGCCGGGGGTCGTCCTCCTTTTCTAAAAAAAATAAGGTTAACAATCACGGCCACCAGTGCCGCTTTATTTCTAAAGACGCGCGCGTTCCTTTCTTTCCAAATCTCCCATCCAACAAGGTGGATCAACGATGAGAGAGCCTTTCTTTGATGAACAATGTTGATGATTTCTTGCCACCAAGCTTTAACCGTGGTGAAAATATGCCAATTCGTCGTGTCAACTTGAAGATCCAGCCATGAGAACACCTCCTTCCAGACGCGAGTTGCGAATCGGCACTTGAAAAGGAGGTGGGCCGCTGATTCCTGCACTTGGCTACAAAGAGGGCATTGATCGCAATTGGGTCATCCTCTACGTTGAAGTCTATCCGCTGTCCAAATCCTGTTTGGAGTGACCAACCAAGCAAAAAAATTGCATTCGGGGGTGACTAAACCTTCCAAACCATATCCTGCAAGGGTGAGCGTAGATGTCCAACGAATTGGGCCTTGTAAGCTGACGATGCTGCGTAAGTCCCGTCATTAGTGAGCTTCCAGATGATAGAATCACGAACTCCAGGTTGTATGTTGATATTGGCTAGCTTTTCCCATAGAGTGGCAAATTGTTGAATGTGAGCAAGTGTCATCCCATGTTGGGTATCGATGTGATTAACCCAAGCATTATCCCTCAAAGCCTTGTCCACCGTGGTCCCCTTTTTCCGCGAGATCTCGAAATTTTTTGGTGCATTGTCTTTGGGCCTCATCCCCTCCACCCAAGATGACTCCCAAAATCTCGCCAAAGGACATCTTAGATCAGCTTAATATTGAGGAAAACAAAAGTCAGTATAATGGATAGACAACTAGATGTAGAACGGTGGGTAAAATATAAAGTTACATTGAAAAGCATACTAGTCTTCTTCTTTCTCCGGTTGTACGCCGCCGGTCGAAGATTAAAAATTATATTGAACCAACAGTAAAGGAAAGAGACACCTGCAAACGCTCTCGTTGTACCAGGATTTGAAGACCGCAATAACCACCGGCACCTTGAGAAGAAATTCATAAATCGCTGAAGCAACATCGGCATCACCATCAGTTTAGAGAGTCGAAGAAACTGGACCAAACAGTAGAACAACATGGAAGACGATACATACATAGTGGCCTTTCGCCCAAGCTCGGAGTGACAGAACCTGACTCTATTAAGAATAGACAATGCATTGATTATTAATTATTTGCGTAAAACATTTTTTCCAAGAAGGACATTTTTTATTAACTCACAATGTCGTATCAAGAAAATATAAAGCATCATGAATATACACATGTCATCTATAAAATTAGGATGCACACATCCAACACAAAACCGCACACACACAAAAGAGAAAAAAAACCTCCGAAAGTTCTATTGATGCGAGGTCAAACATGCACCAACAACCATCAGCGTCAATCACCACCGATGGCAGCACACAGATCGTGTGAAAAGTGCCTCCACAATTATGCCTTCAAATAAGGGTACGATGCGAGAGCAAGGCGATGGCCACATCCACCCGCAAAGCTAATTCTTAGGTTTTCGCCCCGAAGAGGAAGTCTGAGCGGATCCACAGTTAGCTACTAGCTCCATCGCATATCCTGAATAACTAACAAGTAGGGAGCCCCCGAACCCTACCCTCTCCCGCGCCGCCACCCGCGGGGCGGCCGAGGAGGGCTTATAGATCCCCAACGCAAGTTTTCCCTCCTCCTCCCTCGCCGCTGCCTGGGGGCGCGGCCAGGCGAAGCCCGACCGGCGTCGGCTGCGGCACGGCTTAATCCCCCCTCCCCCCGATGAGATAGGGCGACGTGGGCCTTTTCATCGGGTATAGGCGCGAGGCGCTGCGGCGTGGTGGAGCACAGCTTCTAAGCGGGCGTGGTGTTGCATGGAGGGCTGCGGGAGGTGGTGCGCGCCTCGACGTGGGGGCCAGATATGGCCGGCACACGGCGCAGGCAGGTGGCTTATGCTTCCTTTCTAACGGCAGTGGTGCGCTGCCTCACGTGCGGGCTCGTCCTAGGCCGCACCTGTGCAGGGCGGTGGAGCGTGCCTGACGTGGCTGTGGCGGTGCGGCGGCCAGGCTTCTTCAGGCAGCGCGGGGTGGCGGTGTTGGCCTTCTTCTTGTAGATCTGTTCCAACGGTGCGCGGGGCTGGGCGGCCGCCGATGGTGTCGACCGCACGCGATTTGGCGATGGGCCGGATCTAGGGTTCATGCTCAGGCAGGTCAGATCGGGGCCGAGAGTGGATCGGAGCATGTGCTTCGAGTAGGAGAGGTTAGGATTGGCCCGAGATGTGCTCGCGAGGATGCTCGTGCTCCCTTCGCGGGTACTGTGCTCGATGGTGGTGGTCGTGATACTGATGCGTCGATGCACGGATCGACGTCGGTGACCACGAACATGGCGTCGTGTGAGCTCGTCTGGCCATGGGCTCGGGACAGGCTCGTCGGCAGTCTCGAAGCCGTGTCCCCCACAGTCCACCGGGGATTTGCAGGGGACGCATGTGTTGGTGCCTCCTACGGTGGAGGCGCCTACTCAACCCCGGGGACTGATGCCGGGTAAGGAGTTGATGTAGTGTCGTCGCTCTTCCTACCGTTGCCCCCACAATCCAGATGGCGGTTTGCATGGTTGCTCTTCAGCGGGCATCATTGTGATGATGGTGTCTCCACTCCCGGGTTGTGAGGGCAACAAGAGGTGGTGCGGCGGGTAGCTCGGACATGCTCTCTCTCCTGGAGGGGTGACATCCTGATCCGGATCTGGGATCTGACATCGTCATGCTCCTCCTGGCTGCCTCGTAGTGGCACGGGTGAGTTGCCAAGCGAAAGCTCCATGCCTTGGCGCCAACGACGGCGACACCCGTGGGTGTCGCGTTCTTCTTGAAGACGTTATTGTGGTTCTTCTCTCCGTGTCAGGGATCCAGGTGAAGGCCTTTGTCCGGTGGACTCAGCGGCGGCGGCGCTCTGCGTCGTTCCTCCTCTCGGGGGCGTTGTCGTGGAGCCTAGGTGTGCTAGGTTGTAGCATGGGTGTTTTTAGTTCATCCGGTGTGTGTTGCTGGTAGCGTAGTCATGTGCATTCTACCCATGTCGGGTACCTCAGGATCGGCTTTGTAAGAGGGCTACCTCACCATTTTGTGTCGTTCGTCCGTGTACTTTGTTCGGTTGTTGCTTTATTTATAAAGCAGGGCGAAAGGCTGTTTCGAGAGGAAGTCTGAGCAAACTCCAAACTAAGCCTCCAACAAAGAAGTGATGTGGCACACCAGTATTGCTAGATATCAACCAGTGCATGTTAGACCTAGAAACACTGTGCTAATGGGCACCATCAAATTTAAGTCACCATGTACTGTCGCCCCCATTTTCAATGAAGAAGTCACTGTCATATCTCACACCTCAATAGTCGTACAGCTTAGAGCCCTAACGTGTAAATCTATAGGCAACAAGACATACCATGTGAAAGGATCGATATGATTGACTAGAGGGGGGGGGGGTGAATAGGCAACTAGCAATTTTTTTAGCTCTTTTAATCTAAGTAGGGTTAGCAACAAATAGGTCGTCTAGATATGCAACTAGGTGGACAACCTATATGATGAGCTCAACAACAACACACACAAGTAATGATACAACACAAGATTAGCTTGCACAAAGTAAAGGTAAGAGATAACCACAAGTGGAGTCGATGGAGACGAGGATGTGTTAACAAAGTTCTTTCCCTTTAGGGGGAGTACGTCTCTATTGGAGCGTGTGGAGGCACAATGCTCCCCAAGAAGCCACTAGGGCCACTGTATTCTCCTCACACCCTCACACAATGCAAGCTGTTGTGATTCCACTAGTGGTGCCCTTGGGCGGCGACCGAACCTTTACAAAAAAGGTTGGAGCTCTCTTAACAACTTAATTGGAGGCTCCCAACACCACCACGAAGCTTCACCACAATGGATTGTGGCTTCAAGGTGACCTCTTCCAACTAGGGTGTCCAGACACCCAAGAGTAACAAGATCCGCAAGGGATTAGTGCGAGCAGAATCAAAATCTCTTGGTGGAAGTGTAGATCGAGGCCCTCTCAAGCAAACCCTAGAGCAATAACAAGTTTTGATGGCTAGGGAGGGAGATCGGGAGAAAATGGAGCTTCTGACAACAATGGAGCTTGGAAAAAAATAGGTGGTCTTCTTGGGGAAGTAGCTAGACCCCCTATATATAGTGGGGGCAAATCCAATTGTTATTTGCCTGAAAGTCGCACTCAAGCAGTACTACCGCTCAGTGGATCGGTACTACCGTTAGAGGTGGTAGTTCCAGCTGGAGCCTGTGAGATAGTGAAAACGGGAGCGGTAGTGCCGCCAGAGTGGTACTGTTGGGGAACGTAGTAATTTCAAAAAAATTCCTACGCACACGCAAGATCATCGTGATGATATAGCAATGAGAGGGGAGAATGTTCGTCCACGTACCCTCGTAGACCGTAAGTGGAAGCGTTAGCACAACGCGGTTGATGTAGTCGTACGTCTTCACGATCCGACCGATCCAAGCACCGAACGTACGGGGCCTCCGAGTTCAGCACATGTTCAGCTCGATGACGATCTCCGGCCCTCCGATCCAGCAAAGGCTCCGGAGATGAGTTCCACGACATGACGGCGTGGTGGCGATGATGATGTTCTACGGTTGAGGCTTCGCCTAAACTTGACGATATGACCGAGGTGGAATATGGTGGAAGGGGCACCGCACGGCTAAGGAACGATCCGTAGATCAACTTGTGTGTCTTTGGGGTGCCCCCGCCCGTATATAAAGGAGCTGGGGAGGCGGCCGGCCTAGAGGGCGCGCCAAGGGGAGTCCTACTCCCACCGGAGTAGGACTCCCTCTTTCCTAGTAGGATTAGGAGAAGGGGAAAGAGGAGGAAGAGGGAAGGAAGGGGCGCCGCCTTCCCTTGTCCTATTTAGACTAGGAGGGAGGCCACGGCCCCCTCAGCTCCTTCCCTCTTCTCCCTCTTGGCCCATGTAGGCCCATTAACCCCGGGGTTCCGTAACCTCCGGTACTCGGTAAAATGCCGATTTCACGGAACCATTCCGATGTCCAAACATAGGCTTCCAATATATCAATATTTATGTCTCGACCATTCCGAGACTCCTCGTCATGTCCGTGATCACATCTGGGACTCCGAACAAACTTCGGTACATCAAAATTTATAAACTCATAATAAAACTGTCATCGAAACATTAAGCGTGCGGACCCTACGGGTTTGAGAACTATGTAGACATGACCTAAAACCATTCTCGGTCAATAACCAATAGCGGGACCTGGATGCCCATACTGGTTCCTACATATCCTACGAAGATCTTTATCGATCAAACCGCATAACAACATACGTTGTTCCCTTTGTCATCGGTATGTTACTTGCCCGAGATTTGATCGTCGGTATCAATACCTAGTTCAATCTCGTTACCGCAAGTCTCTTTACTCGTTTTGTAATACGTCATCTCATAACTAACTCATTAGTTATAATGCTTGCAAGGCTTAAGTGATGAGTATTACCGAGAGGGCCCAGAGATACCTCTCCGACAATCGGAGTGACAAAACCTAATCTCGAAATATGCCAACTCAACATTTACTTTTGGATACACCTGTAGTACTCCTTTATAATCACCCAGTTACGTTGTGACGTTTGGTAGTACCCAAAGTGTTCCTCCGGTAAATGGGAGTTGCATAATTCTCATAGTTACAGGAACATGTATAAGTCATGAAGAAAGCAATAGCAGAATACTAAAGGATCAAGTGCTAAGCTAACGGGATGGGTCATGTCAATCACATCATTCTCCTAATGATGTGATCCCATTAATCAAATGACAACACATGTCTATGGTCAGGAAACATAACCATCTTTGATTAATGAGCTAGTCAAGTAGAGGCATACTAGTGACTATATGTTTGTCTATGTATTCACACATGTATCATGTTTCCGGTTAATACAATTCTAGCATGAATAATAAACATTTATCATGATATGAGGAAATAAATAATAACTTTATTATTGCCTCTAGGGCATATTTCCTTCAGTCTCCCACTTGCACTAGAGTCAATAATCTAGATTACATAGTAATGATTGTAACACCCATGGAGTCTTGGTGCTGATCATGCTTTGCTCATGAGAGAGGCTTAGTCAACGGATCTGCAACATTCAGATCCGTATGTATCTTGCAAATCTCTATGTCTCCCACTTGGACTTGGTCCCGAATGGAATTGAAGCGTCTCTTGATGTGCTTGGTCCTCTTGTGAAATCTGGATTCCTTTGCCAAGGCAATTGCACGATATTGTCACGAAAGATCTTCATTGGTCCCGATGCACTAGGTATGACACCTAGATCGGAAATGAACTCCTTCATCCAGACTCCTTCATTATTTGCTTGAAGCGACTATGTACTCCGCTTCACATGTAGATCCCGCCACGGCGCTTTGTTTAGAACTGCACCAACTTACAGCTCCACCGTTTAATATAAACACGTATCCGGTTTGCGATTTAGAATCGTGCGGATCGGTGTCAAAGCTTACATCGATGTAACCTCTTACGACTAGCTCTTTGTCACCTCCATATACAAGAAACATATCCTTAGTCCTTTTCGGTATTTCAGGATGTTCTTGACCCTTTGTCGATGATCCACTCTGGATTACTTTGGTACCTTCTGCTAAGCTTATTGCTAAGCATCGTCAGTCTGGTACACAGCATTGCATACATGATAGAGCCTATGGCTGAAGCATAGGAACATCTTTCATTTTCTCTCTATCTTCTGCTTGTGGTCGGGCATTGAGTTTGACTCAACTTCACACCTTGTAGCACGAGCAAGAATCCTTTCTTTGCACGATCCATTTGAACTTTTTCAAAATTTTGTCAAGGTATGTGCTTTGTGAAAGTCCTATTAAGCGTCTTGATCTATCTCTATAGATCTTGATGCCTAATATATAAGCAGCTTCACCAAGGTCTTTCATTGAAAAACTTTTATTCAAGTATCCTTTATGCTATCCAGAAATTCTATATCATTTCCAATTAACAATATGTCATCTACATATAAAACTAGAAATGCTCTGAGCTCCCACTCACTTTCTTGTAAATCTGGGCTTCTCCAAAAGTCATATAAAACCATATCTTTGATCACATTATCAAAGCGTTTATTCCAACTCGAGATGCTTGCACCAGTCCATAAATGGAGCGTTGGAGCTTGCACACTTTGTTAGCACCTTTTGGATCAACAAAACCTTCCGCTGCATCATATACAACTCTTCTTCTAGAAATCCATTCAAGAATGCAGTCTTGACATCCATTTGCCAAATTTCATAATCATGAAATGCAGCAATAGCTAACATGATTCGGACAGACTTAAGCATCGCTCACGGGTGAAAAGTCTCATCGTAGTCAACCCCTTGAACTTGTCGAAAACCTTTCACAACAAGTCGAGCTTTATAGACGATTACATTACCATCGGCGTCTTTCTTCTTAAAGATCCATTTATTCTCAATAGCTTGCCGATCATCGGGCAAGTCAACCAAAGTCCATACTTTGTTTTCATACATGGATCCCATCTCAGATTTCATGGCCTCTAGCCATTTTATGAAATCTGGGCTCATCATCGCTTCCTCATAGTTAAGTAGGTTCATCATGGTCAAGTAACATGACTTCGAATAGGATTACCGTACCACTCAGTGCGGATCTTACTCTGTAGACCTACGAGGTTCTGTAGAAACTTGTTACGAAGTTTCATGATCAATATCATTAGCTTCCTCACTGATTGGTGTAGTTGTCACGAGGAACCGGTTCTTGTGATGAACTACTTTCAATAAGGGAGTAGATCTGATTATCTCATCAAGTTCTACTTTCCTCCCACTCACTTCTTTCGAGAGAAACTCCTTCTCTAGAAAGGATCCGAATTAACAACGAAAATCTTGCCCTCAGATTGTGATAGAAGGTGTACCCAATAGTCTCCTTTGGGTATCCTATGAAGACACATTTCTCCGATTTGGGATCGAGCTTATCGGTTGAAGTTTCTTCACATAAGCATCGCAGCCCCAAACTTTAAGAAACGACAACTTTGGTTTCTTGCCAAACCACAGTTCATAAGGCGTCGTCTCAGCGGTTTTGATGGTACCCTATTTAGCGTGAATCGGCCGTCTCTAAAGCATAACCCCAAAGCGATAGTAGTAAATCGATAAGAGACATCATAGGTCACACCATATCAAGTAAAAATACGATTCTGACGTTCGGACACACCATTTCGTTGTGGTGTTCGGTGGTGTGAGTTGCGAGACTATCCGCATTGTTTCAAGTGTAGACCAAACTCGTAACTCAAATATTCTCCTCCACGATCGGATCGTAGAAACTTTATTTTCTTGTTACGATGATTTTCCACTTCACTCTGAAATTCTTTGAACTTTTCAAATGTTTCAGACTTGTGTTTCATTAAGTAGATATACCCATATCTGCTTAAATCATCTGTGAAGGTCAGAAAATAACGATATCCGCCACGAGCCTCAACATTCATTGGACCACATACATCTGTATGTATGATTTCCAACAAATCTGTTGCTCTCTCCATAGTACCGGAGAACAGTGTTTTAGTCATCTTGCCCATAAGGCACGGTTCGCAAGTACCAAGTGATTCATAATCAAGTGATTCATAATCAAGTCCATCAGTATGGAGTTTCTTCATGCGCTTTACACCGATATGACCTAAACGGCAGTGCCACAAATAAGTTGCACTATCATTATCAACTCTGCATCTTTTGGTTTCAACATTATGAATATGTGTATCACTACTATCGAGATTCAATAAAAATATACCACTCTTCAAGGGTGCATGACCATAAAAGATTTTACTCATATAAATAGAACAACCATTATTCTCTGATTTAAATGAATAACCGTCTTGCATCAAACAAGATCCAGATATAATTTTCATGCTCAACGCTGGCACCAAATAACAATTATTTTGGTCTAAGACTAAGCCCGATGGTAGATGTAGAGGTAGCGTGCCGACCGCGATCACATCGACTTTGGAACCATTTCCCACGCGCATCGTCACCTCGTCCTTAGCTAATCTTAAGCAATCCGTAGTCTCTGTTTGAGTTGCAAATATTAGCAGCAGAACCGATATCAAATACCAGTGCTCTGCGAGCATTAGTAAGGTACACATCAATAACATGTATATCACATATACCTTTGTTCATTTGCCATCCTTCTTATCCGCCAAATACTTGGGGCAGTTCCGCTTCCGATGTCGATCGCTTGCGGTAAAGCACTTTCGATTTGAGCTTAGGTCGGACTTGGGTTTCTTCTCTTGAGCAGCAACTTGCTTGCCGTTCTTTTTGAAGTTCCCGTTCTTCTTCCCTTTGCCTTTCTTCTTGAAACTAGTGGCCTTGTTGACCATCAACACTTGATGCTCCTTCTTGATTTCTACCTCCGTGGCTTTTAGCATCGCGAAGAGCTCGGGAATAGTCTTTTTCATCCCTTGCATATTATAGTTCATCATGAAGCTCTTGTAGCTTGGTGGCAGTGATTGGAGAATTCTGCCAATGACACTATCATCAGGAAGATTAACTCCCAGTTGAATCAAGTGATTAGTATACCCAGACATTTTGAGTATGTGTTCACTGACAGAACTATTCTCCTCCATCTTGCAGCTATAGAACTTATTGGAGACTTCATATCTCTCAATTCGGGCATTTGCTTGAAATATTAACTTCAACTCCTGGAACATCTCATATGCTCCATAGCGTTCAAAACGTCGTTGAAGGCCGGTTCTAAGCCGTAAAGCATGGCACATTGAACTATAGAGTAGTCATCAGCTTTGCTCGCGGACGTTCTTAACGTCGTCGGTTGCATCGGCAGCGAGGCTGGCACCCAGCGGTGCTTCGGGGCGTAACTTTTACGTGCGACAATGAGGATAGATTCACGGACCCGATCCGTGTAATTGCTACCATCATCTTTCAACTTTGCTTTCTCAAGTAGCATTAAAGTTCAGCGGAACAACGGCACGAGCCATCTATCTACAAACAAACATAGACAAGCAAAATACTATCGGTACTAAGTTCATGATAAATTTAAGTTCAATTAATCATATTACTTAAGAACTCCCACTTAGGCGGACATCTCTCTAGTCATCTAAATGATCACGTGATCCAAATCAACTAAACCATGTCCGATCATCACGTGAGATGGAGTAGTTTCAATGGTGAACATCTCTATGTTGATCATATCTACTATATGATTCACGCTCGACCTTCGGTCTCCGTTTTACGAGGCCATATCGCATATGCTAGGCTCGTCAAGTATAACTTTGAGTATTCGCGTGTGCAACTGTTTTGCACCCGTTGTATTTGAGCGTAGAGCCTATCACACCCGATCATCACGTGGTGTATCGGCCACGAAGAACTATTCATAGCGGTGCATACTCGGGAGAACACTTCTTGATAATTAGTGAGAGATCATCTTAAAATGCTACGTCAATCAAAGCAAGATAAGATGCATAAAGGATAAACATCACATGCAATCAATATAAGTGATATGATATGGTCATCATCATCTTGTGCTTGTGATCTCCATCTCGAAGCACCGTCGTGATCACCATCGTCACCGGTAGCGACACCTTGATCTCCATCGTAGCATCGTTATCGTTTCGCCATCTATTGCTTCTCGACTATCGCTACCGCATAGTGATAAAGTAAAAGCAATTACGAAGCGTTGCATTTCATACAATAAGCGACAACCATATGGCTCCCGCCGATTGCCGATAACCGGTTACAAAATATGATCATCTCATACAATAAAATATAGCATCACGTTTTGACCATATCACATCACAACATGCCTGCAAAAACAAATTAGGCGTCCTCTACTTTGTTGTTGCAAATTTTACGTGGCTGCTACGGGCTTAGCAAGAACCGTTCTTACTTACGCATCAAAACCACAGCGATAGTTTGTCAAGTTGGTGCTGTTTTAACCTTCGCAGGACGAGGCGTAGCTACTTCGATTCAGCTAAAGTGAGAGAGCAGACACCGCCGATCACCTTTAAGCACGAGTGCTCGTAGCAGTGAAACCTGTCTCGCGTAAGCGTCTGGCGTAATGTCGGTCGGGCGCTTCATCTCACAATACCGCCCGAACCAAAGTATGACATCTTTGGTAAGCGGTATGACTTATATCGCCCACAACTCACTTGTGTTCTACTCGTGCATATAACATCAGCGCATAAAACCTAGGCTCGGATACCCTTTGTTGGGGAGCGTAGTAATTTCAAAAAATTCCCTCGCACCGCAAGATCATGGTGATGATATAGCGAGAGGGGAGAGTGTTAGTCCACGTACCCTCGTGAACCGTGGCGGAGCGTTAACTGCTTAGCGGTTGATGTAGTCGTATGTCTTCACGATCCGACCGATCCAAGCACCGAGCGTCACGGGGCCTCCGAGTTCAACACGCGTTCAGCTCGATGGCGATCTCCGGCCCTCCGATCCAGCAAAGGCTTGGAGATGAGTTCGTCGGCATGGCGGCATGGTGATGATGATGATGTTCTACGGCGCGGGGCCGCCTAAACTCCTGCGATATGACCGAGGTGGAATATGGTGGAAGGGGCACCGCACGGATAAGGAATGATTAGTAGATCAACTTGTGTATCTTTGGGTGCCCCCTTGCGTATATAAAGGAGCAGGGGGGAGGCGGCCGGCCTGAGAGGCGCCAAGAGTCCTACTCCCAGGGAGTAGGACTCCCTCTTTCCTAGTAGGATTAGGAGAAGGAAAGAGGAGGAAGAGGGGGAAGGAAAGGGCGCGCCTGTCCTATTCGGACTAGGAGGGGGGGGCGGCCCCATCCGGCTCCTTCCTCTTCTCCCTCTTGGCCCATGTAGGCCCATTAACCCCGGGGTTCGGTAACCTCCGGTACTCCGGTAAAATGCCGATTTCACGGAACCATTCCGATGTCAAACATAGGCTTCAATATATCAATCTTTATGTCTCGACCATTCGAGACTCCTCGTCATGTCGTGATCACATCAGGGACTCGAACAAACTTCGGTACATCAAAATTTATAAACTCATAATAAAACTGTCATCGAAACATTAAGCGTGCGGACCCTACGGGTTCGAGAACTATGTAGACATGACCTAAAACCATTCTAGTGATAACATATTCATATGTTGAAACCAAAAGATCAGAGTTGATAATGATAGTGCAACTTATTTGTATTCCTTCGTTAGGTCATATCGGTATAAAGCGCATGAAGAAACTCCATATGATGGGCTTTTGGAATCACTTGATTATGAATCACTTGGTACTTAGGAACCGTGCCTCATGGGCAAGATGACTAAAACACGTTCTCGAACTATGGAGCGAAAGAACGATTTGTTGGAAATCATACATACGATGTTTGTTTTCCAATGAATGTTGAGGCTCATGCGGTATCGTTATTTTTCACCTTCACATATGATTTGAGCATATATGGGTATATCTACTTATGAAACACAAGTCTGAAACATTTGAAAAGTTCAAAGAATTTCAGATGAAGTGGAAAATCATCGTAACAAGAAAATAAAATTTCTGATTTGATCGTGGAGGAGAATATTTGAGTTACGAGTTTGGTCTACATTTGAAACAATGCGGAATAGTTTAGAACTCCGCCACCGAACACCCAACGAAATGGTGTGTCCGACGTCGTAATCGTACTCTACTAGATATGGTGCGATCTATGATGTCTCTTCTTGATTTACCGCTATCGTTTTGGGGTTATGCTTTAGAGCGGCGCATTCACGTTAAATAGGGCACCATCAAAACCGTTGAGCGCGCCTCATGAACTATGGTTTGGCAAGAAACCAAAGTTGTCGTCTTAAAGTTTGGGGCTGCGATGCTTATGTGAAGAAACTTCAACCGATAAGCTCGAACCCAAATCGGAAAATGTGTCTTCATAGGATACCCAAAGGAGACTTTGGGTACACCTTCTATCACGATCAAGGCAAGGTTTTCGTTGCAAAATTGGATCCTTTCTAGAGAAGGAGTTTCTCTCGAAAGAAGGCTTCAATATATCAATCTTTATGTCTCGACCATTCGAGACTCCTCGTCATGTCCGTGATCACATCAGGGACTCGAACAAACTTCGGTACATCAAAATTTATAAACTCATAATAAAAGCTGTCATCGAAACATTAAGCGTCGGACCCTACGGGTTCGAGAACTATGTAGACATGACCTAAAACCATTCTCGGTCAATAACCAATAGCGGGACCTGGATGCCCATATTGGTTCCTACATATCGTCACGAAGATCTTTATCGGTCGAACCGCATAACAACATCGTTGTTCCTTTGTCATCGGTATGTTACTTGCGAGATTTGATCGTCGGTATCAATACCTAGTTCAATCTCGTTACCGGCAAGTCTCTTTACTGATTCATGTCGTCATCTCATAACTAACTCATTAGTTATAATGCTTGCAAGGCTTAAGTGATGAGTATTACGAGAGGGCCGAGATACCTCTCCAGAGCAATCGGATGACAAAACCTAATCTCGAAATATGCCAACTCAACATTTACTTTTGGATACACGTAGTACTCCTTTATAATCACCCGATTACGTTGTGACATTTGGTAGTACCCAAAGTGTTCCTCGGTAAATGGGAGTTGCATAATTCTCATAGTTCGAGGAACATGTATAAGTCATGAAGAAAGCAATAGCGAGAATACTAAGCGATCAAGTGCTAAGCTAGCAGGATGGGTCATGTCAATCACATCATTCTCCTAATGATGTGATCCCATTAATCAAATGACAACACATGTCTATGGTTGAGGAAACATAACCATCTTTGATTAATGAGCTAGTCAAGTAGAGGCATACTAGTGACTATATGTTTGTCTATGTATTCACATATGTATCATGTTTCCGGTTAATAAAATTCTAGCATGAATAATAAACATTTATCATGATATGAGGAAATAAATAATAACTTTATTATTGCCTCTAGGGCATATTTCCTTCAGGTACTACCGTCCACACCAGCTGTACTACCACTTGGTGTCATAGAGGCCGGTGGAATATCGGTGGTATAGGTGGGTAGAATGGAAGTACCACCTGAAGCGGTACTACCACCTGCTACTACTGCTCTACTACACTTAAGAGGAAATAGATGAGGCTAAATGAAGAAATATGCACTATGAGAGCAGTAAAGAAGTTATTTTTATCTCATAGTATATCATTTCAGTGGTTAGTTGAAGGCAAGATGCAAGAGTGAAAGATATGCAACTTATGTGTGATGTAGGTCATATGGTACGTAAGAAACTCATCCGAATGGCGATATGATGAACTGATACAGGAAGTGTTCGGTGTTTTGAGACACGTGCGGCAGAGATTAAACCCGGGAGAATAATGGGCCTTATGGGCTTAGTGGAAGAAAGAGAGAGGGCAGCCACATGGGCGCGCCTCCCTCTGGTCAGAATGACTAGGAGAGGCGGTGCCCTCCTACCTCTCCTCTCCCCTTCCTTACCCTCCTGTAGGAGTAGGAAGAGGAGTCCTACTCCTAGTAGGAGGACTCTCCTCCTTCGCCTATAGGGCCATGAATCCCCTGGCTCCTTTATACAAGAGGTTGGGCACCTAGAACACGAGATTGATCAATGTGATGATACTGGCATTTAGAGATGCCTCCATGTATTACTGTCATAAATCATGTAAGTTCAATCAGGTGACTCATACTTCCCGTCTTAAGTCTATCATGTATCTGCATTTATGTTTGAATTGGAATGGATCAAGCATTCTTGAATGGATTGGAAAGAGTTGTATGTGCACGAAGTTTGTGATCAAAAGTGCTAAAAAGTATGCAACTCGATCCATTATGGTTGAAGCATCTCGATTGAATAAACGCTGATAGGTATCAAAGTAGGTTTATTGATTTTGGACGATTTACAAGAAAGTGAGGAGCTCGCTTTTCGTTTATGAGATGACTATTATTATTGGAAATGATATGAATTCTGGATAGCATAAAGGGATACTTGAATAAGTTTTTCAAGAAGCTCGGTGAAGTTCATATTGGGCATCAAGATTTATAGAGATAGATCAAGCGCTAATTGATTCAAGCACAACCTGATAAAGTTTTGAAAAATTCAAATGGATGCAAGAAAGGTTCTTGCGGTCAAGGTAAGTAAGTGATCATGCCACCAGAGAAGTAGAGAAATGAAGATGTTCTATGCTTGACCATGATTAATGTTCAATGCTTCACGACATGCGATGTTAGCAATAAGCTTGCAGTACCAAAGTAATCAGGAGTGGATCACTAGATGTCAGACATCAAATACGAAAGATGGATGTTTTCGTATGGAGTTGACAAAGCTAGTAAATGGTTACGTGATGCAAGTTTGACACATCCGCATTAATAAACGGATATGTTTTTATTAAGGGCCGAATTGGTGGTTCTAACAAAGCTGGGGGATCTAATGGGGGATACTAGCGTTGAACGAAAAAGATCGGATGAAGGATTCTTTCCATTGGTGTCATACCTAGCAGACCAATAAGGTTTACGTAACTTGAAATTCTGCAAAGGAATCAGATTTCAAGCCTGATAAGGCGCTTACAAGGGATCAGGGTGAAAATAAATAGTTACGATTTAGAAGAGAAACATAATGTTATGGCAGGACTCATAATAAAATTCTGAAACATTAAGCGTCGGGACCCTGGGTTAAACTTGGGAAAAAACCATTCTCGGTCAATAACCAATAGCGGGACACGGATGCCCATATTGGTTCCTACATATCGTCACGAAGATCTTTATCGGTCGAACCGCATAACAACATCGTTGTTCCTTTGTCATCGGTATGTTACTTGCAGATTTGATCGTCGGTATCAATACCTAGTTCAATCTCGTTACGGCAAGTCTCTTTACTGATTACATGTCGTCATCTCATAACTAACTCATTAGTTATAATGCTTGCAAGGCTTAAGTGATGAGTATTACAGAGGGCGAAGATACCTCTCAGCAATCGGAGTGACAAAACCTAATCTCGAAATATGCCAACTCAACATTTACTTTTGGATACACGTAGTACTCCTTTATAATCACCCGATTACGTTGTGACATTTGGTAGTACCAAAGTGTTCCTCGGTAAATGGGAGTTGCATAATTCTCATAATTCTGAGAACATGTAGGAGAAGTAATGGGCCTTATGGGCCATAGTGGAGAGAGAGAGGGCAGCCAAGATGGGCCGCGTGCCCGCCTCCCCTCCTCGGTCCGAATTGGACTAGAGAGAGGGGCGCCTCTTTCCCTCTCCCTCCCCTTCCTTTCCCCTCCTAGTAGGAGTAGGAAAGAGGGAGTCCCACTCCTACTAGGAGGAGGACTCCTCCTCCTTGGCGCGCCCCCTAGGGCCGGCCGACCTCCCCCCTTGCTCCTTTATATACATGGGCAGGGGGCACCCTAGAACACACAAGTTGATCTACGTGATCGTTCCTTAGCTGTGTGCGGTGCCCCCCTTCACCATATTCCACCTCGATCATATCGTCATGAGTTTAGGCGGCCTCGCGCCGTAGAACATCATCATCGTCACCACGCCGTCGTGCTGATGGAACTCATCCCCGACACTTTGATGGATCGAAGCCTGGGGATCGTCATCGAGCTGAACGTGTGCTAAACTCGGAGGTGCCGTACGTTCGGTACTTGGATCGGTCGGATCGTGAAGACGTACGACTACATCAACCGTGTTGTCATAACGCTTCCGCTTACGGTCTACGAGGGCACGTGGACAATACTCTCCCCTCTCGTTGCTATGCATCACCATGATCTTGCGTGTGCATAGGAAATATTTTGAAATTACTACGTTCCCCAACACTAAATATAAGTGAAGGTGCATGCAGTAGTAAGACGCGGAAGTACCACATAAGCGGTACTACCACTCTACTATTGTCCTACTATCGCTTCAAACTCTGGGCTACAGAGAAGATAGCGGTAGTGGGGTATGCTACTTCTTGATCTTGCATTGATTTTTCCCTTGAAGAGGAAAGGGTGATGCAGAAAAGTAGAGATAAGTATTTCCCCCAGTTAAGAACCAAGGTATCAATCCAGTAGGAGGAAGACACAAGTCCCCAATAGATGCACCTGCACAAACTAACAAACACTTCCACACATGATGCGTCCATTTTGCATCATGTTTTCCTACTATTATTTATGTTGTTTTATTGTATAATAATGTTTTTTTGAGTAATTCTAATGCCTTTTCTCTTATAATATGCAAGGTATACACAAAGGGGGAGAATTCTGGCAGTTGGAAATCTGGACCTGAAAAACCTACGTCAAGCTACTTATTCTGCACAACTCCAAATGAGCTGAAACTTCTTGAGGATTTTTTATGGAATATTTAAGAATTATTAGAGCAATTAAGTACCATAGGGGGTCCACCAGGTGGGCACAACCCACCTGGGCGTGCCAGGAGGCCCAGGAACACCCTGGTGGGTGTTGCCCTCCTCGGCCCACTTCTGGTGCCCCTCTTCCGGTATATAAGTCATTTTGACCTAGAAAAAATAAGGAGAGGACTTTCGGGACGAAGCGCCGCCGCCTCAAGGCGGAACTTGGGTAGGAGCACTTTTTCCCTCCGATGGAGCGATTCTCGCCGGGGAACTTCTCCTGAGGGGAAATCATCGTCATCATCATCACCAACAACTCTCCCATCTTGGGAGGGCTATATTCATCAACATCTTCAATAGCACCAACTCCTCTCAAACCCTAGTTCATCTCTTGTGTTCAATCTTTGTACCAAAACTATAGATTGGTGCTTGTGGGTGACTAGTAGTGTTGATTACATCTTGTAGTTGATTACTATATGGTTTATTTGGTGGAAGATTATATGTTCAGATCCATTATGCTATTTAATACCCCTATGATCCTGAGCATGATTATCATTTGTGAGTAGTTACTTTCGTTCTTGAGGTCACGGGAGAAATCATGTTGCAAGTAATCATGTGAACTTGATATGTGTTCGATATTTTGATGATATGTATGTTGTCATTCTCTTAGTGGTGTCATGTGAACGTCGACTACATGACACTTCACCATATTTGGACCTAAGGGAATGCATTGTGGAGTAGTTATTAGATGGTGGGTTGAGAGAGTGACAGAAGCTTAAACCCCAGTTTATGCGCTATTCCGTAAGGGACCGATTGGATCCAAAAGTTTAATGCTATGGTTAGAATTTATTCTTAATACTTTTCTCATAGTTGCGGATGCTTGCGAGAGGGTTAATCATAAGTAGGAGGTTTGTTCAAGTAAGAATAACACCTAAGCACCGGTCCACCCACATATCAAATTATCAAAGTAGTGAACACGAATTAAGCCAACATGATGAAAGTGACTAGATGAAATTCCTGTGTACCCTCAAGAACACTTTGCTTATCATAAGAGACCACTTTGGCCTATCCTTTGCCTCAAAAGGATTGGGCTACCTTTCTGCACTTTTGTTACTACTATCGTTACTTGCTCGTTACAAATTATCTTGCTATCAAACTACTCTGCAATGTTAGCACTTGCAGACATGACCTTGCTGAAAACCACTTGTCATTTCCTTCTGCTTCTCGTTGGGTTCGACACTCTTACTTATCGAAAAGGCTACAATTGACCCCATATACTTGTGGTTCATCAAGGCTATTATCTGGCACCATTGCCGGGAAGTGAAGCGCTCTTGGTAAGTGGAAATTGGTAAGGAAACATTATTACTACGTGCTGAAATTTATTGTCACTTGCTACTATGGAAAACAATCCTTTGAGGGGTTTGTTCGGGGTATCTTCACCTCGACCGGAACCACAATTAGTTGCCCCTCAACCTACTTCACCTACTGAAAATATTGAATATGAAATTCCTTCGGGTATGTTGGAACAACTGCTAGCTAATCTTTATGCAGGAGATGGAACCGAACATCCTGATATCCACTCTATATATGTGGATGAAATTTGTGGATTTTTTAAGCTTGCAGGTTTGCCCGGAGATGATGCTAAGAAGAAGGTTTTCCCTTATCTTCGAAGGGAAAAACATTGACATGGTATAGGCTATGCGATGATATTGGGTCTTGGAACTGGAATCGGTTGAAATTGGAATTTCATCAAAAACAATTATCCTATGCATCTAGTTCATCGTGATCGGAATTATATATATAATTTTTGGCCTCGTGAAGGAGAAAGTATCGCTCTAGCTTGGGGAGGCTTAAGTCAATGTTATATTCATGCCCCAATCATGGGCTCTCAGGAGAAATTATTATTCAGAATTTTTATGCTCGACTTTCTTGTAATGATCAATCCATGCTCGATACTTCTTGTACTTGTTCTTTTTATGAAGAAGACTATTGAATTCCGGTGGGATCTTTTAGAAATAATTAAACACAACTCTAAAGATTGGGAACTCGACGAAGGTAAAGAGTCAGGTATTGAACCTAAGTTTGATTGTGTTAAATCTTTTATGAATACCGATGCTTTTGAAAAGTTTAGCACTAAATATGGACGTGACTTTGAGATAGTAGCTTCCTTTTGTGAATCTTTTGCTACTCATGTTGATCTCCCCAAGGAGAAGTGGTTTAAATATCATCCACCATTTAAAGAAGAAGTTAAAGAACCGGTAAAAGGTAAAGAAGAAAGTATTATTTACAATGTTGATCCAGTTGTTCCCACTGCTTATATTGAAAAACCACCTTTCCCTGTTAGGATGAAGGAACATGCTAAAGTTTCAACTATGGTTAACGAAAGTTATGTTAGAACACCCAAACTATGTGAACAAATCAGAGTTGAACCTAGTGTTGCTATGGTTAAAGATCTCTTAGTCGATAATATTGATGGGCATGCTATTTACTTCTATGATGAAGCTTCTTGAATTGCCAAACCCGATAAAAAGGATAAACATAGACCAGTTGTTGGCATGCCTGTTGGCTGTTGTCTCAGTTAAGATAGAAGATCACTATTATCATGGGTTATGTGACCTAGGTGCTAGTGTGAGTGCTATTCCTTTTTTCCTTATATAAAGAAATTAAGGATGAAATAGCACCTGCTGAAATAGAAGGCATAGATGTCACTATTAAACTTGCTAATAGAGATACTATATCACCAATTGGGATTCTTAGATATGTTGAAGTCTTGTGTAGGAAAATAAAATACCCTACTGATTTTCTTGTTCTTAGCTCCCCACAAGATGACTTTTGTCCCATTATTTTTGGTAGACCTTTCTTGAACACCGTCAATGCCAAAATAGATTGTGAGAAACAAACTGTCGGTGTTAGCTTTGGTGATGAATCTCATGAATTTAATTTTTCCTAGTTTAGTAGGCTATAGGATGGTAATTGATTATAGAAAATTAAATAAAGCAACCAGAAAAGATCATTACCCTCTGCCTTTTATTGATCAAATGTTAGAAAGATTATCTAAGCACACACATTTTTGCTTCCTTGATGGATATTATGGTTTTTCACAAATACTTGTTTTACAACCTGATCAAGAAAAGACCACTTTTACTTGTTCTTTTGGAACTTTTGCTTATAGACGTATGCCTTTTGGTTTACGTAATGCACCTGCTACCTCTCAAAGATGTATGACTGCTATATTCTCCGATTTTTGTGAAAAGATTGTTGAGGTTTTCATGGATGACTTTTCCGTTTATGGGAAGTGTTTTGATGATTGTTTAAGAAATCTTGATTGAGTTTTGCAGAGATGTGAGCAAACAAATATTGTCTTGAATTGGGAGAAGTGCCACTTTATGGTTAATGAAGGTATTGTTGTGGGCCATAAAATTTCTGAAAGAGGCATTGAGGTGGACAAAGCCAATGTTGATGCAATTGAGGAAATGCCATGTCCTAAATATATTAAAGGTATTCGTAGTTTCCTTGGTCATGTTGGTTTCTATTGGAGGTTTATCAAAGACTTTTCCAAAATTTCTAGGCCTCTTACAAATCTTTTGCAAAAGGATATTCCCTTTGTGTTCGATGATGATTGTTTGGAAGCTTTAAAACACTAAACAAAGCCTTAATTACTGCACCTGTTCTTCAACCACCTGATTGGAAATTGCCTTTTGAGATTATGTGTGATGCTCGTGATTATGCTGTTGGTGTTGTCCTAGGACAAAGAGTTGATAAGAAACTGAATGTTATTCATTATGCTAGTAAAACTCTAGACAATGCTCAACGAAACTATGCTACTACCAAAAAGAATTCTTAGCAGTGGTGTTTGCTTGTGATAAATTCAAATCTTACATTGTTGATTCTAAATTAATTGTTCACACCGATCATTCTGCTATAAATTATCTTATGGGAAAGAGAGATGCTAAACCTAGACTCATTAGGTGGGTTCTTGTGCTACAAGAACTTGATTTGCATATCACTGATAGGAAAGGAGTAGAGAACCCAGTGCTGATAACTTGTCTAGGCCTGAAAATATTCTTGATGACCCACAACCTATTACTCATAGCTTTCATGATGAACAATTAGCTGCAATAAAACTTTCTAATAGTACACCTTGGTATGTTGACTATGCTAATTATATTGTTGCTAAATACATACCACCTAGCTTCACATGTTGGGGAACACGGTAATTTCAAAAAAAATCCTACGATCACGCAAGATCTATCTAGGAGATGCATAACAACGAGAGGGGAGGGTGTGTCCATGTACCCTCGTAGACCGAAAGCAGAAGCGTTATGAAAACACGGTTGATGTAGTCGTACGTCTTCACGATCCGACCGATCCTAGCACAGAAGATACAACACCTCCGCGATCTGCACACGTTCAGCTTGGTGACGTCCCACGAACTCTAGATCCAGCTAAGGTTGATGGAGAGTTTCGTTAGCACGACGGCATGGTGACGGTGATGATGAAGTTACCGGTGCAGGGCTTCGCCTAAGCACTAAGATGGTATGACCGAGGTGGAAATCTGTGGAGGGGGCATTGCACACGACTAAAATAATCAACTTGTGTGTTCTAGGGTGTCCCCTGCCCCCGTATATAAAGGAGCAAGGGGGAGGCCGGCCGACCCTCCTTGGGGCGCCCCAAAGAGGGGAATCCTACTAGGACTCCAAGTCCTAGTTGGTTTCCACCTAAAGGGAGAGAGGGGGAGGAAAGATAGGGAGAGGGGGAAGGAAAGGGGGCACCGCGCCCCCTTCCTTGTCCTATTCGGACTCTAGGGGGAGGGGCGCGCGACCTGCCCTGGCCGCCCCTCTCTCTCTCTCCACTAAGGCCCATCGAGGCCCATTAGTTTCCCAGGGGGTTCCGATAACCCTCCGGCACTCCAGTTTTATCCGAAACTTCTCTGGAACACTTCTGGTGTCCGATGATGAAGTCGAGACTCCTCGTCATGTCCGTGATCACATCCGGGACTCCGAACAATCTTTGATACATCATATCACATAAACTCATAATACCAATCGTCATCGAACGTTAAGCATGCGGACCCTATGGGTTCGAGAACTATGTAGGCATGACCGAGACACGTCTCCTGTCAATAACCAATAGAGGAACCTAGATGCTCATATTGGTTCCTACATATTCTACGAAGATCTTTATTGGTCAAACCGCATAACAACATACATTGTTCCCTTTGTCATCGGTATGTTACTTGCCCGAGATTTGATCGTCGGTATCATCATACCTTGCTCAATATCGTTACTGGCAAGTCTCTTTACTTGTTCTGTAATACTTCATAACGCAACTAACTCATTAGTCACAATGCTTGCAAGGCTTATAGTGATGAGTATTACCGAGAGGGCTCAGAGATACCTCTCCGAAACACAGAGTGACAAATCCTAATCTCGATATATGCCAACCCAACAAACACCTTAGGAGACACCTATAGAGCACCTTTATAATCACCCATTTACGTTGTGACGTTTGGTAGCACACAAAGTGTTCCTCCGGTATTCGGGAGTTGCATAATCTCATAGTCCGAGGAACTTGTATAAGTCATGAAGAAAGCATTAGCAATGAAACTGACACAATCATAATGCTAAGCTAACGGATGGGTCATGTCCATCACATCATTCTCCTAATGATGTGATCTCGTTCATCAAATGACAACACATGTCTATGGTTAGGAATTATAACCATCTTTGATTAACAAGCTAGTCAAGTAGAGGCATACTAGTGACACTATGTTTGTCTATGTATTCACACATGTATCATGTTTCCGGTTAATACAATTCTAGCATGAATAATGAACATTTATCATGATATGAGGAAATAATTAATAACTTTATTATTGCCTCTAGGGCATATTTCCTTCATCACATACCAACAAAAGAAAAAAATCTTCAATGATTTAAGACATTACTTTTGGGATGACCCACATCTTTATAAAGGAGTAGATGGTATTATTAGATGTTGTGCACCTAAGCATGAACAGGAACAAATCCTATGGAAATGTCAGTCTGAAGCTTATGGAGGACATCACGCGGGAGACAGAACCGCTATAAGGTATTGCAATCTGGTTTTTATTGGCCTATTCTCTTCAAAGATGCCCGTAAGTTTGTCTCATCTTGTGATGAATGCCAAAGAATAGGTAGTATCGGTAAGTGTCAAGAAATGCCTGTGAATTCTTCACTTGCTGTTGAACCATTTGATGTTTGGGGATTTTATTTCATGGGACCTTTTCCTTCCTCTAATGGGTATACACATATTTTGGTTCCTGTTAATTATGTCACTAAGTGGGTAGAAGCTATTCCAACCAGTAGTGTTGATCACAACACCCCTATTAAAATGCTTAAGGAAGTTATTTTTTCGAGGTTTGGAGTCCCTAGATATTTAATGACTGATGGTGGTTCACACTTTATTCATGGCGCTTTCTGTAAAATGCTTGCTAAGTATGATGTTAACCATAGAATTGCATCACCTTATCATCCTCAATCTAGTGGTCAAGTTGAACTTAGCAATAGGGAAATAAAACTAATCTTACGAAAGACTGTTAATAGGTCCCGGAAGAATTGGTCTAAAAAATTAGATGATGCACTTTGGGCTTATAGAACAGCTTATAAAAATCGTATGGGTATGTCTCCATATAAAATGGTTTATGGAAAAGCTTGTCATTTGCCTCTTGAGTTAGAACATAAAGCATTGGGCAATTAAAGAACTCAATTATGATTTCAAACTTGCTGGTGAAAAGAGGCTATTTGATATTAGTTCATTAGATGAATGGAGAACCCAGGCTTATGAAAATGCAAAGTTATTCAAAGAAAAAGTTAAAACATGGCATGCCAAAAGAATCCAAAAGCGTGAGTTCAAAGTTGGAGAATATATTCTTTTGTACAACTCTCGTTTCAGATTCTTTGCAAGAAAACTCCTCTCCAAATGGGAAGGACCATATGTCATCAAGGAGGTCTATCAGTCTGGAGCTATCAAAATAAATAATGCCGAAGGTACTAACCCGAAGGTTGTCAATGGGCAATGAATAAAACACTATATCTTAGGTATGCCCATTAATGTTGAAAGCAATATTATCCAAACTTTGACACCAGAAGAACACATAAAGGAAACCTTCTAAAACACTCCAGAATCATGAAAAAGGGAGGTACGTGATACGGTAAGTAAACAAACTCCGAAAAATATGTTTGTGTCAGTTTTGGAATATTTAAAAAATTAGGGAAATAAGAAACTTCCAGGAAAGTGACCCTGGTGGGCACGATACATCAGGGCGTGCCCGGCATGCCAGGCGCGCCAAGGTGGGTTGTGCCCACTGAGGGAGTCCTGGACTAAGGGGTCCTCGGACAGCCGGACTATGTACTTTGGCCGGACTGTTGGACTATGAAGATACAAGACAGAAGACTTCATCTCATGTCCGGATGGGAATCTCCTTTGCATGGAAGGCAAGCTTGGCGATTCAGATATGTAGATTCCTTTCTCTGTAACCGACTTTATACAACCCTATTCCCCTCCGGTGTCTATATAAACCGGAGGGTTTAGACTTCTAGGGTTAGAGTCACAATCATAATCTAATAGGCTAGACTTCTAGGGTTTAGCCATTACGATCTCGTGGTAGATCAGCTCTTGTAATACTCATATTCATCAAGATCAATCAAGCAGGAAGTAGGGTATTACCTTCATAGAGAGGGCTCGAACCTGGGTAAACATCTTGCCCCCTGCCTCCGGCTACCATTAGCCTTAGACGCACAGTTCGGGACCCCCTACCCGAGATCCGCCAGTTTTGACACCGACACCTACCTCGGGTACTTTCTGGACTCCGTTTTTCTTCCATTGTGATTGTTCCCCAAGATAAAAAATCTTTATATACCTCCCGAACCCGTTGACCTCCATATCACGGAGAAATCTCCTATTTTCTTTTCTTGTTGTTTTCTGTCAGATCCAATCCATCATGGCTGCTTCAAGCTCCTCCAAGGACAAGTTCTTTGACAACGTCATCAACCCATATCTGCGGGAGGTGATGCAGCACCCTCAAGATATCCAGATGCGGGATGGGGTGTTGCACATCCGCGATGTGCAAGGACCCAAGGGGACTAGATCCGTGGAGGCCAGGCTTGAAGCTATGGAGCAGGACATCTTCATGTGCAAGGGGATGGTGGAACGTGGACTTAATGCCAATCACCTCATGATCGCGGACTACACCCGTGATCTCAAGGTGGATGGCAAGTCCATAAAGGACATCATCTTCTCCCTCAAAGAGCAAATCAACTTCCTCCATAGCCAGATTCACAACCTTCAAAGCCAAGTCTTTGAATATGAGGCAAGGTTTAAAGGTATGAGTTTGGCTACCAGTTGAAGGATCCGAGAGACCCACTCTTCCTCCTATGATGGTGAGCCTCTCCCATGGAAACCCGAGGGCAAGAAGCCTTCTACTTCATCACCACCACCTCCTTCTTCACCACCAAAAGAAAAATGAGTATCGGGTATGGGCACTCCCCTTGGCTTTCGCCAAGCTTGGTGGAGGTGCCCCAATATCATATCATCTCCACTATCTTTTGCCTTTACTTTCTTAGTTTGATCCATGGTTATCTTTTTCTATTAGATGAATAAAAGTTTAGTTCGATCCTTTCTTTTCGTAAGTTTTCTTAGTGATCAATCCTTGTAATCGTTTGCGAGATATATAATAAATTTTAGTTTGAGTTTTGCCTTCTTTACTCTCTTGTTTCAATAAAAAGAAAGGAAATAAAGGGAAAGGATCATATGCTAATCTTGTGGTAAGTGATGACATTACACAAGGATAAGTATAAGTAGAAAATGTTATTGTAGATTGACAAACATATCCCTTGAATGGGCCGTTAACAGGATGAAACCACATCGGGCCGATATTGAGCCCAAATATATAGCGGGTTGTTAACAGGGTCGAACTGACGATGGGTTGCAATGGTGTCAAATCATTAACGGGTCGTTCACGGGCCAAATTGGCACATCTCGTATGGGCCATGGGATTAAATGGACCTGACACAAGTAGGCCTTATATGGGCCGCCTACTAATTTTTACTGGGCCAGCCTTTTTCACCGGAATGGGCCACTGTTGGGCCGTGCCACGTGTCGACCTATCATAGGCGCCTCCTGTCCAATGAGTGGATGACATCTGTCCCAACGGTGAGCCAACATATGTTTCCTCCGGCCAATGAGAATTTTACATGTGGAAAATCCCCATTGGTCCGGGATGTTAATAGGTTATCGGATCCAACCCGTTATGGTGGATGCCATGTGTCGGTTACCCTTGACGAAAGCACTTCCGTGATGCGCCATTTATTGTCATGGAAGTGGACACTTCCGTGATGATAATTTTGGTAATGTCATGGAACACTTCTACACGCATGACAGAAAACGTGACCTACTGTGACAAACACGTATCATCACGGAAGTGTATTTTTTTGTAGTGCAAGATCAGGCCAAAGTACAAGAGATCAAGATCTTCAAAGGACCAATGTGCAGATCAACAGAACCAAGACCAAGCCAGAGAAGTAATAAACCACCAGGAGGAAAGCCTTCCTTGTCGGGCAGGCGAGCCTGGCGAGGACGGGGTCACCCCCGGACGAAAAACACCAAGATGCCCTGGCAGGTCCTGCCGGGACTCGCGGAGGCGGAGCCACCTCACCAAACCACTTCACCACGATGCACGTCGTCGATTAGTGCGTGTCGAGCCGCAAAGTGACTAAGTGGCAGCCATTTGCCACATGGCAGCCTCTTCTACAATAAACACCTGCAGACGACACCCGTCCTGCAATGTGTCAAGCGAGCATGCGCGAAGCTGGCAAAACAGCCCAGCAAGGCTTGCCGGGCAGGCAATGATGTGACGTTGAGCGGTGCATTTAATGCGCTCTGTCTGCCTGCAGAGATAGGTATGATAGCACTATTTGTTATCTTATTAGTGCATAATGACTAATTTGCCACTATGGTGACCCCTTAGTCTATAAAAGGAGGCCCAAGGCAACCTTAGAAAGGGTTGGACCATGTTTTAATGAATCCACCTGAGGGAGTCCTGGATTAGGGGTCCTCGGACAGCCGGACTATATACTTTGGCCGAACTGTTGGACCATGAAGATACAAGATTGAAGACTTCGTCCCGTGTCCGGGTGGGACTCTCCTTTGCGTGGAAGGCAAGCTTGGAAATTTGAATATGTAGATCTCCTTCTCTCAGAATCGACTCACAGAACCCTAGCCCTCCTGTCTATATAAATCAAGGGTTTAGTCCATAGGACAAAACAATCATAATCATAGGCTAGCTTCTAGGTTTAGCCTCTATGATCTCGTGGTAGATCAACTCTTGTAATACTCATATCATCAAGATCAATCAAGCAGAAGTAGGGTATTACCTCCATCGAGAGGGCCCGAACTCAGGTAAACATCATGTCCCCGCCTCCTGTTACCATTAGCCTTAGACGCACGCTCGGGACCCTACCCGAGATCCGCCGGTTTTGACAATCGACATTGGTGCTTTCATTGAGAGTTCCACCGTGTCATCGCGATAAGGCTTGATGGCTCGAGGAGTCCTGGACTAGGGGTGTTCGGACAGCGGACTATCATCGTCCACGGACTCCAAGACTACGAAGATACAAGATTGAAGACTCCGTCCGTGTCCGGATGGGACTTTCCTTGGTGTGGAAGGCAAGCTTGGCAATACAGATATGTAGATCTCCTACAATTGTAACCGACTCTGTGTAACCCTAGCCCTCTCCGGTGTCTATATAAACCGGAGGGCTTTAGTCCGTAGGACAACATACATTACAACAATCATACCATAGGCTAGCTTCTAGGTTTAGCCTCCTTGATCTCGTGGTAGATCCACTCTTGTACTACCCATATCATCAATATTAATCAAGCATGACGTAGGGTTTTACCTCCATCGAGAGGGCCCAACCGGTAAAACATTGTGTCCCTTGTCTCCGTTACCATCCGCCTAGACGCACAGCCGGACCCCTACCCGAGATCCGCCGGTTTTGACACCGACATTGGTGCTTTCATTGAGAGTTCCTCTGTCGCCACCGATAGGCTTGATGGCATTTTCAACCAACAACGCTGTCCGTGGTGAGACTTTTCTCCCGGACAGATCTTCATATTCGGCGGCCAGATCGCGGGCCAATTCACTTGGCCATCCGAGCAGATCGAAGTTACGCCCGCCGTCAGCCGATTCGAAGCTTAAACTTCACGGCCGATGTCCGCGGAGACTTGATCTTCGACGGACTCAAGCCACAACCAAGCGCGCCGCACTGTGACGATGGGCATGATTTAGCTCTGCCACCGAACAGTGCCTTGGTGGCCGCACACGGATTCGCTTCGGCTATTAGCCCGGAGCCGATCGCCCAGGTCGAGGGCCGGTGGATAGACGCCGCCCTGGGGGCTTCAACATCCACGGCGATGGAGCTGAACACTGATCTTGTCCCCTGCGAAACTCGTGATTCCGAGGCGCCGACTCGCCGGACCAACCTCCCGCGCCCTACCAATCGATCCGGATTGGGCGCCGTTATGGAATTCACCGCCATGACATCTTTCAATACTCGCTTTTGGCGATATCCTGAATTCACTAAAGCATCTCTCGTTATCGAGAGTCCCGCCGGACTATGGCCAGGATGGTTAAAAGCGACGACGGAGAAATTCAGAGCCCACCCACCACCCACTTTGTAGCCACCGCCGATGATCTAACCGACATGCTAGACTACGACCCGACAACATCGACGCTATGGACAACGATGCCGAGATTTAACAGAACCAGCGCCTTACAGGCAATCGAAGACCACCTCGTCATACGACATATATATGGTGGACACCCAGAAAGAAGGGATGGCGAAGAAGCAGCGAGGCAGACTCCTAAAGAAGCAGCCCAAACGCCGACGCCGGGCGCCGCTCTAAATCCCGCCACAAGAAGAATGGAGATTCCGCATAGGAGACAATAATTCTCCGAGAGTGCCGAAGACAATCCCTCCAAAGAAGACTCGGCGCAGAGGATGTAAGCAAGCCCTCACGAGAGGGCAGCAGACGAAGAGGTTGAGGATCATAACTATATGCCTCCCTCCGAAGACGGCAAGCCTCAACGATGACGAATTGCTGCACTGAGGATCCAATAACAAGAGCGCTTGCGCAGCTTATCGCCACAACAAACAGCCTAAAGAAAAGCAAAGCAACAGCCCAAGCTGATCAGACTCTGCTGCCGATCGATGGACCGAGGTCCTCGCGTCAAGAGTATAAACTCAACGCCTCCAAAAGTTACCCAAGACGCAAGTTGCTCCCCGATTAGAGGAGGAAGCATACATACTCCATCAAAAGCGACGATATGGTCGACCGACCACCCCGTGGTCGTGACAGAGGCATCCAGCCCCCACCAAGACCGCACTCCCGATCGCTCCAAAAGTACGGCCAAGAGGGAACGCGCGGACTTGCGAGACATATTGAGGACAAGGCAAGGCAATCCAGATCCATCTACGGATCACGGGGCGCCTCTACGACCCACGATTTAATACCGTCGCGCGGATACAATAACCCGCCGGGCGAACACAGCAGACAAGACTTCTCGAGCTGCGCCGCGATATTGCTCAATACAGAGGCGCCAGACACCCTCTATGCTTCATCGACGAAGTAATGGATCATCGATCTCAAGGGTTTAAACCCAGAACATCGAATCTTACGATGGCACAACAGACCCATGGGTTTGGATCAAGACTATCTTCTCCACATCCATATGGCCCGCGCGATGATCTCCATGCCATCAAGTATCTCCCACTCAAGCTTAAAGGACCAGCTCGGCATTGGCTAAACAGCTTGCCCGCAGAGTCAATTGGTGCTGGAGGACCTGAAGCCGCATTCCTCGACAACTTCTGTGGCACGATGTGTGACCACCGACGCCGATGACCTAAGCCACATCATTCAGCAGCCAGACGAATTGGCTGCATAATTCGACACGCTTCTTGACAAAGAAAACCAAATCGCCGATCGTCCGGATGCAGAGGCCCTTGCAGCCTTCAAACATAACATCCGAGACGAATGGCTAGCCCGCACCGGGCAGAAAAGCCAAATCCATCGTAGCCCTCACATCGTTAATGACCCGCTTATGCTGGAGAGGACAGCTGGCTAGCCCGTAGCAACAACCTCCGCAAAAATTCGCAGTCCGGATACCAAGGACAACAACGGCAGTCACGCCGAAACAAAAACAAGCACCGCATTAACGGCGACGATAAGGAGGATACGGCATCAATGCCGGATTCCGAGGCTCTAAACCCGTCACGGAAGAAGCCATTCAAAAGAACCACTCCGGTCCGTCCAATCTGGACCGAATACTCGACCGCTTATGCCGATACATGGCACTCTGAAAAGCCAAATAACCACACCAATAGAGATTGTTGGGTGTTCAAGCAGGCCGCAAGTTAATTGTCGAAAATAATGACAAGGCTAAACAATGACGACGAGGAAGAGACCCGAGCGCCAACAACAGAGGATGTATGGGTTTCCCCACAAGTACAGACGGTGAATATGATATACGCGACCCACATACCCAAGAGGGAGAGGAAACGCGACTAAGGGACGCCTATGCGATGGAGCCACGCCCCAAAGTTCAATCCATGGTCCTCTTGTCCGATCACTTTCGATCAAGAGACCATCCGACCAAGATATGCCGGGCGGATTCGCCGCATTGGTTTTAGACCCAATCGCCGATGGATTTCACCTCACGAGAGTCCCGATGGACGACGGCAGAGCTGAACCTGCTTTATGAGGATACAAGGCGAAAATGGGCATAGACCCATCAAGGATTAAACCTACAAAGACAACCTTTAAAGGTGTCATACCAGAGTGGAAGCCAACCGTGCAGCTCACCACACCGAACTGGTCTTTGGATCCTCGGATAATTTCCGGTGAAGAGTTAATCTTCGAGATAGTCCCGTTTCGCGAGGGCTATCACGCTCGCTTCGGACGAACCGCTGCTTGCAAAATTCAACGCGTGCCGCATTATGCATACCTAAAGCTCAAGATGCTAGGCCCTCGTGGAGTCATCACGGTCAATGGGAATACGGAACGCCCTCCGAATGGAGGAACATACACGCTCGCGATGTAAGTACAAAGCAGCCTCTTAAGGCATTTCTCGTCCGCCGCAAAAGGCCGGATACAAAAAACGCGCCGAGCAATGCTAATCAAGACCACCGGCGCGATCGAGCAAAGCGAGTAATGCGGCCCCAACCTCGCCTCACAAGATGACCGCAAAAATAACCCTCCGCAGACATCATTACGCTTTGGAGATACCATGGGCGCAGGAAAGGGGCACGATCACAATGGACCCAGAGTGCGGCTTGACCACACCAGGCTGCAAGTGTGCCCCCTTCTTTCTTTTTTCACTTTACTACTTTGTGTACACAGACTCCGTTAGAAGCCTCTGCTCGCGAACCCGCCGAACTCACGATGCAACAAATGGGACTAAAGAAGGTTGCGATGAACATCTGTGTGGTCTCAATTACGAGCATTAAATTCGATTATATACACCAAGTCTGCAGCTCATCCTCGAGGGGACATGTTTATTTAGTCCAAATCCCTTGCTTATCAAGACTATTTGTATCACCGCTTTACTAGCGCACTTTCTTTCATAAATAATGTAGCACCTTTTTATTGCAATTGCATTATATTTTATATATATGTTCATTACATGACATCTTGCACCCATATATTTTGGTACGGCCGAATACGCCAGGGCTTCGTTCCCCAAATTATGGTGTGATAAAGTCCTAACACTTTCACAAGTGCGGCACCTCAACTTATAGCATTATATGAATCGGCTCAATCATGTCTTGGGTCAATAGTTGGGTTTGCCCGCTCCCACGCTTTTGGTGCCTTACGCCCGCTCAGCGGCTAAGGTGGCACTGGAGAACCATCGCGATTGCGCCCGGTTGAGCCGGGCGAGCGCCTCGGAGAAAGCTAAACCGACCGGCATGATAAGGCGAGACCGGTCGCTGTTCGAGAGGTTTTTTCGGTCCTAAAGACTCACGCCGCTGAAGGAAGTTCCGACAATGTCCAAAGAAGGCGTGGATAGTGCCCCGGATTCGGTCTTCCGAATACCGGGCTTCACTAAATTTAAAATTATAGAATTCTATGGCTAAGGAGAGTGTTCAAGCATTATAAGTCCGGTTGCCTTGTTCGTTGTGTTGAGCGCCCCTCGATGGACCCAACAATGGGAACAAGAGTGCTCAAGTTTATCCCAACACCCCAAAGACTGGGCTTGGGGGTGAAGCCAACGACTTGCCATCTCTCGATTTTACAAACGGCCGCATGTAAGGTAATATTTTAAATTAAACAAGTGTTGCTCATGGCGATATGAACGAAGTTTTCAGCGACAGATAAATACATAGCGAAGTTCACTCAAAGATTACATTTCGAGAGCACTCATCCGCAATATCGCAGGCTCCCTTCAGACAATTTTATAATACTTCTCCGCGGCGATACTCCTCGCCTGTGGCGGTGGATCCGTGAGAAGCTCCGATCCAACTTGCCCCAGCAGCACCTTTATGCGGGCAAGGGCCCGACGAGCACCTTCAATACAAAGGAGCGCTTGATGACCTCCACCTGTGGGCATGCATCCACCAGCCGCCGACGAGGCCAAAGTAGCTCCCAAGCATGGCCTGTCCAGCCACAACCGGACTATGAGGCCCTTCATGGCCTCCTCACTACCTTAGGAGTTCGACCAGCTGCTTCACCGGTCGCTTGGGGGCACCGGATGGCCAGCCTCAGCGTACTGAGACCAGAAGACCTTCTCCGTCGAGCTCCCCTCCTCGCCACAATAGAATGCGGCGGCATCAGAGGCACTACGCGGCAGATCTGCAAACGCCCCTAGAGAGCTCCGAATGCGGGTAAGTGTCAGGTAGTTCACATTAACATGCCTGCTTTGCATAAAAAATGCCTTACCCGCCGCTATCTTCTTTATGTCCTCAACCTCCTGAAGGGCCTTATGGGCCTCGGCCTTGGCGGACTTGGCACTTTCGAGAGCCAAGGCAAGCTCGACTCGAAGTCTTTGAGCCACGCCCAAACTCTCATGCTTCTCCATGAGAGCCCGGAGCTCTTGCCGCATTTCCGCCACCCGTGCCTCCTGCTTTTCTCGCTGCCTGCTCATGTCAAGACTGCTCGCCACGGACACAGCCTCCTTCAGGCTGCCACCTCGTTAGTGGCCCCGCAATACCCAGATATCCTTGTTAATTTTATTGCAACAAAAATCCTTTTCTATAAGGTACTAATTCAAAGTGGTGTTACTCACCTTCTTTTTCCTCGAGCTGCCTTCTGGCATGGCCGAGCTCTTGCTCGACCACTCGAGATCCTTCTTCAAGACATCGACCTCCGCCGTTAGTGCGGCAGAGGTCAAGCAGCGCAGCCTCGCAAACCCATATTGACATATTTTAGGCAACCCCACGATATCTTGTTAGATCCTCATCCGCTTTTCTTTCCAACACCGAACTAAGCATCGTGGCTACCGCCTATGCGGTACTACATTACATAATTTTAGCTTCTTACCTCAAAGCCTCGTTAGAAGGTCTGCTGCAGCTTTGGTCAGCCCGCCATAGCGAGTGAACCTTTCAATCACCGCACTCATGATAGTGCGGTGTTCCTCCTCGATGGAAGCGCCTTTAAGCGCCTCCAACAGGTTATCCGGCGCCTCTGGTTGGACGGAGGTCGCCGGTGTCACGGTCTTGCCCTTCGTTGGAAGGGGCCGCTCGCCGGACTCTGGAACCACTGCGGGTTCCGAGGTAGAGTCCGACACAAAGTCCGGGGGGCAGCCTGACGGCGCCTCCGGAGCCTCCTCCCAACGGGTCCCTCTCTGGGATCCCACCTCGGCGTCTTCGCCACGGGGGGTAGTGGCGGTCGGAAGTGAGTCCACATCCGACGGGGCCAATGACCCGCTTGATGAAGCGGGAAGATCATCATCGGCCGGACTACGGACAGAATGCGGCATTAGAAGGACACTACGCGACACAAAAGAAATTACACATCAAGGATCCGGATACTTACGATCTTGTCGGACGCTCGCCCTTGAGGCCACTCATCCTCGCCAACGCTGGTGTTGGCGAACCGTCCGGGGATAGTTCTCCCCTCTTGACCCTTCGCCTCCCGATTGGGGAAGCCTTCCTCTTCTCTCCTCCTCCGAGAGAATACCTCCTCCTCGCTTCGGAGGAGTCTGCGTCGCCATCGACGCTCGATTGCGAGAACTCTTCGAGTCCCCGCGCCACCTTCTTGGCCTTCTTCTCCGCACCACGCGCGGTGCCAAAACCAGCAGCCCTGCTAAGCGGGCGCCCACTGGTCTTCGGCATGGGAGCCAGCCGATAAGCAGCTTGGCCTTCTCCATCCATTCCTGCCAAAGGAAGAGGCGAATGAACCCCACTAAGAGTTAATTTAATTATCACAAGTGTCCCGTGATGGGGTTGAATCACTTACCTTGTCGGGCTGGATATCATGAGCTGAATCCGCGATCTTCCGTCATGGATGCGGGCTTCGCGCCTTTGAACAACACCTCCAGCGCCTTCAGATGTTGTATCAAGAGCCCGCTTAGCGCCTAGTGCTGTTCCGGATTGAAATCCCACAAATTGAATGCCCGTTTGGCATGGGAGAATCCGCGGATGAGCATGACTTGGACCACGCCGACAAGCCCGAGCTTATTGCTCACCATCTTCTTGATGCAGCTCGAGTCCCGCCACCTCCACGGATTGCCCCACCGCAAGCCCTTCTTTTCAGGAGGTGAGCTGCGGGGGATGCCAGATCTAAACTCGGGGCCGCCGCCATGTGGGCTTGCGCGCTCGGTGATGTAGAACCACCCCGATTGCCACCCCTTGACGGAGTCCACAAAGGCCCCTTCGAGCCAAAGGACGTTGGGCAATTTACCCAACATGGCGCCCAAGATTCTCGCTTATGCGTTCTTCACAACCTTCGCTTGACGTTGAAGGTCTTGAGCCACAGGCCGAAGTGGGGCCGGATGCAGAGGAAGGCCTCGCACACGATGATAAATGCCGAGATGTTGAGGATGAAGTTCGGCGCCAGATCATGGAAATCCAGGCCGTAGTAAAAAATGAGCCCCCGGACGAATGGATGGAGCGGAAAGCCCAGTCCGCGGAGGAAGTGGGGGAGGAAGACGACCCTCTCATGAGGCCCAGGGGTAGGGATGAGCTGCCCCTCGTCGGGCAGCCGATGTCGCGATATCGCCGAAAGGTATCCGCGCCACAGAAGCTTGGTGATGTCCTCCTCCTTAGCGGTGGAGGCTAACCATTTGCCTCCCGCCCCGACATATTCGGAGAAGGTCGAGGCGAGATGCGCGAGCTTGGGTGTTGGGGCTTGAGTGCGGAGATGGATAAGCAAAGGAGGAAGAAGGCGAGGTGAGAAGGTGAATCCTTATCCCTTATATATAGGCGGACGAAAACTATGCGTCCCCACCAGCCTAGTAAAACTCGCTTATCTCCCAAGCGCCACCATCAATGGCGCGTTGGGTTACCCACACACGATTGATGAGAATCCCGAATAAGGGGAACACGATCTCGCTCGACAAGACGTGCAAGGAAACCGCTTCGCTAAACGTGCCGAGGTGGTATAGTAAAAATGATTCAAACAAAGGCTTGGTGGCGGTGTGATGTCACGCTGCATAATACGCCGCCAGATTAAGCTAAGTGAACATTTTATTCTCTCTGGTGGAATGTGGAAATTATTTTTCCGAGCCGACACTATCCTCGTGTTCATGATCTTCTCGGATTATTCAAGGGAGGAACCCGCCTTGCAATGTCGAACATTATGCGCTACCGGACTTATCGCCATTGAAGCCCGGTTCAGGGCTACCGAGGAGTCCCGGACTAGGGGTGTCCGACAGCCGACTATCATCGTCCGCCGGACTCCAAGACTACGAAGATACAAGATTGAAGACTCCGCCGTGTCCGGATGGGACTTTCCTTGGCGTGGAAGGCAAGCTTGGCAATACGGATATGTAGATCTCCTACCATTGTAACCGACTCTGTAACCCTAGCCCTCTCCGGTGTCTATATAAACCGGAGGGCTTTAGTCCGTAGGACAACATACATTACAACAATCATACCATAGGCTAGCTTCTAGGGTTTAGCCTCCTTGATCTCGTGGTAGATCCACTCTTGTACTACCCATATCATCAATATTAATCAAGCAGGACGTAGGGTTTTACCTCCATCGAGAGGGCCCGAACCTGGGTAAAACATTGTGTCCCTTGTCTCCTGTTACCATCCGCCTAGACGCACAGTTCGGGACCCCCTACCCGAGATCCGCCGGTTTTGACACCGACAGGCTCCTTCAATCATCTTCAACGATGCGGTCCAGGGTGAGGTTTTCCTTCCCGGACAGATCTTCGTATTCGGCGGCTTCGTACTGCGGGCCAACTCGCTTGGCCATCTAGAGCAGATCGATAGCTATGCCCCTGTCCATCAGGTCAGGTTTGGAAGCTTGAACTATACTGCCGACATCCGCGGAGACTTGATCTTCGACGGATTCAAGCCCATGTCAGGTGCGCCAAACAGTCATGACGAGCATGACCTAGATCTGCCATCGGACAGTGTTCGGGAGATCACGCCTGCGGTTGCCCCGGCCATCAATCCGGAGCAGATCGTGTCATCCGAGGACGGGTGGATGGACCCCGCCATGGAGGCCACACACTCATCGGCGCTTGAGCCGAACACAGACTTTGCATCCAAAGAAATTTGTGTCATCGGACCCTTGGACTCGTCTCCGGCCACAGGTTCCGAACCGCGTACATCCGTGCCTATCAAATCTTATTGGGCACCGATCATGGACTTTACCTCCGCGGATATCTTTCGACACTCGCCCTTGGGCGAGGTGCTAAATTCATTGAGGTCTCTTTTCTTGTCAGGAGACTCTTGGCCGAACTATGTCCGGCCGGAGTGGGAAGCGGACGAGGAAGAGAATCGCTCCCCACCCACCACCCACTTAATAGCCACTGTCGATGACTTAACCGACGTGCTTGACTTCAACTCCGAAGACATCGACGGTATGGACGAAGATGCAGGAGAAGAACTGGAACCACCGCCCATAGGGCGCTGGACAGCCACCTCATCATATGATATATATATATATATATATATATATATATATATATATGGTGGACACGCCCAAAGAGGGCGATGGCGATGAGGCAATGGAGGATATTCCCCCTGAGAAGCAATCTAAGCACTGGCGTTATAGGCGCCTCTCTAAGCCCCGCCATAGCAAAAATAGTGATACCAGCACAAGGGATGGTAGCAATCCGGATGGTGCCAAGATTTAAAATAATCCCGCCCAGCCAAAGCTTCGAGCAGGCCGAGCAGAGGATGGGCAAGCTAGCCCTAAGGAATGCATAAATGATGGAGAATCGAGGATGACAATTACATGCCCTCTCCAAGACGAAGCGAGCCTTGGCGATGAAGAATTCATCGTGCCTGAGGATCCCGTCGAGCAGGAGTGCTTCAAACAAAGGCTTATAGCCACTGCAAAAAGCCTGAAGAAGAAGCAGCAGCAGCTTCAAGCTGATCAAGATCTGGTGACTGATAGGTGGACTGAAGTCCTGGCTGCCGAGGAATACGGACTCGAGCGCCCTACCAAAAGTTACCCAAAGCGCAGGTTGCTACCTCAACTCGAGGAGGAGGCATTAAAGCCCACACTACCAACAAGACGATCGGGCCGACCGCCACCTCGTGGCCAGGACAAAGCGGCGTATCAGCCCGAACTCCAGCCCGCACCCCGTCGCCAATCAAACAGTAACACTAAGGCCCGGGGCTACACGAAGGACCCGCAAGACACATTGGAAAACAAAGCAGGACAGTCAAGATCGATCTACGGATCACGGGGGCACGCCACAACGCGTGACAATGACCGTCACGCCGGATATGCAAAAAGCAAATCCGGTCGGGCCTTATACAACAGACCAGACTCATTTGAACTGCATCGTGATGTAGCCCGGCATAGAGGCGCCGCACACCCCCTATGCTTCACCGATGAAGTAATGGATCATGAATTCCCAGAAGGGTTTAAACCCGTGAACATTGAATCATATGATGGTACAACAGACCCCGCGGTATGGATTGAAGATTTCCTTCTGGTGATGATCTACATGCCATAAAGTACCTCCCACTAAAACTCAAAGGACTGGCTCGACATTGGCTGAATAGCCTGCTGGCAAACTCCATTGGCAGGTGGGAGAACTTGGAAGATGCATTCCTTGAAAACTTCTAGTGCACTTATGTGCGACCACCGGATGCTGATGATTTAAGTCACATAACCCAACAGCCCGGAGAGTCAGCCAGGAAATTCTAGACTCGGTTCCTAACTAAAAAGAACCAAATCATCGACCGTCTGGATGCCGAAGCCTTAGAGAAGCCGAATCCGCGACGAATGGCTCACCCGACACCTCGGCCAAGAGAAGCCGAAGTCCATGGCAGCCCTCACGACACTCATGACCCGCTTCTGTGCGGGCGAGGATAGCTGGCTGGCTTGCAGCAACAGCACATCAAGAAATCCTGGCACTTCCGATGCCAGAGATAGCAACGGTAAGCCACGACGCAACAGGCACAAGCATCGCAACAATGGCAACAATGCCGAAGACACGGCAGTCAATGACAGAGTCAGTGGCTATAAGTCCGGTCAGTGGCAAAAGTCATTCAAAAGAAACAATCCGGGCCCGTCCAGCTTGGACCGCATACTCAATCGCTCATGTCAAATTCACGGCACCCCCGATAAACCAGCCAACCACACCAACAGAGAATGTTGGGTGTTCAAACAGGCTGGCAAGTTGAATGCCGAAAACAAGGAAAAGGGGCTGCATAGCGACGACAACGAAGAGCCCCAGCCACCGAACACAGGAGGACAGAAGAAATTTCCTCCCCAAGTGAAAACTGTGAACATGATATACACAACCCATACCCCCAAGCGGGAACGGAAGCGTGCACTAAGGGACGTCTATGCGATGGAGCCAGTCGCCCCAAAGTTCAACCCATGGTCTTCTTGTCCGATCGCTTTCGATCACAGGGACCATTCTACCAGTATCCATCATGGCGGTTCTGCCGCATTGGTCCTTGACCCCATCATTCACGGATTCCACCTCACAAGAGTCCTTATGGACGGTGGCAGCAGCCTGAACCTGCTCTATTAGGATACAGTGCGCAAAATGGGCATCGAACCCTCAAGGATCAAACCCACAAAAACCACCTTTAAAGGTGTCATACCAGGTGTAGAGGCCTATTGCACGGGCTCAATCACACTAGAAGTGGTCTTCGGATCTCTAGACAATTTCCGAAGCGAGGAGTTAATCTTCGATATCGTCCGCTTCCGCAGTGGCTATCTCTCACTGCTCGAACGAACCGCATTTGCCAGATTCAATGCGGTACCGCATTATGCATACTTAAAGCTCAAAATGTCAGGACCTCGCGGGGTTATAACAGTTAATGGAAACACAGAGCGCTCGCTCCGTACGGAGGAGCACACTGCGGCCCTCGTAGCAGAAGTACAAAGCAGCCTTCTTAGGCCTGCCAATTCAGCGACAAAACCCCCGGACACCGTCAAGCGAGTCCGGAGTACCCTGCAACAGGATCGTCCGGCATGTCCAGAGCTCACCTAGCAATTCGGCCTCCGCCCTAGTCCTAGTCAAGCGGCAAAATTTGTGCCGCGCGTACATAATTACGCACTCAAAATACCATGGGCATAGGCGGAGGCACGGCTATGACACGGTCCACAATGCGGCTCAACCGCCCCAGGATCCGTATATCTTCACACCTTTTTCTTTTTAGGAGGCCCTCCTGATAGTCCGAACATCGGACATATAACAGGATGGAAACACCAAGGAGACAAGAAGCTTTGGCGTACAAGGGAACCCCCAGGTGGTCTCTGATAACGATCGTTATACCTGTTTTACATAAGCACATGCAGCTTACCCTTGGCCAGGACATGTCAAATAGTCCTATTTTGCTTATCGCATTACTTGTATACATACGCTTTGATGTACTATTTAAATAACAATGGAAAATAATGTATAGCGTCAGCTTACTATTACATTTCTTATCCTTTCCTTTACTGCTTATTTATTACAAATTGCACCCGTACATTTTGGTACGGCCGGCTCGCCAGGGGCTTCAGTATATCCCATAATAGGGCAAGAGAAGTCCGAACACTTTCGACAGTGCGACACACCGAACTTATAGCACTATATGCATCAGCTTCGAATCATGTCTTGGGTCAATAGTTGGGTTTTTTCCAGCTCCCATGTTTTGGTACCTTACGTTCCGCTATATCGGCTAAGGTAGCACAGGGAGAACTACTGCGATTGTGTCCTGGTTCTTCCAGACGAGCACCTCAGTAGAGAAAGCCAAAAACTGACTGTCATGATGAGGCGGGAGCTGGTCGCTGTTCGAGAGGTCTCAAATCCTTAAAGATTTTTCTGCTTCGGGCGAGGAATCGGCCTTTTCCGATTTAGGCGTGCTTAGCGCCCCAAGTTCGGTCTTCCGAATACTAGGGGCTTCGCCAAAATTTAAAATTGTAGACTTCTATGGCTAAGTGAGAGTGATAAAGCTGTATAGTCCGATTGCCTTGTTCGGTGCGCTAAACACCTCCTTAAAGGACCAAAAGATTTGGATAAAGAGTGTTTAGATTTATCCCGAACACCCTAGTACTAGTTACATGGGGGCAGAAGTCGACGACTGACCAACTCTCAGACTTTATAAACGGCCGCACAGAAGGTAATATTTTAAATCAACAAGCGTTATATAGCGCACATGAACTCGTTTTCATATTACAGGATGACATAAGTACATTCATTCAAATATTACATCCTTAGCACATTCCTCTTCCACAAGGCGGGCACCCTTCAGGACATTGTCATAATACAGTTCGGGGTGGCGATGCTCCTTGCCCTTCGGCGGCCCCTCCGTCACCAGCTTCTCAGCGTCCATCTTCGCCCAGTGCACTTTCGCACGGGCCAAGGCCCTGCGCGCACCTTCAATGCAGACGGACCGCTTAGTGACTTCAAGCCGCGGATAGGCATTTACCATCCGCTTTACAAGGCCGAAGTAGCTGCTGGGTAGGGGCTCGCCAGGCCACAGCCGGACTATGAAGTCCTTCATGGCCAGTTCGGCCGCCTTGTGCAGTTCGACCAGTTGCTTCAGCTGGTCGCTCAAGGGCATCGGATGCTCGGTCCCAATATACTGGGACCAGAACAACTTCTCCATCGAGCTCCCTTCTTCGCATGGTAGAAATCCACTGCATCCGATATGCTGCGCGGCAGATCTGCGAACGCTCCTGGAGAGCTCCGAATTCGGGTAAGTAAAAGGAAAGTCTCCTTCACATGCTTGCTTTGCATAATGAATGCCTTACCTACCGCTATCTTCTTGGCCGCCTGAATTTTCTGGAGGGCCTTTTGGGCTTCGGCCTTGGTGTCTTGCATGCTCTGGAGGGCCTTCGCAAGCTCGGACTCTTGCGTCTTGGAGTCACGCTCCAAGGACTCGAATTTTTTGACGAAGTCCTGGAGCTCTTGCTGGACCTCATCAACCCGAGCCTCCTGTTTCTCGTGCTTGGTGCGGTCCTTGGCCGCTTTTTCTTCGGCCTCGGACAGCGCCTTCTTAAGGGCTGCCACTTCGGTCGTCGACCCTATTAAAATTCATGATACTTCTATTAGCATCAACAATCTTTCCTTTATATGACACAAGGATGGGGTATCGCTTACCTTTGTTCTCCTCGAATCGCTTCTTCACAAGGCCGAGCTCTTCCTCGCCCGCCCAGTCCCGCTTCACCCAGAGACCTCCAGCAGGCGGGCGGCAAGTACAAGAACGACGCCTGCTTATTCACATAGACATAATATGATTAGACTCCTGGGGATGTTATTTGATCCTCTATTCGGCCTTTCTTTCCGAACACCAAACAGAGCATCAGGGGCTACTGTCTATACTATGATACTTTCTCATGATTTAATTACTTACCTCAAAGCCTGTTAGGAGGCTGGCGCAGGCTTTGGTCAATCCACTTTGGCGGACCAAACCTTCGCAATCACCGTACTCATAAGAGTACGGTGTTCTTCATCAAGGGAAGCGCCCTGAAGCGCTTCCAGCAAGTTGTCCGATGCCTCGATGGACAAAGGTCATCGGCATAGGCGGCTCGCCTCTTAGCGAGGGCTGCTCGCTTAAATCCGGAACCACCGGAGGTTCCGCCAGAAGATCCGTCAGGACCAAACTTGCCGCCCCCTCATCGTAATCCATGGGGTCTTCCCCATGTGCCCGGCCGATTTCGCTTTGGGCGCCTAAAACTGTTTCCCCGCCCCAGATCCTTTGAGACAACACCTTGGTGTCGCCGGGGCCGGGTGTGGTGGCCATCGGGAGCGATCGTTGTTCATCGCCGACGCTACCAAAGACCCATCCGAGGAGGATAAGTCGATGCGGCTTTGGACGATCGCACGATCATATTTAACATGATAAGAAGCAATAAAGCAAAACATGCCAGAAGTATTATGGTATCCGGATACTTACAACTTCGCCAGGGGCTTGTCCCTGGGCAGCCACTCCTCGACGCCAGGGCAGCTGTCAGGAGTGGTTCGGAGGAGGGTCCTTCCTTCTTGGACCCTTCGCCCCCTGCACGGGCATTTCCTTTTCTTCTCCCCTCGGTTTGGGGGGGGGAGGGTTTTCCTCTTCCTCCTCCTCGTTTTTGTTGGAGGAGTGTGCCTTGGTGTCTTCGAACGATGAGTCCGACACCACCTTGCGCCGGAGACCTTTCCTAGTCCCCGTGGCCCTCTTCTTGGCCTTCTTCTCCGGCACCTCATAAGGCGTCGGAAACAGCATCTCCGTCAAGAGAGCCGTTGCTGGATCTTCGGGTAGTGGAGCCGACAATGATCCGCTCACTGCCGCTACCTGATCTGTTAAATTGGTGTGGAGGCGTAGATTCCTCCCACATACTGGGGAACGACACATCTTGTGAAATACAGATAGCTTACCGGATTGGCGCGGCGCTTTGCGCTGAGTCCGCGATCCTCGGTAATGGGAGGAGACACCTCGGTGTCCTTGAACAGCACCTTCCAGATGTCTTTGTGCATCATGTCGAAGAGCTCTCGCAGCGTCTGATGTTCGGCCAAGTCGAACACCCACATATTGAATGCCCGTCTTTGACACGAAAGGATCTGGCAGAAGAGCATGACCTGGAGCACATTGACAAGCTTGATTTTCTTGCTTATCATATTTTTGACACAGTTCTAGAGTTCTGTCAGCTCCGTTGGCTCACCCCAGGCTAAGCCCTTCCTTTTCCAGGAGGTAAGCCGCGTGGGGATGCCAGATCGAAATTCGGGGACCGCCACCCAGTTGGAGTTGCGCGGCTCGGTGATATAGAACCACCCCGACTGCCACCCCTTCATGGTCTCCACATAGGAGCCTTCGAGCCAGGTGACATTGTGCATCTTGACCACCATGGCACCTCTGCACTCCGCTTGCTGGCCGACCACTATCTTCGGCTTCATGTTGAAGATCTTCAGCCACAGGCCGAAGTGGGACTTGATGCGGAGGAAGGCCTTGCACACGACGATAAACGCCGAGATGTTGAGGATGAAATTGGGGGCCAGATCATGGAAATCTAGCCCATAGTAAAACATGAGCCTGCGGACAAATGGGTGGAGAGGAAATCCCAATCCGCGGATGAAGTGGGCGAAAAACACAACCCTCTCGTGGGGTTCCGGAGTAGGAACGATCTGCCCTGCGTCTGGGAGCCGGTGCGAGATGTCTGCGGCCAAGTATCTGGCCTCCCAGAGCTTCGTGATGTCCTCCTCCGTAACGGAGGAGGCCATCCACTTGCCTCCCGCTCCGGACATGTTTGCAATGGCTTTCCGGAGAAGGTGAGAACTTGGGCGCTGGAGCTCGAGCGTGCAAGAATGGATGAGCGAAGGAAGAAGAAGGCGTGGGTGAAAAAGGAGAATCCCTATCTCTTTATAAAGGCGGTAGAAACTGTGCGCCTTCCCACTTGCCCGTAAAATCGCTTATTCCCCAAGCGCCGTGATTGATGGCGCGGTTGGGTTACCCACACCCGTATTGATGAGAATCCTGTGATAAGGGGACACGATCTCTGCTTCGACAAGACGTGCCAAGGAAACCACCTCGCAATACGTGCAGTAGCTGGTTTTGAAAAACGGTTCGAATAATGACCGGGCCGTGGCGTGATGTCACGCTATGAAAAGTTGTCCGCAGATTAGATTTGTCGAATATTGTGCTCTCTACGGTGGTATATGGAAATTATTTTGTAGAGCCGGACACGATCCTCGTGTTCAAAACCTTCTATGGAGTATTCAGAGAAGGAACCCGCCTTGCAATGCCGAAGAAGATCTGCGCGCCGGACTCATCATCATTGAAGCCTGATTCAGGGGCTACTGAGGGAGTCCTAGATTAGGGGGTCCTCGGACAGCCGGACTATATACTTTGGTCGGACTGTTGGACTATGAAGATACAAGATTGAAGACTTCGTCCCGTGTCCGAGTGGGACTCTCCTTTGTGTGGAAGGCAAGCTTGGCAATTCGAATATGTAGATCTCCTTCTCAGAATCGACTCATGTAACCTAGCCCTCCGGTGTCTATATAAACCGGAGGGTTTAGTCCATAGGACAACATCAATCATAATCATAGGCTAGCTTCTAGGGTTTAGCCTCTACGATCTCGTGGTAGATCAACTCTTGTAATACTCATATCATCAAGATCAATCAAGCAGGAAGTAGGGTATTACCTCCATCGAGAGGGCCCGAACCTGGGTAAACATCGTGTCCCCCGCCTCCTGTTACCATTAGCCTTAGATGCATAGTTTGGGACCCCCTACCCGAGATCGCCGGTTTTGACACCGACACCACCCCCTGACATTTCATACGCTAGTAGCCGTTTCGCCCCGAGGCAACCCTGCCGGGCAAATGCGCTACGACCACCACCATTTTTCCACCATCAATCCACCAAAGCAGGAGTAGGGTTTTACGCCTCACGGCAGCCCGAACCTGGGTAAAATTGCCCATGTGATTTCTGCCATGCTTCCCCACGCTCCTCTGCTCTTTGTGCAATGTGCCATCCCCCCGCCGAACCAGCAAGGGACCCTTGGTCCCATAGGTGGTAGTGATTTTCCGCGACAACAGTTAAGTTCAGAGATGAGTGACTGATGTATTTTATATCTAGCACTTTGTGGTTATGTATTTTACGTCATCTATTGGAGATGTTATTAGAATTCCACTCAGGTTAACATTGTGTCTCTTGTCCTGCTTAAGCCTCGCCGTCGTACAACTCACCGTAGCTGCTCCAACGATGAAACCCTCCATCACAGTGGAGCAGTACCCCGGGCTCCATCTCCAGGTGCCTAAGATCTTCTTCCCCTCCTCCGATAGCCAAATCACCTGGAGCATCCTCACCGACCAACCCAATCACACTGAGATCGACATGGCTTCGCCAAAGAGGTTGTACACTCGTTGCATCTCTTTTTTACTCTACATGTTATATATATTGTCCACTGAGCACACGTAGTAATGTGAAATATGATTAGTTTCTCCTACTATATGACAAGAAGTGAGGTACCAGGCAACTTAGCTATCCGTGATGGACTCTCTTGAACGCCATCATTATTTATCTCTGCGTGTTTGGGGCTGTGCATTTGTAGATGGGCCTCGGAGTTGAGCTAGTAGGGCAGTGGCCTGGGTCCAAAGTAGTAGAAGTATCACAAAAACATTTTTTGAGTGTAGGCTTTTCCCTACTCAAGCCTGCTGATACGTCCAATTTGCATCATGCTTTGATATTGATATTTATTGCATTATGGGCTGTTATTACACATTATGTCACAGTAATTATGCCTTTTCTCTCTTATTTTACAAGGTTTACATGAAGAGGGAGAATGCCGGCAGCTGGAATTCTGGGCTGGAAAAGGAAAAAATATTAGAGACATATTCTGCACAACTCCAAAAGTCCAGAAACTTCACGGAGGCACGTTTTGGAATTAATAAAAGTACTGGCAAAAGAATCAACCAGAGGGGGCCCACACCCTGGCCACGAGGGTGGGGGCGCGCCCCCCTGTCTCGTGGGCCCCCTGGCAGGCCTTTGGTGCCCATCTTTTGCTATATGAAGTCTTTCGCCCTGGAAAATAATCAGAAGGAAGCTTTCGGGACGAAGCACCACCTTCTCGAGGCGGAACCTTGGCGAAACCAATCTAGGGCTCCGGTGGAGCTGTTCTGCCGGGGAAATATCCCTCTGAGAGGGGGAAATTGTAACCATCGTCATCACCATCGATCCTCTCATCGGGAGGGGGTTAATCTCCATCAACATCTTCACCATCACCATCTCCTCTCAAACCCTAGTTCATCTCTTGTATCCGATCTTTGTCTCAAAACCTCAGATTGGTACCTGTGGGTTGCTAGTAGTGTTGATTACTCCTTGTAGTTGATGCTAGTTGGTTTATTCGGTGGAGGATTATATGTTCAGATCCTTAATGCATATTAATACCCATCTGATTATGAACATGAATATGATTTGTGAGTAGTTACGTTTGTTCCTGAGGACATGGGGGAAGTCTTGCTATATGTAGTCATGTGAATTTGGTATTCGTTCGATATTTTTATAAGATGTATGTTGTCTTTCCTCTAGTGGTGTTATTTGAACGTCGACTACATGAAACTTCACCATTATTTGGGCCTAGGGGAAGGCATTGGGAAGTAATAAGTAGATGATGGGTTGCTAGAGTGACAGAAGCTTAAACCCTAGTTTATGTGTTGCTCTGTAAGGGGCTGATTTGGATCCATATGTTTCATGCTATGGTTAGGTTTACCTTAATTCTTCTTTCGTAGTTGCGGATGCTTGCGAGAGTAGTTAATCATAAGTGCAATGCTTGTCCAAGGAAGGGCAGCACCCAAGCACCGGTCCACCCACATATCAAATTATCAAAGTAACGAACGTGAACCATATGAGCGTCATGAAAACTAGCTTGACGATAATTCCCATGTGTCCTTGGGAGCATTTTCCTTTATATAAGAGTTTGTCTAGGCTTGTCATTTGCTACAAAAAGGATTGGGCCACCTTGCTGCACCTTATTTACTTTTATTGCTTGTTACCCGTTACAAATTGCCTTATCACAAAACTATATATTACCGATAATTTCAGTGCTTGCAGAGAATACCTTACTGAAAACCGCTTGTCATTTCCTTCTGCTCCTTGTTGGGTTCGACACTCTTACTTATTGAAATGACTACGATAGATCCCCTATACTTGTGGGTCATCAAGACTCTTTACTGGGGCCGTTGTCTGGGAGTGAAGCGCCTTTGGTAAGTGGAAATTTGTAAGGAAAATTTTATATAGTGTGCTGAAATTTACTGTCACTTGTTACTATAGAAAGTAATCCTTTGAGGGGATTGTTCGGGGTATCTTCACCCCGAACAATAGAGCAAAGAGTTGCTCCTCAACCTACTGAATCTACTGAAAATGTTTACTTTGAAATTCCTTTGGGTATGATAGAGAAACTGCTAGCTAATCCCTTTACAGGAGATGGAACATTGCATCCCGATTTGCGCCTAATCTATTGAAGGAAATATACCCTAGAGACAATAATAAAGTTATTATTTATTTCCTTATTTCATGATAAATGTTTATTATTCATGCTAGAATTGTATTAACCAGAAAGATAATACATGTGTGAATACATAGACAAACATAGTGTCACTAGTATGCCTCTACTTGACTATCTCGTTGAATCAAAGATGGTTAGGTTTCCTAGCCATAGACATGAGTTTTCATTTTATTAACGGGATCACATCATTAGAGAATGATGTGATTGACTTGACCCATTCCGTTAGCTTAGCACTTGATCATTTAGTATGTTGCTATTGCTTTCTTAATGACTTATACATGTTCCTATGACTATGAGATTATGCAACTCCTGTTTACCGGAGGAACACTTTGTGTGCTACCAAACATCACAACGTAACTAGGTGATTATAAAGGTGCTCTACAGGTGTCTCCGAAGGTACTTGTTGAGTTGGCGTATTTCGAGATTAGGATTTGTCACTCCGATTGTCGGAGAGGTATCTCTGGGCCCTCTCGGTAATGCACATCACTGTAAGCCTTGCAAGCAATGTGACTAATGAGTTAGTTGCAGGATGATGTACTGCGGAACGAGTAAAGAGACATGCCGGTAATGAGATTGAGCTAGGTATTGAGATATCGATGATCGAATCTCGGGCAAGTAACATACCGATGACAAAGGGAACAACGTATGTTGTTATGCGGTTTGACCGATAAATATCTTTGTAGAATATGTGGGAGCCAATATGAGCATCCAGGTTCCGCTATTGGTTATTGACCGGAAACGTGTCTCGGTCATGTCTACATAGTTCTCGAACCCGTAGGGTCCGCACGCTTAACGTTCGATGACGATTTATATTATGAGTTATGTGTTTTGATGTACCGAAGGTAGTTCAGAGTCCCGGATGAGATCGGGGACATGACGAGGAGTCTCGAAATGGTCGAGACGTAAAGATCGATATATTGGACGACTATATTCGGACATCAGAAAGGTTCTGAGTTATTCGGGTATTTATCGGAGTACCGGAGAGTTACGGGAATTCGCCGGGGAGTATATGGGCCTTATTGGGCTTTAAGGGAGAGAGAGAGAGAGGCAGGTCGCGTGCCCCCCAAGGCCTAGTCTGAATTGGACTAGGGGGAGGGGCGGCGCCCCCTCCTTCCTTCTCTTCTCTCTTCCCTTTCCTTGACTCCTACTCCTACTACATGGAAGGGGGGAATCCTACTCCCGGTGGGAGTAGGAGTCCCCAGGGCGCGCCATAGAGAGGGTCGGCCCCTCCCCTCATCCACTCCTTTATATACGGGGAGGGGGGCACCCCATAGACACAAGTTGATCAGTTGATCTCTCCCAGCCGTATGCGGTGCCCCCCTCCACCATATTCCACCTCAGTAATATCATAGCGGTGCTTAGGCGAAGCCCTGCATCGGTAGCATCATGAACACCATCATCACGCCGTCGTGCTGACGGAACTCTCCCACAAAGCTCTGCTGGATCAGAGTTCGTGGGATGTCATCAAGCTGAACGTGTGCTGAACTCGGAGGTGTCGTACGTTCGGTACTTCGATCGGTCGGATCATGAAGACGTACGACTACATCAACCGCATCGTGCTAACGCTTTCGCTTTCAGTCTACGAGGGTATGTGGACAACACTCTCCGCTCTCTTTGATATGCATCACCATGATCTTGCGAGTGCGTAGGAAACTTTTTGAAATTACTATGTTCCCCAACATCTATGTGGATGAAGTTTGTGGATTATTTAAGCTTGCAGGTATGCCCAAGGATGTTATCAAGAAAGAGGTCTTACCTTTATCTTTGAAGGGAGAGTCATTGACATGGTTTAGGCTATGTTATGATATGGGATCATGGAACTACAATCGATTGAAATTTTAATTTCATCAGAAGTTTTATCCTATGCATCAGGTTCATCGTGATCATAATTATATATATAATTTTTGGCCTCGCGAAGGAGAAAGCATCGCTTAAGCTTGGGGGAGGCTTAAGTCAATGTTATATTCATGCCCCAATCATGATCTCTCAAGAGAAATTATTATTCAAAAAATTTATGCTCGGCTTTCTCTCAACAATCGCTCCATGCTCGATACTTCTTGTATTGGTTCTTTTATGATGAAGATTATTGAATTCAGATGGGATTTATTGGAAAGAATTAAACGCAACTCTGAAGATTGGGATCTCGACAAAGGTAAGGAGTCAGGTATGACACCTAAGTTTGATTGTGTTAAATCTTTTATGGATACCGATGTTTTCCATGAATTTAGCACTAAATATGGACTTGACTCTGAGATAGTAGCTTCTTTCTGTAAATCATTTGCTACTCATATCGATCTCCCTAAGGAGAAGTGGTTTAAATATCATCCTCCCATTGAAGTAAAAGTAGTTGAACCTATTAAAGTTGAATAAAATACTATCACTTATAATGTTGATCCTATTGTTCCTACCCCTTATATTGAGAAACCACCTTTCCCTGTTAGAATAAAGGATCATGCTAAAGCTTCAACTGTGGTTCGTAAGAGTAATACTAGAACACCTACACCCCCTGAGCAAATTAAAGTTGAACCTAGTATTGCTATGGTTAAAGATCTCTTGGCCGATAATATCGATGGGCATGTTATTTACTTCTGTGATGAAGCTGCTAGAATTGCTAGACCCGATACTAAAAATAAACATAGACCTGTTGTAGGCATGCCTGTTGTTTTCGTTAAAATAGGAGATCATTGCTATCATGGCTTTTGTGATATGGGTGCTAGTGCGAGTGCAGTACCTCATTCTTTATACGAATAAATTATGCATGATATTGCACCTGCTGAGTTAGAAGGTATTGATATTACAATTAAGCTTGCCAATAGAGATACTATTTCACCACTTGGGATTGTTAGAGATGTTGAAGTCTTGTGTGGGAAAGTTAAATATCCTGCTGATTTTCTTGTTCTTGGTTCCCCACAAGATGACTTTTGTCCCATTATATATGGTAGACCCTTCTTGAATACTGTTAATGCTAGGATAGATTGCGAAAAGGATATTGTTACGATTGGGTTAGGGGATATGTCTCATGACTTTAACTTTGCTAAATTTCGTAGACAACCCCATGATAAAGAATCGGTAATATTAGTAGACGTCAAGAAATGCCTATGGAACTTCTTTTCATGATTGCTTGAGCAACCTTGATCGAGTTTTGCAGAGATGCGAAGAAACTAATCTTGTCTTGAATTGGGAGAAATGCCACTTTATGGTTAATGAAGGTATTGTCTTGGGGCATAAAATTTCTGAAAGAGGTATTGAGGTTGATAAAGCTAAAGTTGACGCTATTGAAAAGATGCCATGTCCCAAGGACATTAAAGTTATAAGAAGCTTCCTTGGTCATGCCGGTTTTTATAGGAGGTTCATTAAAGACTTCTCTAAAATTTCTAGGCCTCTAACTAACCTCTTACAAAAATATATTCCTTTTGTCTTTGATGATGATTGTGTAGAAGCATATGAAATACTTAAGAAAGCTTTCATTTCTGCACCTATTGTTCAGCCACCTGATTGGAATTTACCCTTTGAAATTATGTGTGATGCTAGTGATTATGTTGTAGGTGCTGTTCTAGGACAAAGAGTTGATAAGAAACTAAATGTTATCCAATATGCTAGTAAAACTCTAGACAGTGCCCAGAGAAATTATGCTACTACTGAAAAAGAATTTTTAGCAGTTGTATTTTCTTGTGATAAGTTCAGACCTTACATTGTTGACTCTAAAGTAATCGTTCACACTGATCATGCTGCTATTAAATATCTTATGGAAAAGAAAGATGCTAAACCTAGATGGGTTCTCTTACTACAAGAATTTGATTCACATATTATTGATAGAAAGGGAGCTGAGAACCCCGTTGCAGACAACTTGTCTAGGTTAGAAAATGTTCTTGATGACCCACTACCTATTGATGATAGCTTTCCTGATGAACAATTAGCTGTCATAAATGCTTCTCGTACTGCTCCATGGTATGCTGATTATGCTAATTACATTGTTGCCAAATTTATACCACCTAGTTTCACATACCAGTAAAAGAAAAAGTTTTTCTATGATTTAAGACATTACTTCTGGGATGACCCACACCTTTATAAAGAAGTAGTAGATGGTGTTATTAGACGTTGTGTACCTGAGCATGAACAGGAACAGATCCTATGCAAGTGTCACTCCGAGGCTTATGGAGGACACCACACTGGAGATAGAACTACACATAAGGTATTGCAATCCGGTTTCTATTGACCTACTCTCTTCAAAGATGCCCGTAAGTTTGTCTTGTCTTGTGATGAATGTCAAAGAATCGGTAATATTAGTAGACGTCAAGAAATGCCTATGAATTATTCACTTGTTATTGAACCATTTGATGTTTGGGGCTTTGATTATATGGGACCGTTCCCTTCCTCTAATGGGTATACACATATTTTAGTTGCTGTTGATTACGTTACTAAGTGGGTAGAAGCTATTCCAACTAGTAGTGCTGATCATAACACCTCTATTAAGATGCTCAAAGAAGTTATTGTTTTGAGGTTTGGAGTCCCTAGATACTTAATGACTGATGGTGGTTCACATTTTATTCATGGTGCTTTCCGTAAAATGCTTGCTAAATATGATGTTAATCATAGAATTGCATCTCCATATCACCCACAGTCTAGTGGCCAAGTAGAACTGAGTAATAGAGAGCTCAAATTAATTTTGCAAAAGACTGTTAATAGATCTAGAAAGAACTGGTCCAAGAAACTTGATGATGCATTATGGGCCTATAGAACTGCATATAAAAATCCTATGGGTATGTCTCCTTATAAAATGTTTTACAGAAAAGCTTGTCACTTACCTCTCGAACTAGAACATAAGGCGTATTGGGCCATTAAAGAGATCAATTATTATTTCAAACTTGCCGGTGAGAAGAGCCTATTTGACATTAGCTCACTTAATGAATGGAGAATTCAATCCTATGAGAATGCCAAATTGTTTAAAGAAAAAGTCAAACGATGGCATGACAAAAGGATACAAAAGTGTGAGTTTAATGTAGGTGATTACGTTTTGCTATACAACTCTCGTTTAAGATTTTTTGCAGGAAAACTTCTCTCTAAATGGGAAGGCCCTTATGTTATCGAGGAGGTCTATCGTTTCGGTGCCATAAAAATCAACAACTTCGAAGGCACAAATCCGAAGGTGGTGAACGGTCAAAGGATCAAACATTATATCTCAGGTAATCCCATAAATGTTGAAACCAATGTTATTGAAACCGTAACCCCCGAGGAATACATAAGGGACATTTTCCAGAACGTTTTAGACTCCGAAAAGGAATGGGTATGTGGTACGGTAAGTAAACCGATTCCAAAACAGTTCTAATAGCAATTTTTCTCCGTTTTGGAATATTTAAAAAATTAGGAAAATAAGAAGCAGTCCAAAAGAGACTCGAGGCATCCACGAGGGTGGAGGGCGCGCCCTACCCCCTGGGCACGCCCCCTGCCTCGTGGGTACCTCGTGTGCTCTGCGGACTCCATTTTCTTGCACGATACTTCGTTTGGTTGGTAAAAATTAATTATATAATCTCCTGAAGGATTTGACCACTGTATCTCGCAAATATCCTCTGTTTTTGCTTTGAATTGTTTCTGCCGCAGATTAGAGTAGGATGTCTTCTCAAGAGTCAGTCGGGGAGAGTCATGTGTCTCATCCGACACCGGGACCAGGAGGAAACATCGATGCTGACCACTTTGGGCCATCAACGGAGGAAGAGATGGAGGCCGACTTGAAGAGGATAGATGCCATGGAGGAGGATCAAGAAGTTACTTCTCATTTCTGAGCCGAATTCACGATGGGGGAACTACAGAGCTCAGCTATTCCAAACTTGGTCATCCCTTCCAATGTTAGATTTCTTTCCTATGAGAAAAAGAGTGTTACTTGTTCTCCCGCAGCTATGCAACATCCTTGGGTGAAAGGAGCTCTAGCCGTCACGGGTAAGCTCCGTAAGGAAATAATGGACCTCAGGCAGCAAGTCAATAAGCTCGAGGAAGAGAATCGTATCCTGAGAGGCATCATCACCAAGAATATCACATCACCACCTCCGAAGAAAGAGACATAATCACATGGGTATGGGCACTCCCCTTGGCAACTGCCAAGCTTGGGGGAGGTGCCCCGGTATCGCATCACCATCACACTCCTATCTTTACGTTTTTCTTAGTTCGATCCTTTTGGTAATATTTTGATTTAATAGAATAAAGTTTTAGTGTGATCTAGTTGTGAGCTTTGCTTTATGATCCTTCTATGTAATTGAGTCCTTGAGCTATATATAATAGAGATTAGTCTTGAGTCGAGGGCTTGGTTATCTTGCTGTGATCTTGAGGGAATAATTAGAAAAAAGAAAGAATAAAAAGAATTAAAGAGATCATATTGATCTTATAGAGAGTAATGACTTCACATATAAAGAGTATGATGAATAAAGATTGTTGAGAGTTGACAAAGATAGTTTTGGTCATGGTTGCAATTAATAGGAAGTAATAAAGAAAGAGAGGTTTTCACATATAAATATACTATCTTGGACATCATTTATGACTGTGAGCACTCACTAAAATATGACATGCTAAAAAGTTGATGTTGGACAAGGAAGACAACGTAATGGGTTATATTTTCTTATATCCGAAATAAAGTATATTGTCATGGATCATCCAACATGTTGAGCTTGCCTTTCCCCCTCATGCTAGCCAAATTCTTTGCACCAAGTAGAGATACTACTTGTGCTTCCAAATATCCTTAAACCCAGTTTGCCATGAGAGTCCACCATATCTACCTATGGATTGAGTAAGATCCTTCAAGTAAGTTGTCATTGTTACAAGCAATAAAAACTGCTCTTTAAATATGTATGATTTATTAGTGTGGAGAAAATAAGCTTTATACGATCTTGTGATATGGAAGTATTAAAAGCAACAGACTGCATAATAAAGGTCCATATCACAAGTGGCAATATAAAGTGACGTTCTTTCGTATTAAGATTTTGTGCATCCAACCATAAAAGCACATGACAACATCTGCTTCCATCTGCGAACGACCTATCTTTTATTTTTGTCTTATGCCTTATGCAAGAGTCATGGTGATCTTCACCTTTCTTTTTTACATTTTATCCTTTGGCAAGCACATTGTGTTGGAAAGATCCTGATACATATATCCAATTAGATGTAAGTCATCATGAACTATTATTGTTGACATTACCCTTGAGGTAAAAAGTTGGGAGGCAACACTATAAGCCCCTATCTTTCTCTGTGTCTGATTAGAACTCCATACCCATAAGTATTGCATGAGTGTTAGCAATGGTGAAAGACTAAATGATAGTTGAGTATGTGGACTTGCTGAAAAGCTCTTATATTGACTCTTTCCCATGTTATGATAAATTGCAATTGCTTCAATGACAGAGATTATAGTTTGTTAGTTTTCAATGAAGTTTCTGATTCATACTTAACACTGTGAGTAGATTGTTACTGTAACATAAGAAGTCATATATATATATATATATATATATATATATATATATATTTTCAACAATGATCATGATGCCCTCAAGTCCGTATTTTATTTTATAGACACCTCCATCTCTAAAACATGTGGACGTTTTTTTCGATTTTGGCTTCCGCTTGAGGACAAGCGAGGTCTAAGCTTGAGGGAGTTGATACGTCCATTTTGCATCATGCTTTGATATTGATATTTATTGCATTATGGACTGTTATTACACATTATGTCACAATACTTATGCCTTTTCTCTCTTTTTTTACAAGGTTTACATGAAGAGGGAGAATGCCGGCAGCTAGAATTCTGGGCTGGAAAAGGAGCAAATATTAGAGACCTATTCTGCACAACTCCAAAAGTCCTGAAACTTCATGGAGCACGTTTTGGAATTGGTAAAAATACTGGCGAAAGAATCAACCAGAGGGGGCCCACACCCTGGCCACGAGGGTGGGGAGTGCGCCCTACCCCCCTGGGCGCGCCCCCTGTCTTGTGGGCCCCCTGGCAGGCCTCTGGTGCCTATCTTTTGCTATATGAAGTCTTTCGCCCTGAAAAAGATTAGAAGGAAGCTTTCGGGACGAAGCGCCGCCGTCTCGAGGCGGAACCTTGGCGGAACCAATCTAGGGCTCCGGCGGAGCTGTTCTGCCGGGGAAATATCCCTCCGGGAGGGGGAAATCATCACCATCATCATCACCATCGATCCTCTCATCGGGAGGGGGTCAATCTCCATCAACATCTTCACTAGCACCATCTCCCCTCAAACCCTAGTTCATCTTTTGTATCCGATCTTTGTCTCAAAACCTCAGATTGGTACCTGTGGGTTGCTAGTAGTGTTGATTACTCCTTGTAGTTGATGCTAGTTGGTTTATTCGGTGGAAGATTATATGTTCAGATCCTTAATGCATATTAATACCCCTCTAATTATGAACATCAATATGATTTGTGAGTAGTTACGTTTGTTCCTGAGGACATGGGAGAAGTCTTGCTATAAGTAGTCATGTGAATTTGGTATTCGTTCGATATTTTGATAAGATGTATGTTGTCTTTCCTCTAGTGGTGTTATATGAACGTCGACTACATGATACTTCACCATTATTTGGGCCTAGGGGAAGGCATTGGGAAGTAATAAGTAGATGATGGGTTGCTAGAGTGACAGAAGCTTAAACCCTAGTTTATGCATTGCTTCGTAAGGGGCTGATTTGGATCCATATGTTTCATGCTATGGTTAGGTTTACCTTAATTCTTCTTTCATAGTTGCGGGTGCTTGCGAGAGTAGTTAATCATAAGTGGGATGCTTGTCCAAGGAAGGGCAGAACCCAAGCACGGGTCCACCCACATATCAAATTATCAAAGTAACGAACGCGAATCATATGAGCATGATGAAAACTAGCTTGGCGATAATTCCCATGTGTCCTCGGGAGCGTTTTCCTTTATATAAGAGTTTGTCCAGGCTTGTCCTTTGCTACAAAAAGGATTGGTCCACCTTGCTGCACCTTATTTACTTTTATTGCTTGTTACCCGTTACAAATTACCTTATCACAAAACTATCTGTTACGGATAATTTCAGTGCTTGGAGAGAATACCTTACTGAAAATCGCTTATCATTTCCTTCTGCTCCTCGTTGGGTTCGACACTCTTACTTATCGAAAGGACTACGATAGATCCCATATACTTGTGGGTCATCACCTGCCTACTAGAATCGCCAGTGCTTGAAAGGAAAAGTGAAGGAGAAACATAGGAATTGGAAAGTTTCCTATGGTACTACTATTCATGCATTTGGTTCAAAGGAATGTAGCAAAGGAAAACGGTAGGGTTTGTTCCTTTAGTGTCTCCTTGAAAGAAAAACCGTAGGAATTTTAATATCCACTTGTCCTCCTTTTCAAATTCCTATTCATGAAGCACAAGACTAAGAGATAGTAGCATAATAGCATTATAACTGTACATTTTCTTGTGGTTTGACTTAATCTCACCATGCTTCTTTGCATCATGTGATCTTCCAATTCTTGTGAACCAAACACCCAGATTGGCAGAAATCCTGTGTTTTTAAATTCTCTGTTTTGCACGTGCATTCCTATCCTACTACTTGGTATTTCCTATCCCTGTGTTGTTAGAATCCTCCAATTGAAACGAGCCCTTACAGAATTACTTCTCTTACAGATAGTTGTCAAAGAAAACCTCGTGTGGTTTGTACCGCTCCTACTGCGACGTCGTCCACCCCAGCTCAGCTGCTCCAACGACAGAAGGGTCCACCATAGCAGGGACCCAGCCTCCAAACCGTCTTTTGCCGCCTCAGATCTTCTTCCCCGCCGTCGGCAGCCAGGACTACTGCATTACCATCATCAACCGAGCAGATGACCTCAAGGACTACACGGGTCTGCAAGAGAGGTCGCACTCTTTCGGTTCGGCTTATGTTATGCATCGCTTAATATTATATGCTACTTTATCGTCCTTTTCACCGATTAGACTCTAAGTCAACTCCAAACTAATGCTCAAACTTGAGTTTTTAAATGGTTGTGGGGTACATATCGGGGCCGCAATCCATAGTATCTATCTACTATTTGGTTAATATTTGGTGTCTAATATGAGTTTCATGTTGTGTGGGAAACAAACAGTAAAGAAGCCATTATCTGTATTTTTAACTGAAGCCATTATCTGCCTGCTATCATTGGTTTTGGGTCTATCCACAGGTTGCTACCATCACTCTGGATTTCTACATGCACTCCTTACATAATATCACTATGTTTTATTCCTACGCATGTCAGTTATTGTACACAATGGAACTGGACATGTAGAGCAAAAGAGATGAGCCTTGTGTGGCAATAAAATTTCTTGCAGACGTCGCTCCATGGTGGGCGCAAAGGCAGCCCCCCTCCACCCATTTTGGATTGTAATCAAGAGGAATATAGTTATTCTGAGGGGGATTCAATAGGATAAGAATACTCCTATTTACCCCCTGAGGTCTTCGCTCTAACTTGGCATGCTGATGTTGGTAATATCATGCATATGGTGCCTTGCATTGCTTGCTTTATACATCAAATATGTCATCTGGTTAGTTTAGACATGCTTTGTGTGAATGCCATCTGCTTAGTTTCTTTATCATATATGTGAATTATGCAACGCCATCTTGTTTAGTCAGGCATCATATATGTGAATTTTGCAATGCCATCCCGCTTAGCCAGTCATCTTATATGTGAATTATATCATGCCATCCTTTTTTCATTACGTATTACATTTGTCAACAATGTTTGTACATTCATCTACTCTTCGTGTGCATCAGCCATTTGACACGGTGATGGAAAATTCTGGAGAGAAAACAAGGTCTTCAAAGCAGACTATGCTATCTGACGAAGCGCATATCTCGCTGGTTACGGATAGCTCCTCAAAGGACGATTCAGAGATAGATGACCAGTCGTATCCCCGAGGTGTATGTTCTAACTTGGCAGGGTTTTGTTGCTCATATCGTGCGTATGGTGTCTTGCATTGCTATGTCATTTGCTTAGATTAGACATGCTTTGTGTGAATGCCACCTATTTAGTGTCTAATTACCATATATGTGAATTACGCAATACCATCTTATTGCAAGACATTATATATGTGAATTATGCAATGCTATATTGTTGCAAGGCATTATATATGTGAACTATGCAATGCCATGTTGTTTCGCCAATCATCATATATGTGAATTATATCGTGCTATCCTTTTTTTGTACTATGTGTTCCATTTGTCGACAATCTTTGTATATTCAACTACTCTTCCTGTGCATCAGCCATTTGAAGCGGTGATGTAAGTATCTAGAGTGAAAACAAGGTATTCAGATCAAACAATGCTACCTGCTGAATCAGACATCTTGCTGGTTACAGATAGCTCCTTAGAGGAGGATTCAAAGACAAATGACCAGTCCTATTTCCCCCCTGAGGTTTATGCTCAAACTTGGCAGGGTTATATTACTCATGTCATGCATGTTGTCTTGCATTGCTTAGTTTTTACATCATATATAGGATTGCCATCTGCTTACTTACTTAGTATATAAATCATATATTTGAAGTATATCATGCCATCATGTTTACATAGACAGCATCTATATGAATTATGGCGTGCCAACCCATTTAATAAAGACATCATATAGTTATATCATCTCATCATGTCTAGTGTTTACAGTCATCATATTTTGAATTATGTCATTCCATCTGTGAATTATATCATGCTATCATGCTTCCATAGGCGGAATGTATGTGAATTATGGCATGCGAACCTATTTAATAATTACATTATATAGTTATATCATGTCATCATGTTTACATAGTCATCATATTTTAAACTATGTCTTTCCATCCTTTTTAGTTAGCCATCATATATGTGAAATTGTGTCATGCTATCCTGTTTAGTTAGCCATCATATGTGTGAAACTGTGTCATGCTATCCTGTTTGGTTAGACAAGATAAATGTGAATTATTTCATGCCCTCTTTTATTCCCCACTATCCATTGCACCTGTCTATCATACAATGTTTGTACATTCAATTACTTTTCTTGTTTATCAGCCATTTGAATTGGAGAGGGTGATGGCAGTATCTAAGGGAGTAACAACACGGTCTTCAGAAAAGATAGTGCTACCAGTCGATGTAGATAGAACCATGGTTGTACTTTCCCAAGAACCAGCTGTCGTGGTACTAAGACTGACAGTAGAATAGGGGGGTAGGTATGGAGAGGCAAGATACTAGCTATGGAGTAGTTGTATACGCAAGAGATTTACGAGTTCAGGCCCTTCTCGGAGGAAGTAATGCCCTACGCCTCGGGCCCGGAGGCGGTCGACTGGATTATATGCGTATGAGTTATAGGGGTGCGAACCCTTCTGCCCGTGGAGGGGGGTGGCTTATATAGAGTGCGCCAGGACCCCAACCAGCCCACGTAGCGGAGGGTTCAATGTACATAAAGGCCTGGCATTACAGGTAACGCCCTACATAAAGTGCTATCATGGTCATAAAGACTACTTAATAATAGACTGTTTGGGTGCAGAATGACCTTAGACCTCTTGGTGGTCGAGTGAGTCTTCATGGTTGAGTGTCTTCGAGTCTGTCGAGTGGAATCCTTCCAGGTCGACTGGAAGGTGGTTTCTTATAAAGATGTCCTTGGGGAGGGTATCTTGGACAGGTCCATGACCCTACCCTAGGTACATGACTAGGGCTGGACTAACGAGCTACTCGGCTCATTAAGACTCGTCTTGTTAAGGCACGTGATCGTTAAGGCTCAGATCGTTAAGCTCGTTAAGGATAACGAGATAAATATAAAGATTGGCTCGGTTCGTTCTATGTTCGCGAGCAGCTTGTTAGGAAAATGCATCAGTAAACAGGACATATAATTACAAACATACACAGGTCCATCCAGTATGATTCAATAAATCATGAATATGAGAAGACGGGAAAGATGTGAGTGTGGCAAATAGCCTGTCCATAGACTTAGGAGTGATCTAAGTCAACAAAAAATTCTCTATAATGAACAAACTCATGCTACTACCGAGCTTAACGAGTAGCTCATGAAACTCACAATCCCGATCGCTTAACTCGTTAGTGTTAACGAGCAAAAATTGTTGCTCGGCTCGGTTTATTAAGAAAACGAGCCGAGCTCAAACGAGTCGAGCAGCCGAGTGCTCATTAGACTCACCGAGCTTCGAGCTTTTTGTCCAGCCCTATACAAGACTTCATCATTAGCCCCCGAATGGATCAAGGTTTGAGTGAGGAAGGAGTTGATAATCTTTCCGACCTGTTTTTCGTGTTGCGAGTGTGTCTTACTCTGGATCAACGACTTTTAGTGACGGCGTCAACTTCTCTTTCAGTCGCCTTGATCCATTCTTTACATCTGTTGAGTGAACTTTATGAACTTGGAGATTTCCGAGCAACGGATCGGAGGAAATCTGTCGTCTAACAAGTTGCTCTGCTGTTAGCGGATTTAGCGGGATCCGAATTTCGGGAAGTGCACGAAGCGGAGAAGAAGACCGCGGTACTCGGATGGGATAAGGCAAAGACGCCTCTATTTCCGCGCCACCTTTTTTGCCACATATCGCGCTGCTGATCGCTAGGATTCGACGGATCGCCTGGCCTACCAATCGACCACTCGGCGACTTTCATATAAGGCGCGGACGGGTTTTTGAACAAGGCGCCTCATTCCCTCTCCCTCTTCACAAACTTCGCCCACTGCGTTGCTTCCATCTCCGCCTCTATCGCTTCCTTGCGCGCCTCCGCGCGCATTTATGGTGAAGGAGACGACGGCAGCTTTGGAGCGGGCGAAGAAGGTGACGGCGAAGGCAAAGGCGAAGGGTAGAGCGACCAGTCAGGGCGGATCCTCGTCGCGGTCCGGCCTTCCACAAGGCTGGATCCAGGGAGACTGGATCCGCTCGACCATCACCCAGAAGGACCTCGACGAGCTGGCCAATGAGGGACTGATCTCTCATGGGTCAGCAAGGCTTCCGGGGACGGAGTGGCAGCCGCAGCCTTAGGAGGGTGAGTGCGTCCTCTTAGCCACCCATGTTGATCGGGGGTTTTCTCTGCCGCCGAATCTTTTCTTTCGGGGGTTTCTGAACTTCTTTGGGGCACAACTCCATCACTTCTCACCCAACTCCATTGCCTATCTCGCCACTTTCGTGTCTTTGTGCGAAAACTTCTTGGGTTGTCGGTCGCACTGGGGCCTTTTCAAACACATTTTCACCTGTCGCTCTGAGATGGTGAAAAAGGCTAGCTCAAGTGACGAGAAAACCCAAGTCATCCAGATATGTGGGGGTCTTGGGGTTCAGATGAGGAGTAAGAGTGCCTTTCCAGTCAGGACCTTTCCTGAGTCAGTCCGAGGGTGGCAGTCGACCTAGTTCTACTGCCAAGACCAGCCGACGCCAGTCCAGTCGACTGGCCTCCCCCCGTTCTCCATGGACCGAGTGAACAAGCCGTCCTCTCTGAAGGTGCTTCCGGAGGAGAAGGCCCAAGTTAGGATGCCGATGGAGCGTGTAGTCCAGCTCATTCGCGACGGAGTGACTGGCATGGATCTTCTGGAGGCTTTCCTTCGACGGCACATCCAGCCACTTCAATATCGGGGCCATCCGATGTGGTTGTACTCTGGTACTGAAGACACCACTCGGGTCCACCCAGAGGAGGTCGATGATGCCACTCTGGAGAGGTGGATGACTGCCATCACAGGGAACAAAGATAATCCCCGTGGAGCCAGGAGGATCCCGCCACTCGACCAGTCATACAAACCAGACAAGGTCTGACCACATTTCTCTGACTGTGACTCTGTTTCTTTCATTCTGCTTTGTTACCATTCGGTCAACTGACTATTTGTCTTGTTCATTGTCTTCCAGATCACTACCGAGATGTATTCGATGCCCAACGGGGCGCAAGAACAGACTGAGGAGGAGGAGGGGAGCGGAGGTGAAAGTCAAGAAGAGTGGGAATCCGATGGTGACGAGGATGATGAAGAAGCTGGCTCTGACGAGGAAGAGGAGGAGGAAGTCTAGCCTCCCCGTACCGAGAAACGATCCAAGCTCGTCCATGACCCTGCAGTCGAGCGTGGCAAGGGGGTTGTGCCTGCTGGGCAGTCGATCAAACGTCCTCGGACGACCTCACCAGTGCCGACTGAGAAAGCGCCAAAGCAACCCCGAGCGGCATCATCAAAGCCGACGAAGGCCCTGCCGAAGATGAAGATGGTGATTCCCACTATTTCCGGGTAATGGCATAACTTGTGTTTTCTTATTTCACATGGATTTACTCTTGGTCGATTCGTTCGCTGACCGACTGATTCTTGAAACCGCAGTGCTGCTACTTCTGAGACCTCGATCAGACATGAAGATCAAGAAATGGAGGATGTTGCCACTTCCAACCCTGGTATGATCCATGTAGTTTCGCTTTCAGTCGATAGGATCTTCATCTTTAACTTTTGAATTCTTTCTGTAGCTCCACCCAATATCATCATTGATCTCCCTGATGATGACGATGAGGAGCCATTGAGGCAGAGGAGGAACAGAAGGCGCTCACGGCAAGATCGCCAGTCGACAAGACTGATGCGCTGGTTTCGAGGGGGGCAACGCCACTCGGACTACTGTGTCCTTTGCCATGCCGCTGACGAGTGCTCGCCCTCCATCGTCAAGTGCATATCTGCCTTCTCTTTTTTCCACCCATCACGTCCCAGAGGACCAAGCAGGCACTGCTAAAGAAGCCATACGTCAAGCGGGGGTCATGATGGAGCAAGTGAAGGCGATCCGAGACGCCAGTCAAGCGGCTTATGACACAAGTTTAGCTCTTCAGAGCAATGTCCAGGTTAGTTGATCACCGCCTGTCCTGTTAGGATATGATACCTGAAAACTTTTTCTTTTTGAAGATCTTAGTATCTGTACACCCACTGGGTGTGTCGATTGAATATCTGGATTGGTGGGGGCACGCTGAGTGCACCCACTCGGTGTAGTCCCTGAGGCTATGGTGGACTGCTAGCAGTCGACCATAGTCTTTATACTTTGAACTTTTTCTCTTTTGCTTTCTTCACTCGATCTGGTCGAATGGAATCATGGAACCAGTGGGGGCACACTGAGTGCACCCACTGGGTGTAGTCCCCGAGACCATGGTCGATCACGGCAATGACGATGGTCTTAAGAAGCCCTTTTTAGGTTAATCACCGCGCTAGCTATGATTTAGGATCATAACCTTTTTGTCTCTTTCGGTCGACTGATCGAACCGAATCGGTAGAACCAGTGGGGGCACGTTGAGTGCACCCACTGGGTGTAGTCCCCGAGACTATAGTTGAATGTTTTGATTCAGCTGTAGTCTTAGAGATACTACGATCTTTCTCTTAGTCACTCGGAAGTGACCTATCTTTGATGTCTGTCGATTGATCTTTCGCAGAAATCTTGCGAGCTCGTGGCTCGTTATACTGAGTTGGAGAACAAGCACATCCAGCTCAAACTTGATCTGAAGCTTGTCCAGGAGAACTTCACGAAGGCGAAGGAGGAAGCAAAACGTATGTTTGGTGAGAACCTTGATGACTGCCTTTGTTTCTTGTCCACTCCCGAGTCTGATCTCACTGTGATTTAGCAGATAAACTGAGGGATTCTCTGAAGAAGGATCTTGACCTTGCTGAGGCGCAGAAAGCAGCTTCGGAGAAGACCAAACTCGCAAAAGAAAAGCTGGCTTCAATCAGCAAACTTGAAGAGGATAATACCAATCTGAAAGCTGCTCTTTACGCGGCCAACAACGAGGTCAGTCGACTGAAGAATGACAAGATAGCCCTGAGTGACAAGGCCAGCGAATTGGCAGGAAAGAAGAATGATCTGGAGGCTTATCTGGGAGGACTCGCCAAGAAGCTATTCCTCATGCTTGAAGGTAATCTCTTGTATCTAACAGGCTTTTAATTATGGACTTACCACCAAACCGCTTCCTTAACTTTGGGTTGTGTCTCAGAGTTCTCGCTGTAACTTTGAGGAAGAGATCGGTCGATCGAGACGTGCCTAGATCCCATCAACTCTCCAAAGAAGGATGAAGCCGCCATGAACGTGTTCGACTCGAGTCTCGCATTGTCGCTGTGGTCGACTATCTTGCAAGATCAAGGTTGCAACATCGCGCATCGACACAACACTGCCAGAGAAACACTTCAGAGTGACCTTGAGTCTCGATGAATCGATCGAACAAAGTTCCAAGTCGAGTGCAAGAATGGAAGAAGTCTTCGCCAGTGTGGTGTCGATGTTGCTCGCTCTAGTCCGTGTTCACTTTGCAAGGACGCGAGAGGACAAGTCGGCGCCTCTCAAGGTGGCCAATACCAAGAAGCATGACTTCCGATCCTTCATGGAGACCTTCATCGCTGCTGCCACTCGGATCGCAGATGGAATCGACCGACGAGTTTGTTGCCCTTCCAGCCCTCCGGAGGGGTAAAAACTTCTATGCTTGATGCCTTAAATTTGCCTCGGTATGCCGAGTGGTTTTTGTAACCGTAAACTTTAATGTGCTTGGTGCCCGAGCACTTCGATCCGTGAGGACGCTATCTCGAACTTGGGTTTGATGTTGAATATGTTTGCATCCGCCTTGAATCTAACATTGTCCTTCGCCGAATATATGCTAGTGTTTGTGATGCGCTTTGCGGGTAGGGATGAAGCACGATCGCAATCGACTTGTCTCTCGTCATACTTAGGCTGGCACTGGGCTGCAGCTAAGCCCCCGAGTGGAAAGTTTGCTCTCCACTCGGTAGGATTTTCAAAAACTTAGGCGAGCACTGGGCTGCAGCTAAGCCCCGAGTGGGAGGTTTGCTCTCCACTCGGTAGGATTTTCAAAAACTTAGGCGAGCACCGGCTGCAACTAAGCCCCGAGTGGGAGGTCTGCTCTCCACTCGGTAGGATTTTCAAAACTTAGGCGAGCACTGGCTGCAGCTAAGCCCCGAGTGGGAGGTCTGCTCTCCACTGGTAGGATTTTCAAAACTTAGGCGAGCACTGGCTGCAGCTAAGCCCCGAGTGGGAGGTTTCTCTCCACTGTAGGGTTTTTGTATGCACCTCAAGGAGAAGGTAACAATGACCTGCACCTCGCCCTCCTTATGGGTCGCATGTTGTATTTGTGGCGAGCTCGGAAGGAGAAGGTAGCAATGACCAAGACCTCGCCTCCTTATGGAGCGCACGTTGTATTTGTGGCGTAGCTCGGAAGGAGAGGGTAGTAGTCGACCTGCGCCTCGTCCTCCTTGCGGAGCGCACGTTGTATTTGTGGCGTAGCTCGGAAGGAGAAGGTAGCAGTCGACCTGTACCTCGTCCTCCTTGCGGAGCGCACGTTGTATTTGTGGCGTAGCTCGGAAGGAGTGGGTAGCAGTCGACCTGCGCCTTGTCCTCCTTGCGGAGCGCACGTTGTATTTGTGGCGTAGCTCGGAAGGAGAGGGTAGCAATCGACCTGCGCCTCGTCCTCATTGCAGAGCGCACATTGTGTTTGTACTTAGGCGAGCGCTAGGCTGCAGCTAAGCCCCCGAGTGGGAGGCTGGCTCACCACTCGGCAGGATTTTGTTAAACTTAGGCGAGTACTTGGACTGCAGCTAAGCCCCCGAGTGGGAGGCTGGCTCACCACTTGGTAGGATTTTGTTAAACTTAGGCGAGTACTTGGACTGCAGCTAAGCCCCCAAGTGGGAGGCTGGCTCACCACTCGATAGGATTTTGTTAAACTTAGGCGAAACGGATTCGCAGCTAAGCCCCCGAGTGGGAGGCTGGCTCACCACTCGACAAGGATTTTTTTTTACAAACTTAGGCGAAACGGATTCGCAGCTAAGCCACCCACTGGGGGACTACTTTATGTGAACAAAAGTAACAACAATCACTGGGAAAACTATAACACTCTTGTCTTTGATAAACTACAAAAGTAATTTTATTACATCTCATCCGAGTGAATACTTAAGTATAAAAGGGCGGAGCAGCTCCGCTCCAAGCTCGGGGCTCGCTAACTGGTGCTCGACATTGTAAAGGCGGTACGCCTGCCAGGAGAACCTTGGTGACGATGAAGGACCTTCCCAAGTAGGAGCAAGCTAGTGTGGCTTCTCCTGATCCACTCGGAGAACCAAATCTCCTTCTTGGAAGGCTCGAATCTTCACGCTTTTGGCATGGAAGCGACGCAAATCCTGGCGATAAATGGTCGATCGGATCAAGGCCATCTCTTTCTTCTTCTAGAAGGTCGATCGCGTCTGCCGGGCTTGCTCGCTTCACTTTAGTGTAGAGTTCGACTCGGGTGCGTTGTGAAGCAGGTCACTCGGCAAGACTGCTTTAGCTCAGAGACCAAGAAGAACGGAGTTCTCCCAATGACCGATTAGGCGTGGTCCTTAATCCCCAAAGTATCGACGAAGTTCGTCGACCCATGCACCAGCTGCATGCTTGAGATCACAGATCATCGGGGCTTCACCCTTTGAGAATTAAATCGTCATTGCTCGTTACCTCGTCCATTCGACCGATGAGCCATCAAGCATAGTCGACTCGTGTGCCCCGAGACGTGCGTAAGGCTCAATTCCTCGGAATCGAAGTTCGACCCATTATCGCGATGATGCTATGGGGAACTCCATATCGAATATCAACTCCCCGATGAAGCCGAGAGCAAAGGCCGACATCAAGATTCTTGATGGGTTTAGCTCCAATCCACTTAGTGAACTTGTCGATCGCCACCAAAGACATGGGTGAAGCCGCTTCACTGTTCTCGGGTCCAACCATATCCAATCCCCATATAGCAAAAGGCCGACGAGTGGGATGGTCTTCAAGGCCGAGGCGGGCTTGTGTGACATATTGGAGTAAAATTGACATCCTTCACACTTGTCGACTATCTCCTTTGCCATTTCATTTGCTCTTGGCCAAGAAATCCGCCGGTATGCTTTAGCCACGATGGTCCTAGAAGACGATGATGGCCACAGTCCCCGAGTGGATATCGCAAGGATTATTCGACCTTCTTCCGGTGTTATACACTTCGCCGACTCGACAAGGCTTTCTCGCATAACCGTCCCTTTATTACGGTAAAGGCCTTAGATCGGGCGACGATCTGTTGAGCCTCTTCTTCATCCTCTGGGAGCTCTTTCCTTAAGATATACGCGATGTACGGCATCGTCCAATCGGGAGTGATGACCAACGCTTCCATGATCGTGTCGACCACTCTCGAACTTCAACTTCACGGATCTGTGACACTTTTAGGCTGAGGAGCTTCTTCGGTAAAAGAATCTTCCTGAACTGATGGAGTATGGATATGTTCCAAGAACACATCACTGGGAATGGCTTCTCTCTTGGAACCTATCTTTGCCAAATCATCAGCCGCTTGATTCTTCACTCGGAGTATATGATGGAGCTCTAACCCTTCAAATTTCTTCTCAAGCTTTCTCCGCATTGCAAGAACCAAATATGGCTGGGCTTCTAACGCCCCACTCCTTCATCACCGATTGACCACCACATCTCGAAGTCGCCATAAACCATAAGGCGATGGACGCCGAGTGAAATGGCCATGCATAACCCATACAAAAGTGCCTCGTATTCGCTTCATTGTTGGAGGAATCAAAGTGGATCTGGAGCACATATCTGAGCTTATCTCCTCGGGGAAACCAATACTACCCAAAGACCGAACCATTCAACATCTTAGAACCGCAAAGAACATGGTCCAAAGGTTCGAGTGAACTTGAGTCGACAGTTGTTGTTCAATCCACTCGGCGATGAAATCCGCTATCGCTTGGGACTTAATGGCTTTTGCCTCAAACTTGATATCAAGGGAAGGAGTTCAATCGCCCACTTTGCCACTCGACCGCTTGCATCTCACAGTGCAAAATCATCGACAATGGAGCGCCACCGACGATCGTAATGGAATGATCGAGAAATAATGAGCAACCTTCTTCGTGGTCATGTAAATCCCATATACAAGCTTCGATAATGAGGGTATCTTTGCTTCGATGGGGTCAATACTTGAAAGATAATATACTGGTATGCTGAACTTTGAAGGCTTTCCTTCTTCTTCCCGCTCGATCGTAAGCACTATACTGACGACTTGTCCTGTGGCTGCAATGTAAAGCAACAAAGGCTCTTTGCTGATTGGAGCAGCAAGCACCGGTTGGTGGAGAGCGAGCTTTTAGCTCGCAAATGCTGCATCGCCATCGGAGTCCACTCGAACTTGTCTGACTTCTTCATCAGTCGGTAAAGAGGCAATGCCTTTTCACCGAGGCGAGAGATGAATCGACTTAACGCGGCCAAGCATCCAGTAAGCTTCTGGACATCGTGCACACGCACGGGGCGGTTCATTCAGAGTATTGTGCCAAAATTTTCTCAGTTGGCGTCGATTCCTCGTTCGGAAACGAGAAAACCGAGTAAAATTTCCGCCAGGAACTCCGAATGTGCACTTTGATGGATTAAGCTTGATATCATACCTCCTGAGATTGGCAAATGTTTCAGCGAGGTCAGTCAACAGGTCGGAACCCTTCCGTGATTTGACCACAATATCATCCATGTATGCTTCCACGTTCCGACTGATTTGAGTGAGTAAACACTTCTGAATTATCCTCAAGAACGTGGCTCCGGCATTCTTGAGGCCGAATGGCATGGTGACATAGCAGAAGCACCCGAATGGAGTGATGAAAGCTGTTTTGATCTCGTCGGGTCCATACAGACAGATCTGATGGTAACCGGAATAGGCATCTAAAAAAGACAGGCGCTCGCATCCCGCGGTCGAGTCGACTATTTGGTCAATGCAGGGGAGAGGAAAATGATCTTTCGGGCAGGCCTGATTGATATGCTTGACATCAATGCACATGCGAAGTGACTTGTCCTTCTTGGGGACCATGACAACATTGGCGAGCCACTCGGAGTGGTAAATTTCTCTGATAAACTCTGATGCCAGGAGCCGAGCCACCTCCTCGCCAATGGCCTTTCTCTTCTGGACGGCGGACCGTCGAAGATGTTCTTTGACAGCTTTTGCTTTTGGGTCGACTCGTAAACGATGCTCAGCCAGCCCCCTGGGAACACCCGGCATGTCAGCAGGCCTCCATGCGAAGATGTCCCAGTTCTCACGGAGGAACTGGATGAGCGCTTCTTCCTATTTAGAGTCGAGTGTTGTGGAGATATGAGTCGGAGCAGCAGTGGGGTCGGTCGGGTGAATGTGAACGGGCTTCGTCTCACCAGACGACTGGAACGCTGATTCTGTGGCGGGCTTCTTGGCCCGCAATAAATCACTCGGATCTGCATTTTTCTGGTATTCTTGCAGCTCCACCACTGTTATTTGAGCATCGGCAATCTTTGAGCCCTTCTGAAAGCACTCTTCTGCTTTTTTCCGATTACCAGTGATGGTGATCACACCTTTGGGACCAGGCATCTTCAATTTGAGGTACACGTAGCATGGTCGAGCCATGAATCGGGCATAAGCTGGCCTGCCCAAAATAGCGTGATAAGCACTCTGGAAATCCACAACTTCAAATGTTAGCTTTTCTTTGCGGAAATGCTTTGAGTCGCCGAAAACCACATGAAGAGCAATTTGGCTGAGTGACTCGTCCTTCTTCCCAGGAATGACCCCATGGAAACTCATGTTGCTGGAACTGAGTCTGGACTTCAGAATGGACATTCCTTTCAGCGTCTCCGCATACAATATATTCAGCCTGCTGCCACCATCCATCAGAACCTTGGTCAGTCGAGTGCCTTCGACGACTGGGTCGACCACCAAAGCTTGCCTCCCAGGGGTGGCTATATGTGTTGGATGATCAGACTGGTCGAATGTGATGGCGGTCTAAGACCATTTCAGATAACTGGGTGTCGCCGGAGCAACCATATTTACCTCATGGTTGATAACTTTCAATCGACTTTTGCTCTCCACATCAGCAAAAATCATCAGGGTGGAATTGACATGGGGGTATCCTCCATCACTGTCCTCTTTGTCCTCACCTTGCCCGACTCCTTTTCCTTATCCTTGGGTTGTTTCTTGAAACTGCTGGATTAAGAGCCAAGATCGGCGAGTGGTATGTTTCGGTAGATGAAGTTACCCTCTTCGTTTTTCTTCGTGTGGATGTGGCATGGCAAATCCATCACGCCATTTCCTTCCCCGTCCTTCACCTTCTTGGGGTTCCAGATCCTTTGGGCTTCCTTTAAACTTGCCTCGAGTCACGGCCAAGGCTTCTCCAGAGCAGCTGGCTCGGCTTTCGTTCTTTGCTTCGACCGAGTTTTTTTTCGATCGGGCTTGGCTTATACTTGCCACTCCGAGCCGATCCTCTTCTTCACCATTGGCATATTTGGTGGCAATCTCCATCATTCGACTCGTGGTCATGTCTCCGTCCGACCAAACTTCAAACTTAACTCTCTGTTTTAACGCCTTCCTTGAAGGCACAGATCGCTTGGTGATCGACACGTTCTCCATCAGATGATGCAATGTGATCCACCTCGATGTAATCTCTCGTGGTCTCATTCGACTTTTGCACGCAGACCAGTAGCTCACAAACCTGCTGGTCGCTTGCAAGTTCCTCAAATGTCTGACGAACACTCGGCAAGATCTTCCCAAGTGTAAATGCTGCTAGGCGCCAATCGATTCAGCCAGTGCTCGCCGAGCCTCCAACATAAGCGGTAGGTGTTTCATGGCTACCTCATCATTGCCACCGCTAATCTGAACAGCCACTCGGTAGTCCTCAAGCCAAGTATCGGGCTTGGACTCACCAAAGGAACTTACTCACCCCGTCGCCAACCCGGTTGGGAGGATCACCGCGCTCGATGGCTCGCTAAAACACTCGGTCCCGAGACATGAACTCGGCTGCTGGTGGGCACATCTCTATCATGGCTTTCTCGGTGACCTCTGCCCGGTCGACTGACCTTGCACGATAATGGATCTCGCATCAAATCCTGGTTCCTCGGGTCGACCGAGCTCTTCGCCCAACACCGTGTTGGCGTCACACCTTGTCGCCGAGGGGCGAAGACCCACCCCTTGGGGAGGAGGGCACTGATGCCGATCATCGCGATCAAATCGGTCATCATATCGATCACGCCGACCCCACGCCCCTCACGCCGCGGAGGCGATCTTGGGCTATGAGCCAACTGGATCAGATTCGTAGTGACGGATCGATCGTGAATCCTATTGCGGATCGTGATATGGCTGAATTCGATCTCCTGCCGCCGGAGCAAATCTCGATCTGATCAAGCCTCCGCCACCTCGACCGAGAGGGATGAATCGACCGCTTATACGGGCTGCAGCTGCTAGATTCTGAATTGGGGTTCGATATACCTGAGTCAGTTGCGGAAAGAGTTGACGTCGACTAGAGTCTGGTACTCGTTGCTGCGCGCGCTTGTTAGGTGCTCGCTGAAGGTTCTCCAGTCAAGTGCGCTCAGCCAAGTTGGCCAAACGCGCTTCCTCCAAGGCACGAGCCTCGGGGGTTTCTCCTACGATAGGAGTATGCAGAGCATCCATATTCCGGCGACGAAGATCTTCCCTTTGTAGAGCAGTGAGTGGCTCGGGTTGATACTCCTCGTGGACCTGCAATGGGTCGCCTCCGTCGTCCCCGTCGGTGCGGGGGAAGCCGGGAGGACTACGCGGCCCATTGACCATTAGGACCTCCGCCACTGGATCACTGCTGTCGCACTCGGATGTAGTCTCTACGGAGTCGGTCGACAGATCGAACGGGCCGTAGAGAGATTCATCGGGCTCGATCGCCGCGACTTGGGTGGTGGCCGATTGGCGAGCCACTGCGTGTCTCACCCACCGCTGAAGCCTCGACCGACCAGAGCACTTGCGCTGGCGGGAGACAGGGAGGGAGGAGGACACAGGAGTCGGCCGATACGGAGCCGACGGTTGCCGCAGCAGGACGCCGCGGATGCATGCGCGAAGGTGCGTCACCCCGCGGACGAGAAGCGCGTTGATGTCGAGTGGAGCCTCCTGGAGCCAAGCAGAGTCGTCGGTGATGAACGTGAGCGCGCCGAGACGGATCTCACGGCCCTCGACCAAAACTCCGCCAGAAACCATGATGAAGGCGAGCGGAACAATTGCAACTTCTCCAATAAGTCGCTAAGACACCAGCCCCACGATGGGCGCCAACTGTCGTGGTACTAAGACTGACAGTAGAATAAGGGGGTAGGTATGGAGAGGCAAGATCCTAGCTATGGAGTAGTTGTATACGCAAGAGATTTACGAGTTCAGGCCCTTCTCGGAGGAAGTAACAACCCTACGTCTCGGAGCCCGGAGGCGGTCGCTGGATTATATGCGTATGAGTTACAGGGGTGCGAACCCTTCTGCCCGTGGAGGGGGGTGGCTTATATAGAGTGCGCCAGGACCCCAGCCAGCCCATGTAGCGGAGGTTTCAATGTACATAAAGGCCTGGCGTTACTGGTAACGCCCTACATAAAGTGCTATCATGGTCATAAAGACTACTTAATAACAGATCGTACGGGTGCAGAATGACCTTAGACCTCCTGGTGGTCGAGTGAGTCTTCATGGTCGAGTGTCTTCGAGTCTGTCGAATGGAATCCTTCCAGGTCGACTGGAAGGTGGTTTCTTATAAAGATGTCCTTGGGGAGGGTATCTTGGAAAGGTCCATGACCCTACCCTAGGTACATGACTTCATCACCAGCCCCACCACACATAACCCAGACTCTCACAGATTGTACCCCTACCCAGTTGGATAGAGAACCAACTACACCCCTTCTAACCCCAACCCTAGCAGATAGTAACCCAGTTCCAGTTGACACAGCACTGTCTCCATCACAGAGCACCCAAACACAAGCAGTTAGTAAGGGAACTGCAGTGCCCAAAGCATGAGGACCACCACTCTGAATCCCAACTCAACGCTTAAAGCAGAAGAAGAATTGTTCTCAGGTCAGGTTTTGTAGCTATGGTTCATACTCCTTTGCTCTTGCATCACTGTATTTACTCATACCAACTATTTTCAAATTTGAAGGATGGAATTGAAACTCCAGTGGCGCAATAGGTATGTTTTAAACCTGTTTCTTTAACTGGTTTGTTGTTGTAACTTGCTCTATATTAATTTCAGTTTCAGTTGAATAAACAGTTATGTTCTCATGTCATGCACATTACAAGTGTTATTTCTCTGTAGTTTCCCACACTTATATTATATCTATTCTGCTTTGTCTTCAACAAAAATTATTTGAACTATGTCTCTATCTTGATTTGGCAACAAAAACTACAATGATATAGACCATACAGTGACCATGGTACATAGATATATGTTTGTTTCATGCTATTATCCTGTCCACTTTACTACTGAACTGATTTACCAAAATGAGTTTCATATAAAACATGGTAAACCTGTGATGTGTCTGCATGTTTCTCTTTTAGAATGCAGACAAAATATTGGAGAAGAGTACCCCGTTATGCAATGGTAAAGGAAGTAATGCATATAAGGTTCAAGATAGTGAGACATCCATGTTGGTCTCCAAGAAAGCTGATAAAAACTATCTTGAAGACGGTGAGACAACCTAAAAGTCTTGTCTTGATGTAGTGTTCAAGTTACCGGCCACTACTGCTGGCACAAGCTCTTCGAACTCGCTGCCTGAATTAGTTCATCTTCTTGAGTCTCAACTTCAAGTTGAAAGACTTTGATCAGATGTGTTGCGACACAAAGCTGAAGGACCGAGGAAGTCCATGCAGAATTCAGATGCATACTTTCTGGTGCAACAACAAGCGCTGGAGGATTTAAGCGCCAAACAAGAGAAAGTTAATAAGCTTGCTAACCATCTTGCCAGCATTATGGGTACCCAAGATATTGTTCCTTGAGCTCTTCCGAAGTGGTTTCAGTTCTGGACTTGTTTTGTTGCGGCGTTTATTTGCACTGGTCGCCAACTCTGACAACCAGTGTATGTGATATGCTGCTTTGTTCCCTATATTTGCACTGGTGGCGAACTTTGATGCCCAGTGGATGTAATATGTGTAATAGCCGTCATAGCCTAGCGTAAGTTGCTTGCTTATTTACTTCATTCTTGTCTTGCTTATTTGTTTGCTTGTAGTCAGTGCAGTTCTTTTTCCGTGGTTTGCTAGTGGCCGCAAAAACCTATTTTTTAAAACTAGGGCACAATAACCATGGGCTACATATTTACTGTAGTGACCATGGGCCTCCTACGGGCCATAGAAACAATGGGCCGTCTATGGGCCATAGAAACAAAGGGCCTTCTACGGACCATAGAAACAATGGGCCTTCTACGGGCTGTAGCATCAATGGGCCTTCTACGGGCCGTATGATCGATTGGCCAAACTTGGGCCAATACCAGACCGCATTATGGGCCGTAAATGGGCTAGAGTTGGACTCATTCGTTCATGGGCCAACCATAATGGCCCATCATTAATCGGTTGTATTTGATGAAGCTATGAAAATGGCCCAATGGATTAACGGGCCACAAACAGGCTGACTGTAACCACGGGCTAAATTGAGCCCACAAGTAGAAAAGGCTAGTGACGGGCTATAAGTAACCGAATGCTAGAAATGAGCCCAAGAATAAATGGGCTCGAGAAGGCCTAAAGATAACACGGGTTGGAAACGGCCCAATGGAATAATGGGCCGTTAATGGGTATAAAGCGGTACATTGTTCATTATGGGCCAGTTTCACCACGGGCCGTTAATGAGCCAAGAGTTACAAAAGGCCTCATATGGGCTGAAAGACGTCATGGGCCATACATGGGCCAGAAGTTACAACGGTCTGGAATCATTTTGGATGGCCCAAATGAAGCTACTAGGCTTAATTCAGATAGGCCGTAACGGGCAGTGAGTTAGCGGGTTGTAAATGGGCTATATACGAACATGCCATTAACAGGCTTTCCTTGGGCCGGCCCACTACCTTTTGGCCAAGTCAAACGGTCTGGCATTTTCACCGGAATGGGCCTCTATTGGGCCGTGCCACGTGTCGACGTATCATAGGCACCTCCTGTCCAATGAGTGGATGACATCTGTCCCAACGGTGAGCCGACACGTGGTTCCTCGCGCTCTGGCCATTGAGAATTTTACACGTGGAAAATCCCCATTAGTCTAGGCTGTTAATGGGTTATCGGATCCAAAACCAGACCCGGTAGCTTAACGGCGACCCGTTACGGTGGATGCCATGTGTCGGTTACCCTTGACGAAAGCACCTCCATGACACACCATTTATCATCATGGAAATGGACACTTCCGTGATGATAATTTTGGTAATGTCATGGAACACTTCTATGACAGCACAAGTGTGACTATCTTGATTCTGTCATAAAATTGTCATGGATGTACATGCATGACAAAAAACTTGACCTATTGTGACAAACATGTATCATCACGGAAGTGTATTTTTTTTGTAGTGAGGAGGGGGACATAGAACTTTACAAAGTACATATGGATCTGAATGTGGTAGACCCATTGACTAAACCTCTTCCTTGAAAAAAACATGATCATCACCAAAACTCTATGGGTGTTAGATTCATTACAATGTTAACTAGATTATTGACTCTAGTGTAAGTGGGCGACAGTTGAAAATATGCCCTAGAGGAAATAATAAAATGGTTATTATCATATTTCCTTGTTCATGATAGATGTTTATTATTCATGCTAGAATTGTATTGACCAGAAACTTAAATATATGTGTAGATAAATAAACAACACCATGTCCCTAGTGAGCCTCTACTAGACTAGCTCGTTGGTCAAAGTTGTTGAGGTTTCCTAACCATAAACATGAGTTGTCATTTGATAACATGATCACATCATTAGGAGAATTATGTGATGGACATACCCAACCATAAGCTTAGCATTAGATTGTATCTCTTATTTTATTTGCTACAGCTTTCTTCATGTCAAGTATATGTTCCTTAAACCATGAGATCCTGCACTCTCGGATACTGGAGGAATACTTTGTGTGCTATCAAATGTCACTTCATAACTGGGTGATCATAAAGATGCTCTACAGGTATCTCCGAAAGTATTTATTGGTTTGCATGGACCAAAACTGGAATTTGTCACTCCGTGTGAGGGAAGATATCTCTAGGCCCTCTCGGCAATACAACATCACAAGAAGCTTGCAAGCATGTGACTAATGAGTTTAGTCACAGCATCTTGTATTACGACACGAGTAAAGAAACTTGCCGGTAACGATATTGAACTAGGTATGTGCTATGTCTTGAGCTTGCGTTGGTTTTCCTTGAAGAGGAAAGGGAGATGCAGCAATAGTAGCGTAAGTATTTCCCTCAGTTTTTGAGAACCAAGGTATCAATCTAGTAGGAGGCTCCTCAAAAGTCCCACGCACCTACACAAACAAACAAGAACTCGCAACCAACGCAATAAAAGGGTTGTCAATCCCTTCACGGCCACTTGCGAACGTGAGATCTGATAGAGATAATATGATAAGATAAATATATTTTTGGTATTTTATAATATAGATAGGAAAAGTAGAGATGCAAATAAAAGTAGATTGAAAGCTTATATGATAAGAGATAGACCCGAGGGCCATAGGTTTCACTAGTGGCTTCTCTCAAGATAGCATAAGTATTACGGTGGGTGAACAAACTACTGTCGAGCAATTGATAGAAAAACGAATAATTATGAGATTATCTAGGCATGATCATGTATATAGGCATCACGTCCGTGACAAGTAGACTGACTCCTGCCTGCATCTATTACTATTACTCCACACATCGACCGCTATCCAGCATGCATCTAGAGTATTAAGTTCATAAAGAACAGAGTAACACATTAAGAAAGATGACATGATGTAGAGGATAAACTCATGCAATATGATATAAACCCCATCTTTTATCCTCTATGGCAACAATACAATATGTGCCTTGCTGCCCTCGCATCCTTTGGGAAAGTACACCGCAAGATTGAACCCAAAGCTAAGCACTTCTCCCATTGCAAGAAAGATCAATCTAGTAGGCCAAACCAAACAGATAATTCGAAGAGACTTGCAAAGATAACTTAATCACACATAAAAGAATTCAGAGGAGATTCAAATATTTCTCATAGATAAACTTGATCATAAACCCACAATTCATCGGATCTCGACAAACACACCGCAAAAAGAGTTACATCAAATAGATCTCCAAGAAGATCAAGGAGAACATTGTATTGAGATTCAAAGAGCGAGAAGAAGCCATCTAGCTAATAACTATGGACCCGAAGGTCTGTGGTAAACTACTCACAACTCATCGAAGAGGCCTTGGAGATGATGTAGAGGCCCTCCGTGGTCGATTCCCCTTCCGGCGGAGCGTCGGCGAAGGCTCCAAGATGGGATCTCGCGGATACAGAAGGTTACGATGGTGGAATTATGTTTTCGTGGTCTGTTCTGATGTTTTCGGGGTACATGGGTATATATAGGAGGAAGAAGTAGGTCGGTGGCCAACCGAGGGGCCCATGAGATAGGGGGTGCGCCCAGTAGAGGGGAGGGGGCGCGCCCTCCACCCTCGTGGTTGCCTCGATTATTTCTTGACTTCCACTCCAAGTCCTCTGGATCACGTTCGTTCCAACAATCATGCTCCCGAAGGTTTCATTCCGTTTGGACTCCGTTTGATATTCCTTTTCTTCGAAACACTGAAATAGGCAAAAAAACAGCAATACGGGCTGGGCCTCCGGTTAGTAGGTTAGTCCCAAAAATGATATAAATGTGTAAAGTAAAGCCCATAAACATCTGAAACGGGTAATATAATAGCATGGAACAATCAAAAATTATAGATACATTGGAGACATATCAAGCATCCCCAAGCTTAATTCCTGCTCGGCCTCGAGTAGGTAAATGATAAAAACAAAATTTTTGATGTGGAATGCTACCTAGCATAATTCTCAATGTAATTTTCTTTATTGTGGCACGAATGTTCAGATCCAAATGATTCAAAATAAAAGTTCATATTGACATAAGAAATAGAAATACTTCAAGCATACTAACCAAAGCAATCATGTCTTCTCAAAATAACATGGCTAAAGAAAGTTCATCCCTACAAAATCATATAGTTAGGCTATGCTTCATTTTCATCACACAAAAATGCTCCCATCTTATACACCCCCGATGACAAGCCAAGCAATTGTTTCGTACTTAAATAATCTCAAACTTTTTCAACCTTCACGCAATACATGAGCGTGAGCCATGGATATAGCACTATGGGTGGAATAGATTATGATGATGGGGATTGTGTGGAGAAGACAAAAAAGGAGAAAATCTCATATTGACGAGGATAATCAATGGGCTATGGAGATGCCCATCAATTGATGTCAACATGAGGAGTAGGGATTGCCATGCAACGGATGCACTAGAGCTATAAATGTATGAAAGCTCAACACAAGAAACTAAGTGGGTGTGCATCCAACTTGCTTGCTCACGAAGACCTAGGGCATTTTGAGGAAGCCCATCGTAGGAATATACAAGCCAAGTTCTATAATGAAAAATTCCCACTAGTATATGAAAGTGACAACATATGAGACTCTCTACATGAAGAACATGGTGCTACTTTGAAGCACAAGTGTGGAAAAGGATAGTAACATTGCCCCCTTTTTACTTTATTTTCTTTTTTCTTTTTTCGGGCCTTTTTCGGCCTTTTTTTGGCCTTTATTTTTTTTAATTTGGGGATAATGCTCTAATAATGATGATCATCACACTTTTTATTTATTTACAACTCATGAATTATAACCCAAAACTAGAACAAGATATGACTCTATATGAATGCCTTCGGCGGTGTACCGGGATGGGCAATGAATCAAGAGTGACATGTATGAAAAATTATGCATGGTGGCTTTGCCATAAATACGATGTCAACTACATGATCATGCAAGGCAATATGACAATAATGATGCGTGTCATGATGATGAACGGAACGGTGGAAAGTTGCATGGCAATATATCTCGGAATGGCTATGTAATGCCATAATAGGTAGGTATGGTAGCTGTTTTGAGGAAGATATAAGGAGGTTTATGTGTTATAGAGCGTATCGTATCACGGGGTTTGGATGCACTGGCAAAGTTTGCACCAACTCTCAAGGTGAGAAAGGGCAATGCACGGTACCGAAGAGGCTAGCAATGATGGAAGGGCGAGAGTGCGTATAATCCATGGACTCAACATTAGTCAAAAGAACTCATATACTTATTGCAAAAATCTACAAGTCATCAAAAACCAAGCACTGCGTGCATGCTCCTAGGGGGATAGATTGGTAGGAAAAGACCATCGCTCGTCCCCGACCGCCACTCATAAGGATGCACAATCTAAGAACACCTCATGTTTCAAATTTGTTACACAACTTTCACCATACGTGCATGCTAGGGACTTGCTAGCTTCAACACAAGCATTCTTTAAATTCATAATCACCCAACTAGCATGACTCTAATATCACTACCTCCACATCTCAGAACAATTATAAAGTATCAAATTGATCATAGCATCCAATTCACTTCCTATGATAGTTTTTATTATACCCAACTTGGATGCCCACCATTCTAGGACCAATTTTATAACCATAGCAAATACCATGCTGTTCTAAGAGACTCTCAAAATAATATAAGTGAAGCATGATAGACTAACAATTTCTTAAAAATTAAGCTACCGCCGTGCTCTAATAGATATAAGTGAAGCACTAGAGCAAAAACTATCTAGCTCAAAAGATATAAGTGAAGCACATAGAGTATTCTAATAAATTCCAATCAAGTGGGTTTCTCCCAAAAGGTGTGTACAGAAAGGATGATTGTGGTAAACTAAAAAGCAAAGACTAATATCATACAAGACGCTCCAAGCAAAACACATATCATGTGGCGAATAAAAATATAGCTCCAAGTAAAGTTACTGATAAACGAAGACGAAAGAGGGGATGCCTTCCGGGGGCATCCCCAAGCTTAGGCTTTTGGCTATTCTTGAATATCTTGGGGTGCCATGGGCATCCCCAAGCTTAGGCTCTTGCCACTCCTTATTCCATAGTCCATCAAATCTTTACCCAAAACTTGAAAACTTCACAACACAAAACTCAACAGGAAATCTCATAAGCTCCGTTAGTGAAAGAAAGCAAAACCACCACATAAGGTACTGTAATGAACTCATTATTTATTTATATTGGTGTTAAACCTACTGTATTCCAAGTTCTCTATGGTTCATACCCTTACATACTAGCCATAGATGCATCAAAATAAGCAAACAATACACCAAATGCAGAATCTGTCAAAAACATAACAGTCTGTAGCAATCTGTAATTCTCGAATACTTCTGGAACTCTAAAAATCCTACCAAAATAGGAAGTCCTGGGAAATTTGTCTATTGATATACATCAAAACGAATCAACGCAAAAGCATGTTTTTGTGAATTAACAAAATTATTTTCGTGCACGCAAAGTTTCTGTTTTTCAGCAGAATCAAATTAACTATCACCATAGGTTATCCTATAGGTTCTACTTGGCACAAACACTAATTAAAACATAAAAACACATCTAAACAGAAGGTAGATGCAAACTTTATTACTAAACAGAAACAGAAACAAAAAACACAAATAAAATTGGGTTGCCTCCCAACTAGCGCTATCGTTTAACACCCCTAGCTAGGCATAAAAGCGAGGATAGATCTAAGTAGTGCCATCTTTGGCACTCAATTCATAAGTAGCTCACATGATAGATTCATAAGGAAATTTTACTTTCTTTCTTGGAAAGTGCTCCATGCCTTTCCTTAATGGAAATTGAAATCTAATATTCCCTTCCTTCATATCAATAATCGCACCAATCGTTCTAAGAAAAGGTCTACCAAGAATAATAGGACAAGAAAGATTGCAATCTATATCAAGAACGATAAAATCTACGGGCACCAAATTCCTATTTGCAAGAATAAGAACATCATTGATCCTTCCCATTGGCTTTTTAATGGTGGAATCCGCAAGGTGCAAATTTAAAGAGCAATCATCAAGATCATGGAAACCTAGAATATCACATAAAGTTTTCGGAATCATGGAAACACTAGCACCCAAATCACACAAAGCATAACACTCATGATCTTTAATTTTAATCTTTATAGTAGGTTCCCACTCATCATAAAGTTTTCTAGGTATAGAAACTTCCAAATTAAGTTTTTCATCATAAGATTGCATCAAGGCATCAACAATATGTTTGGTAAAAGCTTTATATTGACTATAAGCACGAGGAGAATTCGCAACGGATTGCAACAAGGAAATATAATCTTCTAAAGAACAATTATCATAATTAAATTCCTTAAAATCCAAGATAGTGGGTCCAATGCTATTTAAAGTCTTGACCTCTCCAATCCCATTTTTACCAAATTTAGCATCAAGATCTAAAAACTCTGAATCATTGGGACGCCTTTTAACTAAAGTTGACTCATCTCCAGTCCCATCATTATTAAGATTCATATTGCAAAACAAAGATCTAATAGGGGTCACATCAATAACTTTAAGATCTTCATCATTATTTTCATGGAAACTAGAAGAACACACCTTTACAAAACAATCTTTCTTGGCACGCAATCTAGCGGTTCTTTCTTTGCACTCATCAATGGAAATTCTCATAGCTTTGAGAGACTCATTGATATAATGCTTAGGAGGAGTAGATCTAACTTTCAAGGAATCAACATCAAGCGAAAGTCTATCAACGTTCCTAGCCAAATCATCAACTTTAAGTAATTTTTCTTCAAGCATGGCATTAAAATTCTTTTGAGAGATCATAAATTCTTTCACACTATTCTCAAAATCAGAGGGCATCTTATTATAATTACCATAAGAATTATTGCAGGAATTTCCATAATTATTAGAGGAATTACTAGGGAACGGTCTAGGATTAAAGTTTCCTCTATAAGCATGGTTACCAAAATTATTCCTACCAACAAAATTCACATACATAGATTCATTATTATTCTCAATCAAAGTAGACAAAGGCATATCATTGGGATCAATAGAAGCACTCTTAGTAGCAAACAATTTCATAAGTTCATCCATCTTTCCACTCAAAACATTAATTTTTTCTATTGCATGCACTTTCTTACTAGTAGATCTTTTGGTGTGCCATTGAGAATAATTATCCATAATATTATCAAGGAGTTTGGTAGATTCTCCTAAGGTGATTTCCATAAATGTGCCTCCCGCGGCCGAATCTAAAAGATTTCTAGAAGCAAAATTCAAGCCGGCATAAAATTTTTGTATGATCATCCATAAATTCAAACCATGAGTAGGGCAATTGTGAATCATCAATTTCATTCTTTCCCGAGATTGGGCAACATGCTCATGATCAAGTTATTTAAAATTCATAATATCGTTCCTAAGAGAGATGATCTTAGCGGGAGGAAAATACTTAGAGATAAAAGCATCTTTGCACTTATTCCACGAATCAATACTATTCTTAGGCAAAGACGAAAACCAAACTTTAGCATGATCTCTAAGTGAAAACGGGAATAACTTCAATTTAACAATATCATTATCTGTATCTTTCTTCTTTTGCATCTCACACAAATCAACAAAGTTGTTTAGATGGGTAGCGGCATCTTCACTAGGAAGGTCGGAGAATTGATCTTTCATAACAAGATTCAACAAAGCAGCATTGATTTCACAAGACTCAACATCATTAAGAGGAGGAATCGGAGTACTAAGGAAATCATTATTATTGGTATTGGAAAAGTCACACAACTTGGTATTATCTTGCGCCATACCGACAAGTAATCCAACACACAAGCAAACAAAAAGGCAAGCGAAAGAGAGAGGAGATTGGGAAAGAGAGGGCGAATAAAACGGCAAGGGTGAAGTGGGGGAGAGGAAAACGAGAGGCAAATGGCAAATAATGTAAATGCGAGGGAGATAAGTTTGTGATGGGTACTTGGTATGCCTTTACTTGAGCGAAGACCTCCCCATCAACGGCGCCAGAAATCCTTCTTGCTACATCTTGAGCTTGCGTTGGTTTTCCTTGAAGAGGAAAGGGTGATGCGGCAATAGTAGCGTAAGTATTTCCCTCAGTTTTTGAGAACCAAGGTATCAATCCAGTAGGAGGCTCCTCAAAAGTCCCACGCACCTACACAAACAAACAAGAACTCGCAACCAACGCAATAAAGGGGTTGTCAATCCCTTCACGGTCACTTGCAAAAGTGAGATCTGATAGAGATAATATGATAAGATAAATATATTTTTGGTATTTTATAATATAGATAGGAAAAGTAAACATGCAAATAAAAGTAGATTGAAAGCTTATATGATAAGAGATGGACCTGGGGGCCATAGGTTTCACTAGTGGCTTCTCTCAAGATAGCATAAGTATTACGGTGGGTGAACAAATTACTGTCGAGCAATTGATAGAAAAACGAATAATTATGAGATTATCTAGGCATGATCATGTATATAGGCATCACGTCCGTGACAAGTAAACCGACTCCTTCCTGCATCTACTACTATTACTCCACACATCGACCACTATCCAGCATGCATCTAGAGTATTAAGTTCATAATGAACAGAGTAATGCATTAAGAAAGATGACATGATGTAGAGGGATAAACTCATGCAATATGATATAGATCCCATCTTTTTATCCTCGATGGCAACAATACAATATGTGCCTTGCTGCCCCTGCTGTCATTGGGAAAGGACACCACAAGATTGAACCCAAAGCTAAGCACTTCTCCAATTGCAAGAAAGATCAATCTAGTAGGCCAAACCAAACTGATAATTCGAAGAGACTTGCAAAGATAACTTAATCACGCATAAAAGAATTCAGAGAAGATTCAAATATTTCTCATAGATAAACTTGATCATAAACCCACAATTCATCAGATCTCGACAAACATACCGCAAAAAGAGTTACATCAAATATATCTCCAAGAAGATCAAGGATAACATTGTATTGACATTCAAAGAGAGAGAAGAGGCCATCTAGCTAATAACTATGGACCCGAAGGTCTGTGGTAAACTACTCACAACTCATCAGAGAGGCCTTGGAGATGATGTAGAGGCCCTCCGTGGTTGATTCCCCCTCCGGCGGAGCGCCAGCGAAGGCTCCAAGATGGGATCTCGCGGATACAGAAGGTTATGGCGGTGGAATTAGGTTTTCGTGGTTTGTTCTGATGTTTTTGGGGTACATGGGTATATATAGGAGGAAGAAGTAAGTTGGTGGCCACCCGAGGGGCCCACGAATAGGGGGGTGCGCCCAGTAGGGGGGGCGCCCTCCACCCTCATGGCTGCCTCGATTGTTTCTTGACTTCCACTCCAAGTCCTCTGGATCACGTTTGTTCCAAAAATCACGCTCCCGAAGGTTTCATTCCGTTTGGACTCCATTTGATACTACTTTTCTTCGAAACACTGAAATAGGCAAAAAAAACAGCAATACGGGTTGGGCCTCCAGTTAGTAGGTTAGTCCCAAAAATGATATAAATGTGTAAAGTAAAGCCCATAAACATCCAAAACGGGTAATATAATAGCATGGAACAATCAAAAATTATAGATACGTTGGAGACGTATCAATATGGAGATACCGACGATCGAATCTCGGGCAAGTAACATATTGCTAGACAAAGGGAATTGTATACGAGATTAACTGAATACCCGATACTGTGGTCTAACTAATAAAGATCTTTGTCGAAAATGTAGGAGTCAATATGGGAATCTAGGTCCCACTATTGGTTATTGACCGGAGAGGTGTCTCGGACATGTCTACATTCTCATACCCGTAGGATCGCAGCTTAACGTTCGGTAGCGCTAGGGTAATGTTGAAATATTAATAGCGAAAAGTCCAAAAGTAGTTTGTATCCCCGAATAGGATCCAAAGCATCATGAGGAGCTCTGGAATGGTCCGGAGGTAAAGATTTGTTTATGGGAAGTCATATTCAGGGTTCCAAAAAAGTTTGGGAATTTCGGTAGAGTACTAGGAAAGTTCTAGAAGGTTCCAGTGGTTCCACCGTGGGCCCCAATGACCTGGGAAGGGCCCACATGAACCAAGGGTTGGGGCTACAACCCACATGGGCTGGCCTCACCATTCCCTAAGGCACATGACGTTTAAATCTAGAGATAAGGTCTTGTCTCTAAAATTAAAGGGTTGGATCTAGAGATAAGATGTTATCCGGTTTAAAGGGATTTCTACCTTGTGGATGGCCCTAGGAGGGTTTTGGATGCCCTCCCGTGCCCCTAGCCTATATAAAGAGGGGAGGCGCATGGCGACATCCACCCCTTGACCCTTGCCCATTGCCTCTCCCAACTCCTCCCACGTTTCCCCGGTACACGCTTGGCGAAGCCCTGTCGGAATTCCGCTACCACCACCACCACCTAGTTGTTGGGATGGTCCCGATCTCATCTACCTCCTCTCCCTCGCTTCCTGGATCAAGAAGGAGAGGACTCCATCGAGCTGAACGTGTGCTAATCTTGGAGGCGCCGTCCGTTCGGCACTAGATTGTGATTGGATCGTGAAGAGTACGACTACATCAACCACGTTATGTACGCTGACGCTTTCAGTCTACAAGGGTACGTAGACACACTCCCTTATCGTTGCTATGCATCTCCTAGATTATATCTTGGGTGTTATGTAGGAATTTTTTTGATTTTCATGCAACGTTACCCATCACCAAACACAAGCATGAGGGAAAAGCAGGTGTAAAAGCATTGCATAAGACAAAAGGAATCAAAAGTGAGAGAGGAACAACATTACAACATTTCAAAAACTAGGAGCAGAAATGTAGTAGTAACGGAGCATCAGCGGTAGTACCACCTAGGATTCAAGCGGTAGTACAGTGGATCCGGAGTAGTAGTATCATCGAGACCCGATGGTAGTACCGCTTGCGTCACAAGCGCACGGCCATAGCTGAGATCCGGTAGTATGGGAGGCCCCAACTTTCAAAAAATTGCAAAAGATTCCCACCCTCATATCTAGCGGTCATTCGACATCCTACTCATGCTTCAGTTTAGCCAAAAATCGATGAACTACCATGCATTTCCCTGAGAACCCTAGATTCAAGAAATAGAACCGTAGGAGAGACAAACAGGGGCAATACCAGGTTCCATGGCGAGAGGAGGTGGTGGGGATCGATCCCACCAGACGGAATTGTGGAAGCCGACATGGAATCGGCCTGCCGGGGGTGGCGGCCGAGGCAGTCCTCATCTCCTGTGGAGGGGAGAGCATGAGGAGAGAGAGAGAGAGAGAGAGAGAGAGAGAGAGAGAGAGAGAGAGAGAGAGTGAATGGGTCTGGGATTGTTAGAACTCCCCCTGCCTGACACATAACCCTTCCTGCAGGCCCCCAAGCAGTAGTACTGCTCCAAGGAGCAGTAGTACCACCACGTTACTACTGCACAATAGGAGGCCTAATAGTACCACATAAGGGGTAGTACCATCCCAAGTCCAGTGGTAGTGCCGCTTGCAGGTGAGAAAAGTGCCAAGATCAATAAGTTGGAGAGGTTCCTTAAGCAAATCTTAGAGGTTGTAGATGAGATAGCTTGGGTTGGAGACTCGAAACATATCAAATAGGAAGGAACACTCTGAGTTCAAAAGATAACAAACACAAGAGCGACCTTGGAGTGAAGCAAAACACAATCGAGAACCTGGAACCAAACCTCTTCCAAGGAAAGAGGAGTGGTCCTCGTAGCCACCTATGTTTGAGTTAGTATGGCACCGCGAAGATTTTAACCTTGGGTCCATGACCCAAACTCATATTTTAAGCACAAGTACCATAAAAATGGCTAATGTGAAAGATCGATTCTATTTATGCATAATAAGAAGAGTGTGAGTTCATGAAAGGAACAACACTCCTCCTATGCCCATGCCTACATCTAGAACAAGATAAAATGATGAGTGCAGTGGGATGTGCATTGCCTCAAGCCACATTGCTCAAATCAACGATATTTAGCTCATGCCTTAACTCTCAAAATCTTGCTTCATGCAAATGGCTTCAAGAATATATCTGCAAATTGCTCTTGAGCCCCTACGAATATAAGATCGATATCCCCTTGCTTGATGTGATCCCGGATGATGTGATGACAAATCTCAATGTGCTTCATCTTGTTATGTTGCATGGGGTTGTAGGATATCTTGATGGCACTTCCATTGTCACATAGAAGAGGCACTTCTTCACAAGTGACACTGTAATCCTTTAAAGTTTGCCTCATCCATAGCAATTGTGCACAACAACTTGCGGCGGCAACTTACTCGACCTCGGTTGTGGATAGAGATACACAATTTTGCTTCTTCGAAGACCAACTCACCAAAGAGTGACCAAGGAATTGGCGTCCTCCGGAAGTTGACTTCCTATCCACACGGACTCCCACCCAATCTGATCAGTCCGAATATCCCATGATTTCAAAGCTTTCTCCTTTGGGGTACCATAAGCCAAAGCTTGGGGTATGAGCCAAATATCGAAAGATTCGCTTGACTGCCACATAGTGGCTTTCCTTAGGTGCGGCTTGAAACCGTGCACACATTTCCCGCACTCAACATGATATCTGGTCTAGATGCACAAAGGTAAAGCAAGGATCCAATCATGGAATGATATACCTTTTGATCCACTACTTTACTGTTGGGATCAATGATGAGTTGCCACTTGGTTGGCATTGGAGTCTTGGTCAGCTTGACATCATCCAAGTTGAATCTCTTGAGCATGTTTTGGTATATTTGGCTTGGTTGATGAAGGTTCCTTCTCTTCTTTGCTTGACTTCGAACCCGAGAAAGAACTTTAACTCTCCCATCATAGACATCTCAAACTCCTTGGTCATTACTACAGCAAATTCATCACCGAAAGCTTTGTTAGGAGAACCAAAGATAATATCATCAACATATAGTTGGCATATGAACAAATCCCCTTTAACCCTCTTAGTAAAAGAGTGTGATCGATTCTCCCAATTTGAAACCCACGATCTTGCAACAACTTGGTTAAGGTGCTCATACCACGCACGTGAGGCTTGTTTAAGGCCATAGAGTGCCTTATCGAGCTTATATACATGATTTAGGAACTTGGGATCCTCAAACCCTGGAGGTTGTTTGACATATACCAACTCATTAAGAGGACCATTAAGAAATGAACTCTTCACATCCATTTGTCGCAACTTGAAGTTATGATGAGATGCATATGCAAGCAACATGTGAATAGATTCAAGGCGAGCAACGGGAGGAAAGGTTTCACCATAGTCGATACCCTCAACTTGGGAGTAGCCTTGAGCTACCAATCTTGCCTTATTTCGAATGACAACACCATTTGCGTCTTGCTTGTTTTTTAATATCCATTTGGTTCCGATGACATTATGGTTCTCCTTTGGCCTTGGCACCAATTGCCACACCTTGTTGCGCTCGAAGTTGTTGACTTCTTCATGCATGGCTTATAGACAATCCGAGTCCTCGAGCACCTCATGTACCTTTTGGGGTTCAATACAAGAAACAAATGCATGATGCTCACAAAAGTTTGTTAATTGTTTACGAGTAGTTACCCCTTTTCTTAGGCTTCCAAGGACATTGAGAAGTAGGATGGGTATGAGCGAACTTTCTCTCAAGCTTACATACTAGCATAACAATAGAATCAAAATAACAATTTATCTTTTAAGGATAGGCCCTTCACTTGATGGCAAAGTTCCAGTACAAGTAAAAAAATCTTGGATAACATTTTTTCCAATAATGTTTCCACTACCAAAGAGAAAATGTTTTGTTTCCCAAATTACGTGAGGCTCATCATTTTGCAATTCATTATCAGGAGGATCATTATCAAGGTCAAGCAACTTATGTTCTTCCTCATAAGTCTTGCTAGGACTATCCTTACTACCACTTCTAACGATAATAAATTCAGGCATGATAGCAACTTCAAGCAAGATAGCACAGAAGATATATTTGGTATTTTTTTTCTTTTTAACGAGACAAATAAAGGAAAAATAAAAGCAAGTAAAAATTATAACAAGTAAATGATAATTTGTATGAAGGGACCTTGAGTTATTTGCTGAAACCTCCTCGGCAACGGCGCTATAAATTCTTCTTGCTACTTGTGAAATGCATTGGGATTTCCCTGAAGAGGAAGGTGAAGTAGTATAGTAGCTGAAAGTATTTCACTCAGTAAAGAACCAAGGTTTATCGAACCAATAGGAGCTTCACATTAATGACCTTTAGCAGTACCTACACACACAAGAGCAAATACTTGCACCCAACGCGGGCAAGAGGGTTGTCAATCCCCTTGTCCCCGTTAATTGCAAGGATCAAATATGATAGTAGGAGATATATAAATTGCAAAATAAAATAAAAGTAAATAAATTATAGCAAGGTATTTAGGGTTTTAGCAATATGGTTTGAATGAACCTGGAGGGCATAGCTTTCACTAGAGGCATCTCTCTCATAAGCATAACGAGACGGTAGGTGAAAAATTTATGCTTGGGCAATAGATAGAATAGCACATAGTTATGATGTCATTCATGGCATGATTAGTACATAGGCATTATGTTCATGAAAAGTAGACATACATCCATCTGCATCTACTACTATTACTCCATCCCTCGACCGCTATCCAGCATGCATCTTAAGGTATTAAGTTCATACAAACAAAGTAATGCTTGGATCATGATGACATAATGTAGACAAAATAAGATCAACTAATATGATTGAACCCCGTCGTTCTATCCTTAGTAGCAACAATACAAATATGTGCCTTGCGCCCCCTTCTGTCACAAGGTGAGGACACCACAAGATTGAACCTACTACTATGCACCACTTCCACTGCAGATCTAATCATTAACTTGGACAAAGATAACTCATATATCAGAAAGCATTACATAGCTATAACAATCACACATAATAAAGTTCAGAATATAACTCAATTAATTTCGATATATAATCTGATCATAAACCCATAATTCATCGGATCCCAAGAAACACACCACGTAAAAGGATTACATTGGGATGTTGCAAATGCTTGTTTATTAGGTTCTACGCAGAAACATAAACTTTTATGTCTGGTGTATGAATTTTCATTCTGTACTGGAACATGATCAAGTGCTGAAATTTCTACACATTATTGAACTACAAATTTTCTGTAATGACTTAATTTTCAGAATTTCCAGAGTTACAAAAGTGTGGTAATAAATTATATCTTTACGTATTGTTCTATTTTTCGCATATTCTGTTTTTTTGCTTGTTTTAAAGTTTCCATGGCACATATTGGGGGATAAAAATTGTGGAAATGATAGAATACAGTAGACATTAATTGGGAATCATTACGAATCTTATATTGACAGTACACAAGTGAATGATTTGACTATGTTATACTAACCTATCTCACGAGTTTCTGTTAAGTTTTGAGTAAATGAAGTTTTCATGTTTTGGGTGAGTTTGAGATATGAGAAGAATAAGGAGCGGCAAGAGCCTAAGCTTGGGGATTCCCAAGGCACCCCAAGGTAATATCTAAGGAAGACTCAAGCGTCTAAGCTTGGGGATGCCCCGGATGGCATCCCCTCTTTCATCTTCAAAACTATCAATACATCTTACTTAGAGCTATATTTTAATTGTTCACATGATATGCGTTTGCTTGGAGCATAATTTTATTTACTTTAATTTTGTTTGCTGGTCTTTACATTCATTGATTCCTGATCATACCTATTATGAAAGACACACATTCATCTTATTTTTATAGAATGCTCATTTGTTTTTCACTTATATCTATTTGTGCCAAGGCAATTGCTCTTATACTTCACTTATTTTTGATTGAGCATGGTGATATATTAGAGAAAATATTAGTTCTCTCTTGATTCAAAATTATATCTCTGAATAGGAAGTGGTAATTTGCATGAATTATATGGTTGGTCCAGAAATAATAGATATATAATGGTGGTATAGTAAAAAAAACTTGCATGAAATAGTAGATCATTGAGTAAGATAAGTTTGATTCCTTGCGATAGTTTTGCGATATTGAGGTAGTAATATGTGGTTGTGTTGGTAAATAATTAAAAGCTTAGTATGAATATTGGTGTTAAGGTTTGTGAGTCCTTATGCATGAAAGTGGTAGCCGCGAGCATTAGCGAGGAAGTTGGAGTATGAGTTGTCTTAGATTGACAACCCGTGTGCGTTCGGATCGGGGGTGCACGATGGTTAACTCCTACCAACCTCCCCCTAGGGGCATGCAAGTTATGGTTTGCTTCAAGGGCTATTAAAACTTTTGTAATAAGTATTTGAGTTCTTTATGATTAATGTGAGTCTTTGGTCTATAATCACTTCCATCTATCCATATTTTGCTGGCCTCTTTGGTACCGTGTACTACCCACTCTCACCTCGAGACATCGTGCAAACTTTGTTGGTGCATCCAACTCTGTGACATGATACGCTCTCTCACACATAAGCCTCATTTTAATTTTATCCTTCCTCAAAACAACCACCATACCTAACTACTACCTCTGTCCTGGTTTATTGGTCCTCATTGCATTCTGTGCCAAATTTTGACTAACTATTTGACTAACAAGATGTAAGTTATATGTAACAAAAATAATATCATTGAAAAGTACATTCAATACGAATCTAACAACATAATTTTTTGTGACATGCATTAACATTTGGCTAGTCAAATCTATGGTCAAAATTTGGCACAAAATACAAAGGGGGCCAATAAACCTGGACGGAGGTAGTATTATGGTATTTCCATAGCCATTCCGAGATATATTGTCATGCAACTTCCATTGTTACTATTCATCATATGACTCGGGCATTCATTGTCGTTTTGCTTGCATGATAATATAGAGCTGACATAATATTTGTGGCAAAGACACCATTCATCATTGTGATACATGTTATGCTAGATCATTACACATCCTGGTACACTGCTAGAGGCATTCATATGTAGTCATCACTATTCATATTTGGAGTTGTAAGTAAAATAAAGTGTGATATATTACTAGGTTCTTCCCTACCTGTGAGGATAAAAAAGAGACGCCAAAAAGAGCCCACCAAAAAATGAGAGCAAAAGAGAGAGGGGGCGCACTACTATCCTTTACCACACTTGTGCTTCAAAGTAGCACCGTGTATTTCATATAGAGAGTCTTCATGATTTTCATTTTCATACGCTAGTGGGATTTTCACATTATTAGAACTTGACGCACATATTCCGATGATGAGCTTTCTCAAAGTGCTCGAGGTCTTCATGAACAAATAAGTTGGATGCACACCCACTTAGATGCATATAGAGAGCTTTCATACACTTGTAGCTCTAGTGCATCCGTTGTATGGCAATCCCTACTCCACATTAACATCGACTGTATGTAAAGCCTCTCCATTGCCTAATGATCAAGCCACATTGATATGAGACTTTCTTATACCTTTTTGTCTTCCAAAATAAACCCCTATCATCATTACCATCCAAAGTGCTAAGACCATGGCTCATGCTCAAGTATTGTGTGAGAGTTGAAAAAGTTGAAGCGAGAAAAGTATGATTTAATTTCTTAGTTTGGCATCGTGGTTGTTCATGACTTGATATCTTTATGCTAGGAAGACCAAGCATGCCATGCTTATCATGATTAAGTGTGTAGAGATCATGTTCTTTAGCATTTTTATTTTGAAAGGCAATAATTGTTTACTTGCATGCTTATGTATTGTTATTTTCATGTCAAATTGGTAAACTATTGCCTTGAATCATTCGTATCTCAATTTCATCATGATTACATAATTTGATCAAGAACATGTTAGGTAGCATTCAACATCAAAAATTCTTTTGTTTATCATTTATCTACTCAAAGACGAGCAAGAAACAAGCTTGGGGATGCTGATACGTCTCAAGCATACCTATAATTGTTTAGTATTAAATGCTATTATATTATCACTTTTGTATGCTTTTTATATCATTTTGTATTATTTTTTGGACTAACTTATTAATTTAGTGCCCAGTGACAGCTCCTATCTTTTGCTTGTTTTTTGGTTTTGTACAAAAACTATATCTAGTAAGGTCCAAATACGATGCCAATTTTTGACGATTTTTCTGGAGTATAAAAGACCCTAGTAGCTTTGAGATACCAGGAGAGGACCCAACAGCTAGCTACAAGCGCAGGTGTGCGGACAGGGGGTGGCCACGCCATCTGGGCTTGTTGGGCCCTGTTTGCTCTGTTTGACCTAATTCCTACGCCTATAAATTCCATAATTCCCGAAACCCTAATAGAGAGAGACGAGAGAATTTTATCGCCGCTCTGCTGGAGGGGGAAGCCTCTTCATCAACCTTGCTGCCTCCATGATGATGTGTGAGTAGTTCCTTTAGGACCTAGGAGTCCATAGTAGTAGCTAGAAACTTCCTCTCTCTCTCTCTCTCTCTCTCTCTCTCTCTCGGATCTTCAATACAATGATCTCCTCTAAGATCAATCCGATGCGATTCTTATGGTGTGTTTGTTGGGATCCGGTGATTTGTGGATTTGTGATCAGATTGTTCATTGAATATAGTTGAATGTTTTGAAGTTTCTTTGTTGTATGATTGAGTAGCTAAGTATGCTTTCCGAGTTATTTGTCTTCTCTGGCCAAGGTAGATGGGTAATTCTTTAGAGAGGAGTGGTGCATAGTAGTGGGTTCAAACTCACCCTGATCTATACCTCGGTGACAGAACAAGGAGAAGGCATGTGGTGTGTTGTTGCTACTAAGGATAAAACGACGGGGATTGATTTTATTGCTAAGTTTCTTTCTATCTACATCATGATATCTTGCTTATTGGTTACTCTGTTTTTCATTAATCATAATACCTTGAGATGCATGCTGGATAGCGGTTTCGGGGTGGAGTAATAGTAGTAAACAAAGTTGGATTACGATCTACTTGACATGGACGTGATGCTTATACGAGATTATGCCATGAATGATCATAGTTATGAATGTTGCTTATATGTCAATTGCCCAACAGTAATTTGTTTACCATGCCGTTACCTGCTTTCGAAAGAGAAGTCATCAGTGAATCTATGGCCCCGGGTCCATTCTCTATTAATACCTGCATTGCTCTATTGCTCTTCTACTATTTTGCCGTTTTGCTATACCACTATCTATCACTATTTGCTTTTAACCTTGCAACTAGCAAGGCGAGTTGATTGACAACCCCCTTGCCAAGTTGGGTGCAAGAATTTCTTTTGTTTGTGTACATGTGTTGTTAATCTTGCTAGCGTGCAGACTCCCACTGGTTCAATTAAACCTTGGTCCTTAACCGAGGGAAATATTTTTGCTGTTGTGCTACATCACTGTTCCTCTTCGGGGAAATCCAACAACTTCTACAAGAGTAGCATGCCACCCCTACCAACCAAGGCTTGGTGTGAGGAGACGACCGACGATGGCGAGGGGGAAGGGTGACACGGCTAGGGCTATGGGTTGTGGTCACGAGGGGTCTGCCAAGAAATGATCATATATCAAAAAGTTTATAGTTTGATATAACATTAGTATACTTTTTGTCTGCTCATAAAGATTGGAGTCGTTAACCATCCCTTCACACATATCTCATCCTTTGTTCTCCAAACTCCGACACACGAATGCATGAAAACCAACAAACAATAGACCCCTCGTGACCCCGCATTGTGCGTTCCTCTGTCACCTAATCACCGTCTCGTGCAATCTTCCACCACTAACTGTTGGGGATCGTAGTAATTTCAAAAAAAATCCTACGCACACGCAAGATCATGGTGATGCATAGCAACGAGAGGGGAGAGTGATGTCCACGTACCCTCGTAGACCGAAAGCGGAAGTGTTAGAACAACGCGGTTGATGTAGTTGTACGTCTTCACGGCCCGACCGATCAAGCACCGAAACTACGGCACCTCCGAGTTCTAGCACACGTTCAGCTTGATGACGTCCCTCGAACTCTAATCCAGCCGAGGGTCGAGGGAGAGTTCCGTCAGCACGACGGCGTAGTGAAGATCTTGATGTTCTACCGTCGCAGGGCTTCGCCTAAGCACCGCTACAATATTATCAGGGAGGACTTTGGTGGAGGGGGGCACCGCACACGACTAAGAGATCAAGAGATCAATTGTTGTGTCTAGAGGTGCCCCCTGCCCCCGTATATAAAGGAGCAAGGGGGAGGGGGCAGCCGGCCTAGGAGGGGGCGCGCCAATGGGAGTCCTACTCCCACCGGGAGTAGGACTCACTCCTTCCTTGTTGGACTAGGAGAAGGGGGGAAAGAGGAGGCAGAGAGAGGAAGGAAAGGGGGGCGCCGCCCCCCTCTCCTTGTCCTATTCGGACTAGGGGGAGGGGCACGCGGCCCAGCCCTTGTCTCCTCTCCTCTTCTCCAGTAAGGCCCACTATGGCCCATTAAGCCCCCGGGGGGTTCCGGTAACCTCCCGGTACTCCGGTAAAATCCCGATTTCACCCGGAACACTTACAATATCCAAATATAGGCTTCCAATATATCAATCTTCATGCCTCGACCATTTCGAGACTCCTCGCCATGTTCGTAATCACATCTGGGACTCCGAACAACCTTCAGTACATCAAATCTCATAAACTCGTAACATAACTGTCATCGAAAACCTTAAGTGTGCGGACCCTATGGGTTCGAGAACTATGTAGACATGACCGAGACACGTTTCCGGTCAATAACCAATAGTGGAACCTGGATGATCATATTGGCTCCTACATATTCTACGAAGATCTTTATCGGTCAAACCGCATAACAACATACGTTGTTCCCTTTGTCATCAGTATGTTACTTGCCCGAGATTCGATCGTCGGTATCTCAATACCTAGTTCAATCTCGCTACGCAAGCAAGTCTCTTTACTCGTTATGTAATGCATCATTCCATAACTAACTCATTAGTTACATTGCTTGCAAGGCTTATAGTGATGTGCATTACCGAGAGGGCCCAGAGATACCTCTCCGACAATCGGAGTGACAAATCCTAATCTCGAAATACGCTAACTCAACATGTACCTTCGGAGACACTTGTAGAGATCCTTTATAATCACCCAGTTACGTTGTGACGTTTGGTAGCACTCAAAGTGTTCCTCCGGTAAACGGGAGTTGCATAATCCCATAGTTGTAGGAACATGTATAAGTCATGAAGAAAGCAATAGCAACATACTAAACGATCAAGTGCTAAGCTAGCGGAATGGGTCAAGTCAATCACATCATTCTCTAATGATGTGATCCCGTTAATCAAATGACAACTCATGTCTATGGCTAGGAAACTTAACCATCTTTGATTCAACGAGCTAGTCAAGTAGAGGCATACTAGTGACACTCTATTTGTCTATGTATTCACACATGTATCAAGTTTCCGGTTAATACAATTCTAGCATGAATAATAAACATTTATCATGAAATAAGGAAATAAATAAAAACTTTATTATTGCCTCTAGGGCATATTTCCTTCACTAACATCATCTGGACCAACTACCAAAACTCATCTAAGCTAGCGTGCAGGGTTCTTGAGTAGATCAAATTCCACCTTGTTTCACGTGGTTCCGTGCCGGGGCACCTTGCTAGTTAGTTGCAAAAGTGCGAGTTATTACTTAATGCAGCTAACCATGTTCATCAAATTAAATATAAAGGCTGCCTTGAAAAAATATTGGTTAACAAATGAATTATTAACCTTAGTCGCTTCTGTCTTAATTATATTACCTAATATCACCCATTACATCTCGTTTCTATGTACCAAATTTTAATCTCCATGTTCCCTAAAAAATTGTAGTTTAATACAACATTAATATATTTGTCTACTTATAAAGATTAGAGTTGGTAGTTATGCCTTCACTCATCTCTCAGTATTTTCTTGTCGACTTTATCCACTAACATCATTCGGACCAACTACCAAAACTCATCTAAGCTAGCGCGCAAGGTTCTTGAGTAAATCAAATTTCAACTTATTTCACGTGGTTCCGTGGCGGGGTACCATGCTAGTTAGTTGCAAAAGTACAGGTTATTACTTGATGCAACTAACCATGTCCATCAAATTAAATGTAAAGGTCGCCTTGAAAAGTTGTTGGTTAACTATTAGCCTTAGTTGCTTTTTTCTTGATTATATTACCTAATATCGCCTATTACATCTTGTTTCTATGTTTCAATTTTTAATCTCCACGTTTGCCTCAAAACATTTATAGATTGATATGACATTAGTATATTTGTCTGCTCATAAAGATTGGAGTCGGTAGTTATCCCTCCACTCATCTCTTAGTCTTTCTTCTCCAAACTCTGACACGTAAATGCGTGAAAACCAACAAATAACAAACCCCTCGTGCCCCACCCCCATTGTGCGTTTCTCCGTCTCTGATCACCTTTTCGTGCCGTCTTCCACCACTAACAACATTCAGACCAACTGCCAAAACTCATCTAAGTTAGCGTGCAAGGCTCTCGAGTAAATCAAATTCCACCTTGTTTCATGTGATTCCGTGGCGGAGCACCTTGCTAGTTAGTGGCAAAAGTATGAGTTATTACTTGACGCAACTAACCCTGTCCATCAAATTAAATGTAAAGGTCACCTTGAAAAATTGTTGGTTAACTAATAAATTGTTTACCTTAGTTGCTTTTGTCTTGCTTTCTTGCTTATATTACCTAATATTGCTCATTACATCATGTTTCTATGTTTCAATTTTTTATCTCCATGTTTGCCTCAAAAAGTTTATAGACTGATATGACATTACTATATTTATCTACTCATAAAGATCGGAGTCAGTAGTTATCCCTTCACTCATCTCTCACTCTTTCTTCTCCAAACTTTGACACGTTAGTGCATGAAAACCAACAGACAAAAAACACCTTGTGCCCCCCCCCCCATTGTGTGTTTCCCCATCACCCGATCGCCTTTTCGTGCCATCTTCCATCACTAACAACATTTTGATCAACTGCCAAAACCCATCTAAGTTAGCGTGCAAGGCTCTCGAGTAAATCAAATTAACCTTGTTTCATGTGATTTCGTGGTGGGGCACCTTACTAGTTGGTTGCAAAAGTACGAGTTATTACTTGACGCAACTAACCATGTCCATGAAGTTAAATGTAAAGGTCGGATTGAAAAAAGTTGGTTAACCAAGAAATTATTAACCTTAGTTGATATTTTCTTAATTAAATGCATTACATAATATCACCAATTACATCTTGTTTCTATGTTCCAAATTATATTCTCCATGTTTCGCTCACGGGGGCCTCCTCTTGATTATTGAGTACATTTTTCATAAGATATATGATGTCAATATATATGGCACTTGTGCGGGTTGTAAGTATAACATATATATAGATGAAAAACAGATACAATTATGAAGAGACTATGTAGAAAAATAACATGTGGGTTCTAAATAGTACTCCCTCTGTAAAAACGCGAAGGAGAACACCATATACAAAATCTTAAGAGTACATATACTATGGATAAAAAAATAAATTAACATATGGGTTCTAAATAGTACTCCCTCTGTAAAAACGTCCTACATTTGTTACAGGGAGAGTACATCTTTTGGTGACCTTCGTATCCAACCATTCAACTGGACCAGATCGAACAAATGTACTCCATCTGATTCATATTAAAATGAGTATGGCTAGGTCTCAGTCGACTGAGATTTAATCAAGTCTCAATCAAGTGACATATCATGCAAGTGAGAAAAAGGAAAAACAGAAAAGAAAATTTTGCACGGATCTTAATGTAGGATCGACCGAGACTTAGAAAGATTGTACTAAAATTTAGTGATGAGATATTATTTTCATGTATAAAATAGTAATAATTATCTCATGATCTTGAGGGCTGAGAACGGTGGAATCAGGACCGTCCAAGTGGACATGTGGATGCTCCCACCATAATCCGTAAACTAATCCCAGTCCCGATCGAAATCCAAATCACGAACACTACCACTTGGACACAAATTAATTTGATTTACAGAGATCTCTCGAGTCCCGGTGAACCGCGGCGGCACTCCGTCCCCCTGCCATCCGCCTTCTATAAATAGGCAGCAACTGGAGTCACGACCTCCTCAGTCCCCGGCCACAACCACATCCTCCCCCCAATCTCGCTCCCTCCCTACCACGCTGGTACCTGCGAGGCGGCGCGGCGAGCGCGAGCAGTCGGGTCGGGTCCGGTCAAAGCGAGGCGGCGATGGCGTCGTCGGCGCCGGGCGGCGGCAGCGGGAAGATCGAGCGGCTTTCGTCGATCGACGCGCAGCTGCGCCTGCTCGTCCCGGCCAAGGTGTCCGAGGACGACAAGCTCATTGAGTACGACGCGCTCCTCCTCGACCGCTTCCTCGACGTCCTGCAGGGCCTCCACGGCGACGATCTCAGGGAGATGGTAACTCTATTTTTTTTTCTGTTCTCTCTCTCGCACTGTTCGATCTCGCGCCGGATCCGAGCTGTCCCATCATCCATGTGCTACTGCTGCGCTGTTCCCATTGATTCCTCTGAACTTTACATGTGGCGCTTCGGGGTTCGAGTGGAGTTTTCAGCTCAGTGTTTGCGGAGTGGGGTTGACTTTGGGTTAAGTCTCGATGTCGGTAGATTTGTGCGTAATCTTGTGTTGTTAAGTGGGACTTTGGACGATTGTCCAGCTGCTCAGTTTTTCTGCCACAAACAATTTTTTTTCCGCAGCTAATCTATATTCCATTGTGGTCTTGATTTTGGGAGCACTGCTTTAATTAGTCGAACTGGGTTACTGATTGAATCTCAAATCGTGTCAGTCAAGCCTGCTTCATCCGTGGAATTTTCCTTGCTATCATGAGTGCTGGATCTTGTGTTGGTCACATACGGGAGACCAAATAACTGACTTAGTAGTTGTGTTTAATAACTAAAGTAAATCATGTTAACTGACTTGGATCTACTGAAATTATGAAAAATAGATGACAGTGTTCATCTCTTAATCTATGAATATACTAGTTGGGTTAAACTGTCGAGACAACGTATAGATGGCTTCTTAGGAGAACCGGCATGGAAGTGCTGATCAGATTTACATGTTTGGAAGTGCAGTTTCCAAGCGACATTGTCCATTGCTTGTAGGCTACTATTCTTCCATCCTGTTTACCTTACCTAAACAAAGCCCGTGTCCACACAACATATGGCGTTTCCAGAGAACCAAACTAGGGGGAAAAAGGTTCTTGAAACGACTATGCCTTGACTTTTGTTGACTTACTGGCCTCACAACCTGTTACGTAGGCATATAAACAATTAGGTTGCTGGCCGGTCTGATAATTTTTGTTCCCTTGCTTGTCGATTGATTAAGAAGACATCCTATCTCTTATGTTGATTGATGGACATGCATAACTGAATTATCATTTTCACTAAACAGGTTCAAGAATGCTATGAGGTGGCTGCTGAATATGAAACAAAGCATGACCTGGAAAAGCTTGATGAACTCGGAGAGATGATAACAAGCTTGGATCCTGGCGACTCTATTGTGATTGCCAAAGCTTTTTCACACATGCTTAACTTGGCCAACTTGGCCGAGGAAGTGCAGATCGCATACAGGAGGAGAGTCAAGCTCAAGAAGGGAGACTTTGCTGATGAAAATTCAGCAATCACAGAATCTGACATCGAGGAAACTCTTAAGAGGCTTGTTTTTGACATGAAGAAGTCCCCTGCTGAGGTCTTTGATGCCCTCAAGAATCAGACTGTTGATCTTGTTTTGACTGCACATCCAACACAATCTGTAAGGAGGTCACTGCTCCAGAAGCATTCGAGGTTAGTTAGCCAAACATTGTGATGATAGTTGTCATGATACAATTTCTATATATTAATCCTGATTTCAATGACTTTATATCAGGATCCGGAACTGTTTGGTTCAGTTATACTCGAAGGATATCACTCCAGATGACAAGCAGGAGCTTGATGAGGCTCTCCAGAGAGAGGTGCTTACTGCTATCCTTATGTTGATTTTCATGCTGTTTCTAAGGCACATTGTTAACATGGCAATGCAGTCACAGTAGCCTTACAGAATCAGACAGTTGAGATCCTTTCTTACACTTAACCTAAAATCCTCCTTTTTAGATCCAAGCTGCCTTTAGAACTGATGAGATCCGAAGGACTCAGCCCACTCCCCAAGATGAGATGCGTGCTGGTATGAGCTACTTCCATGAGACAATATGGAAGGGTGTTCCAAAGTTTTTGCGCCGTGTTGATACGGCATTGAAGAACATTGGGATCAATGAGCGTGTTCCCTATAATGCTCCTCTTATCCAATTCTCTTCTTGGATGGGTGGAGATCGTGATGGTGAGTGGAATCTCTGTCCCTCGTGATACTGTGCAGCGTACATCTATGATATATTTACAGTCACTGTGAGCTTTTACCTAGGTGGTGTCTGTTAGATGCTACATTTTCTGTATCTGGTCATATCATGGTACTACTTAGAACTATGGATAAAGGCAACTATATTAGGTATCTAAACTTGTAGTACCTTTACAAATACAGGAAATCCAAGAGTGACACCAGAAGTTACAAGGGACGTCTGCTTGCTCGCCAGAATGATGGCAGCTAATTTGTATTGTGCACAGATTGAGGATCTCATGTTTGAGGTAGAAATTGATTGATTACTTTTAACTAAGTTCACATATATTTGGTCATTAGAAGTTGATAAAACTTCAAACTATTCCAGTTGTCTATGTGGCGTTGCAACGATGAGCTACGCTCGCGAGCTGATGAGCTGCACCAATCTTCTAAGAAGGACGCTAAGCATTACATAGGTACACATCAGTACCAGTTTTTTTAATGTAAAATAGTAGGTCAGACCCCTGCAAGAGCTTTAAAAAGGCAGTAACAGCTTCTAGGCAAGAAATTTCACATAACATATGCCTTTTTTTTATTCTACTTACTAATTTGTGATGTTCATCTCTGATATTTAGAGTTCTGGAAGAAGGTTCCTCCAAATGAGCCATATCGGGTAATACTGGGTGATGTTAGGGATAATCTTTACAACACGCGTGAGCGATCACGTGAGTTGTTATCCAGTGGACATTCCGACATACCTGAGGAAGCTACTCTGACAAATCTTGAGCAGGTTGAGTAATGTCTATGAAATATAATTGCAACTATACAGTTTTTCTTCAATGGTACTATGTTTGGTAGAGAAATTGTCTTTAATACATGCTAGTCTTCTCTTGCAGCTGTTGGAGCCCTTGGAGCTCTGTTACAGGTCGCTGTGTGCTTGTGGTGACCGTGTTATTGCTGATGGAACCCTTCTTGATTTCTTGCGCCAAGTCTCTACCTTTGGACTTTCTCTCGTGAAGCTTGACATCAGGCAAGAGTCTGACAGGCACACTGATGCTCTTGATGCAATCACCTCATACCTGGGAATAGGATCTTATCGTGAGTGGTCTGAGGAACGCCGTCAAGAATGGCTGTTGTCTGAACTCAATGGGAAGCGCCCATTATTTGGTGCAGACCTTCCCATGACAGAGGAAGTTGCTGATGTTATGGGCGCTTTTCAGGTTATCGCTGAGCTGCCCGGTGACAATTTTGGAGCATATGTCATTTCAATGGCAACATCTCCTTCAGATGTTCTTGCTGTGGAGCTCCTCCAACGTGAGTGCCATATCAAGACACCACTTCGAGTTGTCCCCCTGTTTGAGAAGTTGGCCGATCTCGAGGCTGCCCCAGCAGCACTGGCCAGACTCTTCTCAATAGATTGGTACAGAGAGAGGATCAATGGCAAGCAGGAGGTCATGATTGGGTATTCAGACTCAGGCAAGGATGCAGGCCGTCTCTCAGCAGCTTGGCAGATGTACAAGGCTCAGGAGGACCTCGTCAAGGTCGCTAAGCAATTTGGAGTGAAATTGACGATGTTCCATGGACGAGGTGGGACTGTTGGAAGGGGCGGTGGCCCTACTCACCTTGCCATCTTGTCTCAGCCACCGGACACGATCAATGGATCACTCCGGGTCACTGTTCAGGGTGAAGTTATTGAGCAGAGCTTTGGGGAGGAACACTTGTGCTTCAGGACGCTCCAGCGTTTCACAGCTGCTACTCTTGAGCATGGGATGCGTCCACCCATTTCACCAAAGCCAGAGTGGCGAGCTCTTCTTGATGAGATGGCTGTGGTGGCAACTGAAGAATATCGGTCAATCGTCTTCCAAGAACCACGCTTCGTCGAGTATTTCCGCCTTGTAAGTTGCTCTTATTGACTTATCAGGCTAGGAAAAATATTAACTGCTTGAATAAACTTTTCAATATATTGCAAACCTGGACCTGTTAGTGAGCTTAAGTTCATGCAATGATCTGAAGTGGAAATCCATATAATGAAAATTAATTTCAAAATAAATGAATTGTGACAGCACTTAGGTACCTTCTTTTGCAACTGTAATAGTATGGCAGACTCTAAAGCCAATGTTATATTGGCCGCTCAGTCTATTGCAGTAGTAAGATTTAAACAAAAGAAAAACAAACCTTGGTGCCTTTCAGGTTGAACCTTCAGTCAAATAATTTCTTTGATGCTTGTGTTTGACAGGCAACACCAGAGACAGAGTATGGCAGGATGAATATAGGAAGCAGGCCGTCCAAGAGAAAGCCCAGTGGTGGCATTGAATCACTCCGTGCAATCCCATGGATCTTTGCATGGACGCAGACACGGTTCCACCTCCCGGTCTGGCTGGGCTTTGGTGGCGCCTTCAAGCATATCCTAAAGAAGGACATCAGGAACTTCCACATGCTCCAGGAGATGTACAACGAGTGGCCATTCTTCAGGGTCACCATCGATCTTGTTGAGATGGTGTTCGCCAAGGGTAATCCTGGCATTGCTGCCTTGTATGACAGGCTCCTAGTTTCAGAGGGGCTACAGCCACTGGGTGAGAAGCTGAGGGCCAACTATGAGGAGACCCAGAAGCTGCTTCTTCAGGTGTGTTTTACTAAAACGCAGAACACTTGTACTACTTCGTTCAACATCAATGCCAGCAGTCTTCTAAACCAGTTGTTAAAATATTACTGACAATAAAACTGGATTTTCTTGGTTTCAGGTTGCTGGGCACAAGGATCTTCTTGAAGGTGATCCCTACCTGAAGCAGCGGCTCCGCCTCCGTGACGCGTACATCACCACCATGAATGTCTGCCAAGCATACACATTGAAGAGGATCCGTGACCCAGACTACCACGTCGCATTGCGCCCCCATCTGTCCAAGGAGGTGATGGACACGAGCAAGCCGGCTGCTGAGCTCGTGACGCTGAACCCGGCGAGTGAGTACGCGCCGGGGCTGGAGGATACCCTCATCTTGACCATGAAGGGCATTGCTGCCGGTCTGCAGAACACCGGTTAGGGCAAGGGGAGATGCCGGATTATCTTCTTTTTGTACCTTGATGAGATATTTTCCTTTTATCGAGGGCTGTGGGCCTTGCTTGTATCTCAGCGGATGTTGCTGCATCTGCCCCTCTACCCAGTGAGGAATAATGTCATTTCGCAAGTAGTATAACATTTATAAATAAAGGCAAACAATGATAATTTCTAATCTCTTTGTTAGTCATACTTGGAACACTTAACAATGTACTCCATCCATCCGAAAAAGCTTGTCCTTCAAATGGATGTATTTAGCACCAAGTTACATCCATTTGAAGGACAAACTTTTTCGGACGAAGGGAATACTGGATTGGGCATTTATGTGGTGTCCAGTGCACTGAATATTAGAATTAATTCTTGCTTGTGGTGCCTTCGCTTAAATAAGTGTATTTCACTGCTTACCTGTTGCGGTTGAAATTGCAGCTTTTATGTTTTCTACATTGAAATCACAGCTTTCTTCTGTTTAGAAGGCATGCAATAAAATGTGCTTTCTAGGAATTTCCTGCTTTATATACATCTAATCGCCAATCGGTTGTCGAATGAGCTGGATTGCAGTGGGAAGAGGAGATGGAGGCTCTGTGGGCAAAGGGTATAGAGCAATGTTGGTGGCCGGCGAGGTGTTTAATCGACCTCGATGATGGGCAACAACAGGGCATCACAGTGAAGTTGGGTGAAAGGAAGATAACCATGATGCCTTTTTCTTCTTCTGAGGGAAAACCCTCTTAGGAAAAAAAGAATGAAAAGAGAGGGAAAGAAGCCCCCTGTCTTATTCTTATAGGAGAATGAGGAGGCTCGAACCCAGGCCGGCGACAGCAACCTTTGTGTTGTCCATCGCTCCACCCAGAAGAGCTCCTCTGAAAAGCCTCTTAGCATTTTGTTGTGAAACCCACAGAGTTACATCATTCGGTACACATGTAAGGAAAAACGTAGGTGGATCACCATCCCACCAATACATCGAAGATGACCATGATGTTGGTTTATCGCTGGAGCTATGTTGTTCTTTTGCCATATTTTGGAAGTTGATTGATTAGATGTTGCATGCCTATGTCATGCCACTAAGATCATACATTCTGTTTTTGTTCTTTGTTTTGTTAATGAAATCAAGATGCCCACACGTTGGGTGTAACATTTGTTGGAATGTCAATGAATCTTACCAAAAATATCCGGTAGAGTAAAAACCCAGCCTCCATTTGGCTCTACATGATTTTTCAGGCTGAGCAATGAAAAAGCACCTTTCAAACATGGAGAAGCATGTTATCTTCAAATTCAATTTCTATTGTCCTAATATTTAGCATCACATCAAACATAATTTTATTAATTTGTTACATCACCTCTAAAGTAAACAACATGGTAAAAGGAGTTTAGTTAATACTATCAATGTATATAGAGACTAGTAAGGTTTGCTAATTAAAATAATATTATCAAATGAGGAACATTCATAATTTTAAAAATCATCATTTTATATTCATATAAAAAACTAATATGAAACAATTTATATCTACAATACCAAATATATATAATATGAAACTACATCTTAATGAAGCTAATGATATATGTTTGACATTCTAGATGTAAATATTTTTCTCTACAAATTTGGTCAAAGTTTATGAGGTTTGACTTTTCAAAAATTTATATGCACTACATTATGGAACGGAGGGAGTATCTTCAACTTTATGAATCAATTATTTTCATCTTATGAAGGAAAAATCAATCTATAGCTTCACTCCAAGCAAGAGGAGTAAAAAACCAATCCCGAATGAGCTCTACATGTTTTTTCTGGTTGAGCCATGAAAAAGCACATTTCAAACATGGAGAAGCGGGTTATCTTCAAATTCAATTTTTATTGTATTGATATTTAGCATAACATCAAACATAGTTCTATAAATTTGCTACATCAACTCTAAAGTAAATAACATATAAAAGAAGTGTAGTCAAACTCTTAATTTAGTATCCTAGCAAAAAATATATCTTAACTTAGTACTTTTTTTAACACAGTACATACACGAACGCTCACACACACACACACACACACACACACACACACACACACACACACACACACACTCACCTCTATGAATGCATACACACACGTTAACCCTATGAGCATCCCTCGAGAACGCACAACGCTGGAAGGTCTGAAATAAATTCAAAAAAACTGTCCTACTAACTTAGTACTATCAGTGTATAGAAAGATTAGTAAGTTTTGTTAATTAAAACAATATTATCAAATTTCCATGAGAAACATTCATAATTTTGAAAATCATCATTTTATATTCATATCAAGAACTAGAGTCAAAGTAGCGTCTTGAAGATTGTCTATATTTTGGATGAATCAGTTTGCTGGATATATTTAATCACATTTTCTATCGGTCTTGCTGGTTTGAGTGTTGGTTGCAAGTGTCAAGATTTGACATTGCTAAAAATCATTTGTGAAAACATCAGCATTACTAATTTAGGTTGCAAATCAGTTAAAAAAAAGTAGCAAATGAAAAACAGCCTAAAACATTCTCAAAATAAAATAAATAATACAGCCTAAATCCTATCTCTCCGCACTAGCCTCATAAAAAACGCAAACAGGAGGGACTAAACTGCATACCCCGAAGGATCATTGTTCGCTGACGCCGCCTCCTTGGTCTTTCCTCTCCTCCCTTCCCCTCCGCCGCGATCGACCCCAAGAGTACGAAACCCTAGCCCTAGCCCAACCCATCTTCTCCATGGCCAACAGCAACCTCCCCCGCCGCATCATCAAGGTAACTAATCCTTCCGTGTGCTCTCGTTCCGTCTCCCCCAGTTTTCCCCCTCCTTTCCGTGCAATTTTGGTGATTTTCGGTGGGTGTTGCTTCCTGCAGGAGACGCAGCGGCTGCTCAGCGAGCCAGGTGAGATCTGAGATGATTCTACTCAGGAGTAGATGCTATCTTAGGAGTTTGTTTTTGCCTATTTTCGCTCTGAATTAGTTATAGTAATCTCCAGTTAGCTTCAGTAGATCCTCTAATCTCTCGTTTGTTTATTTTGGTTAATTAATACTAGAGCTTCAGTTATTTCTCTAACTGTGAAGAGTCGGTCCCTACTTTAGCTGTTCCTTAAATTTGTAAAAACAATCGTTGGATGGTCTGTTGAGGATCCCGGGCACTGCCCTTGTTATGTTCTTGCAGCTCCTGGGATCAGTGCTTCACCATCAGAGGAGAACATGCGCTACTTCAATGTCATGATCCTTGGACCAACTCAGTCGCCATATGAAGGTGTTAAATTTTTTCCTTCTGTTCTTCTGTTCTGTACTTTAGTTGCCTTTGGCATTAACTGCAGAGTTGGCAATGCAGTGCTCTAATTGGCTGTCGAAATGGTAGATCAACTTTAGGATCCAATCAACTGTACTAAGAAAATTTATCGCAGTATGTGGATTCTTATAGTGATTTGTAGCTGTTGGACATGATCAAGGATAATTTGAGCACTAAATTTTTTAGAGCAAAGTGATGCCATATTTAAGAAACAAAGCAGCCATATTTGTTGCGTGCCACAACTAAGAGAAATAGCATATATATAGTATAACCTTGCTGTGCCCGCACACATGGTCTAGCACAATTCATAGGAATTTCGGCGCAATGCAAGCAGCATTTTTTTGTTTAGTTATTGAACGCTCTTGTTTCTGCAAAATTCATGGAAGCATCATTTATTTCCTGAAATATAAGTATCTGGAAACTGGAGAGGGTTATATTTTCTGCTGGCATCACATAGACAGCATCATCTTCCTGAGACGTATAGCTTTCCAACTCCTGACTCCTAAATAGGCTTGCAATTAAGTCGCTGTTTTTCCCCATATGTGGGAATGCTTGAATGTCCTGGATGCTCCCTGTTATCTTAGTAGCACTTCAATTCTCAACACAAACTTCTGATATGGTTCATTCATGTGATGATTACTGCATCCTCTTTACCTCCACTAATGCATTCCTAGCTCCTAAGTTATTACGATTAACTCATGTTCAATGTTGGCTATTTCAAACATGTAAATGCAATATGCTCTCTTGTTAACTGTTAGTTTGGTTACTTGTCAGGAGGAGTATTCAAACTTGAGTTGTTTTTACCTGAAGAATATCCAATGGCTCCGCCAAAGGTGTTTCATTGTTGCTTTATTTCAAGTATCTCAGTGCTATGACTTTGTCGGTTTGTAATTTTGTTGATGTTTTTTCCAAGCTTCATGTAGACAAGTTCTTATGTGCACCCAATTCATATGGAGCTCATATGTTTAGCTAAGATTCTGTCGCAGCTTAACAAATAAATATTGGAATCATATGAATAAATGTTGGATATCATCATATGATTCTTCTAATGATCTCGATGATTCCTGATGAGTTTGAGGAAGATGTATTCACCATCATATTTAGTGTTGAGAGGACTTAGATTTGTCTCGTTATTTTGTTAAGATTTCAGATTGAGTGGTTACATTGATTTAAGGTCTACATGATCTATACATTTTTTTGTGACTGAAGTTTTGATTTGATCACTGTAAACAGGTTCGCTTTCTCACAAAAATTTACCATCCAAACATTGACAAGGTAAGTTCGTTATATTCTGACCCCTTATATACGTTAAAAGTTATACCATTTTTCTTAATACGTACATTATACAGCTTGGGAGGATATGCCTTGATATCTTAAAGGACAAGTGGAGTCCTGCCCTTCAGATCCGAACAGTTCTTTTGAGGTGAATGTTCCTGCTACAGTAGTATTTTTGTTGATATATGCGATGACATTCTGTTGTACTCCACATTTGGTGTGTTTTGTTCATAAAGAAGTCGATACTTCTATAGAAACCATCTATCAGCTCCACTGGACTAAATAGCATTTCTAGGTTCCTGAAATAGTTTCGTGAAATGGATATTAGAAATGGGACATTAGTTCTACATTAAATAGCTTTTGTAGCACTTTGCAAATGTTTCACACTAAAAAGCCAGGCATATCATATGGGATGCATACAGTCATTATGCAAAGACCCTGGAAGAAATGAAAGATTTTGATAAAGTTGATGACACTAAATGTACAGTACAATGGAGCTCCTGGCACTGCCACCACAACCACCAGTAAACTGGTGGCAGAACTGATATGTGTTGCTGTAACTAGAATATGCATAGAAGGAGTATGTGATGTGGGTCCTTCAGCACCTTACCACTGCTGGTGTTTACTTGGAAATATTTGCTGAAACATAACCAGAAAGTTCAAACGAGTTGAGCAGAACAAATCAATCTTAGCTGAACATCTCATTCCTTTCCACTTGATGTTTATTTTCAGCATTCAAGCACTCCTCAGCGCTCCAAATCCTGACGATCCGCTTGCTGACAATGTGGCAAAGCACTGGAAGGCCAACGAGACAGAAGCTGTGGAAACAGGTGATGATCTTGTCGCACTTCTAGCTGCAAAATATAGCAGATTTTTCTCAAGCAATGCCGGTTTCATATTGTGCAGCCAAAGAGTGGACCCGTGTCTACGCTAATGATGCATGAGCTCTACATGCTATGACTGTTTGCTCAGTAGTCTTGGAAACGTGAGGTGAAATCGAGCATCAAGTGGTTTAAAATGGAGGTCCAACTGATGAACTAGTGAAATGTGAAGTTTCCTCCTTGCATCGCCTGTACCGAGTGTGATGTATATTATTACTCTAGTCGGGGTGCGACGGACCCATGTGCGTGTATATTTCGTTGACTGTTGTACCGTAATAAACATCCTGAAGTCATGTGTGCCTTTTCTTGCTCTACATTAACTTCTTGGCCTTTCCTGGTTTGTTTTTATCAAGTGTTTGAGAATTTGTTGTACGTTCTGCATGTGTGTATCTTTGTTGTGAGCGAGAGAATAGTTGTGTGGTAGTAGTTTCTAGTTACAGGTTTTACATTGCGATACCATGGAACGGATACATGAAAGAAGAAAGCCTACATGTGGTGGTCTAGTAGTATACTTTTTCCCCGAGTAATATGTAGAGCTGCGGCGCAGAGCGGTGGTCTGTTCATTCCTTTGTTTTTCTGGGGGGTTGTTTTCCAGGAGCAATGCTAGAACTAACGTCAGTTTTTATGTGATTCACTGTACGGGTTAATGTGGATGAAATCAGTTGGTTTAGGATTAGCGGGTGAGGCCCGCCCCGGTTAAATTTGTGTGTGTGTGTGTGTGTGTGTGTGGAGGTATTGGTGTTGGCGGTTGACGTGCTGCCAGCATCGTAACGGAGTGGTAGGATGTCGGAAAACAGAGGCAATTTTTTCTCGAGTACTCTGGCTCTTTGTCAGAGCGTGGAACTTCCTTGTCAGTTGCCATTCCTTGTTCCTTGTCCAGTCTTGGTCCATTGAGTAGCTGTGCGCCATCGTGTTGACTGTATTATGGTTTTGGTACTACATGATGGGTGTAGAGATGTTGGCCTGAGCAGCGTCTTCTTCAGCAGCCTGTTGTGTTGGTGTTGGGTGTCCTTAAAAGTGTATGTGCGCGGCTGTGTTTCTTGGAGTTGTGGAGCACCAATCTTGATCCATCTAAACCTATAAGGAGGCTGAGCGACCACCCTCCACGAGTGGTTCTTCTGAGACGTTGGATGTGTTGCTCCTTTAGAGCATCTCCAGCTGCGCCCCCAACAGGCCCTCCCCAGGCGTTTTTGCCGCGCCGGCGCCGAAAAAACGGCCTAGTCGCCTCCGGAAGCCTTTTGCGGCTCGGGCGAATCTGGTCTTGGCGGACCAGTGAACCAGCGCCTGGAGGCGCCCAGACAAGCGGGCGCGTGGGTCCGCCTGTCGGCAAGTCGGCGCCTCTTCCGCGCCGTTCTCGCTTTCCCCCCCCTCCCATTTTCTCCTTTCCTCCCGCCATTCTCTCTCCGCCGCCTCCCACCGGCCGCCATGGTACCAAGAAGCACGTCGTCCCGTGCAGCAGCAACGCAACCGCCTCCGCCGCCCATCCTAAGCAGAGAAGCCGAGGGCGCCATTGTCAAGCCGCCGCATGACAAACGCCGATTGGAGGGTGCAAGTACAATGACGGAGGCCGTCGCGCCGACCGTGAACAGGCCCTCGCCAAGAAGGCCGTGACAACGCTGCACGCGCGGCATGCGGTGCCTGCCGCTCATGCGACCAAAGCCGAGGCCGAGGCGACACGCGGGATGATGAATCCCCGCAACCACGCCGCATGCACAGGGCGGCAAGGGTGTCGGGTCTCCGACGCCGCAGCCATAGGGATCGCCAGGCTACGCCGACGAGGACGTGCACGGTGGGTTCAACCCAAATGTCACGTTCCCCCATGGACACCCGACCCAGCGCACACCCTCGCCCGCCTTCACCGGCATGCAATACCCTCCATACAACTACTCGCCGGCCGTGTACGCGTCCTCCCCGACGCCCCTCTCCGCCGTTGCGCACTGCCCTTCTCGCACCTCGGCGACGCCAACGAGACCGAGGCCGACATGGACGACATCATCGCGGAAGGATCGGCCGCGGCCGCCGCGTCTCCCGGGTTCACCGCGGATGAGGCGGTGGATCTCAGCGGCGGCATGGACGGCGAGCTCGGCTACGTCTACGGCGACGAGGAGCAGGAGGAAGAGGACGACGAGGAGGACGAGGACGAGGAGGAGCCGGCGAGGAGGCGCAAGAAGAAGAAGAGGACGGCCAGGTCGGCCGAGCCACGCATCAAGTGGGCGTCCAAGGAGGAGGAATGCCTCGCCGAGGCATGGAAAGTCGTCTGCCTCGACCCGACCACCGGCGCGAACCAGAGCATCGATACGTACTGGGCGCGCATCAAGGCCGAGTTCGACGAGCGCAAGCTCGTCGACCCCTACTTCAAAGGCGTGTACATGCAGCGCGGGTCGAAGGCGATGGCGAACCATTGGGGGCGCATCCAGGGGGCGTGCAACAAATGGCATGGTGTCGTCGAGGAGGTGGCCGCCCGCCCGGAGAGCGGCGCCAGCATTGAGGATCAGGTATGCCACGCCGGTCTCCCGTCTTTCTTTTTGCCTTGCGCGCTTCGCCAACTGTTTGTTCATCCCACGCGATTCTTTGCGCATGTTCGGCCTGTATAGGCAGAGCAACAACGACGCCGAGTTCAAGTACCTCCACGTTTACAAGCGCATTGACAAGTGCGACAAGTGGGCGGAAGTCCGGCGCAACCTCAAGAAGGCCAAGGAGACATACAACCCGGACGCGCCGGCTCCGGGTGCGTCAGAAGGGCGGCCGGACGGCAACATAGGTGCCAAGAAGGGGAAACAAGGCGACTCGGCCACAACTCTTGTGCAGGAATCCATCCAGCACTGCCTTGCCGACGCACAGGCCCGGGCCGTCCTTCGTGAAGAGAAGACCGAGGCGCGGTGGTTGGCGTTGATGTCGACAAGCGCCGTCAAGCTCGACCTACTCCGGACCAACGTCGCCGCGAAGAAGAGGAACACCGACCTGGATTTCCTGCTGGGCGGGGCGGACATGCTCCAGAGCACCGACGAGGCGGTCAAGGCGTGGTACAGGGCGCATGTAGGCCTCATCCTGGACCAGCTTCCCTCGACGCCGCCGCCCACGCCCACGACGACACCGCCCACGCCATCGCACACGCCACCGCCGCCGCCATGCTCGACCGATGATACCGTCGAGACTGCCCGCAACGCAGAAGCCACGCCGCCAAGCACAGAGGCCCCGTCAAGCCCGCGCACGCCGACTCCGCCGACGCCGGAGGCCGACCTCGCCGTCTGATGCGTGCTTCCGTTCTAATTTTTGTACGCCGAACTTTTCATCGATTTGCGGCATTTATTTTTGGGCGCGGGAACAAACTACGTTTGAATTTGCCAAGGCTGGGTGGGGCGCTGAGGCGTGGCTGGGAGCTAGGCCGCCTCAGGGGGCGAACTAGCTGCTCGCCCAGTATGCGCATTTTTCGAGCCTGGGGGCGCGAACGGCTGGAGATGCTCTTATACCACGCTGTTGATTTTACGAGGGTGAAAGGATCGAGATGGACCTAGAGGGGGTGAATAGATACAATTACAAATTTTAATTATTACTTAGCAATTTTAGGTAATAATGCGGAATATGAAGGTGAGCCTAACAATTGCAAGTGAGTACTAAGTACTAAGCAAGTAACACAAGCATATAAGTAAGCAAGCACAATATGATGTAAGTAAGTGCAATGAGACAAGTAACCACAAGTAGGGAGTTAGGATTAGGAATAACCGCAACTCCAGGAGACGAGGATGTATGCCGATGTTCACTTCCTTGGAGGGAAGCTAGTCACCGTTAGAGAGGTTGATGTTACCACGTAGGCACACCAATGCCACGAAGGCTCACCCTATTCTCCCGTTGAGACAACACCACGAAGGCGTTTCTCAACCACTAGTGGTAGACCTTGGGGTGGTCTCCAAACCCTCACAAACTTTTCCAAGGGTAATCACAAGGTTCGATTCCTCTCCGAATGACTCCTACCACCTAGGAGTCTCCAACCTCCATGAGTAACAAGAACGATGGGAAAAAGCTCAAGACTTGCTCAAATCACAAATTCCTTTGGTGCAAAGAAGGGGAAGGAGTGGATCTATCACTTGATCGGACAACTTCTCTCAAGTGCTCTCAAATCCCTTGGGGATCTAAGGTTTGGTGTGAAGGAGTGAGAGAGAGAGAGAGTGTAATGTGTGCTAGGGTTTGTTCAAAGTGAGTGGACCAAATATCCCGTGGGGAAAGAAGGCTATATATAGTGGTGGTGAAAAGCTAGCCGTTTGGCCACTTATGGCATAGGAGCTGCCGGACGTCCGGTGGGTACCGGACGACCGGTGACACAGATCGGACCGGACGTCCGGCCGGGCAGCCGGTCGTCCGCTCGCTGGAGTATAAATCTGACCGTGAACACAGCACATGTAGCGGACGTCCGGAGAGTAGCGGTCGACCGCTGACCGGACGTCCGGAGAGACCGGAAATCCGTTAATATGTGTTCTGTTTAGATGTACCGGACGTCCGGAGAAACCGGACATCCGGCGACCGGCCATCCGGAGATATCGGACATCCATTAATAAGTGTTCTGTTGAGATGCACCGGACGTCCGGTGGGCGCCGGATGTCCGGTCAGTTGTGAAGGCTGGTCCAGCAGATTCAAAAACACAAAATAGACCGTGCACACATGATGAAAGCTAAAAGATGATAGAAGAAGTGTTTTGTGTATTTTGAGCAAGTCTTTCACGTTACCCAATGGTCCCATCTTAATAGTGCGGGATCCCTATACTCAAGAACAAATTGAAATAAAGGGCCAAGGCCATTTGTCTTGTATTCTCCGCTCTTGAGTAATATATACCTCTTTGTTTGTAGTCATGATCCACACACATAGCACTTGAAACATAATCCTGAGATATACTTGATAAACATGATTAGTCCCAAAAATGCATGTTGTCATCAACATCAAAATAAGATTAAGGGCATGATTGCACTTTCAATCTCCCCCTTTTTGGTAGTTGATGACAACATACATGCACTTTTTTTTGAATAATCTTTGAATATCGAAAGAAGTAAAAACATTTAGTATCGAAGAATATGATGTGGAGCTCCCCCTCATTATGTGCCATAACTAAAGATAAGCATGAAAGGAGCTCCCCCTTAATATGATACCAACACCACCGAGACTCAAACACCAAAACTCAATACCTAGGAGAATCAACTCCTACAACACTCATAGCATATAACATAAATAACAGATAGGCTACTAACATAGCATGAGTTCGATAACAAGTTAATAACATAGCATCATCACATTACATAAATAAGTGCCTACTCCCCCTTGGCAGCAAATACCCAAAAAGGAGGAATCAGAGCAGCATCAAAGAGCATCATCATCATCACTGTCACGAGCACCACTACCACCAGCCTCATCAAGAAAGTCAGCCCACTCGGGACCCGAAGGAAAACCGAAATCAGAAGGTGGAGCATCAGGAAGACGTTCATCGTCACTCACATCATAAACTCCGGAGTCTCGCAGACGAGCCTTCAGAGCATTCTTGGAAGTGACCAAGCGTGTGACAACGGTGTGGTTTTGGGTGCAATGAAAGGTAAACATCTTCATCATAGCAGAGTGAGCCTTCCCAAGAAAGCGAGAGATGCGACCAAAAGGTCTTGAGCTGGAAGAAGTAGACCGAGTGGCGGAAGAAGGAACACTAGCCGGGTACGACGGCGAGGAGCAAAAGAGTCCTTGGGAACCCAATCAGCCGCCATGTGAGATGGAATGACCCACCGTTCATGCAAGTGAGTGCGGGCAATGGGAAACGGAGCAACACTCTCGATAAATGCCTAAAGAAAGGGGGCATGAGGAAAGGCTCGCTTGTGTTAAAAACAAGCCAGACGGATCTCATGCCACAGAAAATGAGGGATATTTATCTTCCCTTTGGGAGACGCATAGAGGCGATGCATGAGATCAATGAAGTAGCTGTTACATGACCCCTTGTCACCCATCTTGGGATAAATGGTGCGAATAACACACTGAAAAATGATGTAGAAAGGTGAGCGCCAAATTGAAACTTGATTCAGGCCCTTTTGTTTCTCCTCATTGGACATTTCACTGATGGGCTTGAGAAGATCCATACAGACCTCTATGCCCTTGGGCCTATGGTTAGGGTCATCCTTATGGATTTTGAACCCTGTGTCAGGAAAACCAAGTGCAGCAACAAATTGAGCATAGGATGCCGTGAGCATGGTGTCGGAGGTCATCCAAGTGACAGTTTTATCGGGACCAAAGTAACAAGTGGCATAGAATTGATGAATTTCAGCATGGTTATAATCATGCTGGAATTCAAATGGTGCAGCAAGATTTAAGGACTCAATGAGCTCAATAGCTCCCGGATATTTCGCCGGATGAGTGGGGATATGCTCTAAGTCGATGCACCAATGGAGAGATAAACCTTTAGGAATGACTATAGTGGTGAAAATGTCGGCTTGGACATTTGTGTGAAAACGAGCGTCCTGTGAATCGCTAAGAACAGTGAATTGATCTACATCACGATGAAGCTTAAGGTAAGAAGCGATGGGAACCTTATTGAACCATTTAATGGTGCGGCCGTGAGAGAGTGGAGGTTCAAGAGAGATGCGACGGACAACACCTTGAGGTTGAACCGGAGGAGAAGGAGGCTTGAATGTGGGCCGACGAGTTCCAGGCTTGGGTGCAGTGGTGCGAACAACAACATAAGCGGGTTCCTCCATTTCTTCCAATTCATCCTCGTAGTCGGATTCTTCCGACGAAGAGGTGCTAGTGGAGCTGTGAGGGTGAGCGGCACGCTTCCGAGGACGAGCGCGCTCCTGCGAATCATCGGACCCACCATGACGAGATGGACGAGAGCCCCCATCGTTGACCTGCTTGCGAGCAGAGCGCTTTGTCCATGGCATGGCTACCTAGCAAAGGAGGAGACTCCAACATTCTTAACAATCGCCATAGATCAAGAAGGTTAGAGCAATGGGGGGAAGGAGAATAGCAGTTGCTACCTCGGGAGGTTGAGGGGAAGATGCGACGGGGAAGAAGTTTCCCCCGACGCCGGCCGGGTCGAGAGAAGGGGCGAACGGAGGCCCGACGACCGCCGAAAGGGCCCAACGGGGTCCCGGCGGCGAGGGGCCCAGCCCGTGAAGACAGCAAGGAGAGAGTGCGGTGGCGGCGGCGCGGCAACAGCGGCGGGAGGAGTGGAGATGAATTAGGTTTAGAAATGACCGGACCGCACACCCTAGTATATATACGCGGGCGAGAAACGTACTGGACATCCGGTGTGAACCGGACGCCCAGGGCCTAAGTGGAGTAGTAGACGACCGGCAACAACGGACGACCGACGCGTTTAGACAGAGCAATAAATAACGGAAGTCCGGTTACAGCAGATGACCGGTGCAAGAGCACCAGAAAGGATTTGACGGACGTCCGGTATTGACGGACGTCCGACGACAGATAATTTATTATTATTATTATTATTATTATTACGAGAAAGATTATAGTGCCATAGTTGGTGCTAATGACAATGATGGAGAGATGATGAGTGAAATAGGTAGTAGGATGCAAGGACACCCTGAGTGAAACAATGAGTTTCCTAAATCAACAATAATAAACACACATACTGCTCACATGTTGTTCTAATGACAAGGCGGTGGCAGATGCCACCATGTATGAGTATACATGACATGACACTGCAAAGATTTGAACTTTGGGTCCATAATCACTACGCCATCATTGAAAGCACCATAGTTAGAGTAACATGGTAGCTTTGAGAGTGGTTGTTCTTTTTATGCATTTCATAGGGAGAGAGAACGCATGAGTTGAGTGTCTCCCCCTAAGTATATGCCTACATAGAGACAGGACATTATGACAATGCATGCATGAGTTCTAGTTTTCACATAATGTTGTCAAGCTCCAAGATACCAAGTTCACGCCTAAGTCGACAAAACCTTGCTTCATCCAATGGTTTGATGAAAATATCTGCCAGTTGTAAATCTGTACCAATGTGACCAATGTGAATATCACCCTTCTCAACATGATCTCTCAGGAAGTGATACCTAATATCAATGTGCTTGGTGCGGAGATGATCCTTGGGGTTCTCAGCAATGTTGATGGAACTTTCATTATCACATAGAAGAGGCACATGTCTATAGGTGGTACCGTAATCCTTCAAAGTTTGCCTCATCCATAATAACTGAGTTGCACAACTGGCGGCAGCAATGTATTTAGCTTCTGCGGTAGATAGGGCAATACAATTTTGTTTCTTCGATGACCAACTTACCAAGGAACGTCCAAGAAACTGACAAGCACCGGAAGTGGACTTACGATCCACTTTGTCTCCGGCCCAATCCGCATCCGTGTACCCAATGAGATCAAACTTAGCATCCTTGGGATACCATAGACCCAACTTTGGGGTGTGAACAAGGTATCTAAGAATATGCTTAACCGCCTTATGATGACTTTCCCTAGGGGAATCTTGAAATCTAGCACACGTGCATACACTAACACTACTAGGGAAAAGGCTAGCAGCAGCGCGGGTTTTCAGGCTAGCAGCAGCGCGGGTGGCCGCGCTACTAATAAGGCGCTACAGCTAACATGATGTCTGGTCTAGATGCACAAAGATAAAGCAATGAACCAATCATAGAGCGGTATTTATATGGGTCGAAGGGGATACCGTTTGTGTCTTCAGTGAGAGTTATTTTGGTTGGCATTGGTGTCTTACATGGACTAGCATCAGACATACCAAACTTCTCTAAGATATCCTTGAGGTATTTTTCTTGAGACAAGAAAATTCCTTCTTGAAATTGTTGAATTTGAAATCCGAGGAAGAACTTCAAATCCGCATTGAGTGACATTTCAAAATTCTTGGTCATTGAGTCCGCAAACTTCTTGCACAAATGAATGTTAGGAGAACCAAAAATGATATCATCTACATAGGTTTGGCATAAGATCAAATCACCCTTATCCCTCTTAGTAAAAAGAGTGGGGTCGATCACCCCTCTCACAAAACCATCATCGAGTAAAAACTTCTTAAGATGATCATACCAAGCACGAGGCGCTTGTTTGAGGCCATACAAGGCCTTATGAAGTTTATACACATAGTCTTTGTGATCGGGATCAATGAACCCAGGTGGTTGTGATACATATACTTCTTCTTGTAGAGGACCATTAAGGAAAGCACTCTTCACATCCATTTGATGTAATGTAAAACCATTGAAAGCAGCATAAGCAAGTAAGATGCGAATGGATTCAAGACGGGCAACGGGGGCAAAGGTCTCACCAAAGTCCAAACCTTCAACTTGTGAGTACCCTTGTGCCACTAACCTTGCCTTTTTCGGATGATCACACCATTCTCATCTTGTTTGTTCTTGAAAATCCATTTTGTTCCAATGACGTTGTGCTCGGTAGGTGGCCTCTTGACTAATGACCACACTTGGTTGCGTTCAAAACTGTTCAACTCTTCTTGCATAGCAACTAGCCAATCGTTGTCCATCAATGCATCTTGTACCTTGATGGGCTCAAAACTAGACACAAAAGAGAAGTGAGCACAAAAGTTGGTCAAATGTTTACGAGTGACTCTACCTTCCGATATGTCGGTGAGTATTTTGTCAACATCAACACGACCGGCCACTCGTGGCATGATAGAGGTAAGGGTTTCACGAGGTTCAACTTCATGTCCATCATCCACATCCTCAACATATGGATCATTAATGTGTGGAGGAAGATCTTCTTGTTCATATTGCATTTGTTGAGGTTCATCATCAATGATTGGATTTTCTTGTTCTTGAAGATTGTCATGAGGAGGAACTTGATCATCCTCTTCAATTTGGGCTAAGGGTATCAGTTGAACAATAGGAGCTTGTGGTGGTATGGATGTTGAAGTAGTTTGATGATGTGTGAGACTTCCATCTTCTTATTCATCATCATGAGGTTCTTGTTCCATAGGAAGAAGTGCACCAACACCCATGGTCAAAATGTCTTGAGAAGAATCTTCTTCACCTACATCACTTAGATCAACTTGCTCCCCATGGGAGCCATTAAATTCATCAAACACCACGTCACAAGTTTCTACAACACATCCATTGGATTTGTTGTAGACTCTATAGGCGTGAGAGTTTGATCCATAGCCAACAAATATACCCTCAATCGTTTTGGATTGAAATTTTCCTAACCGTTCTCTTTTGTTGAGGATGAAACATTTGCACCCAAATACACGAAAGTACTTGACATTTGGCTTGTTTCCAGTTAGAAGCTCATATGGAGTCTTTTCCAATATAGTGCGGAGGAAGAGCCGGTTTGATGCATGGCATGCGGTGTTGACAGCTTCGGCCCAAAAACTATGTGGTGACTTGTATTCATCCAACATGGACCTTGCCATCTCCACAAGGGTGTGGTTCTTCCTTTCGGCTACACCATTTTGCTGAGGAGTGTATGGAGCTGAATATTGATGCTCAATCCCTTCATCACTAAGGAATTCTTCCAAGGTATAGTTTTTGAACTCAGATCCATTGTCACTTCTTATTGCCAAGATTTCTTTGTCAAACTTGCATTGTGCTTGCTTAGAAAAGTCAATGAAAGTGATCTTCGTCTCATCCTTGGACTTGAGGAAAAACACGCATGTATATCTTGAGTAATCATCAACAATGACAAGTCCATACTTTTTCCCACCAAGACTATCCCATGAAGGAGGCCCAAAGAGATCCACATGAAGGAGCTCCAAAGGCCTTGAAGTAGACACAATATTCTTGGGTGGGTGCTTTGATTGATGTTGCTTCCCGGCTATACATGCACTACACACATGATCTTTCTCAAAAGAGACATTTGTTAGTCCAAGGATGTGATTACCCTTTAAGAGATCTTGAAGATTCCTCATGCCGACATGGGCTAGCCGGCGATGCCATAGCCACCCCATGTCGGCCTTGGACATTAGACAAGTTGCATGGAATGTGCTCTCTTTCGAGAAATCAACCGAGTAAAGGTTGCCATCCAACTCTCCAACAAAGGCCACTTCGAGAGTATCTCTCTTAAAGACTTTCACATCCGTTAGTCCAAATAGTGTATCATAACCAACAGACGCCAATTGACGAACAGAAAGCAAATGATATTTAAGGGATTGAACAAGCATGACATTTGCAAGAGACATGTCATTTGTGATAGCCACCTTCCCCAACCCAAGTACCTGTCCTTTTGATCCTCCACCAAACATAATGCTCATAAATGGTTGAATAGCTTCCATGAAATCGTAGAGCAATTTGCTATCTCCGGTCATATGATTGGTACATCCACTATCAATCACCTGAAGGAAATATGCCCTAGAGGGAATAATAAAGTTATTATTTATTTCCTTAATTCATGATAAATGTTTATTATTCATGCTAGAATTGTATTAACCGGAAACATAATACATGTGTGAATACATAGACAAACATAGTGTCACTAGTATGCCTCTACTTGACTAGCTCGTTTATCAGAGATGGTTATGTTTCCTAGCCATGGACAAAAGAGTTGTCATTTGATTAACGGGATCACATCATTAGGAGAATGATGTGATTGACTTGACCCATTCCATTAGCTTAGCACTTGATCGTTTAGTATGTTGCTATTGCTTTCTTCATGACTTATACATGTTCCTGTAACTATGAGATTATGCAGCTCCCGTTTACCGGAGGAACACTTTGGGTACTACCAAACGTCACAACGTAACTGGGTGATTATAAAGGATTACTATAGGTGTCTTCAAAGGTACATGTTGAGTTGGCGTATTTCGAGATTAGGTTTTGTCACTCCGATTGTCGGAGAGGTATCTCTGGGCCCTCTCGGTAATACTCATCACCTAAGCCTTGCAAGCATGTAACTAATGAGTTAGTTATGAGATGACGTATTACGGAACGAGTAAAGAGACTTGCCGGTAACGAGATTGAACTAGGTATTGGATACCGACGATCAAATCTCGGGCAAGTAACATACCGATGACAAAGGGAACAACGTATGTTGTTGTGCGGTTTGACCGATAAAGATCTTCGTAGAATATGTAGGAACCAATATGGGCATCCAGGTCCCGCTATTGGTTATTGACCAGAGACGTGTCTCGGTCATGTCTACATTGTTCTCGAACCGTAGGGTCCGCATGCTTAAGGTTTCGATGACAGTTATATTATGAGTTTATGTATTTTGATGTACCGAAGTTTGTTCAGAGTCCCGGATGTGATCATGGACATGACGAGGAGTCTCGAAATGGTCGAGACATAAATATTGATATATTGGACGGATATATTTGGACACCGGAAAGGTTCCGGGAGAGTTTGGGAATATACCGGAGCTCCGGGAGGTTACCGGAACCCCCCGGTAAGTATATGGGCCTTATTGGGCCCTATTGGAATGGAGGAAGAAGGAGCAAGGGAGGGGGGTGCGCCCCCCAAGCCCAATCCGAATTGGGAAGGGGGCCGCCCCCCCTTTCCTTCTCTCCTTCCCCCTCTTCCTTCCTACTACTACTACTCCTTCCTTCCCCCTCCAACTTGGATTAGGAAAAGGAGGGGAAACCTACTTGGAGTAGGTTTCCCCCTCCCTATGGCGTGCCCCCCTTGGGCCGACCACCTCCTCCCTCCCTCCTTTATATACAGGGGTAGGGGGGCACCCTAGACACACAAGTTGATCATTGAGATCGTTCCTTAGCCGTGTGCGGTGCCCCCCTCCACGATATTACACCTCGGTCATATTGTACCGGTGCTTAGGCGAAGCCCTACGACAGGAGAACATAAAGATCGTCACCACGCCGTCGTGCTGACGAAACTCCCCCCTGCACCTCTGCTGGATCAGAGATCGGGGGTGCGTCATCGAGCTATACGTGTGTCAAGAACTCAGAGGTGCCGGAGTAACGGTGCTTGAATCGGTTGAACCGGGAGGACGTACGACTACTTCCTCTACGTTGCATCAACGCTTCCGCTTCGGTCTACGAGGGTACGTAGACAACACTCTCCCCTCTCGTTGCTATGCATCACCATGATCTTGCGTGTGCGTAGGAATTTTTTTTGAAATTACTCGTTCCCCAACAATGGGTATCGAGCCGGGTTTTATGCGTTGATGTTATATGCACGAGTAGAACACAAGTGAGTTGTGGACGATATAAGTCATCTGCCTACCAAAGATGTCATACTTTGGTTCAGCGGTATTGTGAGATGAAGCGGCCCGGACCGACATTACGCGTACGCTTACGCGAGACTGGTTTCACCGTTACGAGCATTCGTGCTTAAAGGTGGCTGGCGGGTGTCTGTCTCTCTCACTTTAGTTGAACCGAGTGTGGCTACGCCCGGTCCTTGTGAAGGTTAAAACGGAGTCTATTTGACAAACTATCGTTGTGGTTTTGATGCGTAGGTAAGAACGGTTCTTGCTAAGCCCGTAGCAGCCATGTAAAATTTGCAACAACAAAGTAGAGGACGTCTAACTTGTTTTTGCAGGGCATGTTGTGATGTGATATGGTCAAGACGTGATGCTATATTTTATTGTATGAGATGATCATGTTTTGTAACCGAAGTTATCGGCAATGGCGGGAGCCATATGGTTGTCGCTTTATTGTATGAAATGCAAGCATACATAATTGCTTTACTTTATCTCTAAGCGGTAGCGATAGTCGTAGAAGCAATAGATGGCGTAGACGACAATGATGCTACGATGGAGATCAAGGTGTCGCGCCGGTGAAGATGGTGATCACGACGGTGCTTCGGAGATGGAGATCACAAGCACAAGATGATGATGACCATATCATATCACTTATATTGATTGCATGTGATGTTTATCCTTTATGCATCTTATCTTCCTTTGATTGACGGTAGCATTTTAAGATGATCTCTCACTAATTATCAAGAAGTGTTCTCCCGAGTATGCACCGTTATGCGAAAGTTCTTCGTCTTTGAGACACCACGTGATGATCGGGTGTGATAGGCTCTACGTTCAAATACAACGGGTGCAAAACAGTTGCACACGCGAAATACTCAGGTTAAACTTGACGAGCCTAGCATATACAGATATGGCCTCGGAACACGGAGACCAAAAGGTCGAGCGTGAATCATATAGTAGATATGATCAACATAGTGATGTTCACCATTGAAACTACTCCATCTCACGTGATGATCGGACATGGTTTAGTTTATTTGGATCACGTGATCACTTAGATGACTAGAGAGATGTCTGTCTAAGTGGGAGTTCTTAAGTAATATGATTAATTGAACTTAAATTTATCATGAACTTAGTCTGGTAGTATTTTGCAAATTATGTTGTAGATCAATAGCTTGCGTTTTGCTTTCATATGTTTATTTTGATATGTTCCTAGAAAATTGTGTTGAAAGATGTTAGTAGCAATGATGCGGATTGGATCCGTGATCGAGGTTTATCCTCATTGTTTGCACGTAAGAATTATGTCCTTAATGCACCGCTAGGTGACAAACCTATTGCAGGAGCGGATCTGAGGCGTTATGAGCGTTTGGCTAGCTCAAAAGGATGACTACTTGATAGTTTAGTGCACCATGCTTAAACGGCTTAGAATCGGGACTTCAAAGGCGTTTTGAGCGTCATGGACCATATGAGATGTTCGAGGAGTTGAAGTTAATATTTCCAAGAAATACCGAGTTGAGAGATATGAAGTCTCCAACAAGTTCTAAAGCTAAAAGATGGAGGAGAATTGCTCAACTAGTGAGCATGTGCTCAGATTGTCTGGGTACTTCAATCGCTTGAATCAAGTGGGAGTTAATCTTCCAGATAAGATAGTGATTGACAGAATTCTCTAGTCACCATCACTAAGTTACTAGAACTTCATGATGAACTATAGTATGCAAGGGATGACGAAAACGATTCACGAGCTCTTCGTGATATTGAAATCGACATCAAGTGTTGATGATTGAAAAGACCACTAGTTTCAAGAGAAGGGTAAAGGGAAAGAAAGGGAACTTCAAGTGGAAAGACAAGCAAGTTGTCAATCCTGCGAAGAAGCCCAAAGCTGGACCATAGCCTAAAATTGAGTGTTTACACTGCAAAGGAAATGGTCACTGGAAGCGGAAATGCCCTGAATATTTGGTGGATAAGAAGGATGGAAAAGTGAACAAGGGTATATTTGATATACAGATTATTGATGTGTGCCTTACTAGTGTTTATAGTAGCCCCTGAGTATTTGATACTTGTTCGGTTGCTAAGATTAGTAACTCGAAACAGGAGTAACAGAATAAAAAGAGACTAGTTGAAGGGAAAGTGACGATGAGTGTTGGAAGTAGTTCCAAGATTGATATGATCATCATCGCACACTCCCTATACTTTCGGGATTAGTGTTAAACCTAAATAAATGTTATTTGGCGTTTGCGTTGAGCATGAATATGATTTGATCGTGTTTATTGCAATACGGTTATTCATTTAAAATCAGAGAATAATTGTTGTTCTATTTACATGAATAAAACCTTCAATGGTCATACACCCAATGAAAATAGTTTGTTGGATCTCGATCGTAGTGATACACATATTCATAATATTGAGGCCAAAAGATGCAAAGTTAATAATGATAGTACAACTTATTTGTGGCACTGTCGTTTGGGTCATATCGGTGTAAAGCGCATGAAGAAACTCCATAAAGATGGATTTTCGGAATCACTTGGTTATGAATCATTTGATGCTTGCGAACCGTGCCTTTTGGGCAAGATGACTAAAACTCCGTTCTTCGGAACAATGGAGCGAGCTACCGACTTATTGGAAATAATACATCTTGATGTATGCGCACCAATGAGTATGAAGGCTCGTGGCAAGTATCATTATTTTCGACCTTCACAAGATGATTTGAGCGAGATATGGGTATATCTACTTGATGAAACATAAGTCTGAAATAGTTGAAAGGTTCAAAGAATTTCAGAGTGAAGTGGAAAATCATCGTAACAAGAAAATAAAGCTTCTGCGATCTAATCGTGGAGACGAATATTTGAGTTACGAGTTTGGTCTTCAATTAAAACAATGTGGAATAGTTTCACAAACTCACGCCACCTGGAACACCACAACGTTATGGTGTGTCCGAACGTTGTAACCGCACTTTATTGGATATGGTGTGATCTATGATGTCTCTTACTGATTTACCACTATTGTTTTGGGGTTATGCATTAGAGACAGCTACATTCACGTTAAAAGGGCACCATCTAAATCCGTTGAGACGACACCATGGTTTAGCAGTAAACCTAAGTTGTCGTTTCTTCAAGTTTGGGGCTGCGATGCTTATGTGAAAAAGTTTCATCCTGATAAGCTCGAACCCAAATCGGAGAAGTGCATCTTCATAGAATACCCAAAGGAACTTGTTGGGTACACCTTCTATCACAGATCTGAAGGCAAGATATTCGTTGCTAAAATGGATCCTTTCTAGAGAAGGAGTTTCTCTCGAAAGAAGTGAGTGGGAGGAAAGTAGAACTTGATGAGGTAACTGTACCTACTCCCTTATTGGAAAGTAGTTAACCACAGAAATCTGTTCCTGTGACTACTACACCAATTAGTGAGGAAGCTAATGATGATGATCATGAAACTTCAGATCGAGTTACTACAGAACCTCGTAGGTCTTCCAGAATACAGTCCGCACCAGAGTGGTACGGTAATCCTGTTCTGAAAGTCATGTTACTAGACCATGATAAACCTACGAACTATGAGGAAGCGATGATGAGCCCAGATTCCGCGAAATGGCTTGAGGCCATGAAATCTGAGATGGGATCCATGTATGAAAATAAAGTATGGACTTTGGTTGACTTGCCCGATGATCGGCAAACCATTGAGAATAAATGGATCTTTAAGAAGAAGACTGACGCTGATGGTAATGTTACTATCTACTAAGCTCGACTTGTTGCAAAAGGTTTTCAACAAGTTCAAGGTGTTGACTACAACGAGACTTTCTCAACTGTAGCGATGCTTAAGTCTGTCCGAATCATGTTAGCAATTGCCACATTTTATGAAATCTGGCAAATGGATGTCAAAACTGCATTCCTTAATGGTTTTCTTAACTAAGAGTTGTATATGATGCAACCAGAAGATTTTGTCAATCCTAAAGGTGCTAACAAAATATGCAAGCTCCAGCGATCCATCTATGGACTGGTGCAAGCATCTCGGAGTTGGAATATACACTTTGATAAGTTGATCAAAGCATATAGTTTTATACAGACTTGCGGTGAAGCCTGTATTTACAATAAAGTGAGTGGGAGCACTACCGCCTTTCTGATAAATATATGTGGGTAACATATTGTTGATCAGAAATGATGTAGAATTTTTCTGGAAAGCATAAAGGAGTATTTGAAAGGAGTTCTTTAAAAGAAAGACCTCGATAAAGCTGCTTACACATTGAGCATCAAAATCTATATAGATAGATCAAGACGCTTGATAAGATTTTTCAATGAATACATACCTTGATAAATTTTTGAAATAGTTCAAAATGGAACAGTCAAAGAAAGAGTTCTTGCCTGTGTTGCAAAGGTATGAAATTGAGTAAGACACAAATCCCAACCACATCAGAAAATAGAAAGAGAATGAAAAGTCATTCCCTATGCCTCAGTCATAGGTTCTATAAAGTATGCTATGCTATGTACCAGACCTATTGTATACCTTGCTCTATATTTGACAAGGGAGTACAATAGTGATCTAAGAGTAGATCACTGGACATTGGTCAAGAATATCCTTAGTGAGGACTAAGGAAATATTTCTCGATTATGGAGGTGATAAAAGAGCCCGTCGTAAAGAGTTACATCGGTGCAAGCTTTCACACCGATCCAGATGACTGTAAGTCTCAATCTGGATACATATTGAAAGTGGGAGCAATTAGCTAGAGTAGCTCCGTGCAGAGCATTGTAGACATAGAATATTTGCAAAGTACATACGGCTCTGAATGTGACAGACCCATTGACTAAGCTTCTCACACGAGCAAAACATGATCACACCTTAGTACTCTTTGGGTGTTAATCACATAGCAATGTGAACTAGATTATTGACTCTAGGAAACCCTTTGGGTGTTGGTCACATGATGATGTGAACTATGGGTGTTAATCATATACAGATATGAATATTGGTGTTAAATCACATGGCGATGTGAACTAGATTATTGACTCTAGTGCAAGTGGGAGACTAAAGGAAATATGCCCTAGAGGCAATAATAAAGTTATTATTTATTTCCTTATTTCACGATAAATGTTTATTATTCATGCTAGAATTGTATTAACCGGAAACATAATACATGTGTGAATACATAGACAAACATAGTGTCACTAGTATGCCTCTACTTGACTAGCTCGTTTATCGAGAGATGGTTATGTTTCCTAGCCATGGACAAAAGAGTTGTCATTTGATTAACGGGATCACATCATTAGGAGAATGATGTGATTGACTTGACCCATTCCGTTAGCTTAGCACTTGATCGTTTAGTATGTTGCTATTGCTTTCTTCATGACTTATACATGTTCCTGTAACTATGAGATTATGCAACTCCGTTTACGGAGGAACACTTTGGTACTACCAAACGTCACAACGTAACTGGGTGATTATAAAGGAGTACTACAGGTGTCTTCGAAGGTACATGTTGAGTTGGCGTATTTCGAGATTAGGTTTTGTCACTCCGATTGTCGGAGAGGTATCTCTGGGCCCTCTCGGTAATACTCATCACCTAAGCCTTGCAAGCATGTAACTAATGAGTTAGTTATGAGATGACGTATTACGGAACGAGTAAAGAGACTTGCCGGTAACGAGATTGAAATAGGTATTGGATACCGACGATCAAATCTCGGGCAAGTAACATACCGATGACAAAGGGAACAACGTATGTTGTTGTGCGGTTTGACCGATAAAGATCTTCGTAGAATATGTAGGAACCAATATGGGCGTCCAGGTCCCGCTATTGGTTATTGACCAGAGACGTGTCTCGGTCATGTCTACATTGTTCTCGAACCGTAGGGTCCGCACGCTTAAGGTTTCGATGATGATTATATTATGAGTTTATGTATTTTGATGTACGAAGTTTATTGAGTCCGGATGTGATCATGGACATGACGAGGAGTCTCGAAATGGCGAGACATAAAGATTGATATATTGGACGGATATATTTGGACACGGAAAGGTTACGGGAGAGTTTGGGAATATCTACCGAGCTCAGGAGGTTACTGAAACCCCGGTAAGTATATGGGCCTTATTGGGCCCTATTGGAAGGAGGAAGAAGGAGCAAGGGAGGCGCGCCCCAAGACCAATCCGAATTGGGAAGGGGCGGCCCCTTTCCTTCTCTCCTTCCCTCTTCCTTCCTATTACTACTACTCCTTCCTTCCCCTCCAACTTGGATTAGGAAAGGAGGAAACCTACTTGGAGTAGGTTTCCCCCCTATGGCGCGCCCCTTGGGCCGGCCACCTCCTCCCTCCCTCCTTTATATACAGGGGTAGGGGGGCACCCTAGACACACAAGTTGATCATTGAGATCGTTCCTTAGCCGTGTGCGGTGCCCCCCTCCACGATATTACACCTCGGTCATATTGTAGCGGTGCTTAGATGAAGCCCTGCGACAGGAGAACATCAAGATCGTCACCACACCATCGTGCTGACGAAACTCCCCCCTGCACCTCTGCTGGATCGGAGATCGGGGGTGCGTCATCGAGCTGTACGTGTGTCAAGAACTCGGAGGTGCCGGAGTAACGGTGCTTGAATCGGTTGAACCGGGAGGACGTACGACTACTTCCTCTATGTTGCGTCAATGCTTCCGCTTCGGTCTACGAGGGTATGTAGACAACACTCTCCCCTCTCGTTGCTATGCATCACCATGATCTTGCGTGTGCGTAGGATTTTTTTTTGAAATTACTACGTTCCCCAACATCACCCATTTTACTCCACCGGAGAAGGTAACCTACACACAATTATTACTTGGTTAGAGGCACCCATTTTGCAATGGGACCTCTCAAGTTAGTCACAAGGGTCTTAGGGACCCAAATAGCATAAAACCGAAATGCATTTCGAGGACCAACAAACTTTGCATAAACTTCTCCATCCTTAGTCTTACGAAGTACATAGGATGGAGGCATGAACTCTTTTGGCTTGTTGAGAGTGGGCATGCCCCTTGTGGCCTTCCCACTAGGAACCTTACCTTTCTCCTTGTGTCCTTCTCGTACAAAAGTTTCTTTTAAAGGGGTGGTGCACTTTTGAGAGGATGTCTTCTTCTTGCTTGTGCTTGGGTCAAACCCGAGTCCCTCTTTGGCGAACACTTCATTGTGTTGGCTCAACACCTCATTAGGGTTCTTTTGCCCTTGAGCACATGTCATGAGCCCTTTCTCAATTTGAGCCTTGAGAAAATGATTCTCCTCAAGAATAGATGCTAGATCACTACTAGAGTAAGTAGAACAAGCATCAACATTTATAATAGGAGACGAGTAAGCCTTAGCTAGAGTTTCAAGATAAGTAAGTTTGAGCGTCTCAAAACTCTTTGTAAGAAGGGTGAGCTCTTCTTCCTTAGTCTTGAGGGACACGGATAGAAGCTCACAATCCTTAGAGAGAGAAGCACGAGACTTCGCAAGCATACTTCTATCATTCATCAACTCTTCACAAGAGCCAATAGCCTTTTTCAAGGAGGCAACATCTTTAGTATGAACATCAATATTTGCACCAATTTTTAAGCATAGTTCATCATTTCGTGTTTCCTCATATTGGACTTTCCACTCAAGGGTTTCACATTTTTCCTTTTCCTCGGTGACGAGGGTTTCGAGTTCCTTAATGGTGATGGTGTGCTTACTCACCATCTCCATAAGCATACGAAACATAGTGAGCTTCTTTGCTTTGAGGGATCACATGAACTTATTAAGTTTAGCAAGCATAGGATCATTTAGATCATCATCCTCATAACTATCCGCCGCATCAAGATACTCATCACTAGGAGTAGGAGGAGTGAAAAGAGGAGGGTTTGATCGTGGGGTTACCTTGACCTTGTCAGGAGAGTGTTGATCCTCTCCATCTTCTATCACGGGCTTCGCCATGAGGCACTTGTGAGCGTTGCCCTTGTAATCCTTCATGTAGTTGTAGGTGACAACTTCACCACTCTTATTGACTAGCCTCAATGTGTTTTGAGAATCTTGAGCAACTCCGGCAACACCACTAACATCATCCGGATCGGATTCTTCTTGAGCAACTATTGCATTCCCATCTCTCTTCTTGAGTTTGGAGTTCAAAGGATTTGGCAATTTCTTCTTAGGAAAGGTCTTGGGAAACCTTGGTTTATCTTCTCTCTTCTCATAAGGGCACTCATTTGAGAAGTGGTTGGTTTCCTCACAGTTGTAGCATTTTCTTACTTTCTTCTTTTGTAATCTTCCCTTGAATTTTCCCGCGCTAAACTTCTTGACAAAGAGATCCATGTCTTCATATGAAGGACCCTCGTCGGATTCAATCTCATCACCATCTTCATCATCATCATCATCTTCTTCTTCACTTTGTTCATCTTCACATACATGCTTGGCCTTCAATGCAAGATTGACCTTTGATGATGGGGAACCATGCATGGAAGATGTTTTGTGGCATTAGCCTTTGACTCTTCAAATAGTTGAAAGGTGGACACAATGTCATCTGTAGTCATTTCCTTGAAGGTATGATGTTGTCTTATGTCCCACACCATTTGATGGTGATATGGAGCAAGAGCATGAAGCAACTTATCCACAAGGGACCTCTTAGTCATGTTGAATCCATCTTGTGTCTTGTCACACTCACATGACTCAATATCGGCCGTGAGAGTCATGAGACGCTCATGGAGTTGATTGGGGGTTTCACCTTTCTCCATACAAAAGTTTTGCAATTGCCCTTTGGCAATTTCATATTGAGCACTCCGGAGGGTAGAAGTGCCAGTCTTGGATCGTATAACACTTGCCCATAGTTCCTTGGCACTTGTGATGTGTATGAACGGTCTCCTTTGATTTTCATCCATACCTCTCCTTATACACATGATTGCAGTGTCATTGAGGTTCTTGTCATATATTTCTCTTGGTGTGGGGTTCTTTGGATCAACCACATGATAGCCATACTCAAAGATCTCCAGCATCTCATCGTTTCCATGTCGAAGATGATCCTGCATATCAACTCTCCACAAAGCAAAATCGGAAGTGGCACTAAGTACAGGAGGTTTGCCTTGAGGGTTATATCTTGGTTTCTCTACCTGAGGTCTTGCATAAAGCCAAGGAACACCGGCGTGTTCATTGTTAGGAGGTTGTTGACCAAGTGATGGAGTAGGCACAGTTGGCCTCGAAGCAGCACCACCCGAGAGTGGTGCAAGCACCGTGGACAACGTGGCTAATCTCATTTGAACCAAGGCCTCAAGAGAAGCATCATGCTCCTCTTTTTGCTTAGCAAGGGCCCGTTCTAGATCCTCCGACGTAAAGGACTTGACTTCAGAGGAAGCCTCGCCTTTATCCTTAGGATCTACAACCAGGGGAGTCCCATCCGGGCTCATCTCGCTCTAGGGCGGTTAAGCCACAAGAATAGAGCACGAGGCTCTGATACCAATTGAAAGGATCGAGATGGACCTAGAGGGCGGGGGTGAATAGGTACAATTAAAATTTTTAATTATTACTTAGCAATTTTAGGTAATAATGCGGAATATGAAGGTGAGCCTAACAATTGCAAGTGAGTACTAGGTACTAAGCAAGTAACACAAGCATATAAGTAAGCAAGCACAATATGATGTAAGTAAGTGCAATGCGACAAGTAACCACAAGTAGGGAGTTAGGGTTAGGAATAACCGCAACTCCGGGAGACGAGGATGTATGCCGATGTTCACTTCCTTGGAGGGAAGCTAGTCACCGTTAGAGAGGTGGATGTTACCACGAAGGCACACCAACGCCACGAAGGCTCACCCTATTCTCCCTTTGAGACAACACCACGAAGGCGTTTCTCAACCACTAGTGGTAGACCTTGGGGTGGTCTCCAAACCCTCACAAACTTTTCCGAGGGTAATCACAAGGTTCAGTTCCTCTCCGAATGACTCCTACCGCCTAGGAGTCTCCAACCTCCAAGAGTAACAAGAACGATGGGAAAAAACTCAAGACTTGCTCAAATCACAAATTCCTTTGGTGCAAAGAAGGGGGAGGAGTGGATCTATCACTTGATCGGACAACTTCTCTCAAGTGCTCTCAAATCCCTCGGGGATCTAAGGTTTGGTGTGAAGGAGTGAGAGAGAGAGTGTAATGTGTGATAGGGTTTGTTCAAAGTGAGTGGACCAAATATCCCGTGGGGAAAGAAGGCTATATATAGTGGTGGTGAAAAGCTAGCCGTTTGACCACTTATGGCACAGGAGCTGCCGGGCATCCGGTGGGTACCGGACGACCGGTGACACAGATCGGACCGGACGTTCGAGCGGGCAGCCGGTCGTCCGCTCGCTGGAGTATAAATCTCACCGTGAACACATCACAGGTAGCGGACGTCCGGAGAGTAGTGGTCGACCGCTGACCGGATGTCCGGACAGACCGGAAATCCGTTAATATGTGTTCTGTTTAGTTGTACCGGACGTCCGGAGAAACCGGACATCCGGCGACTGGCCATCCGGAGATATCGGATATCCGTTAATAAGTGTTCTGTTGAGATGCACCGGACGTCCGGTGGGCGCCGGATGTCCGGTCAGTTGTGAAGGCTGGTCCAGCAGATTCAAAAACACAAAATAGACCGTGCACACATGATGAAAACTAAAAGATGATAGAAGAAGTGTTTTGTGTATTTTGAGCAAGTCTTTCACGTTACCCAATGGTCCCTTCTTAATAGTGCGGGATCCCTATACTCAAGAACAAATTGAAATAAAGGGCCAAGGCCATTTGTCTTGTATTCTCCGCTCTTGAGTAATATATACCTCTTTGTTTGTAGTCATGATCCACACACATAGCACTTGAAACATAATCCTGAGATATACTTGATAAACATGATTAGTCCCAAAAATGCATGTTGTCATCAACATCAAAATAAGATTAAGGGCATGATTGCACTTTCAGAGGGGCAATGACTAGTGGGCTCGTCCTGTGATGCTATTGGTTAGGTCAGTCTTTTTAGGGTGCGTGGAGGCCCTCACCTGATGCGTCGCGTGCGCGTCGCGCCGTCTGCGGGAGAGCGTGCGTCAGCACGTGGATGGATTATTTTGCTACGTGGGCGCCCGTTTCTTTCACTGCAGGTGGGCTATGTTCGGCCTAGTCCCACTCGTCTGTCACCTAGTGGCGGAGCTTGACAAGAATCAATGGGTGAGGGGGGGGGCAAGGACAAAAAAAAACTGAACCAACTTCAGCAAACTAGAACTTGTAGCCTCCAAGCCATTTTACTTATATAGTTATATTACCCATATTGGTCGGAAAATACATGTCTAATTAGCATTTAGCAATATATACTTCATATGAGAAACTAAGCACACCAAAATATATAAGTTACCGCTTAGCCTTCAAACTTCAAAGGCATTCTATGAGGCAACTAACAGCTATAGATTAGCTTTGCGATCCTTGATGCTCTTGAATTCTGTTAAAATATCCCTAAAGCTGTACTTCTCTGTGATTTCATGCTCTATGGGAACAACCAAGTTATTGGCAAGATTCTCATCTTCCATCCTATTACGCGACCTTGTCTTGATGATCTTCAAACTGGAAAATGCATGTTCAGTGCTTGCCGTAGAAATTGGAAGTGTAACAAGTAGACGGAGTAGTTTGTCAATTAGGTGTAGATTCTATCTCTTCCTGTCTCAACACAGAGTTGACAAAGATCAGTCAATGTTGATATATTTTAGCCTGAAATGGTTTCTTTCTACAATTTCATTAGCCTTTGCTGCTACAACATTTTCTAAATGGCCTGCCCGATTCAACAATGCTTTGCGTTCCATACCTCGAAATACAATAGTAAGGGGAAATGAATTATTCATTTGAGCCACTTCATCTTGATTTTTGTTCCATTTCAAGAAGCAGAGGTAAATGTTGTGCTGGTGGAGGATCTTTGGCTACTTCCTCTGTCCTTTGCCTTTTGAAGGATGACTGGATGTTGCCGCTGACGCTCTTAACCATGGTCAATTGATCATTCTAATCCCCTTTTGAACCCCAAGTCAAGCAACCACTAGAAACTACTTAGATGAACAAATATGTAGTGCAACAAGAAATCCCCAAATTCATATGGGGGACGGCGGGCGACCAGGGGGTGGCCTGCCGGCCGGCCGACATTGACGACCACCGGCCAGTGGCGAAGAGCCCAAATCGACCGTCTTAGGCGCCCTTGTCCACTTCTTAGACCTCCTCCTGTGCACGCAGATCAGAGGCGAGCTTATCCTCGGCGCGAGGCAGTGCTGCGGCTTGGTTCATGGATGGAGCAGGCGACGGAGGCGAGCAGCCGTGCCCGAGCGGCGAGCGTGGTTGGGAAAAAAAGAAGTGAAGCAGCCGAGCATCTAGCAGGTTCGTGCGCAGGGGAAAGTGATAATACCAACCATTTATCAGGTTCGAACATCTAGCAACCGAGCACTTAGCATGTTCGTGGCCTTCTAAGTGTATGTGAATGGGTCAACCAAAAGGTGCTAGGCATGGCTACCTAGTAAAAAAATATTTGCATTTGGGCTGGGGGGGGGGGGGGCACGGCCACCTCAGCGTTGCACATACCCGTTGCTGTCACCTATCTCTTTTCTAGGATTTTTTCACTGTTTTGATCTTCTCAGCAAACCTTAGCATAAAATGAACTCCTTCGAAAACTATTTCACGATCTGACCCTTTTGGCGTTTCTGCTCTATTTAGAAACGCCAAACTAGCCCACATTGCCCCTCTTAATAGGTAAGTGACAATAAAAATAACTTGCTGCAAATGCCACATCCTTTGGCGTTTCATACTTCTTTTTTTTGAAAGATCCAGCTTGGCTGGCTTCAATTGATTTTGAAGGGAGCATACGGAAAACAATCGTTGATCAAGTGATCAAAGGGGCAAACAGAGCAAAATGAGAGGAAGAGAAAAGAAAATCGAGGGGGCCGCACCATGGCCCCGGTCCTGTCCTAGTGTTTTATCTCACAACACGATCCCCAAACGGGGGCTATATAGCTTTGGCTCCGGCCAGGCGCCATTGCTCCATTGTATGCCGTATTGCTTCAATAACATCATGTGGGATTGCTTTCTTTTATGATCATGGTTTTTGCACCCCTCCTTTCTTCTCTGCCTGTCGCTGCAAGCATAGCCTTGACCACCGAAGGCATACAAACACGGTTCTCTTGTGGAGATGAGAGCGATGCACAACCTTTCCACGCTGCCTCCTCATTCCAGATTGCGTGCGAGAAGGTGCAGTTCCAGAAGAGGTGGGTAGAGGACTCCAGGTTTCTCAAGTAGAGGTGACAGAAGTAAGAGTAAGGCCATCCTCGATGCTGCAATCTATCGTTGCACCACACTCTGTTCCAATGCAACAGCCACGAGAAAATCTTGATCTTGCCATGGCCCAAGCCTTCCAAATAGAAGCTTTCATGTCTTTGTACGGCAGGTTATTGAACTGGATATTGTAGGCTGAGCTCGTTGAATAGATTCCCTTGCTATTTGCTGTCCAAACAATAGCGTCTTCCTGCTGTTCGCTCACCAGTCATCCGTGCTCCCTGATTCTGCGCGCCAACATCACCACTTCTTGAGCTATATCTTCCCACCTCCCATTACTGAGACTGCGGATCCAGTTGTCATCCCGCAAAGCTCCCGAGACGGTCTTGTTCTCCCTCGGGATCGTTCGAACAACGTAGGGAAGGATAAGCATGGCGGCTCCTAGCCCAGCCAGCTACATGTCCAGAATTTTGCCGCCTTGCCGTTCCCGATGGTGATCCTCGTGGCCCGAGCGAAAAGCGCCATGTCAAAGTTGTCACATGGGATTGGGAATGCTTGCCATGGTCGGGTTGGCTGCATCCATTGAAGACAGAGCCATATGAGACACAGAGCCCTGCCGAAAAGTAGCAGGTCCTGAATTCCCAGCCCTCCCTTTGCTATGGGAGAGCAAACTGTCTGTCAGTTGATTTTGCACTTGCCACTCATCACCTCTTCTTGTTGAGCCCAAAGGAATCGCCTTCTGGTCTTGTCAATATCCTTCAAAAGCTTCTTTGGTGGCCGCAGCATCGTCAACACAAAGGTTGGTTTGGCAGAGAGTACGTTGCGGACTAGAACTCTTCTTCCGGCCATATTCATTAGCCTGCTGATACGTCTCCAACGTATCGACTTTTTCTCACGCTTTTCCTCTTGTTTTGGACCCTAACTTGCATGATTTGAATGAAACTAACCCCTGACTGACGCTGTTTTCAGTAGAACTATCATGTTGTTGTTTTTGTGCAGAAATAGAAGTTCTCGAAATGGAGCGGAACTTTGCGAGGATTTTTTATATCAATAATAAGAATTTCTGGAGCCAAGACCTGCAGGAGAGGGGCACCTGGGTGGGCACAACCCACCAGGGCGCCCCCTCTCCTAGCGCGCCCAGGTGGGTTGTACCCACCTCGTGGCCCCGCTGACGACCCCCCTAATACTATAAAATCACATATTTCCAGAAAAAAATCAGGGAGAAAGAATTATGGCGATCGACGAGACGGAGCCGCCGCCAAGCCCTGTTCTTCCTCGGGAGGGCAGATCTGGACTCCGTTTGGGGCTCCGGAGAGGGGGATCTTCGTTCTTCGTCATCACCAACCCATCTGCATCGCGAATTCCATGATGCTCCCCACCGGGAGTAAGTAATTCCTTCGTAGGCTCGCTAGTCGGTGAGGAGTTGGATGAGATTCATCATGTAATCGAGTTAGGTTTGTTAGGGCCTGATCCCTAGTATCCACTATGTTCTTAGATTGATGTTGCTATGACTTTGCTATGCTGCATGCTTGTCACTTTGGGCCCGGGTGCCATGAACTCAGATCTGAACCGTTTATGAATTCATCATTACATCCATGTTTTAGATTCGATCTTGCAAGTTACAATCACCTACTACGGTTATGATCCGACAACCCCAGAGTGAAAACAACCGGACCCACTCTCGGTGATGACCGTAGTTTGAGGAGTTCATGTATTCACTATGCGTTAATGCTTTGTTCCGGTTCTCTATTAAAAGGAGGCCTTAATATCCCTTAGTTTCCAATATGGACCCGCTGCCATGGGAGGGTATGACAAAAGATGTCATGCAAGTTATTTTAATAAAGCACGTATGACTATTTACGGAATACATGCCTACATTATATCGATGAACTGGAGCTAGTGCCGTATCGCCCTAGGTTATAACTGTCACATGATGAATATCGTCCAACAAGTCACCAATCCAATGCCTACGAATTTATCTTATATTGTTTCTGCTAAGTTACTACTATTGCTATTGCTATCGTTACTGCTACAATATCACTGCTATCACTGTTATTGTTACCGTTGCTGCTGTCACTACCATCAAAACTATGAAACTACTCTACTACTGATCACTTTGCTGCAGATAATTAATCTCCAGGTGTGGTTGAATTGACAACTCAGCTGCTAATACCTTCAAATATTCTTTGGCTCCCCTTGTGTCGAATCTATAAATTTGGGTTAAATACTTACCCTCGAAAACTGTTGCGATCGCCTACACTTGTGGGTTATCAAGACCTTTTTCTGGCGCCGTTGCCGGGGAGCATATATAGCTATATTTGTTGAGTCACTTGGGATTATTATCAATTTATCACTATGAAGAATGTGAAGGACGCTAAGACTAAGATATTTCCCTCAAAGACGAGGGGAGGTAAGGAACTGCCATCCAGTTCTGCTTTAGATTCACCTTCTGTTATGAGTAAACTTGCAACATCACCACATGCTATTAATTCTGATATGTCACAAGTTATTGATGATGCTACTTCTACTATGAATGATGCTTATGATGATGCTAGTACCATGCTCGATAATGATGATGTGCCAAGTGAATTTCTTGATGAACAAATTGCTAGAGTAATACAACATGATGTTGTTGAATCTGATGATGAGCTTGAAACTGAAACACTTACTAGAGCTAGCCCTCCTAGATATGAATTGCCTAAGGTACCGGAAGGCTATGTTATGAGTGAAGAGGCAACTAGAGATATTCTTGCTTGTAAGGATAGAGATGATCTAGAGAAATTATTACACAAGTATAAAGAAAAATCTCTGAATGCTAGAATGAAATGTGATCCTAAGTTTGCTACTTCACCTATTGCTATTGCTGATAAGGATTATGAATTCTCTGTCGACCCAGAGTTAATCACTTTGGTTGAGTCCGATCCTTTCCATGGTTATGAAACTGAAACCATTGTGGCACATCTTACTAAGTTGAACGATATAGCCACCCTTTTTACTCATGATGAGAAAACTCGACACTACTTTATTCTGAAATTATTTCCTTTCTCATTGAAGGGTGATGCTAAAGCTTGGTACAATACTCTTGCTCCTGGTTGTGTGCGTAGTCCCCAAGATATGATCTACTAATTCTCTGAAAAATATTTCCCTGCTCATAAGAAATAAGCTGCCTTATAGGAAATAATTAACTTTGTTCAAACTAAAGAAGATAGTCTCCCACAAGCTTGGGGGAGGCTTTGCCAGCCTAGTTACTTAACGCTTTGCGTGATCATCCTCTTAAGAAAAATGAAATACTTGATATCTTCTATAATGGACTAACCGATGCTTCTAGGGACTTCCTAGATAGTTGTGCTGGTTGTGTTTTCAGGGAACAAACTATTTCTCAAGCTGAAGAATTATTGAATAGCATATTGAAAAATTATGATGATTGGACTATTCCTGAACCACCGCCTAAACCCTCTCCGAAGAAGAGGGGTATATTATATCTCAGTCCTAAAGATATGCAAGAGGCAAAGAAATCTATGAAGGAAAAAAGTATTAAAGCTGAGGATGTTAAAAATTTACCTCCTATTGAAGAAATACATGCGCTTGATACACCACGACAGCCTAAGGTGGTAGAGGTAAATTCTCTTATGAAGTTCAATGAAAATGATAATTCTCACAATATGCATCCTAGCCAATGCCTTATGAGTTTGATAACTACATTAGAAAACAAGATCACTTCAATGCAAATGTTATGAAACAATTGAAATATAATTCTGATATGATTGCTCGCTTGAGTGACTTGTTATTTAGAATCTCAAATGATGTTAGAGGTGTTGGAAAACATGCTTCTATGGTTCAAACTCAATTAGAACAAGTTGTTAAATCTCAAAGAGAATTACTTGATGAAATGAATCATAATATACATGACTTTGCTGTTCGAGTTGCAACTAGAGGAGGTAAAATGACTCAACAACCACTTTATCCTGAGGGACACCCAAAAAGAATCGAACAAGATTCGCAAAAAAATAACACTAGTGAACCTAGTCCTTCTAAAAAGAAAAAGAAAAAGAAAAATGATAGGACTCTGCATGCTTCTAGTGAACCTGAAATAGACAAACCTCCTGATAATGAAAATGAAACTTCTATCTGTGATGCTGAAACTCAATCTGGTAATGAACATACACTTAGTGATAATGACAAAGATAATGATGAGGTTCATTAAGACACTCAACCTAATGATAAAGATCCAGATAATGATGTTGTGATAGAACCACCTGTTGATCTTGATAACCCACAACCTAAGAATAAAAGATATGATAAAAGAGACTTTGTTGCTAGAAAACACGGTAAAGAAAGAGAACCGTGGGTTCGAAAACCTATTCCTTTTCCACCCAAGTCAACTGAAAAGAAAGATGATGAAGAATTCAAACACTTTTCTAAAATGCCGAGGCCAGTTTTTTGCGTACTCGCTTGACTGACATCTTAAAAATGCCTCCTTATGCAAAGTGTATGAAAGATATCATCTCAAATAAGAGAAAAATACCGGAAGTTGAAATCTCCACTATGCTTGCTAACTATACTTTTAAAGATGGAGTACCTAAAAAACTTGGAGATCCGGGAATACCAACTATACCTTGCTCTATCAAAAAGAATTATGTGAAAACTGCTTTGTGTGATTTAGGAGCTGGTGTTACTGTTATGCCTTTCTCTTTATACAAAAGACTTGACCTGAATAAGCTCACACCTACTGAAATATCTTTGCAAATGGCTGACAAATCAACTGTCAAACCTATCGGTATCTGTGAGGATGTGCCCCTTGTTGTTGCTAATGTTACTATTTTGACTGACTTTGTTATACTTGAGATGCCCGAGGACGTCAACATGTCGATTATCCTTGGTAGACCCTTCTTGAATACTGCAGGGGCTGTTATTGATTGCAATAAAAGCAAGTCACTTTTCATATTAATGGTAATGAGCATACGGTGCACTTTCCGAAGAAACAATTCCAAGTGAATGGTATTAATGTTATTGAAAAATCTCCGACAATCACTATTGGAAGTTTTCAAATACCTCTACCTACTGTCAAAAAGAAATATGAAATTCTTATTGTTGGGGAAATGCATATCCCCATTGAGGTAACTTAGTTATTTACGAAAGTTCTTCGGTTTCATGCTAATCGAAAGTGGTTGTTAATAAGACCTGATCAACCTTATTAATGAATTTTTTGAACGGTATGAAGTTGATGAAATTAGTAAGCACTACCTTCTATCCCTACCTTTTGTTTTTTGTTTTTGCTAGTTAGATAAAATAAAATGCCATGTTTTGTTTCTTGTCTGAATTTCCCGTGCAATAAAAAAATGACCCAAAAATAAAAGTTCTCAGAATGCTCTGAAAACCTGATACGATTTTTTTCTGAACATTTATGAATTTTTGGTGCAAATAATACCAGAGGGAGGTGCACCAGGTGGGCACAACCCACCTGGGCGCGCTAGGACCCCCAGGCGCGCCTTGGTGGGTTGTGGTCCCCACGTGGGCCCCTCACTTATCTCCTTAGCCACATCATCCCTTACCTTCAGAAAAAAATCCCCACTACTCTCTCTCCCGTATTCTTGAGCTCAAACCCGCGGATTTCGATCTCTTAGCTCGAAGTCCATTTCCGAAATTGTTTCGGGGGATTGTTGCTTGGTATGTGACCCCACCATTTGTCCAATTAGTTTTTGTTTTAGTGGTTTATACTTTGAATAATTAGCTACTCTTGGTGCTGCTGTAGATGAGCTTGCATGTTGAATTCTTAGTGTTCTAAGTAGTTTGAATGCTTGCTATGGCCTCTATGTATCCCTAGGAGTAGTTGCTATCAATCTTGTGAAGTTTTGTTGACAAATTTTTGTCACCTCAAAATTTTTATTTTCAGAAAATTGTACGCGAACATGAATATCTCCAGGAAGTTTGGCTCGAGGAAGAACTACAAGGGTGTTATTGGGGAGTCTTCTGACAGTGACCTCCACCCTCGGAGGTTGGCGGAAGTATGGCCGTGCAAATGGCCGCACACCTCGTTCCTACAAGAGGCTGGAATTTTGGAGGAGTTCATGCAATATATTGCTAATGCCGGCCTCACCGACTTCATTGCAGATGAGTGTGATCAGCACCAAATCCTCACAAACATCTTTGTTCAAAGTTTTACTTTCCTGCCTAGGAATAATCCTCCTGAAGTGAGCTTTAATTTATATGCTGAAAACCATCAGATACCACTTACTGAATTTTGCAACATATGCATGATCCCCTCTGATGGGAGCTTGGCTGAGCCTATGTCGGCCGAGTTTGAGGCCTTTTATCGCACTTTGACGGTAGGGGATGAGAGAGGAGTGTCAGCCATCACTACCGCTGGCTTACATTTTCCTGCCGTTCGTTACTTTGCACTTTTCATTGCAAAATGCTTGCTGGCTAGGGAGAAGGTGGGTGCACTTAGTTCATCAGACCTTACTGTTTTACGTCGTGCATTAGAGGGCGACAACACTTATAGCTTGGGAGCTATTGTGGCTCGTCGCCTCCATCTTAATAAATCTCAGGGCAAAATACAAGGTGGGATTTATGCTACTCGTTTGGCGGCTCACTTCGAGGTTGAGTTACGCCCGCATGATTACCCTCTGACCATAATTTACCTCGACCGTGCAGCCATGGATCACCACCATTTTACTGTTGACAGATCTCCTAACATCCCTATTCTGTATAACCTATTTTTTGTGTAAACACTCATGATATTATTCCATTATTGCCTGCTCCTACTTTGTTTGATCCAGTTGCCAGGGGCGGATACAGGATTATGCCTGCAGACATCATCGCCTACCAGAACGATTAGGCTGCTGTAGAGGCAGGACAGGAGGAGCCTCAACAGTGGGATGCGTGGATGCCCGCTCCTCAGCACCCCTACTACCCTCCAGGCTACTGATCGACTACCAAGTTAGGCCAAAAGCCTAAGCTTGGGGGAGTACATGTTTCTCACCGACATTATATTCATGTTCATGCATATCATTCTATTTGTCGGTGTATTACCGAGAGGGCCCATAGACACCTCTCCGAAACACGGAGTGACAAATCCTAATCTCGATCTATGCCAACCCAATAAACACCTTCGGAGACACCTGTAGAGCATCTTTATAATCACCCATTTACGTTGTGACGTTTGATAGCACATGCTACGTCTTGAGCTTGCGTTGGTTTTCCTTGAAGAGGAAAGGGTGATGCAGCAATAGTAGCGTAAGTATTTCCCTCAGTTTTTGAGAACCAAGGTATCAATCCGATGAGGAGGCTCCTCGAAGTCCCACACACCTACACAAACAAACAAAGAACTGCAACCAACTCAATAAAGGGGTTGTCAATCCCTTCACGGCCACTTGCGAAAGTGAGATCTGATAGAGATTGTATGATAAGATAAATATATTTTTGGTATTTTATAATATAGATTGGAAAAGTAAAGATGCAAATAAAAGTAGATTGGAAGCTTATATGATAAAAGATAGACCCGGGGGCCATAGGTTTCACTAGTGGCTTCTCTCAAGATAGCATAAGTATTACGGTGGGTGAACAAATTACTGTCGAGCAATTGATAGAAAAGCGAATAATTATGAGATTATCTAGGCATGATCATGTATATAGGCATCACGTCCGTGACAAGTAGACCAACTCATGCCTGCATCTACTACTATTACTCCACACGTCGACCCCTATCCAGCATGCATCTAGAGTATTAAGTTCATAAAGAACAGAGTAACGCATTAAGAAAGATGACATGATGTAGAGGGATAAACTCATGCAATATGATATAAACCCCATCTTTTTATCCTCGATGGCAACAATACAATCGTGCCTTGCTGCCCTAACATCCTTTGGAAATGACACATAAAGATTGAACCCAAAGCTAAGCACTTCTCCCATTGCAAGAAAGATCAATCTAGTAGGCCAAACCAAACTGATAATTCGAAGAGACTTGCAAAGATAACTTAATCACACATAAAAGAATTCAGAGGAGATTCAAATATTTCTCATAGATAAACTTGATCATAAACCCACAATTCATCGGATCTCGACAAACACACCGTAAAAAGAGTTACATCGAATAGATCTCCAAGAAGATCAAGGAGAACATGGTATTGAGATCCAAAAAGAGAGAAGAAGCCATCTAGCTAATAACTATGGACCCGAAGGTCTGTGGTAAACTACTCACAACTCATCGAAGGGCTATGGTGTCGATGTAGAAGCCCTCCGTGGTTGATTCCCCCTCCGGCGCAGCGCCGGTGAAGGCTCCAAGATGGGATCTCACGGATACAGAAGGTTGCGGCGGTGGAATTAGGTTTTCGTGGCTTGTTCAGATGTTCTCGGGGTACGTGGGTATATATAGGAGGAAGAAGTAGGTCGGTGGACGCCCGAGGGGCCCACGAGATAGGGGGCGCGCCTAGTAGGGGGGGGGGCCTCCACCCTCGTGGCCGCCTCGGCTGCTTCTTGACTTGCACTCCAAGTCTTATGTGTCAGTTCGTTCCAAAAATCACGCTCCCGAAGGTTTCATCTCGTTTGGACTCCGTTTGATATTCCTTTTCTTCGAAATACTGAAATAGGCAAAAAATAGCAATTTGGGCTGGGCCTCCGGTTAGTAGGTTAGTCCCAAAAATGATATAAAAGTGTAAAGTAAAGCCCATAAACATCCAAAACAGGTAATATAATTGCATGGAACAATCAAAAATTATAGATACGTTGGAGACGTATCAAGCATCCCCAAGCTTAATTCCTGCTCGTCCTCGAGTAGGTAAATGATAAAAACAGAATTTTTGATGTGGAATGCTACCTAGCATAATTCTCGATTTAATTTTCTTTATTGTGGCATGAATGTTCAGATCCAAATGATTCAAAATAAAAGTTCATATTGACATAAGAAATAATAATACTTCAAGCATACTTACTCAAGCAATTATGTCTTCTCAAAATAACATGGCCAAAGAAATTTATCCCTACAAAATCATATAGTCTGGCTATTGCTCTATCTTCATCACACAAAGTATTTAATCATGCACAACCCCGATGACAAGCCAAGCAATTGTTTCATACTTTAGTAATCTCAAACTTTTTCAACTTTCACGCAACACATGAGCGTGAGCCATGGACATAGCACTATATGTGGAATAGAATGGTGGTTGTGGAGAAGACAAAAAAGGAGGAAGATAGTCTCACATCAACTAGGCGTATCAACGGGCTATGGAGATGCCCATTAATATATATCAATGTGAGTGAGTAGGGATTGCCATGTGACAGATGCACTAGAGCTATAAATGTATGAAAGCTCAACAAAAGAAAGTAAGTGGGTGTGCATCCAACTTGCTTGCTCACGAAGACCTAGGGCATTTTGAGGAGGCCCATCATTGGAATATACAAGCCAAGTTCTATAATGAAAATACCCACTAGTATATGAAAGTGACAACATAGGAGACTCTCTATCATAAAGATCATGGTGCTACTTTGAAGCACAAGTGTGGTAAAAGGATAGTAGCATTGTCCCTTCTCTCTTTTTCTCTCATTTTTTTATTTGGCCTTTCTCTATTTTTTTTTGGCCTTTCTCTTTTTTTAGTCTGAAGTCTCATTCCGACTTGTGGGGGAATCATAGTCTCCATCATCCTTTCCTCACTGGGACAATGCTCTAATAATGAAGATCATCACACTTTTATTTACTTACAACTCAAGATTGCAACTCAATACTTAGAACAATTTATGACTATATATGAATGCCTCCGGCGGTGTACCGGGATATGCAATGAATCAAGAGTGACATGTATGAAAATTATGAAGGTGGCCTAGCCAAAATATGATGTCAACTACATGATCATGCAAAGAGGAATATGACAATAATGATGCGTGTCATATAAACGAAACGGTGGAAAGTTGCATGGAAATATATCTCGGAATGGCTATGGAATTGCCATAATAGGTAGGTATGGTGGCTGTTTTGAGGAAGGTATATGGTGGGTGTATAGTACCGGCGGAAGTTGCGCGACACAAGAGATGCTAGCAATGGTGGAAGGGTGAGATTGCGTATAATCCATGGACTCAACATTAGTCATAAAGAACTCATGTACTTATTGCAAAACTCTACAAGTCATTGAAAACAAAGTACTACGCACATGCTCCTAGGGGTATATATTGGTAGGAAAAGACCATCGCTCGTCCCCGACCGCCACTCATAAGGAAGACAATCAATAAATAAAATTGTGCTCCAACTTCATCACAAAGCGGTTTACCATACGTGCATGCTACGGGAATCATGAACTTCAACACAAGTATTATTTTAAATTCATAATCACCCAACTAGCATGACTCTAATATTACCATCCTCATATCTCAAAACAATTATCAAGTATCAAATTGATAATAGCATCCAATTCACTTTCTATGATAGTTTTTATTATACCCAACTTGGATGCTCATCATTCTAGGACTAATGTTATAACCATAGCAAATACCATGATGTTCTAAGAGACTCTCAAAATAATATAAGTAAATCATGAGAGATCAACAGTTTCTTCAAAATTAAGCCACCGCCGTGCTCTAAAAGGTATAAGTGAAGCACTAGAGCAAAAACTATCAAGCTCAAAAATATATATAAGTGAAGCACATAGCGTATTCTAATAAATTCTAATCAAGTGGGCTTCTCCCAAAAGGTGTGTACAGCAAGGATTATTGTGGTAAACTAAAAAGCAAATACTAATATCATACAAGACGCTCCAAGCAAAACAAATATCATGTGGCGAATAAAAATATAGCTCCAAGTAAAGTTACCGATAAACGAAGACGAAAGAGGGATGCCTTCCGGGGGCATCCCCAAGCTTAGGATTTTGGATATTATTGAATATCTTGGGGTTCCATGGGAATCCCCAAGCTTAGGCTCTTGCCACTCCTTATTCCATAGTCCATCAAATCTTTACCCAAAACTTGAAAACTTCACAACACAAAACTCAACAGGAAATCTCATAAGCTCCGTTAGTGAAAGAAAGAAAAACCACTAAATAAGGTAATGTAATGAACTCATTATTTATTTATATTGGTGTTAAACCTACTGTATTACAAGTTCTCTATGGTTCATACCACTTAATACTAGCCATAGATGCATCAAAATAAGCAAACAACACACGAAAAACAGAATCTGTCAAAAACAGAACATTCTGTAGTAATCTGTAACTCTCGAATACTTCTGGAACTTTAAAAATCCTACCAAAATAGGAAGTCCTGGGAAATTTGTCTATTGATCTTCAGCAAAAAGAATCAACGCAAAAGCACGTTCCTGTGAATTACTAAAATTATTTCGTGTGTGCAAAGTTTCTGTTTTTCAGCAGAATCAAATTAACTATCACCATAGGTTATCTTATAGGTTCTACTTGGAACAAACACTAACTAAAACATAAAAACACATCTAAACAGAAGGTAGATGCAAACTTTATTACTAAACAGAAACAAAAACAAAAAACCCAAATAAAATTGGGTTGCCTCCCAACTAGCGCTATCGTTTAGCGCACCTAGCTAGGCATAAAAGCGAGGATAGATCTAAGTAGTGCCATCCTTGGCACTCAATTCATAAGTAGCTCACATGATAGATTCATAAGGTAATTTAACCTTCTTTCTTGGAAAGTGCTCCATGCCTTTCCTTAATGGAAATTGGAATCTAATATTCCCTTCCTTCATATCAACAATCGCACCAATCGTTCTAAGGAAAGGTCTACCAAGAATAATAGGGCAAGAAAGATTGCAGTCTTTATTAAGAACGATAACATCTACGGGCACCAAATTTCTATTTGCAACAATGAGAACATCATTGATACTTCCCATTGGCTTTTTAATGGTGGAATCCGCAAGGTGCAAATTTGAAGAGAAATCATCAAGATCATGGAAACCTAGAATATCACATAAAGTTTTGAATCGTGGAAACACTAGCACCCAAATAACATAAAGCATAACACTCATGATCTTTAATTTTAATCTCTATAGTAGGTTCCCACTCATCATAAAGTTTTCTAGGTATAGAAACTTCCAAATTAAGTTTTTCATCAAAAGATTGCATCAAGGCATCAACAATATGTTTGGTAAAAGCTTTATTTTGACTATAAGCATGAGGAGAATTCACAACGGATTGCAACAAGGAAATACAATCTTCTAAAGAACAATTATCATAATTAAATTCCTTGAAATCCAAGATAGTGGGTTCAATGCTATTTAAAGTCTTGACCTCTCCAATCCCACTTTTACCAAATTTAGCCTCAAGATCTAAAAACTCCGAATCATTGGGACGCCTTTTAACTAAAGTTGACTCATCTCCAGTCCCATCATTATTAAGATTCATATTACAAAACAAAGATCTAATAGGGGACACATCAAAAACTTTAAGATCTTCATCATTATTTTCATGGAAACTAGAAGAACACGCCTTTATAAAGCAATCTTTCTTAGCATGCAATCTAGCGGTTCTTTCTTTGCACTGATCAATGGAAATTCTCATAGATTTGAGAGACTCATTGATATCATGCTTAGGAGGAGTAGATCTAAGTTTCAATGAATCAACATCAAGCGAGAGTCTATCAACGTTCCTAGCCAAATCATCAACTTTGAGCAGTTTTTCTTCAAGCAAGCATTAAAATTCTTTTGAGAGATCATAAATTCTTTCACACTATTCTCAAAATCAGAGGGCATCTTATTAAAATTACCATAAGAATTATTGTAGGAATTTCCATAATTAGTAGAGGAATGGCTAGGGAACGCTCTAGGATTAAAGTTTCCTCTATAAGCATTGTTACCAAAATTATTCATACCAACAAAATTCACATCCATAGATTCATTATTATTCCCAATCAAAGTAGACAAAGACATATCATTGGGATCAATAGGAGCACTCTTAGTAGCAAACAATTTCATAAGTTCATCCATCTTTCCACTCAAAACATTAATTTCTTCTATAGCATGCACTTTTTTACTAGTAGATCTTTCGGTGTGCCATTGAGAATAATTAGCCATAATAGTGTCAAGGAGTTTTGTAGCTTCTCCTAAGGTGATTTCAATAAACGTGCCTCCCGCGGCCGAATATAAAAGATTTCTAGAAGCAAAATTCAATCCGGCATAAAATTTTTGTTTAATCATCCATAAATTCAAACCATGAGTAGGGCAATTGCAAATCATCAATTTCATTCTTTCCCAAGATTGGGCAACATGATCATGATCAAGTTGTCAAAAATTCATAATATCGTTCCTAAGAGTGATGATCTTAGCGGGAGGAAAATACTTAGAGATAAAAGCATCTTTGCACTTGTTCCATGAATCAATACTATTCTTAGGCAAAGAGGAAAACCGAACTTTAGCATGATCTCTAAGTGAAAATGGAAATAACTTCAATTTAACAATATCATTATCCGTATCTTTCTTCTTTTGCATCTCACACAAATCAACAAAGTTGTTTAGATGGCTAGCGACGTCTTCACTGGGAAGGCCGGTGAATTGATCTTTCATAACAAGATTCAGCAAAGCAGTATTGATTTCACAAGACTCAACATCATTAAGAGGAGCAATCAGAGTACTAAGGAAATCATTATTATTGGTATCGGAGAAATCCCACAGTTTGGTATTATCTTGTGCCATCGCGACAAGTAATCCAACACACAAGCAAACAAGAAGACGCAAACGAAAGAGAGAGGAGATTGGGAAAGAGAGGGCGAATAAAACGGCAAGGGTGAAGTGGGGGAGAGGAAAATGAGAGGCAAATGGCAAATAATATAAATGCGAGGGAGATGAGTTTGTGATGTGTACTTGGTATCTCTTGACTTGAGCGAAGACCTCCCCGGCAAAGGCGCCAGAAATCCTTCTTGCTACATCTTGAGCTTGCGTTGGTTTTCCTTGAAGAGGAAAGGGTGATGCAGCAATAGTAGCGTAAGTATTTCCCTCAGTTTTTGAGAACCAAGGTATCAATCCAGTAGGAGGCTCCTCACAAGTCCCACGCACCTACACAAACAAACAAAGAACTCGCAACCAACGCAATAAAGGGGTTGTCAATCCCTTCACGGCCACTTATGAAAGTGAGATCTGATAGAGATAGTATGATAAGATAAATATATTTTTGGTATTTTATAATATAGATTGAAAAAAGTAAAGATGCAAATAAAAGTAGATTGAAAGCTTATATGATAGCATAAGTATTACGGTGGGTGAACAAATTACTGTCGAGCAATTGATAGAAAAGAGAATAATTATGAGATTATCTAGGCATGATCATGTATATAGGCATCACGTCCGTGACAAGTAGACCGACTCCTTCCTGCATCTACTAGTATTACTCCACACATCGACCGCTATCCAGCATGCATCTAGAGTATTAAGTTCATAAAGAATAGAGTAACGCATTAAGAAAGATGACATGATGTAGAGGGATAAACTCATGCAATATGATATAAACCCCATTTTTTTTATCCTTGATGGCAACAATACAATACGTGCCTTGCTGCCCCTGTTGTCACTGGGAAAGGGCACCGCAAGATTGAACCCAAAGCTAAGCACTTCTCCCATTGCAAGAAAGATCAATCTAGTAGGCTGATAATTTGAAGAGACTTGCAAAGATAACTTAATCACACATAAAAGAATTCAGAGGAGATTCAAATATTTCTCATAGATAAGCTTGATCATAAACCCACAATTCATCGGATCTCGGCAAACACACCGCAAAAAGAGTTACATCGAATGGATCTCCAAGAAGATCAAGGAGAACATGGTATTGAGATCCAAAAAGAGAGAAGAAGCCATCTAGCTAATAACTATGGACCCGAAGGTCCGTGGTAAACTACTCACAACTCATCGGAGGGGCTATGGTGTCGATGTAGAAGCCCTCCATGGTTGATTCCCCCTCCGGCAGAGCGCCGGCGAACGCTCCAAGATGGGATCTCGCGGATACAGAAGGTTGCGGCAGTGGAATTAGGTTTTCGTGGCTTGTTCTGATATTCTCGGGGTACGTGGGTATATATAGGAGGAAGAAGTAGGTAGGTGGACGCCCGAGGGGCCCATGAGATAGGGGGGCGCGCCCAGTAAGGGGGGGGGGCGCCGTCCGCCCTCGTGGCCGCCTCGGCTGCTTCTTGACTTGCACTCCAAGTCCTCTGGGTCATGTTTGTTCCAAAAATCACGCTCCCGAAGGTTCCATCTCGTTTGGACTCCGTTTGATATTCCTTTTCTTTGAAATACTGAAATAGGAAAAAAAAAACAGCAATACAGGCTGGGCCTCCGGTTTGGTTAGTCCCAAAAATGATATAAAAGTGTAAAGTAAACCCCATAAACATCCAAAATAGGTAATATAATAGCATGGAACAATCAAAAATTATAGATACGTTGGAGACGTATCAACACACAAGGTGTTCCTCCAGTATTCGGGAGTTGCGTAATCTCATAGTCTGTGGAATATGTATAAGTCATGAAGAAAGCAGTAGCAATGAAATTGTAACGATCATAATGCTAAGCTAACAGATGGGTCTTGTCCATCACATCATTCTCCTAATGATGTGATCCCGTTCATCAAATGACAACACATGTCTATGGTTAGGAAACATAACCATCTTTTATTAACGAGCTAGTCAAGTAGAGGCATACTAGGGACACTTGGTTTTGTCTATGTATTCACACATGTACTAACTTTCTGGTTAATACAATTCTAGCAGGAATAATAAACATTTATCATGATATAAGGAAATATAAATAACAACTTTATTATTGCCTCTAGGGCATATTTCCTTCATCGTTATCAACTTTGCATCTTTTGGCATCAATTTTATGAATATGTGTATCACCACGATCGAGATTCAACAAAAATAGACTACTCTTCAAGGGTGCATGACCATAAAAGATACTACTTATATAAATAGAACAACCATTATTCTCTGATTTAAATGAATAACCATCTTGCATTAAACAAGATCTAGATATAATGTTCATGCCCAATGCTGGCACCAAATAACAATTATTCATGTCTAAAACTAATCCCGAAGGTAGATTTAGAGGTAGCGTGCCGACAGCGATCACATCGACCTTGGTACCATTCCCAACGTGCATCGTCACCTTGTCCTTAGCCAATCTTCGTTTAATCCGTAGTCCCTGTTTCAAGTTACAAATATGAGCAATTAAACCTGTATCAAATACCCAGGCACTACTACAAGCATTAGTAAGGTACACATCAATAACATGTATATCAAATATACCTTTGTTCACTTTGCCATCCTTCTTATCGGCCAAATACTTGGGGCAGTTCTGCTTCTAGTGACTAATCCCTTTGTAGTAGAAGCACTCAGTTTCAGGCTTAGGTCCAGACTTGGGTTTCTTCCCGGGAGTGGCAACTTGCTATCCATTCTTCTTGAAGTTCCCCTTCTTTCCTTTGCCCCTTTTGCTGAAACTAGTGGTCTTGTTAACCATCAACACTTGAAGCTCCTTCTTGATTTCTAGCTCCGCAGCTTTCAACATTGCGAAGAGCTCGAGAATAGTCTTCTCTATCCCTTGCATATTATAGTTCATCACGAAGCCTTTATAGCTTGGTGGTAGTGATGGAAGAACTTTGTCAATAACACTATCGTCTGGAAGATTAACTCATAGCTGAGTCAAGTGGTTATGATACCCAGACATTCTGAGTATGTGTTCACTGACAGAACTGTTCTCCTCCATCTTACAGCTATAGAACTTGTTGGAGACTTCATATCTCTCAACTCGGGCATTTGCTTGAAATATTAACTTCAACTCTTGGAACATCTCGTATGCTCCATGATGTTCAAAACGTCTTTGAAGTCCCGATTATAAGCCGTAAAGCATGGCACAATGAACTATCAAGTAGTCATCAGATCAAGCTTGCTAGACGTCCATAACATCAGCATCTGCTCCTGCAGCAGGCCTTTCACCTAGCGGTGCATCAAGGACATAATTCTTCTGTTCAGCAATGAGGATCATCCTCAAGTTACGGACCCTGTCCGTGTAGTTGCTACCATCATCTTTCAACTTAGCTTTCTCTAGGAACACATTAAAATTCAAGGGAACAGTAGCACGTGCCATTGATCTACAACATAGATATGCAAAAACTATCAGGACTAAGTTCATGATAAATTAAGTTCAATTAATCATATTACTTAAGAACTCCCACTGAGATAGACATCCCTCGAGTCATCTAAATGATCACGTGATCCAAATCAATTAAACCATGTCCGATCATCACGTTAGATGAAGTAGTTTTCAATGGCGAACATCTCTATGTTTCTCATATCTACTATATGATTCATGCTCGACCTTTTGATCTCTAGTGTTCCGAGGCCATGTCTGTACATGCTAGACTCCACTACAAAAAAAGACACATCCGTGACATTTTGGGCCAAACGATTTTTTTTCCTGTCATACTTATGACACTTCTATGACGATAATTGTGACAAAACCCGGTATCATCATAGATGTGGTGGGCTCCTACTTCTATGACAAAAAACATGACAGAAAATGGGCTTTTCGTCCTGGGCGGGCCGGAGACGCAGCTGTATGACATTCTTTGGGACGTACATGACGGAAACAAACGTGGTAGAAGCGAGGGCGAGGAAAATATAGGGGAGTTCTAGGTTACGGTGGGTGGTCGGGGGCCGAGCGATGCGCGTTTCTCTTGTACCGTAAGCGCGTGGGTGCGAGGCGTTGGGCTCAAATTGAACCTGAGTGAGGCGTTGGGCTCTAACTGAACCCGAGCGATTGCACTAGCTACGTTACTGAACCCGAGTGATTCCTTCGCTACCGCTGCTAACTGAAGCCGATCGTTGCTGCCTCTGGATGAACAGTGAGTGTTACTAGGGGGGGGGGGGTGTTTGGATGAACAGTGAGCATTGCTGGGGGGTTTGGATGAATATTTCCCAGTGGGGGTGGATGAACTGGACCCCGTGGTGTTGCCTCTGGATGAACAGGACCCCGATTGATTGAGCCGGTTGGGGCTGGATGAACAGGACCCCGTGGAGGGCTAGATGAACAGGACGACCCCATGGAAGGCTGGTTGAACAGTAGCCGGTGGAGGTCTGGATGAACAGTAGCCGGTGGAGGGCTGGATGAACAGTAGCCCATGGAGGGGTGGTTGAATAGGAGCCCGTGGAGAGGGCTGGTTGAACAGTAGCTGGTGGAGTAGCGCGTGGTGGAGGCTACATGAACAGGAGCCCGTGGATGAATAGTCGCAGGTGGAGGCTCGAGGAGGTCGACGATGGATGAATAGTAGCCCGTGGAGGCTAGAGGAGGTCGACGGTGGAAATGAACAGTATCCCATGGAGTCCCGTTTTGCGGTACGCCACACCCCTCCCGATGAACATGACCCCCGTTTCGACCGTAGCGCTCCAACACAAGTCCGTTTCCTCCGTTTTGCGATGCGCCACACCCTCCCGATCAACAGGACCCTGTTTCGACCATAGGAGGTCCAACAGAAGTCCATTTCCTTCGTTTTGCGGTATGCCAGACCCCTTCCGATGAACAGGATCCCGTTTTGAACGTGGCCGGTTGAATGCAAGGCTGTTTCCTCTGTTCTGCGATAGGCCAGGCCTGATTTCCATCGGCTGTTCCATCCGAGCCCTCCTAATGACCACGGCGACGCATTCCGTTCTAACCCAGCCGGTTGGCTCCCCATGAACATGACAACGATGCTGTTTCTCTGTTCCGACCCAGCCATGTACACGAGCCCTGGCCGTAGGTATGTGCGAGTAGGCGTTTGAGACCCCGCCCGTATGTACGTACGTGGCCATATTTACTTTCTTGCACCCTGGCCGCTGTACCTACATGCACATGCTATGTGCACGCCTCTACTACGGCACGTGCGCGTCTACATCGACCAGTATATATGTACACGTTCGCGACCAGAATGACAACGCTACGTACGCTTCGACCAGGTGGGTCCCGACTGTCAAGCACTTCCTTGCGTGTGAAGATGTAGCTGGTGGGTCCCAGCAGTCAGGGGGGCGAATCATTTTTTTGCCCATAATATGGACGCACTTCCTTGCATGCGAAGATGTAGCTGGTGGGTCCCAGCAGTCAGGGGGAAACGTTTTTTTTCATGAAATACGGTGGCCCGTCCGGTGGGTCCCTGCTGTTAGGTGGAGGAATAATTATTTTGTGTGTAATAAGGAGGGACTTCCTTGCGGCTGCCGTGGATCCAGCTGTCAGCCTCTCCACGTACATTACTCTTCCGATGGAAGTCGTTCCTTGACCATGTTGACCATGCCGCGCCGAGAGCACCAGGGTGGTGGACGATGGCGAGGCCTAGGAAGGGGACTACGTGGAGCCGGGAAGGCGTGTGATGGAAGCCAGCGGAGAGGAGTCTGAGGTTCACTGGTTCGGCTGCGGTGTGAGGATGCCGTCGCCGCAGAATAACAGGGGGTGTGGGTGAGTAGAGGGATGCCCCGGCTAGCGGTGGGAGTATTAGGGGCGGTGAGGCCTGCATGGCAGCACAGCCGACCACGGGAGGTGGGAGCAGGCGGTCCCGCCGGCGCTGGATTTGGCAGCTGGAGCAAGAAGATCAGAGATTGAAGAAACACGACGGCCGTTGGATTGACATCCAACGGTTACGTCTGCTAGAATCGTTTGTTGACGTATATAATAACTAAAAAAAATTCTTGCATACACATCAACTTAATAGGCCCACACGTCAGACCATTCCCTCTTTTTTTAATAATTTATATATAGCTCATTGCAACTTCTTATGCAATTTATTGCAGTCCGTTTTTTGTTGGCCAGGGACAGGGTTAAAAATTTAAACGAAATTTCGCATATTTCTGTGGGTTCCAAACTATTTTTATTACCGAAATGTCGAGCCAAATTTAAAGTACTTTAAAGATATATTTAAATTAGGTTAAAGCGCAGTGAAATAGGAATCTGAAAATGTGAAAAAAATTCAGAAATTATAAAGTAATTGCCAATTTGTCATCTGTTTTATATTTAGAACCCATTTCATATTACTTTCAAGATTTGCAGGCGTCTTGAAAGAGTTGCAGCCCATCAGGGCATAGAAAAATAATTAGGCCTGGATTAGGTATTCTTCACAAAAAATAAACTGGGCTCATTTTCACAAAGAAAAAATAGCTGGGCTGGTCACATGGTGAACATAAAATATAAGCCTGGGCTAGACAGGCCACAACCCAGTTCAAACCCTGCTCCTTCTCAACAATAACAATAAAAATACTGCTCGAGCAGCTACGTCCCAGGTGTCAGCTGATCTTGTGTTGTTCTCTTGTCTATTGACTATATACGCACACAATGTCGTGGGTCCCAGATGTTAGGTAAACACTAGGAGGAAGCATTTTCTTTTTCCATACGCTGACATGGTGGCCCCCTACTGTCATCCTCTCCATGTACTTCTACCAATTCCTGTTGTTTGTTGACCATGTTGACAGCGCGAGAGGCCGGCGCCGTGGCGAGCGCACAGAAGCACGCGGAGGACGATGGCGAGGCGTCGGACGTCGGCGTTAACATTTAGGAGACAGAGGGGCAGCGTTGCGTCTGAGGCACAGCCAGCCATGGGAGGCAGAAGCAGGCGGCCCCGCCGGCGTTGGTTTGGTTTTGGTGGCTGGAGGAAGACATGACTGAAGAAACACGACAGACTGTAAAAGCAGCAGGAGTACTTAACAACCTTAACTGAAACCAGCAGGGGCACTTAACAATCATAGCTAAAAGCAGTATGAGTACTTATACAGGTTCAACCGCGCAAAGCACACCTCGAACAGTGCTACTTTGCCTAGAGTTTACCAAGGGTGAGGCCGCCAAGCTGCAGGACAAGGCCCAGGCGCCACCCCACGCATCCACAACCTTCTGAAAGCGGCTTCATCTCGCAATGTGGTCAATAAACAGGATATTCACTTTAGAGCCATGGAAAAGCAGGAACATAATCTTCTGTCCTATTCTCCAAGATGGACGTGCCTTCATTATTTGAGACCACCCATGAATAAGTATCTTTTCACCTCCAATGGGAATGGAGTAGGTCGACATAAACATCATGTTGTGACCAAGCGCAAGTCTGACCCGACCATGGTCAGGCATCTATATAGGAACAATAGAACTGGGCAGTTTCTATTTCAAGAAGATCACAGCTGTAAAACTGTGTATAAGAAATAGTTTATGAACAACATATATAACAGAAAACACCTCGTACCATAAGCTTCTCGACACAGTTGGACCTATTTAACGAGTGCAGCAGTGGCACACATATCCCACGTGGCCTTCCACCATTGAAACACCCCACAAGGACCTCAAGACGATTAATAAAGTGTAGGAACTTGTGGATGTAAATCGATCAACTTGATTGCCATCGATATGCAATGATTTCTTACGAGAATAACAAGCGAGCAGCACGCTTAACTCAAAAAACCTACACGTGCCACCAATTATAAGAAAATATTAGTTAGAAGTAGCATCTTCGTGAGAGATTCGTTGCTACTTCTAAAGTTAAATTGTGATTAGTTAGACAGAATAGGTGGATTAAGATGTAATCGAGGCAACAATCAAGAACCAGATACAAAACTAACATGGATGAACAATTGGAATTATGTCGGGGTGGAAGATCGCAGAGAAGATGAGACCAGGTTATACTATTTCCATCAACATTCGTGCGCCAACTTTCAGTGCGTAACACTTGAGAAAGTTTATCCAAGTTCGGCCATAAAAGAAGCATCGATCTTCTTGGTTTATGAACCCAACTCGAAACTTATATCCATGGCTTGTCTTCACTCTGACCATTAAACTGGTGTATTCAGTTATGGCAAGGCCGAGCATCTTGAGTACATGTGCTCTGGCCGAGCAAATAATGCACTACATGAAAAATAATATGAGTACACAATGTATTCCCTATCCAAATCTAGAAATAATTTCCTCCTTCACATCAGTGTTGGCCATCGTATTAGTAGTACCTTTTATCCAAATATAGCAGTCCAAATTTCCAAATTAGTCGACTGCATGTTCAAAAAGCCCCCACCCTCCCGGATAGAAAAGAGGATTCTAGGAACATATTGTGCGTGTTTTAAAATCCTGTGTTAGGATGAGAAGGAACAAGTGTGGCGTCTCGCCGAGGGCGCAAAAATCCATAGGGTCCTCACACTTTGGGCACTGCAAATGAAACACACTAGATTCAGTAGGAAGAAAAATGCATCAACGGCGGCAGCTGCCATCCTAGGTTTACCCACGACCAAGGGACTTAGATTTATCAGGGATGGATGAAGAATTCATACCTGTTCTCCATGAGAAAACCCTATGCAATCGCCAAGAGGGGGTATTCTCTAAACAAGTAGACGAGGGAGAAGGGGATTCAGGCCCAGTGAAATATTGACGCTTCGTCCGTCTAGCTTACTGCTAAAGCTGGAAGGGGGGGGGGGTTGTGATTTGACGGCTCATTGGGCATTACTGTGGTGCTACAACCGAGGTGTGTCTACCGTGCAGTTGTGCACTCTAATTTGGTGCATATGGCACGTGGACCCCGTTGCCGGATGCCCCACATATCAGCGAAAGGAATTAGAAAGACAGGAGTAACTAGTTACACATAAGTATATTTTTGACAGAGAGATACTCCCTCTGTAAGGAAATATACAAATCTTCTATATCACAACTTTATACATAAGAAAAATCAAGGGGAATATATATAACATATATAATTATAAAAGAACAGAGTTGTTTTTAACACAGTATAGACGAGTTGGTGATGATGGTGTGCCTGCCATCCTGCAATATAGGTCGTCCGATTTATATCTGACGGATAGGAAGGAAACTATGGCAATTTTGCAAAAAGGTACCCACACACCTCTCCACATTTGCAAATAAAGCATTCTCTCGTTCATCCTTTTCTCTCACAAGATAAAATACTCATACAAATGCACCTTGATGTTACGTGCAACGCACAGACATTATGGGGATTCAGCTGAGAATATAATACTCAGACAGGCTCACGGTTCTGGACTTTGGGCTGCAGGCCCACCCTGCATGTTTGGGGGCCCATGTGTTCTACCTCAGCGCTTTTCATATTGCAAGCGATCAGTAAGGCACTGGTTTTAGATGCTATCGCAAGGCGAATACACAAAATTGAATAAAGCACGACAACTGTTGGAATGAAATCGAACGATAGTTCCTAACCAGCAATGAGAGTTGCAATTCTATCAATGATATACCATGCGATAAATAATATTGTCGTACTACTTATACACACAGGACACTTGTTTCACCATGCCAGATTATTACATCAAAATCTCTCGGAGGATAGATCAGTTCAGCAGTTGCGTGCTGCTACTGAAGAATTTCAAAGTTGATTTGGACCAGCTCTTCTTGCCGAGAAAGTTCGATTTTGACATCATCCCCTGCCGCAAGATATGATTTAGATTTGAACCTTGACCATCCTTTAGCATCAATCATCATGCGACCATCCTTTGTACTTACGGTATATTGAGCAGGTTCATTCACACCAAGGCTACACATGGTAAGAGAAACTTGGCCGCGGTTGCCCGGATTGTTGAACGACTCCCTCGTTGCTCTAGGAATTCTCTATTTGCAAACAAGAAGACACACCCAAATAGTTATATCAACACAGTGAATCATGTGAAACAACATGGAAAGAAAAGAACGAAGAACTTGGGCGGCCAATGCTTACCAAGAAGGTGGACATGTTGTTTTTTGTAAGGACTTTGGCATATGAAGTGCGAACTGCAGCCCAGTCTGTTGCCGGTGCAACTGCTCATTCGGTTGCCGCTGCACGGGTCAGAGCAGATGCAAGTGCAAGTGTTGGTGCAGGTGCCGAAGCCGTTGTTGGTGCCCATGCTGGTGCGACTGGTAGTGCCGCTGTTGTTGCCGGAGATGGTGCTCCTTGTATAGCTGGTGCGGGTGGCGGAGTAGGTGCCGGTGTCAATGCCCGATCCTTCGGTAGATCAGCCTGATCCGCTGACGCGGTCGGTGCCCAATCCTCAGCTGGATCAGACTGAGCTGCTGCCGCTGTCAGTGCTAGAGCAACTGCTGTGCTCGATCCTTTGCTGAAGGTGGTACCGATGTGTGAGACAGCGGCGATCGTGTCTGGTCTACTATGATCAGCTTTCTAACTTGACTAGGCTCCGTAGCCATGATCCAATTTTTTTCTTCATTTCTTTTAAACGCGAGAAGGACTAATTGTGGCGTTTTTGTTAAACCAAACTGCAGTACATCATAGGGATTCAGCATGTACTCAGACAACAGACTGATCCATTTTTTTCCAGTAATCAAAGTGATGGACAGTGCCTTCATTACTGACATGACATAAGAAGTGAAACCTGCAAAAATGGCCATCGTAGAGCAAACCAAACGGTTTATTATGTTATGAATGTCACACGGCAAAACCTGCATCGTAAAATTGCAGGAAAAGAAAGAAAACATGACATTAAATCAATAAGATTTAGATAGTAAATCAATAAGATTTACTTGATGTGACACGAGTGAATCCTTACTAGGAAATCACTACGTTGAAGTACTAAACAGTAGATTGATCGTCCAACTACGGGTGGCATGCAGGCCCCCCGCCTACTCCCACAAGCAGGACAATCCAAAGGTCATGACAAATCGTATGGACCGAACATCCATGGGACTAGAAATCCTGGTGGGTGCGATAAACCCTGCAATGCATACAAATATTGGAGTGTAACCATAATTGATAAACCATCCTCACAAAAAAGATGATCTGGATACTTCAAAATATACAAACTGAATTGAGTGGACAAACATTAACCTAGACTGTGCTCAGGACTGACCACACACCAAAAGTGGCAGTACTAAACAATACATGGTTCGCAAACACAAATCGTACTAAACAATAGTACTTAATACAAACAAGCAAAGTTGCACTAATTAAACTCTGCAGACTATTTCTTGACACCGACCTATGGGATGAACCCCGCATAACTGACTAAGCCATGGACTTCGTGAGAGATATCTACCTGCACCATCACCTTCTCGTCAACCTTGGAGAACCTAACAGAGTGGTCTTTCCACTCATAAACATGATGATGAAGACATGCCGCATCAGATTTGTTGGGAAGCTTTACAAGAACCACACCCTTCGTAATCGAAGGCACAACCAGGAAATTGTTGTGGTCAAGTACAACCTCGAGAACATGCCTGGCAACAATGCTACAGGAAAACACTAGTTCAAGACACATGGCGACAAGGACACATCAGCTGGATAATTTAGTAGTAGAACTCATCCTCAGGTCTTCCAGTTCACACGGCATGACTTTGAGAACTTCATCTCCATCGCGGACCTGGTTCTAATTCAAAAAGAAACCATATTTTATTACTACCTCCATTCAGAAATATAAGATGATTTTCGATATTATACTCCATATATGACTACATATACACACATAAATGAGTGAACAAATACACTAGAACATGTAAGGCATGAGAGCAGAGGGATTACTTGCAATATCCATAACACAAGTTACTGAGGCAAATATACCCTCTTCAAAGGTAGCATTGATGTTCATAAAGTACTCCCTCCGTCCCAAAATTCTTGTCTTAGATTTGTCTAGACACGGATGTATCAAGTCACATTTTAGTATTAGATACATCCATATCTAGACAAATCTAAGACAAGAATTTTGGGACAGAGGGAGTAGCTGAAAGTAATCTATAAGAAACCAGTGTCAACCCCTCGCATGTTTTGGTCAAAAGAGGAATTTAGAACCGTTATTTGGCACACAAAAATCACATGCAAGATTACCTAGAAAGTTGTACTACTAGTACTAGTACTGCGTGTTAGACTAAAAAACACGATCAAGATCGAGAAAAAGATCATCAAGAAGAGACATTACCTGGACTTGCTTAATGAGGGATCCCGGAGAGGGGGGCTTGGACAGGGCGATGGCTTTGAGCTTGTCTGCAGTAGTCTCGGCGGGGTGCTTGTGCTTCTTTGTACCTTGAGCCTCGACGGTTTTGGCCAGAGCCATAGACATCACGTCAGCCGGTGCTCCAGCGTCCATCCAAGAGAGGAAGCTGAAAGAGAAGAGTGAAATGAGGAACGAGATGAGGGAGAAGCAAAGCGAGTGGGGGTTTTCTTCAAGAGAGGAAGCTGAGAGAGAAGAGTGAAATGATGGTTGCTTCGTCCGTCCAACTTACTACTAGAAAGGAGGGAGTTTTGTGATTTGACGGCTCATTGGGCATTACTGCGGCGCTTTGATTGGGGTAGTCTACCGTCACTCTACTACAGAGTAATTTAGTGCATGGCTGGTGGACCCGATCTTTGGCTGTCCCTACGTCGTGAAAGTGAGTAATTTAGTGCATGGTGGAGGAGGATCTGCACGGTAGAGCGTGTCCACTATTTTTCTAAAGAAAAAAATGATTACAGCAAGCGTTTCCACTCTTACGATGGAGGAGTGTGAAACACGGCAGCCACTTGAACATACACAGTGCTCCTACTACTAGGCATGTGCGATGGTTCATCGTCGATTACTACATAATCTTGTTGCTAGTGTAGTAAGATATGACGATAACAAATGATGTTGTGCGCATGTCAACTATATGAACAATAATGTAGTAACATAGTACCGCTTTTTCGACTGTCCGGTCGAGAATGAACGGTGAGATCAATGTTAACAGAACTAGGTCTACAGCGCACGGAGAGTACGGTGCTATAGTACTCCACAAAACATGAATCATGTGAAGCACGAGTCAGTGTTAGGCAGGGTGTATGAAGGGTGCACAGAATGGGAGAAAAAGTTCCCTTCTCGACCCACTTTTGGATGTTTGGCAGAGTGCATGAAGGGTGCATGAGTCCACACTAGTAGGCTAACACAAATACACGAAGAGGGAACAACTATATTGAGATGAGAATGCAACCAAAGACACCCACACGCTTTGTGCTACAATGACTGATTTGCACCGTCTGAGTTTGATCCAACGGTCATGTTGCGCCGAGACATGCCCATGCCCATGCAGAGGGCGCCTAAACACCACCGAAGTCCCTCTGCTTCTCAAGGCACATGACGTTGGTGATGCAGGGTGCAACCGCCTGCAGAGCCCGCTCCCGGTCGACGGGACCTAGCTCATCAAAGACGTCGTCCAATGGCACGAATGGATTCCAGTGATGGAGCCCTAAAAGGATTCGCTCGGCAACGGCGACGGCATCCCGCAACCCCTCCTTGTCTAGCTCCGCTCCCACCATCGCGCGGAGACGGCTCAGCTCCTTAGAGATATAGGTGAAGAAGGAGACCAGGTCAGGAAGCCACATCTTGTTGAAGTCGATCGGGTGGTCGAACGGGTTTAGCCCAACGGCCGGCATGGTTGTGCGGGCACGACGATAGGCATCACACAGCCGCAACACGTGCGTGGCAACTTGGTTCACCAAGTGGATGAGGAGATCTTGGACCTCGTCACTATTGGCCCGCTCACGCTCCAGCCAGCTCCCCTGATGGCCTATCGTATCTCTTGCTTTCTGCAGCAACGCCGCCGACGCCTCGAGCATCTTTGTGGTGGACGCCTGCCACTTTTGAACCCCGTGAACTCACGCACATAATGGAGGAGCATGGCACTCCTCTCCTCCTTGAGCTCACGGAGCTCCACGTCCTTGGCCCTGAGCTCCGCATCCTTGGCCTGGAGCTCCTGTCTCAGGCGCCTCACCTTGGACTTCGTGACCTACTGCGATGCCATGGCACCAGGTAGAAGCAATGGGGAGAGGAAGCAAAGGGGGCGAAACGGTTGAAAGTCAATGCAATCTACGGGAAGGCGGAGGGAGCCAGCCGAGGAGCGGGGAATCTTTTGGTTTTGACCATGGTAAAACACCAGTCGACGACTTCTCACATCAGGGAGCAGTGGGTTTTACACGCGGAGTCATCATGACTAATTGTTGCCGCGCCTGCTCCCGTCAATCAAAAAATAAAAAATCCTGCCGCACCTTCTCCCGTTAATCAAAAAAATTAAAAATCCTGCCGCACCCAAATACCAGAGCAACACCGCAGTGGATATTTAAATTTACCATTCGGCAAGGAGATAAAAAAGGGGTGAAAAAACAAATGTCGGGGTGGCCTAGCTAATCGGTCGAACTAGCCCAACTAGCACCACCGTGCTTCACTGATGTACTCGGCGGAAAGGTGGTCTTTTGTGATTTGACGACTTATTTACTTTCTTCGGTGCTACGACCGAGGAGGACCCAGAAAACACGCGGTAGGGTGTCCCACGTCAGGAAGAATATATGCGTGCACCACCCGGGAGGACCCCTAAACCACACGGTAGGGTTTGCCATGTCTCGGCACGGAGGAAAAATGTGTGTGTAAAAATATACGGTATCAGACGTAGTACCTATGGTTCAACGTCGGGACGCAGTCAGTCGGTCTAAAACACCCCACTAGCCACACAGCTTCATCATGCTAACGTGGCATAGAGGATAGGTATGGTTAGCTCCGTCTCGACCAGCCACAATGTCTCTTGTTCTAGGCGATTCTTCTATTCTCCAAGCTTTTTTTAGTTGTAATAACACCACGGCAAGCTAGCGCCGCTCTTCGTGTGTGCCCATGCAGAGGTTAGACAATGGAGAGGAGAGAGAGATCACAGACCAGGGACCCACAAGTAAGTGAGTCAACGGTCATGCACGTGTTGAAGAGGCACTCCATCTACTCTACTCAACGTAATAATGTATAAAATCAAGTTACGGGACAAAGCCAACAACTGTTGTTGTTTCAGGCTATCGACTTATGCTTTGTAGTCCAGGTTGCCAGTTCGAATCTCGTCTTTCAGATTTGTTAGTTTTAGGTCCAAATTTGATTAATGACAAGTGGGACCCCCGTGTGTTGTTCTGATATTTCAGTGTAGTATGTTTTTTTGAACAAACACTTTGCGCGGTTAGACAAGTAACAACACGATTTACACGTACTTTGCAAATTTACGAACAAAAATGATAGCGACATAGAATATCACATCCACCTCGCAGCTTAGATGCTATGGTGATACGGGTTTTTACATTGTTGGAAGTGAGATCCAATGGCTTGGGAGTAGTCTTTGTAATTATGCGCAATTTCCAAAATCTCCAAAGGTTTTTTTGCAAATAAAACATTCAGGCCTCGTGTGTGCCGCTGCATCTTGGATCCAACGGCTCCCCGTTGCTCATATTAGGTGCTCCCCGTAGCTTAATTACCCGAAACGATGATACGAGCATCTAGGTCATATGATCAGTGATCAGATGGCACATGTGTAGTACTTGTACTTTCTGCGCAATTCCCAAACTCTCTCAGCCGTATATCGCAAAACATTCAAACCTCCTACTATGGGCCGTTAGATCACCGTGAACTCGTATCACCATAGAATCTACGGTGCGGGAGCACCTCATATTCTCCCTACGAGAAAACATAAGGTGCTCTCGCAGCTTGGATGCTACGGTGATACGAGCTTCGAGATTGTTTGATCTGAGATCCAATGGAATCTGAGCTGTCTTTGTGCTTGTGAGCAGTGGCCGAACACTTTGGGGACTTTTCTACAAAAAACCATTCGAACCACCGAGGAGTTGTTGGGTCACAAATCCAACGGCCCCGAAGAGCTTGTATCACCAAAGAATCTAAGGTGTGGTAGCGCATGATATTCTTACATACAGGAGAATGTGATGTCGTCCTTCATCTTAGATGCTACATTGATACGAGCTTCGAGGTCGTTGGATATGGGATCCAAGGGCATCTGAGTAGATTTTGTACAAATTGTGTGCAATTCTCAAACTCATCAAGGTTTCCTATAAAAATATTAAGACAACATGTGAGCTAGTATATCTCAGATCTACAAGCTCCAAGCAACTCGTATCGGCATATAGCATCTAAGGTATGGGGGCACACGATATTCTCTTGGGGAGGAGGGGTGGGGGTGCACAACCAATCATTGTTTGGGAGGGTGGGGACAAATATAATCTAAACAACCCTAAACAGAGCTTCACAATTTTATCTAAGGTCGAGGGGTTGACCCCCGACAATCATAGCTCCGCCTAAACACAACATTTGCATGTACTGTAGTACTAGACTTGATATTCATGTTTCAGTTTCCTGTTCATTTTAACTATTGAATTGAGGACCATGCATGTATTACATTTTACTCCCTTCGTTCCTAAATATTAGTCTTTTTAGAGATTTCAAATGGACTGGCACATACGGATGTATATAGACATATTTTAGAGTGTAGATTCACTCATTTTGCTCCGTATGTAGTCACTTGTTGAAATCTCTAAAAGACTAATATTTAGGAACAGAAGGAGTATTTTTGAATTCGTGTCATACATGCATGGTTTGGAAAAATAGATGCACTATAGTTATTGGATTGTTGTTGTGTTCGTGTGTGTGTGTGTGTGTGTGTGTGTGTGTTTGTGCGCGCGCGTGTGTGTGGTCATATGCTTTATACATACAAAGTTTTCTCACCTCCATATTGTTCATCTATTAAATTTGAATTTGCAATGAAAAACTTACTAGGGATACCATGAAATGTGAAATCCACGTTGAGATCACTATATCACAAACTCACTCTAATTCAAGAACTCGTCATAAATCAATTACCACGTTGAGATTAGTATTTGCAAGGAAAATATGGGCATTGTAATACACATAGATTCGTTCGGCAATTTAAAACATTCCTTTCGTATTCTCGAATGGTAGGACCCAACGGCGTACCAGCCAGACCTTGGCTCGTATTGATCCTAAAAAAACGGGGCTCGTGTCCTTCTGGTGGCGTTCGTGGTACGCACATTAGGCAACCCCAACCAGCCGAGCCTCCCCATTTCGAGTCGAAATATCTGGCGGCCAGAATTCCAGCCCTAGGGAATTCCCCTCATGTCCCCGGTCCATAATGACTACCGATGAACAATGGAGGGATGCTTTAGTAACTAGATAACGTTACCTACCATGCCGAGCATGGTTCAATTCCCTCGGTCGCCGCTCGCCAAGGTCACCCGTCAACTGCATTGCCTACTACTACTACTACTACTACACCAGGATGAGCACAAAATTGAGCCTGTTTGTTCGTGCCTAGTACTTGAGTTAATATATCATGCAATGCACTGGTATGGAGGGATTATCCTACTCTACATATATATCTTGTCTGAAGTCTAACTAAGAAAAATGTTTGACCAAATTCTTTCTTAAGAAATACAACATGACAGATGTATGGCTTGAAAATTTATTGCATGATGCAGGTTATGATATTGTTTCGAATCCTGGATTTGAAATTACAGAAAATCCAAATGTGACCAAAAATTCTTGAAACCGAGCATGGTCACATGATATGGCACAAATGTTCCTTCGTAATTTTTTTCTTCAATTTGAGACAAGTTGCTTATGAAAAGTTGCACAAATGAAGAGCCAAGGTATTTTGGAACAGAGAACTGTCACGTTAAGGCGAACACTTTCGCTATTGAAACCGTGGGCGTTTACGTGCCACCACAAGTCCCGCTTCTCATCGGTAGGTGCCGTCCAAGCAAGCGTGTGAGTCGACGGGAGGCATGCGAAGCGGCACCGCCACGCCGGTGACGACAGGAGGTGTCTTGGCAGACCCGATCTTGAGCTCACCGGGAGGCGAGCCCTTTGACTAGGCTCCGCCGCCCACCTTCGTCCCAACTGCTCCCACTTTTAATGTCGTCGGTGCCGCAGTTTAAAATCAACCCCGCACTACCCGGTATTGCTACAATCTTCTCTCTTCCTCTCAAATTCTCCTGTCGTCTACCTCCAACTAGCCTGACCTAAACGTACGCCATGCCGCATCATGATGGTCTGCCCTTAGTCTTCCAGTTTCCCGACGAAGACACCCAACTGGAGTCTCAAGAACATAAGGCGCTTTGGGACGAGCTTGAACTAGCCTTACAGAAGGCGCGCGCTGTCCTGCTCCGTTCGGCTCCCATCGCCCATCGCGCCAAATACCGCCCATCCCGTGGCATTGATGGGCTGGGAGCCGCACATTGTCGCCGAGCTTGATGCCACGGGGTTTCACGAGGTCCCCTCCGACTTTGACTCGCCCGTCCAACTGCCAGCGCATGTGCCTGCGCGTGCACTGACGCGCACGCCCGTGCCGGTGCCCGTGCACCTGCCAGCGCATGTACCTGCGTGTGCACTGACATGCGCGCCCATGCTAGTGCCCGTGCACACGAATGTCTCCGTGCACCGTTGCCAGTGCTTTTCCCCGCTCGGGTGCCAGTGCCCCCCTCAGCGGCATGGATGGCCGCCGTCGACCACTTCCTTGCACCAACGCCAGTCGCCTCCTCCCGCCAGTTGACTCACTCCAAAGTCCAGAACATTTTGGCCTTCCTTGAAGCTAGGCCAACGTCCAGAAGTACGCCAACAACGTCGCAAGACGTCGCCATCGCCGTCGGTTAGTGGCCTGACGACACACAGAGCACGATAGAGGAGCCGCTTCCCACCACAAGACGCCCCCACCGCCGCCGCGTTATCTAAATTTGCCATGAAAAACGTTCGGATTGCCATGCTTAAAATCCGAATGTTTATCATTTCTGTTTATTTTAGATCGATCGTCGTATAATTTAAAGTCGGAGTCAGACTGAACGAAATCTATGGTTTGATCGATTGAATGTTCTGCTAGAGCCGTATCAAATTAAATATAAAATGTCATTAAGCCACATGTATTCCTTGTCATCCAACGACCTAGACTGCTTGAATGTCGAGTGCTCAGCACGTTTAGCGTGTAGTTAATTTCATGCCAAAAATAGTGCTAATCACATAATAGCACACAAACAATATCCTAATTAATATCTGCATGCACTTAATATACTTCCAAATTAACGTGCATTGCACGTACACACTGACTAGTGCTACTAGTACGTGAAACTGGCACCGTACCTTGTGAACGCATCCAGATATGGTCAACGGCAACATCACCCGCGAGTTCATCGTGTTTGCCCGTGCGTCTAAACGCAGAAGGGGAGGAGAGAGAGAGCACACATGGAACCCACCAGTAAGTGAAGGCGAATAGTACGTGCTAACGAGCCGGTCCCACTAATGTACTAAAAATAATATTACATGTTATCCATTAAATAGGCTGTGGTAGTATAAAAATATTATATGAACGAAGGGGGGTACAACAAATATTGATGTTCTACGTATGTTGCCTATTGACGTGCGGATTGAAGGCCCTGGTCGCATGTTCGATCCTCATCCTTTATTTTTTAATTTGTACAAATTTGTTTCATGACAGGTGGGCCCCATGGTGTGTAGTTTGTAGCAATTTAATTTGTGGTTGGAAATTGTTCCATTCCAAGTGGACTATCGGTGTGTACTTTTGTAGCTTATTTATAATAATTAAAGAGAACAACAGAGTTTTTTGCAATAATACCATGGTGCGACGTTGAAGGCGAGAAAGGACGTGCAAGAGAGAGATGACCGAGCCAGAGGGAAATCAACTGGGGGAGGTGCGGGGGTTGCAACGGTGTTTGTAGTAGTTGTGGGCCGAATGCTACGAAAATATAATCTAAACCGACCGGAATAAATGCCTACACAAATTAATCCAAGGTTGGAGTGCCCCTCGCAATGTAAATAGCTCCGGCTTTGCGAGGGATGGAGAGGTAACTTTAATGTGTGGAAGATACGGTGTGAGAAAGCGAGGTCAATCGAGATACATACAGATAGATAGACAAAGTGAGTGTGGTCCGACATTCATTGAACAGATATTTATGCTCTGGAGAGATATTGTCTGATTGAGCTTTTGGCAAGGGTGAGGGCTGTAAGATAGAGCTTGAGGGATGATCCAGTCACAGACATGTAGATATATTTTGTGCGTGGGAGGAAGCAAGGTCAATCGATTACATATATAAATGGAGAGAGATTGAGCGAGTGTGGGTCGTCGTGCGATCGAAAGAGTGAGACGGGTTGGAGAGACTGACCTAGATAGACAATGTGCATGAGAGTATACAATGTGAGTAGGTCGAATTGGGCTCAAACACGGTGATATATTGTTTTTGTCTGAGAAAGAGCGAGGTCAATCGAGACATACAAAGTGAGAGAGAGGGAGGGAGGAAGGGAGGGAGGGAGGAGAGAGAGAGAGAGAGAGAGAGAGAGAGAGAGAGAGAGAGAGCATAGCCCACCATTAGGTCGAAAGAGTGGGGGCGGCTTGGATGGACTGACCTAGATAGACAATCTGCATGAGAGAGTATAGAGTGTGTTGATCGAGGCCCGAACAGGGAGATATATCATTTGTGTGTGAAAGAAAACGAGGTTAATCGAGACTCAGATAAAGAGAGCGAGATTGAGCGAGTGTGGCCCGCCGTGCGAAAGAAAGAGTGAGATAGTCTCGAGGGAGTGACCTAGATAGACAACGTGCGTGCACGCGTACAAGAGGTTGGGGGGCTAGATAGGTAATGCATGTATCTAGTGCGAGAGGGTGGGAAGGAGAGGGAGAGAGAGAGAGAGAGCTCGGCATGGGGCGCAATGGCGGGAAACCAATAGCTTCCTAAGGTGGTTAGGAGAGGAAGATTGACCGATACAGGAAGTATGTAGCGTGTGTGCCGAGGGGGGGGGGTTAAAAACAACATTTGAATTGAGATAGTATGAGACTTAATATCGATGTTCCAATTTGGTGTACATTGTAAGATTTGAACTGAGGACCATGCATATGGGTAATTATTTCGAATTCATGCCATACTAGGTTTCGAAAAGTTGACATTGAATCGATTTGTTGTGCTATTTTGTAGGTCATATGTTTGAATCCATCCAAAAGTTTTCTCACTACCATGGTGTTCATCATATACATATGAATTTGTACTAAAAAAGTAGCGTGGGTACAGTGAAATGCGAAATCCACGTTACAATTGGAGATCGCTATGTGACACACACTCTAATTCAAATCACTAATTATGTGACACACACTCTAATCCATGTTAGCGTGGATACCGTTTCAGTTTTTTTCAAATAACTCCTCGTTAATTAATTTATAGTATCTCGTTTTGAATGTCTAATTATTTGCAATGAAACACACGGGCATGGTAATACATACAGATTCGTTTGCAAATGAAAGAAGATTCATTTGCATTCTCAAATATAGGCGCACCAGGTAGACCAGGGTCGTGTCGTGGTGGTCGCGTGTGTCGGACGGACGCTTAGCACCCAGCCACCCCCTCCCTTCCCCCCCAAAAGGACGACGACAAAATAAGTTCGCGCTTCTACGTTTCGGATTGAAATATCTGGCGGCCCCAATTCCAGCCCTGCAAAATCTCCCTTCTCCACCGTCCCCTTCCGCGCCGAGATTGCTCAAATCCCTAATTCACCGGCAACCCAAGCAAAGTTCGAATCACCCGTTGTCTCATTTCTTTCCCCACCTCTGTGTTGGACGATGATGACAAAGACGACGTCCGCGCTTCACCACCGCACCGGAGCTACCTCATCTACGCCCTCGTCCACCGCACTGGGTGGTCCACTGACAACGTCGGCCGCCGCAACCGATGTGCCTCACAGACACCAACTTCCACCGCATCAGGTGCGCTTCACCGACGCCGTCTCCCACCTCATCGGGGCTACTTCACCAAGCACACACTACAAAAAAATACACTTCCGTGATGATACGTTTTTGTCACAGTAGGTCGCGTTTTTTGTCATGCATGTACATCCATGACGATTTTATGACAGAATCAAGATAGTCATACCTGTGCTGTCGTAGAAGTGTTCCATGACATTACCAAAATTATCATCACGGAAGTGTCCACTTCCTTGATGATAAATCGTGTGTCACAGAAGTGCTTTCGTCAAGGGTGACCGACATGTGGCATCCACCGTAACGGAACGCCGTTAAGCTATCGTGTCGGATTTTGGATCCGATAACCCGTTAACAGCCCTGACCAATGGGAAATTTCCACGTGTAAAATTCTGGTTGGCTGAAGGAAACACCTGTCAGCTCGTAAGTGGGCCAGATGTCTCCCGTCCATTGGAGGAGACATGCCTACGATACGTCGACACGTGGCTGGGCCCAACAGAGGCCCATATAGGTTAAAAAGGCGGCCCACCAAAGGCCCGTAGTATTAATCGGTACTAGTGGGCGGCCCATTCTGACGCCCGGCGGATCTGGCCCGTTAATTGTTAGCCCAATATTTGGGCCCATTTACGCCCGAAGCGATCTGGCCCATTAATTGTTCGCCCAATATTTGGGCCCATTTATGCCCGGCCGATCTGGCCCGTTAATTGTTCGCGAATATTTGGGCCCAACTACAGCCAGTGACTTTCGGCTGTTAGAGGCTGATGTGAACATGGGCCCATTTCAACCAGTGTGACTTTCGGCTCGAATGGCCCATGCTGCCCATGGGCCATATATGGTCCGACGGGACAACGGGCCCACTAACGGCCCGTGCTAAAGGTGGCAACAGTTAAGCCCAATGTGACTTTGGGCCTGTTAAAGGCTTGTCGCGTAATTCGGCCGCCTGTACTAAGCTTTCGGCCTCTTAAAGGCCCAGGATATCAGTGGGCCAACCAAGGCCCGAGATATGTTTCGGCCTGCTAACGGCCCATGAGATAACTGGGCCCAAAAAGGCCCGGTCTACATTTCGGCCTTGTGGGCCTACTAAGTTGACTGGGACGGAGGCCTTTGTCAACTTTAGTTAATATATGAACGATTCTAGCTCCAGTGACCGTACGATGTCCATCCAACGGCCGTAGTGCTTCTTCAACCTCTAGTCTTCTTGCTCCAGCCGCCCAAAGGAGCGCCGGTTGTGCCGCTTTGCTCACCACCACGGGTCGGCCAGTGATGCCGCGGAGGCCTCACCGCCCCCTACTACTCCCACCGCTGGCCAGGCCATCCCTCCATGCACCCACACCCCCTGTTATTCTGCGGCGACGGCAGCCTCACATCGCAGCCGAACGAGTGAACCCTCATACTCCTCTACGCGTTCACTGCCGCGTCTTCCCCGGCTCCACGTCGTCCCCTTCCTAGGCCTCGCCGTCGTCCACCGCCCTGGTGCTCTAGGCGCGGCGTGGTCAACTTGGTCAAGGAACGACTTCCATCAGACGTGGACTGTACGTGGAGAGGCTGGCAGCTGAGTCCACGGCCGCAGCAACGAAGTGCCTCCTTATTACACGGAAAATAATTATTCCTCCACCTGACAGCGGGGACCCACCGGACGGGCCACCGTATTTCATGAAAAAAACGTTTGACTGCTGGAACCCACCAGCTACATCTTCGCACACAAGGATGTGCGTCCGGGGAAAAAAATGATTTGCCCCCCTAACTGCTGGGACCTACCAGCTACATCTTCGCATGCAAGGAAGTGCGTCTTGGCAAAAAAAATGATTCACCCTCCTGACTGCTGGGACCCACCAGCTACATCTTCGCATGCAAGGAAGTGCCTGACAGTCGGGACCCACCTGGTCGAAGCAACGTAGCGTTGTCATTCTGGTCGCGAACGTGTACGTACATACTGGTCGATGTAGAGGTGTCACGCCCAATATGCGATCCTATCCAAAAGGAACTCGAAGGTCCCACCAAGGATAGACCCGCATATTGAAATGCTTTTGCAAGGTGGATATCATTACATCAACATTACATAATAGATGGGGATACATACAAGAGGCATACAATGTCACATGAATACAACAAAATAACATACAAGAACAACATCCGACTACGGATGAATCATAAACAGAAACTCAAACAATATCCACCCTGCTAGCCCAGGCTGCCGACCTGGAACCTATCCCCGATCGAAGAAGCGAAAGAAGAACTCAACGCAAGCAAGCATCGCTCTCGCGTCATGATCATCGCAAAACACTGTACCAAGCAATCGTTGTTGTAGTAATCAGTGAGCCACGAGGACTCAAAGAATCCCATTACCATGGGTATCAAGACTAGCAAAGCTTAATGGGAAAGGAAGGGGTAAAGTGGTGAGGTTGCAGCAGCAGCTAAGCATGATATGGTGGCTAACATACGCAAATGAGAGCGAGAAGAGAACAAGCGGAACGGTCGTGAAGCTAGCAATGATCAAGAGGTGATCCTGAACACCTACTTACGTCAATCATAACCCAAAGACCGTGTTCACTTCCCGGACTCCGCCGAGAAGAGATCATCACGGCTACACACATGGTTGATGCGTTTTAATTCGGATCTGGTGTCAAGTTATCTACAACCGGACATTAACAAATTCCAATCTGCCACATAACCGCGGGCACGGCTCTTGAAAGTTTAAACCCTGCAGGGGTGTCCCAACTTAGCCCATGACAAGCTCTCGCGATCAACGAAGGAATAGACCTTCTCCGGAAGACCCGATCGGTCTCGGAATCCCGGTTTACAAGACATTTCGACAATGGTAAAACAAGACCAGCAAAGCCGCCCGATGCGCCGACAATCCCGATAGGAGCTGCACATATCTCATTCTCAGGGCAACACCGGATAGGTCTACGAGTAAAACCAGACCTCGAGTTGCCCCGAGGGGGCCCTGCAGTCTGCCCGGTTCAGGCCAGCACTTAGACAAGCACTGGCTCGGGGGGGGGGGGGTGGGCTAAAATAAAGATGACCCTCGAGAGAGCGACTCCCAAGGGAAAGATAGGTGGTGGTGAGGCAAATGGTAAAACCAAGGTTGGGCCTTGCTGGGCAAGTTTTATTCAAAGCGAACTGTCAGGGGGGTCCCATAAATCACCCGATCGCGTTAGGAACGCAAAATCTGGGAACATAACACCGGTATGACGGAAACTAGGGCGGCAAGAGTGGAACAAAACACCAGGCATAAGGCCGAGCCTTCCACCCTTTACCCAGTATATAGATGCATTAATAATATAAGAGATATTGTGATATCCCAACCAAAATCCTGTCCACCATGGAGAAATGTTCAACTTCACCTGCAACTAGCAACGCTATAAGAGGGGCTGAGCGAAAGCGGTAACATAGCCAAACAACGGTTTGCATAGGAAAGGTGTCAAAGGTTAGAGGTTCATGGCAATATGGGATGGCTTGATAAATAGGTGATAGGTAGCGCATCATAGCGATAGAACGAAACAACTAGCATAGCAATGATAGTAGTGAGATCCAGGGTAGCGGTCAGCTTGCCTGAAATCCCGCAAGGAAGAAGAACGAGTCCATGAAGAAGACGAACGGATGAAGCTGAACCAACCGTAGACGAACGAATCCTCACGATCGCAACGAAACAGGAACTAACAAGAAGAAGCACACAACATAGGTAAACACACCACACATGAACAAGGCATGATGCACAACAAGCATGATGCATGACAAGGCTACATGAAGCTACTCACGGCAAGAGATGATGCAAACAAGAACAACACATCTAAGCAAGTTTAAATGAGGCCGGAAACAACATATAACAATTCCGGTAAGTCCTCATATGCAAATTTCGAAATTGGTCAAGAACTGAATAAACCTTATGTTCAAGTTGTTAAACAGCAAGTTAAAGAGCACCAAGAGGATCTACACGAAATTTTAGTCAAGTTACATATAAAGTTCATTAGATTTGGAGCTACGGCCTAGAAGATATGAGCAAAACAAGTTAAGCATGGCATTGATGCAAAATGCATACAAACATCAAGCAAACACCTCAAAACAAGGATGCAACATGATAATACGAAGCTACATAAAAACAAGCAAGTTTCATATAGATCACACTCAAAACGGAGCAACGGTTCAACACACACACTATACAAGTCATAGCAACAATCTGTCCATAACAGCAACTAGGCATCTTACAAGCATCAAAACAATATGCTACAGCACCCCAACATAATAACAAAAGGCATGATCATGAAGTACAGGTAAAGCATAACAAAACATGAACACTGAGCTATCTCCAGAAATCAATGGATCATGCTCAAAAGGACATGGTAAGATTGCAAATAATAACAGTTTCAGACTTTGCCGAAATAACATCAGGATGCAATGTTTAGAGCTATCAAACAACATGTTACAGGAACATATCATGGCAAACAAAGGCATGGAATGAATCTAGTAAAAGCATATATCAAAAGTCCCTTACTGACCATAAGCCAAAAAGGATCAGAAAATATGATGGCACCCATGTAAACATGGCAAGTTATATTACAGATTCAAACATGGCAGGAATAACAATAAGTAGGCATGTTGGTGAGCTTGAACCACTCACCACAGAGCAATACATGGCATGGCAAGGCAACCAACAGTAAGAATACATGTTTGTGAAGCAATACATGGAAAGAGCAAGGTCATAGGGTGCATGGATCACTAGCAAACAATCATGGAAACATGGAACTTAATGTTAACAGGCTGATAGCAACATTTTCAAGCAACTTTGGATCAAGATAACAACATGTTCCAACAGGCTATAATTGCAACCAAGGGCATGAATGGATAGAGCATGACATGTATATCAAAACATGTTTATAGAGCATCTCCAGATTATGCATAGAATGATTAGTAGAAGCATGTTAACATAGCAACAAAATATAACAGAATCTGTCAGGAAAACAGCAACAGCAAGTACACTACTTAACAAGCTCGATTCACTCACCACAAGTCATTGCACGACAATATAAGCATAGCATCATCAAGAAGGCATGTTTGTGTAACCAACCAAGTCAAGAACAAGTCCATAGCATGCAAGGATCAACTATAGCAACCTTGGCTAAATTGAATAACAAGTAAACAGTCTGCCAGGAAACATTTTGAAGCAAAAGTAGAGCACTCAAATGACATGCTAGGCTACTCCATAATTGCAAAGAAGGGCATGAATGGATAGACAATAACCATATGTTCAAAACACCCTTAATGAAGTATCTCAAAATAAGCTTAGATCTCTCTATAGTATCAAGTTTATATGGCATCAAAATAACAGCAGAACAGGGACTAAATCAGCAATATTACGAAGCCTAATTTGCATGCTTGTGCTAGTCACCACATTGATCACAAAAATACATGGCATACACTCCTGGAAAGATGGCATGGCATAGATCAACATACATGTAGACATCAACCTCATAGGATGCACACATCAATCATGGCAAAAATGACAAATGAGCAAGTTATAACAGTTTCAGCAGGTTAACATCAACATGCACTCTTCCAACAGCATTTCGGGCATCAAGATGAGCTCAAATGAAAATGATGCAATGGAATGAAATGAATTACTCATCGAGACGAACAATTTGACATATTATACGCATGAAACGGAGCTACGGATGCAGAGATACAGCAGGTCAAACATGGCATGATAATGCAAGAAATCTGGGACTTAGACGAAAATCTCACCCCGGGGGAAAAGTGGACGGTGGGGTTCCGAGGACGAGCGGGTGCAGCGGGGCCGTTTGGATCCCGGGACGGGTGGATCTCATCCACCCACCCGGATCTGGCCGGAGCGAACGGGAGGGGCGGCGCCGGTCGGGGCGCGGAGGTGGCGGCGGCCCCCGAGCACGGGAGGCGAGGGCCGGGCACCCGGCGAGGCGGCGGCGGTTGTCGGGCGGCGCGGTCGGGCTGGCGGCGGCGCGGCAGGCGCGGCCGGCAGGGAGGTTCAAGGCCGGCGCCGGGCGGCGGCGGGAGCGCGGGGCAGCGGAGGCGTGTCCGTGGCGGCGAGGCGGGCGCCTCGGGCCAGCGGGCGGACGACGGCGAGGAGCGAGCGAGCGCTGGCTGCTGGGCGCAGGCGGCGGCGGCGGCGCGCGAGCCTCACAGTGTGGCAGGCCAGCAAGCGGGCGGCGGGGACGGGCGCGGAGGCCACGTGGCGGACGCAGATTCATCGAAGCGGCCAGGCGGACGTGTCCGTGAGGTCCGGACGTGTCCGTCGGCGGGAGGGGGAAGAAGGCTAGAGTTTCGTCCGCGAAAATGGAAGGGAGGGCCTATTTATAGGTAGAGGGAGCTAGGAGAGTCCAAATGAGGTGCGGTTTTCGGCCACGCGATCGTGATCGAACGACCGAGAGCATGGAGGGGAGTTTGCTGGGCTTTGGGCCACTTTGGAAGGGTTGTTGGGCTGCAACAAAAGAGGGCTTTACGGTTACCCGGTTAACCGTTGGAGTACCAAACGACCTCCAAATGGCACGAAACTTGACAGGCGGTCTACCGGTGGTATACCAAGGCCGCTTGGCAAACCTCGGGCCATTCCGAGAAAGTTTAATACCCGCTCAGAACGAGAGACAAAAGGGGCCGGAGGACATAGGAGTGCCGGATTGCAAAACGGACAACGGGGAAAATGCTCGGATGCATGAGATGAACGCGAATGCAAAATGAGATGCACATGATGACATGATAAAATGCAACTCGCAAGCAAATGACATGACAAAGACGGCGAATAACTGGCAGACACCTGGCACAACGAATCCGGGGCGTTACAAGAGGCGCACACGTGTCGTAGTAGAGGCGCGCACGTGTCATAGTAGGGGCGCGCATGTAGCATGTACACGTACGTACAACGGCCAGGGTGCAAGAAAGAAAGTATGGCCACATACGTACATACGGGTAGGGTCTCGAACGCCTACTCGCGCATACGTACATGGCTGGGTCGGAACAGAGAAACATCGTCATCGTCGTGTTCATGGGGAGCCAACCGGCTGGGTCGGAACGGAATGCGTGGTCATGTTCATCGGGAGGGCTTGGATGGAACAGGCGATGGAAGCGAGGCTGGCGTCTTTGCAGAACGGAGAAGCGGACCTCCTATGTTCGAACGGGTCTGTTGATCGGAAGGGTGTAGCGTGCCGCAAAACGGTGGAAACGGACCTCCTACGGTCGAAATGGGGTCTGTTGATCGGGAGGGTGTGGCGTCCGCCTGGCGGAGAAGCGGACCTCCTAGGGTCGAAACGGGGGTCCTGTTGATCGGGAGGGGTGTGGCGTACCGCAAAACGGACGAAACGGACTTGTGTTGGAGCGCTACGGTCAAAACGGGGGTCGTATTCATCGGGAGGGGTGTGGCTTACGGCAAAACGAGACTCCACGGGATACTGTTCATCTCCACCGTCGACCTCCTCCAGCCTCCACGGGCTACCGTTGACCTCCTCCATCCTCCACGGGCTACCGTCGACCTCCTCCAGCCTCCACGGGCTCCTGTTCATCTAGCCTCCACCGTGCGCTACTCCACCGGCTACTGTTCAACCACCCCTCCACGGGCACCCCTCCACCGTCTACTGTTCATCCAGCCCTCCACACCACGGGGTCCTGTTCAACCACCCCTCCACGGGCACCCCTCCACCGTCTACTGTTCATCCAGCCTCCACACCACAGGGTCTTGTTCATCCAGAGGCAAACGCCACCACCCACTGTTCATCCAAACCCCCACAAAACTCACAGTTCATCCAATCGATCGGCTTCAGTTAGCAGCAGTAGCGAAGGAATCGCTCAATCGCATTCAGTTAACAGCCATCGATCGATCGCTCGGGTTCAGTAACGCGTAGCTCGCGGTCTGTCGCGCCGGGTTCGATTAGAGCCCAACGCCTCGCTCGGGTTCAGTTAGAGCCAACGCCTCGCACACACGTGCGTACCTATATGAGAGAAACACGCATCGCTCGGCCCCCGACCTCCCACCGTAACCGGGAACTCCCTGAAATTTTCCTCGCCCTCGCTTCTACCATGGTTTCTTCCGTGATGGACGGCCCAAAGAATGTCATACAACTGCGTCTACGGCCCGCCCAGGACGAAAAGCCCATTTTCTATCATGATTTTTTGTCATAGAAGTACGAGCCCACCACATCTATGATGATACCGGGTTTTGTCACAATTATCGTCATAGAAGTGTCATATGTATGACAGAATTTTTTTTCGTTCGGCCCAAAATGTCACGAATGTGTCTTTTTTTGTAGTGACATCGTCGCACCTCCGCCCCCCGAGGCCGTTGGGGCTTCACCAACGGACTCGTCCACCGCATCGTAGCGCTGCGCTGCCACTCAAGATCTGCATCCGTGCGCGGCCAGCCAACACCAACACATCACCCTCAATGGCTCTGAAGTGACCCGCACTCTAGCTAGGCGAGCATGCCCAAACGCCGGCCCGAACTAGGTATCCACACATCACTCTCTTGTGCACTGTTCCTATGATGTTTGGATATCCTTTCATTGCTCTCTTAGCTTACACGCCTATGCAACTCTCACTTTAACTCTTATTTCTTCTAGAGATATCATTTGAAGCAAGCAAAACCATTTTTTAGCGAAGCATGACAACGCTATGGGATCTGGTACACATCCTGCACACCCGTATAACCTTGTAAGTATCTGTCCTCCGGTACAACAACAAGGTCGATTCCTCTTATTTGATCAACCATTTCTCGTGTCAAAAATGCAGAGGGGGTGCAAGGAGCACAAGGCCTGCACATCCAAGCAAGTGGTAACATGGACTTGTACATGTAACATGCCAAGCATAAGCGGAGCTGCATGAGCACAGCATGTGAGCTAGCCCAAGTCCCTGCATTTCATTTAATTCGTACTGGCATTCGTGTATGATTTGTGTGAAGTGGGGGATCCACGAATTCAAGTTACTAGGGGCGAACATTTAACTTAAAAAATACGAAGGCACTTGCACTCCAAAAATCAACATAACTTGAGAAATGTGAAGCTACATGCACTTTGAAACCAGCTAATGATCCAAAGTAGTTCAAATTATAAACACTAAATGATGCAAGCACCAAAAAACACAAAATGCAACATGGTGTATAAGGACTACAAACATGGTATGTACCTGCTTAAATTATTCGTTCTCTGGCTAAAATTTTTGAAGTGTAATTGCACCTATAACCAGTGTGCAAACTGCATATCAATATATCTATCCTGCACAAGTATGCCAATAGTTTCAAACAACATATTAGAAAAGTATTTATGCTACATTGTCATGATACGGGGACTTTCTGGTAGATGGCCTCGACGTTTCCTCAAGCCATGAAAATGCACTATAATTTGCTTGTCATCAATGCCTGCAAATCTCTATGTCTCTCTCAACATAGTAGATCATCATTAGAGACTAAATCCCTTCAATGAGAGCTTGCAAAATGCTTGGATTATATTCCTCACTAGACACTATATGTTCATCACCAGGAGCATGTAAAATGTTTGCATCAAATCCTTCATTAGCAGTCTGTTCATTATACACTTCAGGCTCAAGGACAACATGAGCTTGTATGTTTGCATACGAAACTTGATTAGATACATCAGATTCAGTCAGTTCAGTATTGATTGGAGGAGTTATAAAATAAGCAGAAATTGGTTTCATTTTCTCATAGATTCCCTACATACAAGCAGTTTTACAACACCGTCAGTTTAACTATTGGCCGAAATTGAGCAGTTGAATTAGATATAATCGGGATGTGATGTACACTGCCGTTGCACATGCTACTCTTGCAAGCTGTGACTGTCCGTTTGCGCAAGCTCGATGCCATGCCCGTGCTGCCGCGCTGCCTCCCACGCAGGCTACACCCAGGGTTGGATCTTCATCTTCTTGTCCTTCCGTTTGTTTGAAGCCCGGCGACTGCCCTCCAATGAGGGTGCAAGGAATTGCTCTATCGGTCTGTCCAGCGACGGATAGGTTAGGAGCGAACCAGACTGGAGGCTGGAGCGAACGAATTGGGAGGCACTCGTTTGGGCCGCGAGCCTGCTATAGGGCCTGCCTTGCACTTATGTTATTAGCCCATCCAAATTGAAACATTTTTATTCTTTTTTTACATTGCCTGCTCATGCATTGGGACGAACAAAACTAGCCTGGGCCAACCTGGACGAGTCAAACTAGGTGCACACTTTCCAGACACCCGAGGCGGCTGCCCATACCATCCCCTATGGTGGCGTCACCCCTTTTTACGTGTATGATTGGGATAGTGAAAAATATTCCGGTGGCGCTTTTGATTTACCCACAGAATGGTTGAATTGCTTGTTTCTATGAACTGGGTTTGCCAATAATGTGTAGGATGCCAGTCTTTTCATCCTATTGTAGATTGCTTAGATCTTGATATGCCAAAAGTAATCACATGAAATATATAGTAAAAGCCAGTGTGATGTGTGTGGCTACAACTAGTCTTACTACACGTCCTCATATAACATATCAAGGATGCACCATCTTACCAGATTAACCATTCGACTTACCAGTGCAGTGTGGGAAGAAAGAAGTATTGGGACTGCTTATCCAAGCAATTGATGCCATGGACTCCTTCGTACAACCTTGTAAGCGAAAAAGAAGTTGCAGTGTACCTGTACAAAGAGCTAGCATAAGTTCAGTTACCTGCTTCTCGGAATTTTAGTTAGCCACTTATTGCAAAATTGTTCAATTATGTTGCTTGGCTTAATTTAGTTTGCTACTGATTACATAATGCCAGAGCCTGTTAATCCAATTATAGACTGCGCCTATCTATGTGTTTGATACTTACTGTTAAGAATTACCTATTTGCCTGAACTTAAATGGCTACTTGTTTGTTTAACTGCTTTGCTGCTACAACAACGGGTTACAATGATGTTAATAACTACTTTTCAGTATCCAATTGAAACTCTTTAATTCCTTGTTTGTTTAACTGGTTTTCTGTTATAACTCCTAGTTGAGATGTTTTGCTAACTTCAACTTTTCTGAATCCAACCGGAACTTTAATGGCAAAACAGGTTAGCCCAAGATCAAAGAGCGAGGTCCCCATGGACGTTGTATCATACCACAGCAGTGGCACTAGCCCAATCATGCATGATGCCCACCGCTAATGCTCTAGAGGCTAAACTAGTGGTAGAAAGAGATTCTGCTTCTGCACTTAGAGATGAAGTTGACATGTTGAGGAAGCAAACATCACAATCACAAGCAGTACTCAAGATAACAATTAAATATTTGGTGGATTTCAAAACGAAGCAAGCTGAGACTGACCGCATTGTTAAGGTCCTGAAGGAAAAAAGGAAATTAAATTCCCACTTGGTAAATCATAGGTGAAATGTTCTTTCCATTGTTTAATAACCTTTGTGTTGTTTGTTCATGTAATCAATCAAACCATTTGTTTTAGAGATCATGTAATGATTGTTTTTTGTTTTTTGTTTTGTAATTTTATTTGAGCACATGTATGTATTAATTTATAAGATGCGGAGACATTTCATTTTGATTGCTGTGCTAGACCTACAAATATGCCAATCGGGCTGAATGTGCATTCAGCAATAATAGTAGTATAGATGGACCATAAGTGTCACGCATCGGAAAGGGCCAAGATGTTCTAGTAGCTTGGCTAAAAAAAGGATACCGTTGTAGCAAAAAATAGTACATCGGTCTGGCTTATGTATGTTAGTTGATATTATTGATCCATATACTCTATAAGTGTTTATATGTCTGTTAGTTATGTACATTCTTGGTTGATTGACTCGGTATTTGAATCTTGATACATCGCTTGTTTACATATCTAAATGGGAGTACACATTATGCTGCGTGTGACATTTGAGTTGGACATGGAGTGTTTCAAATATTCGAATTCACCTTAAACTGGATTTTAGCTTCTGAATCTGAGTATTGACGTTTGTAAACCATATTCATATATGACAGTGGAATACATCTTTGTCGTGCTTTTGAAGATATATAAAAACACATAGAATGATTTATAAAGATTTGTATAGGAATACAAAATGGATTCGAATTTAGTTGCCAGGGTAAACGTGGATGCTTATTGTCCCAAAATTCGAAAGAATCAGCAAAACGTCCACTCCCACGTCGGCTGCCCGAAGCCAAGTGTTTGGGAGATGGAAATTAATGTCTAACCATTACACAGACAATCTATCGGCCCGATTTCCACTTCCCTAAATAGGGGTAGGTTAATAACTTCAATTAGACGTGACACGACCGCCTCTAAGCCCATTCCGACACGGTGGGCGCCAAACATGGGCGGCAAAACACATTTGATTCAACATCGTTCACGAGACCTCTGTTTCTCCCACCATTTCTCAATTCATACACGATGGGCGGCAAAACAAACTCGACTCGGCTGAAATCGATGTAGGCAAATATTTTCAATAGGGGCAGGTTTGTAACTTCACTCAGACATGACACAACCGCCCTACCTGTCGGCCCCGTTCATACACCGTCGGCGCCAACCATCCTCTCCTCGCCCGAAATTGCTCTGGGAAATGGCGAGATGCGAGATTACCGTCCTACCCCCAACCGACTAGACGTCCAAATTTTAAACGGGGGCTAAGTTCGTAACTTTCCCATATTTCAGACAGGCGCGTCCCAAAAACATGGTTCCCCATACCTCCCCTCCACTTTCCCATTCATACACCGTCCATGCTAGAACACCATCCTCACACCAGCCTCCTCCGTCCGCCACCCCATCCATCGCCGCCGTCCTCCACCCCATCCATCGCCACCGTCCTCCACCCCATCCATCGCCACCGTCCTCCACCATGCCGGAGCGTCTACCAAGACCGCGTAGTCCACTGCTAGAGATGGACGTTTCTCATCCACGATGACAGACCAAGAGCCTTGCATCGCGTCCTCTCGCTTCATCGGTGTTGTCGTCCTCTTTGTCAGGGCCGCTCACACGACCTTCTCTTCCACCGCAACGGGACTTATCCCCCGATGCACCCGTCTATCGTCACAGATCTGCTTCAACGCCACCGACAGCCATCGCACCCCCGATGCCTACATGGCACCGCAAGAGAGGTGGAACTTCATATCTCCTCAACTTTTTGATCTCAACCAGAAAATAGATTGTAACTTGGTTACTCTACTTTCTTTTCAGCTCTAAGAATTTAGTTCTTAGTTCGAAGCAAACAATGGACGCTAAATATCATTTCTCCGGTTTGCAGCTTCAAATCTGCCATGGCATAGTCATAATACGGTTTAATTGATCATGCTTAGGGTTTAATTGATCATGTTGGTTCCGTTGTGGTTTCTTTAATAGAAATCGGAGGGGAAACCCTCTTTTGCTTAAAAAATATGCTTAGAGTTTCCCCCTTTTATGATCACTATATGATCAGAATACGTGCTTCGTGTCATAATAGCACTGCTCCACCCATCAAGCTAAACAAGCTTAGTTGTTCAAATACGAATCTGATATTATTAAAATGGAGTCGTTTAATTGGTCAGCTAAATGTTCCTAAATTAGTTTCAAAAATGCATGTTCACCGCTCGGGTATATATCTCTATAGGGTGCCCACGGTGGGCTGGCCCACCCTGGGATTTTGGGTCACCCCAGGCCCCGATTCCCCTCTATTCTGTTGCGCGCTTCTGATCTCTACTCGCCCCCTGCCACCTGCCGCGCCGGTGACTTGCCATCCCCGGATGGCATGACTCTAGGAGGAGACGCCGGACTAACTGGAGGTCAGGAGCCGCTCGCCCAACAGCGTCACCGCTGCCCGGGCGCGCCGCCGTGCCTACCTTCCCAGTCCGTTCAGGGCTCAGGCATGCAGCACCCTTTAAGCCAACCCGATTTATCCTGAGATACGTCCTCAACACTCAGCAACCACTCCTTATCACCCATTTTCTAATTGATTCATTACTCATTAGGCAGGACTATCATTAGGGTTTGTTGTGTGCTGAGTGCTACCTACAGTTAATGGTTCAAATGTATTTCAGTAATCTTTAGTACCTGTAAAGTTCACAGGGTATTCAAAATTCCGTCCCTGGGAACATATACTAGTCATTTTGGATTGTTGGTCGTAGTGACATCGACCCAGATTACTACTGCAAGCCAGGTTTGTTGACAATTTTACTTGTCTTTCATACTCATTTGATATAATATCCAAATTATTCACGTTGATTAGTTGCAAACAATAAGTGCTAGACAAACTTCTTGATTCAGATTTGGGACGGTCTCTTACTGCAGTTACAATTATGCATACTTGTCCTCGTAAGCTCACAAGTAAATGATTGATTCACTACATCTAAGCTTGCCTTGTCATATTTGATGTAAATATTCTTTTAGGGTGGACCACCCTGTTTCAAAATACTGGAACCATAGACATGAGTGAATAGTATTTCTCTATGTGATCTCTTCCATCAGGTGTGGGAAACGAACACTGCATTGTATAGAAAGAAAGTATCATTTCCAGCTTTTACATAGGCTTCGATCTTTTACATGGAATACAATCTGCCTACTTGCTTTGTGTCGCACTACCAGCACTCCACCCTTGAAGCTAAACATTACGCCACTCATAATTCCTTAGTTTATTTGTTCAAATCTGAATTTCATATGATTCTAATGTTCACGCTTCAGTTTTGAAATGTGTATCCGCCTATTATAGAGACATAAGGGTTTGTATTTACGTGTGTGGTGCAGTCAAGACGGTTGGGGGTGAACTTTGCATATGCAGGGGTTTATAGGGAGACACTCTTCGAGTTGAATCTGCAATGCATTCCATAGATAATCTTACTACTTTTTATGTTTTCATGAATCTCAGATTCTGAACAACATCATAATGATTATGAGCTTGCGCGCATGAAAAGAATAAAGCAGAACAATGCCATGGCTGTCAAACTTGGCATTAAGGGACTGAAATCAAGTCTGGATGCAATGCAATGCAAACACTCTCCACCTACAGATCCATGCTCAAAATATGATCCTAACAGTGATTCTGAGCTAGAGGGAGACCTAAGTCAATGTAGCTCCCTAGTGGAGGAGTCAGAGGCAGATGCCCTATCTTATTCACCCATCAAGGAGCTTGCTCTAACTTTCCAAGGTTATATTGGTCGCATATATCTTGCAACTGATGCTTTACATTGCTTCTACTTTGTTGAACTGCCATTAGCTTAGTCTACACATTGTGTATGTGAATACGCCCTGCATATCCATTTTCAGTACATATTCCATCTATCATCATACCATATTTATCCATTCAAATGTTGTTCTTGTGTATCAAACGTTCAAAAGGAAGAGGGCGATTGCTGATCGTGGAGGAGCACAAGCAAAGTATTTGGAAAAGGTAGTGGCACCTAATAAATCAAATAGCCCATTAGGTGTAGTTGCAATATCACCTGACCCACAAAACACCCCAACTCTAGCAGATTCTAGCCCTACTATACTGGTCATTTCTGATGCCCCAACTCAGCAGACCCCAACTGCAGCAAACAGTATGATGATGCTAGTTGCCATAGCACCAGCTCTATGACGCAAAACCCCATTCCAACAAAGAGTACAGCAAATCCAGTTGCCAAATCCCTTTTCGAACCAGAGAGAGCCCCAATTGCAGCAAATAGGACCCCTATTCCAATTCTTCCCAATTTAGAAGAAGAAGCTTATATTGTTGTCAGGAACTTTGTGTGCATCTTTCCTTCATGGAAAGATTATACTGCAGACGCATAACAATTTCCAGTCTTCCTGCGCAACTTACTCGTAAGTAATGTACTAATGTTATTCATTGTCATTACTGCATATGTTTCTGCGGACAGAAGACACAAGATTTCATTCTTTTAAATAGGCGAGGACCAAACTGGGTTGTGAAGACGAGCAAGGGTTGGTTGCGCTTTTCAAGCACTCATTGATGAAGTATCGTTCCTACCTGAGGCAAGCGCACTTCGATGGCAAGCCTCTAAATGAAATTTCTGTAAAGTCTCCGGTGCTACATTTATCCGACGGTGACTGGAATAATCTTGTTACACATTGGTCTCGGCTGCAGCGTAAGGTACTGTCAATGATATCACATCACAATTTGAACTACATTTCTGCATTTGCCTTAACGTCTCACTTGTATGAAAACTATTAGCAGAAGAACATTCATTCTCAAGGGACCACAGAATCTCGCAACTATACTGCACACTGAATTGCTCTTGTGAGTACCTCTTGCCCTGTATGACCATACTTACTTTAATAGCTGTCTGATTATGTAGCATCACTGCACATGTTAGCCTCGTTATCGTCCATTTGGTGGACATTATAATATCCGTATGGACTCTTACATAAATTTAGAATCAACCCAATGCTTGTGAAGAATTTTAGCTCTGCAGTCCTCTTGTAAGGACGGAACGCCGTCTATCACTGTACTTACATTAACAGCTACTCCCTCCGTCCCATAATATAATAACGTTTTGTAGAGTACACCAGTGTTCAAAACACTCTTGTATTATGGGAAGAGGATTGGTTCATTGTGTAGCATTTTGCATCTTATCTCCCTCGCCCACCATTTACTAAAAAAGATCAGATCTCTATTTAATCTTACCAAAAAGTAGAATACACACACAATGCCAGTGCAGAAGTGTAGCCCATTGCTCTTGTCAGTACATTTTGTCCTGTAATGCTTGTACTTCCAGGGATTGGTAGTTGATTATGTAGCATCAAGCTGCATCTTATCTTCATTATCATCTATCCCTTCGAGTATTATCATATCTATAATTACTCTCTACAAAATGTAGAGTACAGGAAATGCTTATGAAGAAGATTCTATGCTGAAATTCTTGAGTTATCCTTCCCTTGACATGGACAAGGGCATTATGAAGCCGGTGTTAACTGTTAATGTAAGTCAGTCCTTCTAAAGCCTTTATCCTCAACTCCTGTTTAATTCTCTCATACTCCCTATCCTTTACTGCTGTTCAGTTTGCTGTTTCTATCAAAATGCATGTTCGCAAGAACCGTAAGTTCTAAGTTTTACTTGTAAAACCAAATTCCTTATTCATACCATGCACATTACTCAATACTCCTTGTATGTATGCTTGTTTTTGTGGATCTATAATCCAGTGTGTGCTGAAGCAGCCCATGTTTGCACCTTGTCATCTCCTGTTTTATCTTACTGATGTGGCTGATGATATGAACAACATGCAATGCACATTAACCAACATAGATACAATGATTTTCTTTGCCCTTCATCTATGCTTGTTATGTTGACATGGTAATTCAGTAGTGTGGTGAAGCTCCCCGCATTATCAACAATGCCAAATTATGCTGTTGATATTTTGAACTTACTCTTTATTTTCTAATTTGAAATTGGATGGAATTGACAGCACAATTATCATCTTTGTTTATACACATGCAAAACCTGTCATATCTTTGCTTTGCTTCAGGGTGATATGCCTGATGGCATGCACAAGTGTGCCGAAGGCTGTGAGACAAACCCAACATATATTGTAGCAAAGAAGGCAAAACATCTTGAAGATAGCGAGACAACCCCAAAGTCTTGTCTTGATGCAGTGTTCAAGTTACTTGAGATTAGCAGTCAGACAAGCTCACAGAATTTGTTGTCTATATCATTTCGACTTCTTCAGTCCCAAGTTCTAGTAGAAAGGGATTCTGCAACTCAACTTCGACTTGAAGTCCTATCTCTAAGAAAGATTGCGGAGAACACCAATGAGAACCTCATCACTAAACAGCTACACCTGGAAGCTATGACTGACATGCTAGGCCGGTCTCACAGCCTTGTTCAGCAGCTTGCGCAGCAGTTCCCTCGCAAGGCTAACCTTTCTTGAACTGTCTTGGAAGTGGTCTCGGTTCAGTATTATTTTGTTACGCTGCAATGGTGCTCAGTTTTTGTAATCTGCTTCTTCGTTGCACTTTATGATCACTAGTGGTGAACTTCGATGCCCAGTGGATGTAATATACCATAAACCCTTTATTATGTAGTATAGGTTTATTCTTAGTTACTATGTCGTAATTTATTTATTGTATAGAGTAGGTTTGTTCTTAATTCCTACTAGTTACTGCCATCATTCGCTATCTGAAAAAAATCTGATGTAGTCGATCGGGCTGAAACATTCGCCTCTAATGGGCCTGGTTTTTAGCAGGCCACAATTGGACCGGCCTGCATCTTTCTTGGGCCCGAATGATTGGGGCCTTCACACTTTGCGCCAGGCCCACAACTTACACCGGCCTATATTTTAGTTGGGCCTTTTGTGGACCCAACGCTTAGTTTGGCCCAGGTAGCTTTGGGCCATTAACATGCTGAATATTCTACTGGCCTGTTACGGCCCGGATGAAACCATGGGCCTTTAGCAGGCCGAAATGCATGTAGGGCCTCAATTTTCACTAGTCGTGGCCTTTATGGGCCCAGTTATATCACGGGCCGTTACCAAGCCGAAGCATATCTCGGGCCTTAGTTGGCCCACTGATATCATGGGCCTTTAAGAGGCCGAAAGCTTAGTACATGCATCAACGGGCCGAATTATACGACAGGCCTTTAACAGGCCCAAAGTCATGTTGGGCCTATGATGCGGAGCATCCTACGGACATCACCATGTCAAGAGTCCATTTGGCAAGTGACACGTGCGACATCTACTTCACATACACAAAGGTAAATTATCTCCTTTACACGTGCTCACTTGACACTCTCGAGGATGGTATACTACTTGACACTTCTCCCGTGTGCATGCATAGGTATTGTCGGAGCTCCACGGATGTCAAGGAGGAGTGCAAGCACCAAGGAACGACTACACCATCCGTGAGGGAAGCATGGAAGAGAAGACGGAAGAAAGGAGAAGAAGACGGAGTGGCTGCAGGAGCCAGGCCGGACATCCGGACCGCCGTCCGGATCATCCGGGCTCAGCCGGATCATCCGGGTCCCCCTCCGGATCATCCGGATAATTGCGTCCAAGACACCGAAGGCCTCTGTGGCCGGATCATCCGGGCCCCCCGGATCATCCGGACGATGGCGGATCATCCGGACCCCATCCGGATCATCCGGGTCTTGCTGCGTGCAACGTTTGGGCCGAGGCCCATGTACCCATTCGCCCCTCACTTACCCCTTCGCCCACTAGACTATAAATAGACCTCCTCCTCCCCATTTTAGGGGAAGCAAAGTGATAGCTCATTCTTAGGTGAGGTTTGCTCCTACCTATCTCTACTCTTGAGAGAGAGACCACTACTCCATTGGAGGCCAAGACCTCCATCTAGGAGAAGATCCCGGGATATCATCAAGACCCCTTGTGGGAAGATCCATCTAGGATATCATCAAGACTTCCTCTTGGAGATGAACCTTACCTTGTATCTTTCCTTTGTTGTTCATGTACCTTGTGATCTTGTGTGTTTGATTGTCTAGTGGATGTGTGATTTGGACTTGTTCTTGAGTGTTTCCCTTGTGATTTCTCCCGTTCTTCCCGTGTTCATCGTGTTCTTGAGGATCCCACTCCAAACGTGAAAGATCGTCGCTATAGGGTTCCACCCTACATCATATGGTATCATGAGCCACGTTGATCACGTTTTCGGAGCCCCTACCCCGTGTTTTCTAGCTTGATTTTGTTGTTTTCCTCCTAAATCCGAAAATTCCCACCAAAAATAGCCCCCAAATTTTTTTGTGATTTGTTGGTTTGATGATGTTTTGTTGATTTTGATCCGTGGATTCACTTGGTTTCAAGTGGATCTAGCATTTCCCCAAGTTTCCCCACCTTCCATCCGAAATCTCGTCAATTTTGACCCCAAAATCCCCAAATTCCGCCCAAAACTTGCCCGGATCATCCGGACCTTCTCCCGGATCAGCTGGACGCCCCCCAGACATCCGGATACCCCACGCACCCAGAAAACAGAACCGGAGCTGACAAACCCGGATCATCCGGATGTACACCCGGATCATCCGGACCTAGCCCGGATCATCCGGACCTCCTCCCGGATGTCCGGTTAACACTGACACTGACTCGGCTGAAATCTTGTTTTGGCCGTAACTAATTCATCCGGAGTCCGATTTTGACGTTCTTTAGCTCGTTTTGAAGCTATTGACATCCCCCATCCAACAAAAATACCACCAACACCATTTGACACCATTAAATTTTCTGAAATTTGGCAAGTTTGCCTAGGCCCTCCACCATATCATCCGTATTACCACCACTGACTTCCGCAACCTAACCCATTTTGTTCCCCATTGCATATGTGGTCGTTTGAGTTGTGACTAGAGTCTCCTAAGGTGTTTCGGCTACTTAGGGACAATTGCTTCTTCATCAATCACCACCACCACTTCCGCATAACCTTACCCACCATACATTTCCACCCCAACTTAACCCAATTTTATTTGAGTTGTGGCTTGTGTCTCCTAAGGTGTTTCGGCTACTTAGGGATGGCAACTTCAACTCCGACTCGTGTATAACCCATCATTCCACTTCCGCATTGCCTAGTGCAACACCACCACCGCTTTCCGCTACCACCATTTGACATTTGTCATTTGAGATTTTGAGTTTGCGGTTTTTTTTTCCGTTTCCTAAGGTGTTTCGGCTACTTAGGGACGAGTCTCCATCATCTTGGTATCTACACCAAGAACACCGCCACTCATCATTGCAAAGGATGGTAACCTCGACGGCACCTTTGTAAATTCCCTTGCAATTGCATTGTTAACCCCTAGCCCATTTTGCGTTACTTGCCTATCGAGACTAGCCATTTGAGTATTGCCGGCAACGTTACTTGTGCACATTAGTGGTCTACACCATCCATTGCATACATACCATATCATCTTGGTATCATATCATCCATTGTGCCTCAAGTTTGTTCCCGCATATACACAATTGCTATCTTGGTTTGTGCATTGTGCAAAAGTGGCCATAGAGAGAAAAAAAAGAGAAAAGGCTTTTAAGCAAAAAGAGAGCAAAGAGCTCGTGAGCAAGTGCCATAGCATCATACCCCGTTGCACATAAGAGCCATACCAAAATCTACATCATATGATATCATGCTTGAGAGAAACACCGGGAACCATACATACATAGCATACTTGGGATAGAAAGAATATCCATTTTGCATCTTATAGGTTGTGCACAAGTGTCGTATCCGCCTATTGAGCAATCGTGCTAGCGTCTCTCTTGAGTTGTGCAACACGAGCGTTTTCCGTGGATTCCACATTTTGTGCTCATTCCTTGGTTGCACGACCCCATTTATCTATCCGGTTGTGTGTTTCCGTGTACCTTTCATTGCTATTGGTCTACTTGTTTCGCTTGCGATTTGTGAATCTCTTTCAACATTATTGACTCTTGCTAACATTTTGCATCAAATTTTTGTGCCACTATCCTCACCGAGCTCTACCATAAGCTTTACTTGATAGGTGTGAGTGAACAAGTCCGGTACCAATTCCACTATTCTTTCATTTCACATTGAGTGAAACGGGATACATCCTCAACTTTGGGAAAAGGTAACTTGGTATTGTTTATCTCATTTCCTACTCACCTCTACTCGAGTCTTGTGATGGATAGGCAAGGCATTTCATCTTCGGTCCACAACAACAACGACGAGTTCTATGCCATGAACAACGACTCCGACGCCAAGATGCAAGCTAAAATGGAGGAGATCAAAGCCCTCATCAAGTCCTACAAGCGATCTTCCTCATCTTCGAGAAGACGCTCAAGAGCACATGCTTCCGAACTACCATCTCCGGCAAGATCACATCAGCATCGACACCATCACCAACAAGAACGTGAAGGTCAAGAGCTCTACATCAACAACCGCTCAATAACTTCACCATCTCCCTTGGCATCTTCGCCAAGCGCCTTCAAGGCATCTTCGCCTACGGACATACGGCATCTTCGCCAACAAGAACCCCAAGACTACGCTCAAGAGAAGCTCCCCAAGCTCAAGTCCGTGACTTCCACGAGCTACTACGACCTCGACATCGACCACGCGATTCCTTTGTATGGGACTCGAGAACCCGAGGAGTACCTCGAGTGGGAGCGTTTGATGGACGACTACCTCAAGCTACATCAAGTTCGCCCCGAAGATCAAGTGAAGTGCACCACAAGAAACTTCCACGACTACGCCTCGACATGGTGGCTTCACACACCTTCGGAGAGCTACGAGATGAGTTGGCCCAAGATGAAGAGAGCTTTACGGCGAGAGTTTGTGCCTCCAACCTACGGAACAACCGGCGCCAATTGGAGAACACCACCCAAGGATCCAAGTCCATCGACAAGTACTTTAAGGAGATGATGATTGCCTTCTGACGAGCCGGCGTGGGCGACCCCATATCAATGAAGTTCCACTTCATGATGGGATTGCACAACGACAGCTCCAAGACCATCTTCCTCGAGAACTACAAGTCCATCGACGACTACTACATTGGTGCTCTCAAGGCGGAACAAGAACTCATGAAGGCCAAGGCTTCTCCACCCCAAGCACACTTCGCGGAGACCAAGCTCTACGACAAGCATGAGGCTAGTACCACCATGATGTCCATGGCTGACAAGCTACAAGACGATGCTCCCAAGTGTGACTTCACCGCCATCCCTCTTTGTGGCATTGATGATGCCGAGTCTACTTCGACTCTTTTTCAAGACGGTGCGGCAACGAGTACGACTACGGAGACCTTCAAGGACCAAGCTTTGGAGGCGAACGACAAGGTGGCGAGCAAGGATGATGCTTCCATCTTAGGAGACAAGAGTGATGATGTGCCATCTTCGGCCTTCATCCACGACGAGAGTGATGATGTGCCATCTTCGGCATTCATCCACGGCGACCACGACGAGATGGTTGAGCATGGGATTTTCCCTTCGACCACGGCGACGTATGATGACTTGAGTGACTTTTGCCACCATATTGAGAGTGAGAGTGACTTCACCACTAGCCCAATATATGATGAGTTTCCCCACTTTCCATGTGAGGAGAGCCACAACCCCCACCACTTGAGTGAGATGAGTGACTCCACCATATGTGACTTTGAGTGCACCTACTTTGAGGGAGTGAGTGAACCACCGCATAGAGAGAGTGAGATAGTTGATAGGTCTTATGAGGCCATTTGCATTTCTAACAACTTGACCTCTAACTCTATTGTGTCTTCTCATTTGGTGCTAGGTCCTATTTATGATGACGCGCCGATCCTCGATGACTTCGTCCTCCCTTTGGACAAGACGATGGCCATGGTGGAATATGATGCACCCCCCACATGGTCCCATCAAGATGAAGATGACCACCATTTGGTCTTTCCCACCTCACCTACACCACTTGAGTGGAATGACGAAGGTAACAAAGGTGAAGGTGATGCTCTTGTCCCACTAGTGGACTCTCTTGACAACGATTGCTCCTATGATGTTGACCCACCTCTTACCATGCTTCATGATAGTGAAACTTCTTCATGCCTTGACTTACCTATTTATGATGAATATGATGATGAGCATGTTGAGTTGCCTAGTTGTGATGCTATGCTTCATAGGATATCATGTGAAAATTCTTTTGGTCACATCATGTTTGACAATCCATTGAACTTGTCATATGCTATGAGTGAGATCTCCCATCTTGCATCTTTACAATCTCAACATAGTGACTATGCATATGCCATTAAAATAAACCCAATTTGCACATATGGCATAGATGACAAGCCCATGGTTATTGGCATTTGTTTTTCTTGTGATGATATTGATATGCTCCCTTTGCATCATTTATCTCATATGCCATGCCATGACCACCTAGCTTCGGATATGCATTGTTTTGGATGTTTTCCATTTTCTCCATGTGATGTTTCCGATATTGCTCATGAGGAGACCCCATAGTTTCCTCATACATTTTAGGAGATTTTGATCCATCCCATCCATTGCATGATCCCAATACGTGTGTGCACCATATGCTCCTCATGAATAAACATGCTTTTGATGTGCCTTATACTTGTTTGCTCAATTTGTGTCCCCACCGTGTCATACATAACAACTATTATTTCATGATGGATGACATGTTCCTATACCATGCATCAAATTTCTTTGAGCGATGCCTATCTTGTGCTAACTCACACGTGCACATACACATCATGATGGATGATGTGTACATTTACCACACACACAATTTCTTTCGTTTGTGTCTCTTTTGTGTAGGTACCCATGAATACTTGTCAACCTCGCAATCCCACGAGTTGACAAAACGAGCTCTAGAGAGCAATGATGATTTGGGATCCCAGGGATTGTCTTTCCCACCGCTCTCTTCGCGCAAATACTACGCGCATTCATTCTACATGGCCCTCACTTGGCTATGGGTTATTATTCATTACATATCATATGCCCATCTTGCCATGTTCACTTTGCATGATATACTCATTCCTATGCCTTTGACATGCATTTGTGACCCATGCTTTGCATTACACATGATGATTGATTCTAGTACTTGTATGTGTATTTGCAAGCTTGGTGGAGATATGGCTTGTTCTTTCCATGTTCATTTTGTGCACCATTCCTATGATGATACTTTCATCTTGCGTTGTGTTCGTGCTTGCGATATGTCATGTGCATTCCCTGTGCCTATTATTTGCTCACATGACATGATTGCCATGATTTACTCTAGTGTGTTGCATCTTCGCTCCACTAGTTTGCACGACTTGATTGCTATGATTGCTTGCTATATTGCATCACCCATGTTCCACTACTTGCTTTCTTGGGTTGATGACATATATGCTCATGCCTCTCACATGATATATCTTGATCATTGTCTCTTGTGTTATAAGTGCTCATCTCATGCGGTTGATGACAACCATCTATATGCTTTGCACATGATTCATATTGCTTCGTGTCATATATCTCCATGTGTTGCCTCTCTCATGCTAGATTTGCCATGTATTGAGTGCAACAATGATTCTCTTCTTGCTCATGAGATTGCCCCCATAGCATTCTCGCATATATTTGGAGTTTTTGACATAATTCTTGTGAAGCATGCTTGTCTTACTTCTTTGCACCATATACCTAGTGCCATGAATATTGCCATTGTTGCATCATATTATTCATGCACTTGTGCTTCTAATGGTTATGTGCAAAAGATGAGAACCATCATGATGGATGATGTGTTTATCTACCATGTGCATACGTTCTTTCTTTTGTTTTGTGCATGTGTAGGATACTTGGACTTCGTGTCGACTTCCACTTCACGTGAGTTGACCATTCGATCTCTTCAGAGCGAGCCTCATACACTCGATCACGACACGCTTCTACACCATACTTCCTACCACTTCAAGGACATTGTGAAGAATGCACAAGGTCATGCCGTCAAGGTGACATCTTTCTTGAGCATGGATATTGCGGATAATACTACTTGTGTTGCTTGCACCGTGAGACTTATTGGTCATCTTGGACCACTTGATTGCGCACTTGCTAGAGATCTTGCTTTGACTTGCCATTATCACATTCCCATGCATCATGATATATATGCCTTGTGTGTTGCATCCAATTCTTGGACTACTTGCTACTATCATATGGTTGGTTGCACCAATATCATTTCTTCACATATGTCATGTCCCTTTGCTTGTCACATGCTTGACTTGATTGCCTCACACATGATGAACAATTGCTCTTTCTATTGTGTTGAGTGCCACACTATATTCACTACACCCTATGCACAATATGTTTCGATTGTCTTGCACTTGACCCATGTGTTTAGACATCTTATCTTATTTGGTGTTGTGAATGATTCCTATGCCTACCATAGACCTTTCATTGAGCGCTTTGCCCCTAATTGCTATGAACTTGAGGTGGATGCTTATGCTCTTGTCACACATATTTGCATCTCTACCTCACATTTACATGCTTGTCCCCATGATATCTTTCCTTGTGCTCAATTTATGTGCTTACATGCCATGTCACAATCCTTTGTCAAATAATATGCTATGCTTGATGACAACACTTGTTTGGTGAGTCACCTCTTGAATGCTTGGTTTTGCACTAACGCTAACCACATTTGTTTTTCCAAGTGTTTTTTGTCCTTGACCATTTTGAAGGAATCCCAAGACGGTGCGACATTGGAGAGTGCCCATTGCGAGCTTGAAGATGACGAGTACTTGGTGAACGTCCACTTCCTCACGACGAAGCCATCTCTTTACAATGGTGATTTGGTTTTCGATCCGAGGTCGGATCTTTCCCAAGGGGGAGGGGATGATGCGGAGCATCCTACGGACATCACCATGTCAAGAGTCCATTTGGCAAGTGACACGTGCGACATCTACTTCACATACACAAAGGTGAATTATCTCCTTTACACGTGCTCACTTGACACTCTCGAGCATGGTATACTACTTGACACTTCTCCCGTGTGCATGCATAGGTATTGTCGGAGCTTCACGGATGTCAAGAAGGAGTGCAAGCGCCAAGGAACGACTACACAATCCGCGAGGGAAGCGTGGAAGAGAAGACGGAAGAAAGGAGAAGAAGACGGAGTGGCTGCAGGAGCTAGGCCGGACATCCGGACCGCCGTCCGCATCATCCGGGCTCAGCCGGATCATCCGGATAATTGCGTCTGAAGACACCCGAAGGCCTCCTGTGAAGCCGGATCATCCGGGCCCCCTCCCGGATCATCCGGACGATGGCCGGATCATCCGGACCCCCATCCGGATCATCCGGGCCTTGCCTGCGTGCAACATTTCGGGCCGAGGCCCATGTACCCATTCGCCCCTCACTTACCCCTTTGCCCACTAGACTATAAATAGACCTCCTCCTCCCCATTTTTAGGGGAAGCAAAGTGATAGCTCATTCTTAGGTGAGCTTTGCTCCTACCTATCTCTACTCTTGAGAGAGAGAGACCACTACTCCATTGGAGGCCAAGACCTCCATCTAGGAGAAGATCCCGCGGGATATCATCAAGACCCCCTTGTGGGAAGATCCATCTAGGATATCATCAAGACCTCCTCTTGGAGATGAACCTTACCTTGTATCTTTCCCTTTGTTGTTCATGTACCTTGTGATCTTGTGTGTTTGATTGTCTAGTGGATGTGTGATTTGGACTTGTTCTTGAGTGTTTCCCCTTGTGATTTCTCCCCGTTCTTCCCCGTGTTCATCGTGTTCTTCGAGGGATCCCACTCCAAACGTGAAAGATCGTCGCTATAGGGTTCCACCCTACATCAGCCTAACTGTTGCCACCTTTATCACGGGCTGTTAGTGGGCCCGATATCCCATCGGACCATATATGGCCCATGGGCAGCATGGGCCATTCCCAGGCCGAAAGTCACACCGGGCTGAAATGGGCCCATGTCTACATCGGGCCTCTAACAGGCTGAAAGTCACTGGGCTATAATTGGGCCCAAATATTCGGGGAACAATTAACGGGCCAGATCTCGCTTCAGGCCATAAATGGGCCTTTATTAAATAGTCCGTTATTGGGTTGGCCCACTAGTACCTGAGTAAGTACTACAGGCCTTTGACTGGGCCAGCCTTTTTAACCTATATGGGCCTCTGTTGGGCCCCGCCACGTGTCGACGTATCATAGGCATGTCTCCTCCAATGGATGGGCGACATCTGGCACACTGACAAGCTGACAGGTGTTCCCTTCGGCCAATCAGAATTTTACACAAGGAAATTTCCCATTGGTCCCGATTGTTAACGGGTTATCAGATCCAAAACCGGACCCGATAGCTTAACGACATTCCATTACGGTGGATGCCACGTGTCGGTCACCCTTGATGAAAGCACTTCTGTGACGCGTGATTTATCGTCATGGAAGTGGACACTTCCGTGATGATAATTTTGGTAATGTTATGGAACACTTCTACGATAGCACAAGTATGACTATCTTGATTCTGTCATAAAATTGTCATGGATGTACATGCATGACAAAAAACACGACCTACTGTGACAAACACGTATCATCACGGAAGTGTATTTTTTTGTAGTGCTCGTCAAGTTTAACCCGAGTATTCAGCATGTGCAAAACTGTCTTGCACCTGATCATCACACCCGATCATCACGTGGTGTCTCGGCACGACGAACTGTCGCAACTGTGTATACTCAGGGAGCACACTTATACCTTGAAATTTTAGTAAGGGATCATCTTATAATGCTACCGCCTTACTAAGCAAAATAAGATGCATAAAATATAAACATCACATGCAATCAAAATATGTGACATGATATGGCCATCATCATCTTGTGCCTTTGATCTCCATCTCCAAAGCACCGTCATGATCTCCATCGTACCGGCCTGACACCTTGATCTCCATCGCAGCGTCGTGGTCATCTCGCCAACTATTGCTTATACAACTATAGCTAACGCATAGTGATAAAGTAAAGCAATTACACGACATTTGCATTTCATACAATAAAGCGACAACCATAAGGCTCCTGCCAGTTGCCGATAACGTTTGCAAAACATGATCATCTCCATACAACAACTTATATCACATCATGTCTTGACCATATCACATCACAACATGCCCTGCAAAAACAAGTTAGACGTCCTCTACTTTGTTGTTGCAAGTTTTACGTGGCTGCTACGGGCTTCTAGTAAGAACCGATCTTACATACGCATCAAAACCACAACAATGTCTCATCAAGTTTGCTGTTTTAACCTTCAACAAGGACCGGCCGTAATCAAATTTGATTCAACTAAAGTTGGAGAAATAGACACCTGCCAGCCACCTTTATGCAAAACTAGTTGCATGTTTGTCGGTAGAACCGGTCTCATGAACGTGGTCATGTAAGGTTGGTCCGGGCCGCTTCATCCAACAATAACGCCAAATCAAAATAAGACGTTGGTGGTAAGTAGTATGACTATCACCGCCCACAACTCTTTGTGTTCTACTCGTGCATATCATATATGCATAGACCTGGCTCTGATGCCACTGTTGGGAAACGTAGCATGCAATTTCAAAAAATTTCCTAACCTCACGCAAGATCTATCTAGAAGTTTCATAACAATGAGAGGGGGAGACTGTGTCCACGTACCCTTGTAGACCGAAAGTGGAAGCATTTGTTAACACGGTCGATGTAGTCGAACTTCTTCTCGTTCCGACCAATCAAGTATCGAACGTACGACACCTCCGAGTTCTGCACACATTCAGCTCGATGATGTCCCTCGAACTCTTGATCCAGCAAAGTGACGAGGGGGAGTTCCGTCAGCACAACGGCGTGGTGACGGTGATGGTGAAGTGATCTGCGCAGGGCTTTGCCTAAGCACTACGTGAATATGACCGGAGGCATAAACTGTGGAGGGGGCGCCGCACACGGCTAGGAATATTTGATGTGTGTTCTAGGCGCCCCCTACCCACATATATAAAGGAGGGAGGGGGAGGGAGCCAGCCCTAGGCGCGCCCCAAGTAGGAGGAGTCCTACTTGGGCTCCTAGTAGGATTCACCCCCTTTCCTTTTACGGGAAGGGGGGGGGGAGAAGGGAAGAGAGGAGGAAGGAGGGAAAAGAGGGGGCGCCGCCCCATCGTCCTACTCCAATTCAGCCTCCTTCCTTGGGGGGAGGGGGGGCCACCCCTTAGTGGGCGGGTGTGCTCCCTCCTAAGGTCCATATGGCCCATATCTTCCCTGATATGGGCCATATGGACCTTAAGGGGGAGCACACCATGACTCTCGATCATGCCCGATACATTTTGGAACACTTCCGGTGTCCAAATACTATCATCCAATATATCAATCTTTACCTCTTGAACATTTCGAGACTCCTCGTCATGTTCGTGATCTCATCCAGGACTCCGAACAACATTCGGTCACCAAATCACATAACTCATATAATACAAATCATCATCGAACGTTAAGTGTGCGAACCCTACGGGTTCGAGAACTATGTAGGCATGGCCGAGACTCCAATCCGGTCAATAACCAATAGCGGAACCTGGATGCTCATATTGGCTCCCACATATTCTACGAAGACCTTTATCGGTCGAACCGTTATGAAAACATATGTTTTTCCCTTTGTCATCGGTATGTTACTTGCCCAAGATTCGATCATCGGTATCTCCATACCTAGTTCAATATCGTTACCGGCAAATCTCTTTACTCGTTCCATAATGCATCATCCGGCAACTAACTCATTAGTCACATTGCTTGCAAGGCTTATTATGATGTGCATTACCGAGAGGGCCCAGAGATACCTCTCCGATACTCGGAGTGACAAATCCTAATCTCGATCTATGGCAACCCAACAAACACCTTCGGAGATACCTGTAGAGCATCTTTATAATCATCCAGTTACGTTGTGACGTTTGATAGCACACAAGGTATTCCTCCGGTATCCGGGAGTCGCATAATCTCATAGTCAAAGGAATATGTATAAGTCATGAAGAAAGCAATAGCAATAAAAGTTAACAACCATATGCTAAGCTAACGGATGGGTCTTGTCCATCACATCATTCTCCTAATGATGTGATCCCATTCATTAAATGACAATACATGTCTATGGTTAGGAAACTTAACCATCTTTGATTAACGAGCTAGTCTAGTAGAGGCTTACTAGGGACACTGTGTTTTGTCTATGTATCCACACATGTATCAAGTTTCCGGTTAATACAATTCTAGCATGAATAATAAACATTTATCATGATATAAGGAAATATAAATAACAACTTTATTAGCCTCTAGGGCATATTTCCTTCATTCCCTCCTTTCTTACTAGCAGATACATTGTGTTGCATTGTGGGTTCAAAAGTATTATAATGACCGTTTGCATGGAGGGTTATGTTAACTATGTTGTTTGCATATTCATGATTCCAACTATTTGTTGGGTAATTTATTTTAGACATTTTGCCCTGAGAATCTTGATATCCAGCTGTACCGGTATAGTATAGTTTATGAATTTTCCTTCTGAATCTATATATCCAGTCAGGTTGGGATAGGTTACGAGTATTCTTAGTGTGGAACCGGTGGCAATGATGCTTTCATCAGATGACGACAAGTCAACCTTGCACCATTTGGCTCTATGTTACCCAAGTAAGATCACAAAATATGCATGCTCAAGTATATATTTTCAAAGATAAATTATCCTTCATTTTTTATCTTAAAGGGTTTGAATTAGTACCTTAAGTGGTTGCTAAAACCTACTTCTACTAATGAAGTCAAATATTTTTCATCTTAAAATGCTTGCTCAAGCATAAAGTTACTAAAAATGCAAATATTTTTAACTCCGCGCCATTTGGCACAACGGGTCATCTAGTGCTTGATAATTGCTGGCAGGGTGGCGGACGTAGCCTCTTTTGTAGATGTCAAGACTTTCTAGCATGGCGACAAGTTTATGCACTAGGTACTTCGATATGGAGACTTGAGCTCTTCTTTCGAGTAGGTGCTTTGGTATGGATTATTTTCGATTGTGGAGGCCTTCTTTCGAGTAGTACGTACTTTGGTATGGATATTTTTTTCTGATCATGAAGGTTAATATTTACATTTTTTTCCATTCTTCATCATCGTGCACGCAAAAAACTGTGGCGCATTGTGCCAGGATTGAACACAAATCTCGTCTGATTCAATGTCGTTGGGTGAGGTTCATACACACCAAGGAATATTTTTTTATAAATATTCTTGAGGTGTTTTAAGTTAGGGCGACGCTACGCGTCCGCCGGCCGATTTTCTGATTTTATCCGTCGCCTTCACGGCCGTTGGATGCCCGACTTGATAGCCGCCCGATCTACTACCTGTGCCCCGCATGTACTAGTTATTTTCCGCAACAACCGCTCTGTTGCAGAAACAATAGCACTTTTGCCCCCGGCCCCCTACAGATCTGCGCCATGCGCGGTTTCTCAACAAGAACAATTCCTGTAACAATGCTTTTGTTGCAAGATCTGGTCTTCTCTTATTTCCTGCAACAAGACCTTTGTTGTGAAACCTCATCTTCTATAATTTTCTGCAACAAGACTCATGTCGCAAAACTTCTTCTTCTTTAGTTTTCTGCAATAAGACCCTTAGAAAAATTGCAACAACATCTCTAGCCGCGTCTAATTGTTTGCAACAAAAAATTTTACGCGTAGAATTTTCTGTAACATCTTCCATGCGTCAAATTTTCTGCAATGAGATTCTTATTGCAAAAATTGCAACAACATCTTTCGTTGCATCTAATTTCCTGCAACAAGACCCTTATTGCAAAAATTAAAACAACATCTCCGCCACATCTAATTTTCTGCAACAGGACCCATATTGCAAAAATTGCAAAAACTACATATTTGTTTCTCTGAAACTACAAACTGGATAACTGCAACAAAGGCCGCGTTTTAGAAACATGGACGATGTTGCCGAAACTTTTGCAACAAAGGTCTTGTTGCAGAATTTTTTTAGATTTTCCTGCAACAAAGATCATGTAGCAGGAACTGTTGCTGACAGTTGCGGCCGAGTTTGAGGAGGTGGCAGCCATGGACACCGGTGCTCCTCCAGGATAGCGGCGTCGTGGAACAGTAGGCGGTGGCGGACGCGGCTCCAGGGTGGCGTGCCTCGCTGAGCAGATGATGAAGTCTGACGGCTTCTAGCGCCTGCTCTGACGGCTTCTAGCGCCCGCATGAAGAATGAGACAAGAAAATGGAAGAGACGGGAAACAAGATGAGTGAAGGAGAAACCTTGGTAGAATTAGAGGAGCCGTGGGCGGCCCCATAGGGGACACGCGTCATGCGTGGGAAGTGGCGGATGAAACGACTTGATCCGCCGGGTGTTTACAAGAGTTTTCCTTTAAGCTAGGCAAGAGCTCACGAGCACGTTGTTGTTGCTGCATTATGGAAGCTTTTTTTGCGAGAAAAACAAAATTGCTTAACGTGGATAAGGTAGATCCAGGTTTACAACCCCTTGAGGGTCTCATGGCAGCCAAACTGCAGTTTTTACACGCACTCGACCAATCCTCGCGAGTTCATGATTAAGCCTTTCCTCTCTTGTTTTTTCTTGCGAGAATTTTTTTCGATCTATTCATCAATTGCCAAGGTAGTACAAAAAACACTACTCCCTCCGGTTCAAAATAGATGACTCAACTTTATACTAAAGTTAGTACAAAGTTGGGTCATCTATTTTGAAATGGAGGGAGTAAAATTGAAAAATACATACAGGTTCGTAGACCACATAGCAACGACTACAAGAGTTGGAGTGAGCGGAAGGCGAGTCACCGTCCTCATCGAATCCGGTAAACCTTGTTGTTGTAGACAGTCGAAAAGTCATCATGCTAAGACCCCATAGGACCAGCGCATCAGGACAACAACCGCCGATAATGAAGACACATGTAGATTAGAAGAGACCAACCTGTAGACACATGAACACAGACGAACGAAGACCGGATCCACGTAGATCCACCGAAGACAAACACTGATCAAATCCCATGAGATCCGCCGGCGACAATTCTTCCCACGCCCTCCGATGATGCTAGATTCACCACCCGAGCGGGGGCTAGGCGGGGAGAACCCTATTCCATCTTTAGGGAGCGCCTTCGTCTCGCCTCTCTAAGCAGGACACAAACCCTAACAAAACTAAAAAAACACCTAAAAACAAAGCCCTCCCACCGGCAAGGGCCGAGATCCACCACGCCTTCATAGCCCTAAGACCACAGGAGACAAGATAGATTGGCGGTGGCTCCGACGAGAGGCACGACACACCCTAAGCGGCTGGGTGCCCTTTGGTACGAGCGAAGGGGCGTAGTTTTACTTCTCTTGCTTGATGGCCTGAACCTATATTCTTTTATTGCCATTGACAAGGCCTTTAATCTCCTGGACTAGAGACCCATCTGACCTATCCACGGCCGCTTGGGAGATCATCAACGCAACTTCAGAGCTATCTGTCTCCAGTATGAACGGCGCTGTGCTCCACTCCATCATAAGGGCTATCCCCTCCCTGCAAGCTTCCAGTTACCGTAAGGGCATTATTCAATGTGAACAAGTGCTGGCATGATGTGAACACAATGGAGCCCTTGCTATCTCTAAGCAGTGTGGGTGTTCCCATTTGCTGCACTCTACGAATAAGCTCCATCAGCATCTAGCTTAAGCCATCTCTTGGGTGGCGCCTCCCAGTGCTCCGGCGGGCGTACGATCTCATGCCCCTTTTCCTGCCTAGAAGTGATGGGAAAAGTAGCATGGCAAGCAGGATCTTGAATCGCCAGATTTTGCTTTCAAGAAATCCTCCTTTTGATGTTGTTGGATACACAAAAGAGAAGTAACATAGCTGTGGACAAAACGGCGGGATGTTTTAGTCAAGGGCGGATCTTTATCATGCATAATTTCATTGAGAACGTGCCATGATCTCCACCACATCATTAAGAGCACCACACGGAGGCATTTGAGAGTGGCTCTAACACATCGAACAAGCACTTAGGCCCAGTATTACGAAACGAGCTATTGTTCGAGAGCACCCAGTCCATCACCACCGCACGGGGGCACCTACACATAGCATGGAAGCCACCCTCGAGCATCCCAAACCACACAATGAACAAACGTCAGTAGGCTTCAGGTGACGAGAAAAAATATTTTATCAAGTTGCGAGAGAGAAAGTCACAAGTCGCCATGGTATGACGCGTACCTTTAGGGAAGCAAGGCACCCCCATATGGTCTTCCAGATGTCGCAACGACAATCCGTTGCCCTACTCGTGGTGCATGCCGATGGACGCTCGCGCTCGTCCATGGCGAAGCGATTACTGAATATACAGTGAAGATGCCGCTCTTCTCCAGAGCCCATGCGAGGACGTCGTTGGGGGCTCAAGGTGATGTCCATATGCTGGTGATTGTTAAACAACTTGTCACGTTGCCTTGGTTGCGCCACACCTACCTCATTGAGCCGCATCATGAGTCCAACAATATTGGTAGAGATAGTTAGGTAGTTGGTTTATGTTTATCTCTTGTAACCTATTCTATCTCTTCCTCTTCAAGTCTTCTGTAAGATCTCAACCCCAACTGTATGCGCCTCAGGGTTATTGTGCCCCTGACTATAACATGCAGCACGTCCCCTCGTACCAAGGCTAAGACGTTTCCGCACATCGCACATGGTAATCAGAGCGATCCTCTCCAAAGCCATCTAGCGATCCAATCTCCAGCCATGTATTCCTCCGGCGCTTCCCAGACCAACCTCAGCGGCGAAGTCACGGAGAAGCTGACCCGCACCAACTATGTCCTCTGGTGCGCGCAGGTGACACCGCAGCTCAGGGGCGCGGGAGTCTTCGGCTACGCCGACGGCACAACACCGGAGCCGGCCAAGTTCCTGACCACCTAAGATAAGGATGGGAAGGAAACCTCTGCGCCCAACCCTCTCCACCCTTTTTGGGTCCGGGAGGACCAGCAAGTGTTGGGCTATATCCTCAACAACCTCACCAAGGAGGTCCTGCAACAGATGACCACGGTCACCATGGCGAGCGCGCTCTGGACTACGCTCGCAGGTATGTTTTCCTCGCAGTCTCTAAGCCGTGTCAATAATATTCGCACGGCCCTGCTCAACACGCAGAAGGGCACCCAATCGGTGGCCACCTTCTTCACCCATATGCGTGGCCTTGCCGATGAGCTGGCGGCTGCCGGCAAGCCTCTGCAGGACGACGAACTCATCAGCTACATCCTCCGCGGCCTCGACATGGAGTACTAGCCCTTGGTCTCTGCCCTTAACGTCCGCACCACCCCGGTCTCCCTCGACGAGCTCTTCGCTATGTTGAGCAACTTCGACCAGCGGGTGGCCCTGTACCAGTGGTCGGGCGGCTTCAAATCTTCTTCCAACGCCGCGACCCGTGGCCGTGGCGGCTACTCCTCTCGCCACCGTGGTCCTCCTCGCTCCAAGGGCAGGCCTGGCGGTGGCGGTGGCGGCAACACCAACAGCTCCAACTCCCGTAGCGGGCGCCCCTCCTCCAACAACACTAGGGGTCGCCGTGGTGGGAACAACAAGTCTCGCCTGGATGCCGTGCGTTGCCAGATCTGTGGCAAGCTCGGGCACTCGGCAAAAGATTGCTGGTACCGTTTTGAAGAAGATGAAGCGTCGTCCGAAGATGAGGAAAAGGTTGCTGCCGCTGCTGATGGTGCCTACGGCGTCGACACGAACTGGTACCTTGACAGCAGTGCAACCAACCATCTCACGGGTGAACTTGAGAAAGTAGCACTTCGTGAAAAGTACCCCGACAAGGACCAAATCCACAACACAAGTGGGGCAGGTATGAGGATCCTCATATTGGTCATTCAGTTATACATACCCTTCATCGTAAAATCCACCTTAGGAAAATTTTGCATGTCCCTAGTGCCAACAAAAATCTCCTTTCTGTTCATGTTTTCATTGAGTTTCGTCCTTTTTTCTTCTTGATTAAGGATCAGGCCACGAGGAAAATCCTATATCGAGGTAGATGTGTTCGAGGGCTCTACCCATTGCTTCCGGAGTTTAGAAGATTCAATAAACAAGCCCATGGTGTTGTTAAGCTTTCCTCCAAACGATGGCACGATCGACTAGGACATGCTTCTTTTTCCTTAGTTGAACGTTTGCTTAGAAAGAATAAGCTCCCGTTTGTTGGCGAGCGTCATGTTGAAACCATTTGTGATTCCTGCCAAAGAGCAAAAAGTCATCAATTACCTTATCCTATTTCTACTAGTGTTTCTACTCAACCTTTACAATTAATTTTTTCGGATGTTTGGGGTCCTGCTCCTAGTTCGGTTGGTAGACACACATATTACGTAAGCTTCATTGATGACTATAGCAAATTCTCGTGGATCTATCTTCTCAAGAAACGATCCGAGGTTTTTCAAGTGTTTCAAAACTTTCAAGCACTCGTTGAAAGAAAGTTTGACCGCAAGATCATTGTTGTCCAATCTGATTGGGGAGGGGAATAGGAAAAACTCAATTCCTTCTTCCAAACTTTGGGCATCTCCCATCATGTGTCCTGCCCACATGCTCACCAACAAAATGGCTCTGCTGAACGTAAGCATAGACATATCGTTGAAGTTGGTCTAGCTCTACTTGCTGGTGCTTCTATGCCTCTCAAGTTCTGGGATGAAGCGTTTCTTATCGTTGTTCACATCATCAACATGCTTCCTAGTTGTGTCATCAACAATGAAACCCCCATAGAAAGACTTCTTCACACCAAACCAGACTACAAGTATCTTCCTGTCTTTGGTTGTGCCTGTTGGCCAAATCTTCGCCCCTACAACAATAGCAAGCTCATGTTCGGCTCAAAACAGTGTGTCTTTTTTGGGTATAGTGCTCAACACAAGGGTGTCAAGTGTCTCAATGTCTCCACGGGCCGTGTCTATATATCTCGTGATGTTGTGTTCGACGAGACCAAATTTCCTTTCTCCGACCTTCACCCTAATGCTGGTGCACTACTTCGCAAGGAAATTCTCCTTGTACCATCTCATCTCACCGGTTTTGATCAAGGGGGAAACAACTGCGATGATCAAATATTGACTGGCCCTATTAATGCCTTGTGTGAGCCTTGTGATGATGCAGGAGACTATACAGTAAAAATGGAAGCAAAAATGATGAAGAAACACACCTCACAGAGCCATATTTCATGTGCTCCGGCGCAGGGAACAAATCTCCCTCGGGATCCGTGCGGTCAGGCATGTCAGTCGTATCGTCTTCGGGATCCGGGCGGCCAGCAGCATCAGATCCGCCAGGCGAATCTGCCTTAGATTCTGTGCCAACAGCCTTGCCAGGCGTGGTCGGGCGCGACCCACCGTGCGTCATCCTCGAGCCAGCCACGCGGCGCGATGCTACTGGAGAGCGTGCCCCCTCTACTTCGCGCCAATCAGGCGCCAACACTTGGCGGGCAGCTGCCGCCGGGCCCGCGACTCGTTTTCCGGTCCAGCCAGTCCGCTACAAAAGACGGGATCTGTGGCACCCGGCACCCACTGGCGCGGGATTCCGTGTTGATAGCTGGCACGCTCCATCATGCTCCAATGATGAGGCCTGCGGGACGGGATCTTCTGCGCCCGCTGCAATGTCCACCGCTTCACCAACCGCCACAGAAGATCCGGCACGCACAGATGTCGCTGTTGCTGCTGGACCAGATCCCGCTGCAGGATCTTCTGTGCCACAAACCAAACCCGCATCATCTCCATGCCGTACACGACTACAAAAAGGGGTAATTCAGCTCGTTGATTATAAACGTGTAACTAAGTATGGGATGGTGTGCTCTATAGGTGAACCAGGTGAACCATATACGCTTGAAGAAGCACTCAGAGATGATAAATGGAAAAGTGCCATGAATGAGGAATTCAAGGCACTGCAGAAAAATGAAACATGGCATTTGGTTCCTCCATAGCAAGGTAAAAATCTTATCGATTGCAAGTGGGTATTTAGGATTAAAAGAAAGTCTGACAGAACCATTGATCGTTACAAGGCCAGACTTGTTGCCAAAGGTTTTAAACAACGGTATGGCATAGACTACGAGGACATGTTTAGTCCTGTTGTAAAGGCTGCCACTATCCGTCTCGTTTTGTTTATTGTTGTATCCAGGGGCTGGAGTCTCAGACAGCTAGATGTCTAGAACGCGTTTCTCCATGGTGTTCTGGAAGAGGAAGTGTACATGAAGCAACCTCCTGGGTTTGTAAGCAAAGATGCACCCTCTTATGTGTGTAAACTTGACAAGTCATTATATGGGTTGAAGCAAGCTCCAAGGGCGTGGTACTCACGTCTCAGTAAAAAATGCAAATGCTTGGCTTTGTTCCTTCTAAGTCTGACACCTTATTGTTCATTTACAATAAGTACAACACACACATATTTGTACTCATATATGTTGATGATATAATTGTCACCAGTTCATCAGATGAGGCCATTACAGGACTTCTGAAGGATCTCAGTATAGAGTTTGCTCTCAAGGATCTTGGAGACTTACATTATTTCCTAGGGATTGAGGTGAAGAAGCATGAGGATGGACTTCATCTATCCCAGGAGAAATATGCAGCAGATCTGGTAAAGAAGGCTGGTCTACAAGCTTGTAAACCCTCACCCACTCCTTTGTCAAGTTCAAAAAAAGTGTCTCTTACTGAGGGACAGCTTTTGAGTCAAGATGATAGTACAAGGTACCGAAGTCTAGTAGGTGCTCTCCAATACTTGACACTTACCAGGCTTGATATCTATTTTGCTGTCAACAAAGTTTGCCAATTTCTTCATGCACCCACTACAGTTCATTTGACTGCTGCCAAACGCATTGTTAAATATGTCAAGAACACTCTTAATGTTGGCCTGAATTTTTGCAAGTCATCATCTACACTTATAAGTGCCTTTTCAGACTCTGATTGGGCAGGATGTTTGGATGATAGAAGATCCATTGGTGGATTTGCAGTATTTTTTGGTCCCAATTTGATATCATGGTGTGCAAGAAAGCAAGCTACTGTCTCCAGATCTAGTACAGAGGCAGAGTATAAGACATTAGCAAATGCCACAACAGAGATTATTTGGTTACAATCCATTCCGAGGGAACTTGGTATTAAGGGTACTCAAGCTCCATGTTTATGGTGTGACAATCTAGGTGCAACATACTTGTCATGCTAATCTAGTTTTTCATGCCAGAACAAAGCATATTGAGATAGATTTTCACTTTGTGAGAGAAAGAGTTGCCAAGAAGCAACTTGACATTCGGTTTGTGCATTCCAGATATCAAATTGTAGATGGATTCACAAAACCATTGCCTACAAAAAGCTTTGAAGACTTCAAGCATAATCTCAACTTGATGAAGTTGTGATTACGGGAGGGTGTTAAACAACTTGTCACGTTGCCTTGGCTGCGCAGCACCTACCTCATTGAGCCGCATCAGGAGTCCAACAATATTTGTAGAGATAGTTAGGTAGTTGGTTTATGTTTATCTCTTGTAACCTATTCTATCTCTTCCTCTCCAAGTCTTCTGTAAGATCTCAATCCCAACTGTATGCGCCTCAGGGTTATTGCGCCCCTGCCTATAACATGTAGCAAGTCCCCTCGTACCGAGGCTAAGACGTTTCCACACGTCGCACAGTGATAATATCAACGTTTGCTACGAGGAAGTGCCTGCGGAGGAGATCCACCCACCATGCCTCTTGGCTATCTAGGAGATCCAACAATGCCGAGGTCTGCAAGTGCCATATAGCGTGATGGGCTTACCAGGCGACTCCCGTAGCAGCCACCTGTCCCTCCAAATATGAATATTTTTGCCGTTTCCAACACGCCAAACAAGGCCCTTTTTAGTAGCTCGAGCCGTGCTAAATGTCGTGCTGGGTTGCTGAAGCATTGCCTGTAAAATGGTGTCCTCAAGGCGTCCTATCAGGTTTTGAACAGCTGCACACAAAGACTATTAGGCTTGGTTAAAAGTCTCCATGCCTGCCAAGCAACCAACGTTTGATTGAAAACACTGTGATCTCTAAACCTCAACCCTCCTTTCATCTTGTGCGCCATGATGCTAGACCACAACTTCGAGTGAGTTTTCCTCTTCCCTTTCGATGTACCCCACCAAATTTTTTGAACCGTTCTATCGAGATTACCACACACTGGCATGGGAAGTTTGAAGACCCCCCATAATATAGGTTGGAATGGCTTATGCAACTACTTTAATCATCATTTCTTTTCATGCAAGCGAAAGAGTGTCACCCCAAGCAATGGTGCGTTTGGTTAGCCGCACTTGGAGATTTTGGAATTTCCCTCTCAACACTCGCCTTCCATAGTTGGTAGACCCAAGTATTTCTCCTCAAAAGTTGTCATCTGGACGTGCAAGGAAACATGTACACTCTCCTGGTTGTGATCCAAACAGGCCTTCCCAAACATGGTGCTACACTTGGACTGATTGATAAGCTAGCCGGTTGCAACTCTCATGTGTACTTATTATGTTTAGAACTTCATTTAGCTAGGTTGAGTCCGCCATAAAGAACAACAATCATCTGTGAACAACAAGTGTGACATCCCATGAGCTCTTCCCCACACCTTGTGTGTGTGTGTGTGGGGGGGGGGGAATGAAGTGCCACTTTTATTCTAAGGCACAACAACTAACAGAGATGCAACATTTAGTTATCAAGGCATAGATTATCAATGAAGGTTGTCTTGATTGGTGTCTTTCAAGGGATTAGCTATTAAATATAAAAGTAAAAATTATTTGGTCTTGTCAACATGCAAAAAGTTGTGAATCAGGAGCGGGTTATCAAATCTGATAGCAAGGTCCCTCATGTATATGCCGCTAGAGCTCAAAGCTATAATATCGCCAGTTACCTATAATGCACATACATGAAAGTGTATTTTTAGACATTTAGTCTTCGTATCACCAGTAAAATCCAGGCATGAGAAATAAACATTCCGGTGGTCAACATAAAATGGAAAAATCTATTCAGAAACACATTGTAGTTATTGGATATCTTGCAAAGAATGAACATAAGAGCTAAAGAGTTTAGATTACAACTTTGTTTACAATTTATTTTTGTGATTATCAACATGAGAAAAATAATACAAGAGTATGAACATTAGTTAGCTCTTAGTTTTATTAACATAAGATATATGTACCGGAAACTGAGTGGGTCACACACATACAAGTGCTATGTCCACATGATAAGTACGAGGATGGATACACATACAATTATTGCAAAGTAAAATATATAACACAGTAGAAGATATAATGGATTGAGATTATCACCTCCACAAACTCAATAAAATCTATCTGAGTGGCATGGTCTTTATGAACCAAAAAGCCTTACATGAGGAACCTATAATCCATTGAAACAAGGATACAAATGTATTATACTTGTTTTTATTTTGCAAAAGTTTAAAAAATTGAACACAATTATATATGATGTTTTTTTGTTGAGTTCTAACCGAGCTAAGATATGTCTCGAAGAAGTCCTCTAGCTTGGTGGCAGTGAACTATATGTAAAATTTAAAAGTGAAGTATTAACACTAATACACAACATGCGGAAATGAATCTTTAGGCTATACATACCATATGTTCAATATTAGTGCAATATATTGTCCTTGAAGACCTCTCCTTTTCATCTTCACACTGCAATAATATTATTATTTTTTGTTGCATGAGGTATTTCCATATGAGAATCACTTAAAATTAAATGATGTTTATGTTGTACGTACCCGAGGAAGAAACGAATGCTTGATAGGCACAATTGCAGAACTAGAAGGTGCTACCTTCAGAGGGAGAAGTCCTATAATGATGCCATCAAGATGCAGCGCAAGAAATGCATCCCCTAAAAATGTGTAAAGGTTGGCTTTAGATCTTCTTTACGAAGTGCTCTCGGTATTGATTGTTAATGAACATCAACATTTGAGCTTGTGATATGGTGACTAACCCTGATACTGAAACTCTATGAATGCGAAGTGAAAACCAGAAGTGGGGCCTCCTCAAAGATGGAAATCTACAACCTATGGAGAAGAATTAACAATGTTTTAGTCACATTGTTTATGTAATGGTACATAACACTTACATTTATTTTCCCGTGTGGTGGAGAAGGGAACTAGGAATTATTACACTATTTATGCTAATCATATAACTGCATGCAAATATGAAGAACATCACCTATGCTCAACACATTACGTCACCACAAAGATCAAGTGGAAAGTCCATTAGTTTGATAAAACAATTAGATGATCTCATTAAACATGCTAACTAGTATGATTGTCTGACAAAAAAATCTTAGTAATATGGTAAATTGCTTGTTAGAAGTGGATGGAGCTTTAGTTAATTAGTAAGGAAGGTGCATGGAGGATCACTGCGAAACAAGAAAAAAGTAGGTTTCTTAATTATAAACAGAAAAGGTAGGCTACAAAGGGAAAATTGTTTACCTAATGCTTGTCGGTGCTCTCACAGTCGAACAATAAGCTTTCATGTCAAATAGGTAGTATACATCTGATTCTTTATAATTTGAGTCTAACATACATGAATGCTTTATTTTTTTTTATCCCAAAGCACAAGTACTTTATGGAATTAATGCTTAACCTGGATTTGTTTACGACTTGCTAGCATGGCGACAAGTTCAAGCAGTAGGTGCTTCAGAATGAAGACTTGAGCGCTTCTTTCAGGTATACTAGGTGCATTGGCATGGATTTTTTTCGATCGTGGATGCTAATATTTACATTTTTTTTCATTTTTCATCAATTTCTTATGCAGAAAATATGTGGGCACATCATGCCAGGGTTGAACAGAAATCTCATCTGATTCAATGTCGTTTTGTGAGGTTGATACGCACCAAGGATTTTTTTCCGTAATCATTTCTTAACCTGGATCATGTGGATCCTACAAACACATGTTTAAAACCCCATCAGGGCCTGACTGGAACGAAGCTGTAGTTTTTACACTCGACTAATCCTGGTGAGATCACAACTAACGCTATTCCTCTCTCGCTTGATGGTCTAAACCTATTCTTCTATCGCCATTGACAAGGCCTTTAATCTCCTGGACTAGAGACCCGTCCCTTGATCTATCCACGCTAGGAGATCATCAACGCAACTTCAGAGCTATACGTCTCTGAGCGGCGGTGTGCTCCACTCCATCACAAGGGCTATCCTCTTCCTGTGTGCTTCTAGTTCCCATCACTTCAAAGCTATCCATCTCCAGTACTGCATGTTAACAATGCCGGCATGACCTAAACACAATGGAGCCATTGTTATCTCTGAGCAGTGTGGGTGCCCCCATTTGCCACACTCTCCAAATAAGCTCCATCAACATTCAGCTTAAGCCATCCCTTGGGTGGCGCCTCCCAGTGCTCCGGTGGGTGTAACATCTCATGCCTTTTTTCATGTCTAGAAGTGATGGGAGCAGCAACATGGCAAGCAGGATCTTGAATCACCATTTTTCCTTTTGAAAAATCCTCCTTTTGATGTTGTTGGATACACAAAAGAGAATTAACATAGCTGTGCAAAAAATGGCGGGAGATTTCAGTTGCGGGCGGATCCTTATCATGCCAGATTCTTTTCAGTGGAGGTTAACCACTAATGGTGTTTCACTGTGAAGTCTATGTATGTGGATCTTATGGATTTTGGAACAACTTTCCGAAGGAAACATCTTTGGAAAACAAAAGTTCCTTCCAAGAACAGAAGTTTTCATGTGGTTTTTACTGAGGGAGGTAGTTCTTACCAAAGATAACCTTGCTAAGCGTAATTGACATGGCAACAAAAATGTTGTTTTTGTGATCAGGAGGAGACAATTCATCATGTATTTTTTTCATGTCCGCTTACTACATTGATCTGGCGTATGGTTCATGTTACGTAAAATTTAGCAACACCAACGAGTATTTCAAACCTGTTTCGAAACTGGTTAGGTGGCATTCATCAGAAGTTGAAGGCCCAAATCCGCGTGGGAGTTTGTGCCATTCTTTGGGCACTATGGAATTGCTGGAATGATTTCGTCTTTAACAGATCATCTTCTCCAAATTTCTTGCAGGTTATCTACAGAGCTACAAATTCAATCTGTTTGTGGTCAGCACTACAATGTTTGGACGCGGCTGATTATGGCCTCAAGGTGCAGCCAACTAGAAATGCTTACGTTGGGTCTATTCAACTAGTTTAGCTGGCGAGCCACTCATAGATTAGGTGGATGAGCTATGTAATCTCAGGTTCGACCACTTGTGGTCATGTTTTTCCGTTTATTTGTTTTACTTTGGAGCACTCATGACTTGAAATTATTTCGTGCTTAATAATATGGATGTGTGCATCGTGTGATGCAAAGGCCGGGATACTCCCATTTTTGAAAAGACGCCTCTTGGACATCTAGGAGATCCGACAACGGGCGAGGTCTACAAGTGCGCTGCAGCGTGATGGGCTTGCTAGATGACTCCCGTGGCAGCCACATATATATCCCCCTAGATATGAATATTTTCAACACGCCAAACATGGCCCTTTTCTAGTAGCTCAAGCCGTGTTGAATGTCATGTCAGGTTGCTGAAGCATTTCCTCTAAAAAGGTGTCCTCAAGGCGTCCTATCAGGTTTTAAACCCTTGCAGACAAAGACTATTAAGCTTGGTTAAAAGTCTCCATGCCTGTCAAGCAACCAATGTTTGGTTGAAAAACACTCCAAAATCTCTGAACCCCAACCCACCTTTCATCTTGTGCACCATGATGCTAGACCACAACTTCCAGTGAGTTTTCCTCTCCCCTTTCGATGCACCCAACCAAAATTACGAACCATTCTATTGAGATTAGCACATACTGGTATGGGAAGTTTAAAGACCCCATAATATAGGTTTGAATGGCTTGTGCAACTACTTTAATCATCATTTATTTTCATGCAAGAGAAAGAGTGTCACCCCAAGCAATGATGCGTTTGGTTAGCCGCACTTGGAGATTTTGGAATTTCCCTCTCTACACTCGCCCTTCTAGAGTTGGCAGGCCCAACTATTTCTCCTCAAAAGTTGTCATTTGGACTTGCAAGGCAACATGTACACTCTCCTGGTTGTGCTCCAAACAGGCCTTCCCAAACATGATGCTACACTTGAACGGATTGATAAGCTGGCCGGTTCCACTCTAAGATATATTGATTCTGTTTCCAACCTCATTTACCTAGGTTGTGTCCGCCATAAAGAACAACAATCATGTGTGACATCCCATGAGCTCTTCCCCAAATCTTGTGGGGGAGGGGGGTGGGGGGAGGGTTGAACTGCCCTTTTTATTCTCCATCATTCAGCAACGATGGTGGATAATATCAAGTCGGGATCGCGGCTTTCATGTCAAATGGTAAAGATGTGCGATAATAGTGTTCGTGCTTCAAAATTAATATAAAGTTTTGCATTTTTGATGGTCGATCCCTTTGAGATAGCTTGTGTTTTTTGTTGTGAGCGAACTTCGTTTTCTCCTATTTAGGTCATTTTGCACCATGTGCTATGTCGGTTCACCGCATTAGAAATTCAATAAAACATGTCATAGGAACCATACCGGTTTGTGTTTTATTCTGTAATATCGACAACATAGCATTGAACTAGCATTCACATACATCGATTGCCCTAGTAGTGGACGAGTTGGCCTCTAGATAAAACACCTCATTCTCTAAGGCACAACTGACAGAGAGGCAACAGTTAGTTATCAACGCTAGTGATCAATGTGCGGATTATCAGTGAAGGTTGTCCTGATTGGTGTCTTTGAAGGGACCACCCTGTTAAATATACAAGTAAAAATTATTTGGTCTTGTCAACGTGCAAAATATTGTGAATTAGGGGCGGGTTATCAAACCTGATAGCAAGGCCTCTCATGTATATGCCGCTGGAGCTCAAAGCAATAATGGCGCCACTAACCTGTAATGCACATATATGAAAGTATGTTTTTAGACATTTAGTCTTCGTATCATGAGTAAAATCCGGGCATGAAAAATAAATATTCTGGTGATCAACATAAAATGGAAACAATCTCTTGAGAAACACATATAGTTATTAGATATCTTGTAAAGAATGACATAATAGCTAGAGATTTTAGATCACAACTTTATTTTCAGTTCATTTTTGTGATTATCAACATTAGAAAAATAATGCAAGAGTGTGCACTTAGGTAGCTTGTGGATTTATCAACATAAGATATATCTACACGAAAATAGAGTGGGTCACACACGTACAAGTGTGATGTCCACATGATAAGTACGAGGATGAATACAAATATAATTATAGCAAAGTAAAATATATAACACAATAGAAGATATAATGGATTGAGATTATTACCTCCACAAACTCAATAAAAGCTATCTGAGTGGCATGGTTGTTATGACCCAAAAGCCTTACATGAGAAACCTACAATCCATTGAAACACGAATACAAATGTATTATACTTGTTTTTATTTTGCAATTTTTTTTAAAAATGAACACAATTATATATGATGTTTTTTGTTGAGTTTGCTAACCGAGCCAAAATATCTCTCGAAGAAGTCCTTTAGCTCGGCGGCAGTGACCTATATGTAAAATTTAAAAGTGAAGTATTAACACTAATACACAACATGTGCAAACAAATCCTTAGGCTATACATACCATATGTTCAATATTAGTGCAATATACTGTCCTTGAAGACCTCTCCTTTTCATCTTCAGACTGCAATAATATTGAACAATTTTTTTTGCTTGAGGTATTGCCATCTAAGAATCACTTAACATTAAAGGATGTTTATGTTGTAGATACCCGAGGAAGAAACGAATGCTTGATAGGCGCGATTGCATTCCTAGAAGGTGCAACCTTCAGAGGGTGGAGTCCTATAATGATCCCATCAAGATGTAGCGCAATAGCCGCATCCTCTGAAAATGTGTAAAGGTTGGCTTTATGTCTTATTTACGAACTGCATTCTGTAGTGACTTTTGAGGAACATCAATATTTGAGCATGTGATATGGTGACTAACCCTGATGCTGAAACTCTATGAATGCAAAGCGAAAACCAGAAGTGGGGTCTCCACTAAGACGACAATCTACAACCTATTGAGAAGAGTAAACAATGTTTTAGTCACATTGTTTATGTAATGGTACATAGCACTTACATTTATTTTCCTATGTGGTGGAGAAGAGAACTAGAAATTATTAAACTATTTATGTTAATCACATAACTACATGAAAATAGGAAGAACATCACCCAAATATGCTCAACACATTACCTCACCACAACCAACTGATCAAGTGAAAAAGTCCATTAGTTTGATGAAAACAATTAGATGATGGCGTTAAATATGCTAATTAGATGAAATGTCGATAGCGTGAAAAACTATTATGCTAAATAGCCATGTCCCATGCACGAGTACATTCTCATACCCCCAAAAGCAATCCAAACATCGAATGTAAAATTCTTCTATGAACCATAATTAGCCATGTTGAGTTCACCCATCTATTTCAGCTCGCACATGCATACACTACAAAATCAAAGCATCCTTCCCATACACCTTCACACAAACTCGTCCACAATAAAAGCCTAGATATAGCTAGCTAGCTACAGGCTATGAGTTCCATATATGATTTACAACAATATTGACATAGAGAAACATGCTACAACAATTAAATTGCTAAATTGAACTAAGGCTTGCTCTCTGTTTTTTTCTAAGATATATAATACATAAACATGCAAATAACTGCAATATATTAGCCAACAATCTGTCAAGCATGCGAACTTTTTGCTGAGAAAGTCAAGCATGTGAACTGAGCGATGGAGAGCATAATCCACATGATCTTGTATTCTCAAAAAGAAAAACTACATTATAAATATAGTAATCTATATTCTCGCAAAAAAAATAGTAATCTACATTGCATATTTTTATCATGTTTAGAAGGGTGGGAATTAGACATACGACTCCGCATATCCCAAAGAGCCCAGCCAACATTTGTTCGGTGACCTGAAACAAACAAATGTCACATCCAAAAGTAACACATTACTTCAGATTTGCAAGTTACACAAAAATATCGCTTTTATTGCACATGGAAATAGCATTAATTCTTACAGTGTGATCAATATCACCAACATAAACTGTTCTTCTCACAAATTCTGCATCGTGGATCCTTTGAACCCGGTAAGAATACCTGGTCCTTCCCTGTTGTGAGTAGTTCCTAACCCTCTGTAAAAATGTGTAATCCATCAAATTACCAAACGAGTAATGATACAACGTCAAATTTGAAGAACAATATAACTAGGATGGCTCAGAAAATAACATTGTAGCCAATGCTGAACTGTGTTGCATAGTTGAAATGATCAGAAATGTTTCATAAATCAAAAAGAGAGGGATGTTTGAAGCGGCTAAGAATTACATACACCATATTTCTCAAAGAGAAAAATAATTGATCTGCTTTAGATCTGCCAGAAAAAAAAGGCAAACATGACATGGGCTAAAACATGGAAGAAACAAGCTTAGGTGAGACTCAAGCGCAATTAATAATGAAAATTTAAGAAAATTATCATCAAGGTCTTGAGCGGATCAACTATGATCTGTCCACTTGGTAGAATGGAAAGCTTAAAACCCCAACAAGAAAACTCCAGATTGAAATCAAGAATGAAGATCGAGGACGAAAGAAGAAGTGCCGCAGGAGGGACTAAAGTAAAATTGAAAACGAAGATGGATCTGCGTTCCTATAGGATATAGATATGAGATACGAGTATGTAGCTAGCACTTTGTCTCTTTAGCTTACCGATGATCTTCTCCAGGTCATAGTTGGGACTGCATTGCCGATGTAGACGCCGGTGCCGCGCGCAGGGTAGCCTACCACCGTGAGGTCCTGCAAATAGAGCCCCTGCGTCACGACGGACTCCGGCGCATCTGCCGAGAGCCCCCTCCTTGATCCGCCCCCAACGCGCCAGCACGGCACGAACTCCCTGGCGAGCGGGTTAAGCGCGGCGGCAGAGCCCACGGGCAAAGACCCCTTGGCGAGTGGGTTCAGCACGTCGGCGGCGGCGCCCATGGGCACGAACTCCCTGGCAAGCGCGTTGAGCAGCGGGGTGGCCGCCGTGACTGTCCTCTGGACTGTCTGGTCCGCCGGCGTCGCACCGCTTCGTCGCACCGCGTCCATGGATGATCGAGCCGAAGAGAAACGGTAGAGCTAGCACTGGAACTGGAGTGCTATCTCCGGCTTGTATTTATGCAGTACGCTCCTGCGCCGCGTGATCCTAAGGATAGAGGGCAGAAGTCAACCGTAGACTGGTTGCAGAAGGGACAGCGCCGCGCGTTCCACGGCAGCTTCCCTGACGTCAGTTTCCACTTTCCGGATAACGTGTTGTCACGTACAAGGGTATGGTTACCACGCTCACTGACATGCGGGGCCGAAAAGGCTGTGGGGGCACAACTGCATGAAGAATCGTTGCGGTGTGTTCAGAGAGATGTGCGAGGCTAGGCTGCGGAGGCGCGTCTCGACTCTCGAGCCATGCATGCATGCATGACACTAAATCTTGGGGCACGCAGAGCGGTTTGAGCCGGCCCGTCAGTGATGTTTGAGCGTTCTTCTTTTTTCCCATCAAGTTTTGAAAAGTTAGCACCGCCTTTTAATTTATCTGTTGCAATAACTATTTTTGTTTTGCGAAAATGAGTTGGATCTATTATAAAAGTTCATCAAAAGTACAAAACACGTCATTATAAATGTTTTTCTTTGAAGGAAAAGCATCTCGGTGTTTATTTCTTATCCAACAGACTTACATCTGCTATTACAAAAGGCAAAATATACTAGAGGGATCACCATGCCAAAATACTTTAGTGTTTGACTCATACACAAATTTTGCAAGATGGCGCCCTGATTAGCTTCCGTTGGACAGTATGCAAAAGAAACTCCAGTGATCATCTCAGCTCGAGCAAAAATGTCTACCGGAAATTATCCATTATATGATGTCTTGATTTCCTCTAAGAGAAGAGTAACCGAAAGATGCTACCTATTCAAGGAAATATCGTATTTCCCTCGAAAAAATGGGAACATCATCACTATGTGCCTCTACTTGTCAATTAACACCGAAAGCGAAGCGACCACGTACGACCAGTTCTCCATGATTGTTTCCCTACGCCAACACCATTACTTGGTGAACCACCTCCCGCCGGCGCCATATGAGCTTCAGTTATCACCATGTAGCCGATAACATGCACCCGCCTCTTATCCATCCTTGCCGCGTGTCCAAATATAGCACATCTCTATCTATGCAGCCACCCACCATCTCCATCTTGTGCCAATCAAAAATTGTGTCTCAACTCTCATTAATTCTTACTCACCTTAGCTAGATGAGCCCTAGCTTTCCCTAACCCTAGTTACGGTCGAACGTTACGAAAGTATGGTCTTGACGTATCCAAATTTGTCGGTATGCAATTAACACTTCCTTTCCTTATCTTTTTGTTATCTATAAGACTTTCCGCGGTTATTACTTTCCACTTGTTGCCTTTAAGATTCAGTGTCTCTGTTTCATCACACATGCTTTGATAAAAGATACGCATAACCATTAAACACTTTTTAACTCTGTAAATAGTTGGAGAGACTCCTATTGTGCTATATTAATTTCCAACACGCCTTCTCTTTCGCTCTCCACAAGGAAAGACCCCGGGCTTTCCTCCTCCCCCCGTTGGCTCCGCTGCCGGTCCGCCCCATCTTCGATGGCCTTTGGGCCATGGATGTGTCGAGGACCTCGCCACCGCTCCCTCCCGCCGGTGGGAGAGAACCCATTCTCGTTCTTGTTAGGTTAGCATTTTGGTTGAGGCTGTGTGGATGCTACGATATCCCTTCGTAGGAATAATGTCTTCCACGTTCTATCTCCATCCTGACGGTTCATCAATTCGCATGCAAAAAATATGTGGGCACATAGTGCCGAAATTTGACAGAAATCTCGTCTGATTCAATGTCGTCGTGTGAGGTTCATACGCAACAAGGATTTTTTTATTTTCGTAATCATTACTTAACCCTGATTAGGTGGATCCAACAAACACAAGTTTATAACCCCTTTAGGGCCTGACTGGAACCAAATTACAGTTTTTTACTTCCAGTCGACCAATCCTGCGAGATCATGACTAACCTATTCCTCTCTCGCTAGATGGTCTAAACCTATTCTTCTATCGCCATTGACAAGGCCTTTAATCACCTGGACTAGAGACCCATCCCTTAACCTATAGACGCTAGGAGATCATCAACGCAACTTCAAAGATATCCGTCTCTAGTATGAGCAGCGGTGTGCTCCACTCCATCGCAAGGGCTATCCTCTCCCCGAAAGTTTTGAGTTCCCATAAAGGCATTACTGCATGTGAACAGTTGTCGGCATGACCTGAACACAATGGTGCCCTAGCTATCTCTTAATGGGTTCTCCCATTTGCTGCACCTCTGAATAAGCTCCATCAACATTCTGCTTACGCCATCCCTCGGGTGGCGCCTCTCAGTGCTCCGGCGGGCATTGTATCTCATGCCTTTTTTCTTGCCTAGAAGTGATGGAAGCAGCAACATGACAAGTAGGATCTTGAATCACCATTTTTCCTTTTGAGAAATCCTCCTTTTGATGTTGTTGGATACACAAGAGAGAAGTAACATAGTTGTGCAAAAAATGGAGGGAGATTTCAGTTGGGGGCGGATCCTTATCATGCGTAATTTCATTGCGAACGTGTGATGATCTCCAATGTCATCAAGAGCACCATGCATGAAATATCTGAGAGTGGCTCTAACACATCAGACAACCACTTAGGTCTAGTACTGCGAAATGAGATAATTTTCGGGAGCACCCTATCCATCGCCACCGTGTGGCAGAGGTCCTCCGCATGAGGCACCTACACATAGCATGGAAGCTATCCTCGAGCATTCCAAACAACACAATGAACACACGTTAGTGGCCTTCAGGTGACGAGAAAAAATATTTTACCAAGTCAGGGGAAGAGTCGATCACAAGCTGCCATGGGAAGACGTGTATGTTTGTGGGAGCAAGCACCCCATATTATCTTCCAGATGGCGCAATGACCATCCAGTGCCCTGCTCATGGTGCATGCCGGTGGACGCTAACACTCGTCCATGGTGAATCGATAGGCTGAACGTACAGTGCAGAGGTTGTTCTTCTCCAGAGCCCATGCAAGGACGTCGTTGGTGGCTCGAGGTGATGTCCATATGCTGATGATAATATCAACATTCACTAGGAGTGGCCTTTAATCTTGGGGATCGCCCTTTGAACATCCAATTTCGCAGGCCATTATTGGGCGACAAATGACCTAAGTGGATCCATTTAAATTCTATATTGATGTCAATTAATCTAACTTAGATGCCAGATTCATTTCAATGGAGGTTAACCACTAATGCATGATGTCTTCACTGTGAAGTCTATGTATGCGGATCTTATGGATTTTGGACCAATTTTTCGCTTGGAAACATATTTGGAAAATAAAGGTTCCTTCCAAGATCAAAGTTCTCATGTGATTCTTGGAGAGGGAGGTAGTTCTTTTCCAAAGATAACCTTACTAAGTGTAACTCGCATGACAACAAAAAATGTTGTTTTTGTGATCAGAAGGAGACAATTCATCACTTATTTCTATGATGTCCATTTACTACATTGATCTGGCGTACGGTTCATTTTACGTACAATTTAGCACCACCAACAAGTATTTCAAATCTGTTTCGAAATTGTTATGTGGTATTCATCATAAGCTGAAGGGCCAAATCCATGTGGGAGTTTGTGCCATTCTTTTGCCAATTTTCCTTATGCCATTCTAGATTTTGATATTTCACTTTTGCAACTCTTAGCTTTTGACAATTATCACAATTGCCATTTTTTGGCAAAAGCAAAATAATTTTATTTCATTTTTGCCACTCTTAGCTTTTGAAATGTATCAAATTGCCACTCTGAAAATTTTACTTTTATCACGGGAATGACAATTGTGATAACTGTCAAAAACTGAGAGTGGCAAAAGTGAAATGTTAAAAATCTAGAGTGACATAAGGAAAACTGGCAAAAATCTAGAGTGGCAAAAACAAAATTTTCCCTTCTTTGGGCACTATGGAATTGTCAGAATGATTTCATCTTTAACATATCATCTTCTCCAAATTTCTTGCAGGTTATCTACAGAGTTATAACTTCAATCCTTTTGTGGCCATCACTGCAATGTGTGGACACGCGGGCGATTATGGCCTCTAGGTGCAGCCGGCTGGAAATGCTTGTGCAATGTAGAGTAGGTGGATGAGCTATGCAATCTTGGGTTCGACCGCTTGTGGTCATCCTTTTCCATTTATTTACTTATTTTGTAGCACTCATGACTTGAAATTATTTGATGCTTAATAATATGGCTGTGTGCATTGCGTGATGCAGAGGCCGGTGTACTTCCCTTTTCCAAAAAAATGCCTCTTGGCCATCTAGGAGGTCTGACACCTGGCGAAGTCTGCAAGTGCCCTGCAGCATGATGGGCTTGCCAGGCGACTCCCGTGGCAGCCACCTATTCCACTAGATATGGATATTTTCACTATTTCCGATATGTCAAACGTGACCCTTTTTTAGCAGCTCGAGTCGTGCTGAATGTCGCGCAAAGTTGCCGAAGCATTGCCTATAAAATGGTGTCCTCAAGGCGTCCTATCAGGTTTTCAACACCTGCACACAAAGACTATTAGGATTGGTTAAAAGTTTCCATGCGTGCCGAGCAAGCAATTTTTGGTCGAAAAACACTTTGAAATATTTGAACCCCAACCCGCCTTTCATCTTGTGCACCATGATGCTAGACCACGACTTCTAGTGAGGTTTCCTCTTCCTTTTTGATGCACCCTCACCAAAAATTACAAACCATTCTATTGAGATTACCACAGACTAGCAAGGGAAGTTTGAAGACCCCCATAATATAGGTTGGAATGGCTTGTGCAACAACTTTAATCATCATTTCTTTTCATGCAAGTGAAAGAGTGTCACCCCAAGCAATGATGCATTTGGTTAGCCGCACTTGGAGATTTAGGAGTTTCCCTCTCAAGTCTGAACACTTGCCCTTCCAAAGTTGGCAGGCCCAAGTATTTCTCCTCAAAAATTGTCATCTGGACCTATAAGGAAACATGTACAATCTCCTGGTTGTGTTGGAAACAGGTCGTCCCAAACATGATGCCACAGTTGGGGATATTTGACTCGACATCTCTCGAGGCACTAGCTTGTCGAGAAGCTTTGTCGCCGACTCTAGACTTAAATTTGTCACATGTGATAATAGCTGCGGATTGTCAAGAAGTTATTATAGGCATCCACAAGGGCATCAGAGGATTATATGCAAGCATTGCCCGAGATATGAAGGTGACATCTACACGGTTTGCAGCTTGCTCCTTCATATTTGAGGGACGCGATTCTAATATCGAGGCACATAGTCTCGCTAAACACGTTTTAGGGTTCTTAGGACGCATCTGTGGCTCCTCGATACTTCAGACCTAAATTGTATCCTAGTGTATTTGGACTATGATCATTAAATAAAATGTGTTTAGACTAAAAACTTGGAAGGACTGATAAGCTGTCTGGTTGCACTCTCATACGTATTGATTATTTTTCCAACCTCATTGACCGAGGTTTTTCTGCCTTAAAGAACAACAACCATCTGCGAACAACAAGCGTGAAAGCACATGAGCTCTTCTGCACACCTTGGGTGCTCTTTTTATTCTCTATCCTTCAGCACAGATGGTGGAGAATATCAAATCGAGATCGGGGCTTTCACGACAAATGGTGAACATGTGCTACAATAGTGTTGTTGCTACAAAATTAATATAAAGTTTGTATTTTTTATGATCGGTCTCTTTGAGATAGCTTGTGTTTTATGCTGCGAGCAAACTTTATTTTATCTATTCGTTGCATTTTGCACCATGTGCAATGTCTGTTCACCGCATTAGAAATTCAGTGAAGCATGTCATAGGAAGTTAGGAACCACGTACACACTGATGTAGTGAAGCATGTGAATCCAAAGAGCCTATTATTGAGATGACGGCTACTAGAGAGAAAACGACGCGACATAGCGCATCTGCTTCTAGTAATTGGGTTCCTGACATCAGGGGTGGTCTTCGCAGCTGGCGATTGCACAATATCTCAAGCTGTGGGATGTGGTCTCCGAGATCAATCTATCAAATAACTTCCGGGCCACAACAGTATGGTACACGAGGGGGATAGGAATTCTCCGCCAGGAGCGCCTAACGGCGTGTTCTTTTCCTCCAACCACTGGTCCGCCTGTCCTGGCATGATTTGGAAGTCCAAGGCCCTGCCTCGATGCAAATTCTTCAAGTGGTTGGTAGTACACACATGTTGCCTGACTGCAGACAGTCTGGAGCGTCAAGGGTGGACCTACATTGCCAATTGCTAGCTCTGTAGTTTGCAACATGAGAGTTGCGCACACACCAGTTCGTCAACTACTATTTCTCCATTCAAGTTTGGATGAAGGTTCGCAAGGTGGTTGCTGACTTCCCCCCTGCCCGATATGATGGATTTGCAAGCATAGAGGACCGGTGGATCACAGCGCAAAGCACGACACCTAAAGCGCCGAGGAAGCACTTTGACACGACGGCTATCCTGGTGCATTGAAGATTTTGGAAGGAAAGGAATGCATGAAACTTCTTCTAGTATGTTGCAATGTGTTCGAGGGAATTCTGGACGATCTTGGAATGTGGAGGGCAATTGGCTTTTTTATCCTGCTTGGGTAGAGATACCTTAATAAAGATCAACCTAGTCTTTCCAACAAACATTGAAATGACATCATAGATACATCCATCATTCAAATTAGTCTCAAGAGTCTGTCATCATCTCTTCAGGTACAAGAGGCCTAGGAGGACTATAATATCGACAACATCGCCTTGAACTAGCATTCACATGCATCGATTGCCTAATCCAGTAGTTGACGAGTTGGCCAATAGAAAAATCACCTAATTCTCTAAGGCACAACTGATAGAGAGGAAACAATTAGTTATCAAGGCTAGTGATCAATGCGTAGATTACCATTGAAGGTTGTCCTGATTGGTGTCTTTGAAGGGACCACTGACGGTGTCCTGGACTAGGGGATCCCGGCCCAGCCAGACAAATGTATGGGCCGAACTACCAACCTGTTAAGGAGATAGGACTCCATCGGCCTTCATAGTGTGGTAACCAAAGTGGAGTGTACTTCAAGCATATCTGATTAGATTCGACATGTAGATTCTAAGATGGCAACCGACCATGTGTAACCCTATATACACCTGGTGCTGATATAAACCAGAGGGTTTAGTCCGTATAGGGCATCCATACACCCATTCATCATGCCCCTAGGGTTCAGACCACAACTCACGATCTCGAGGTAGATCAACTTTGTACCTTGATACTTCCATAATATAAGCAACAACAGGATGTAGGGTTTTACCTCCATAGAGAGGGCCCGGACCTGGGTAAACATCCCCTTTTTTCTCTCTTGTTACCCATCGATCCGATCTAACAGCTCAGGCTCCCCCACACGTGATCTGTCGGGTTTGAGACCGACATTGGTTCTTTCATTGAAAGCTCGCTGTTTGATCATCAGGGGTTGATGGCCTCGCCAATCGATGATCAGAATTCCCTCAACACCATATGCACATCAATGGCTCCTGCCAACGGGCTACTTGAAGGCTCGCCTGATCCTGAATCGCGTTCCCCCTTCGAGGTGATAGAGCACGACCAGGAAACTGGCTTGGAGCTTTACACTCCCCTTTTGAGCTCAGCCAACGAAACCCAATCTAAGGGGACCTCGGATCGAAACTCTCCTATGGGGAATAAGCGGAAGACTAATCGGCTAAGCGATGTTGGAGTTTCAGACATCGAGCCGGACCTAAACGCCTCCTCCGTGCACACTTCCTACAAAGGACACAGGGGCATATTGGAGCCCCCTGATTGGTTTAGGATTTTTTTATCCCGCCCACCACCCACATCGAATTACTTCCGGGGCCCCGCATGTCTGGGACCTTTTGTATGTAAAACAACACTCTGAAGAGACAGTGTGGCAATTTTAGCCATGATTCCTGTTCCTTAAGAACAGAATAGCCAATTGCCCCGATATGGAAGCACTGGCTGTCTTTAGCCACAACTGCAACGACGAAGGACTGTTAAATGCCCTCACTAGGCGCCGAGTTTAGACCTTCTCCGAGCTCTCAGAGTTGGTGTTAAAATTTTGCACCATCGAGGAGGCCTGGTTGGCCTAGGAATCGGTATACTCGGACGAATCAAAGGTGCATGACCTCGCACAACGAGAGCTGTACGGGTGCCCCATGCTAGCAGAGTCATCACAAAAAAGAAATTAGGTGGGACCCCAAACCTCCCTAGACGGACTGCTAGACCGACCTTGCCCTATACACTCTACTTTTCTCAACACCAATACAACCCACAACCTTTGAGCCTGCTGGGTTGTGAAGCAAGTGGCCAAGGGTGACGAGGCTCTCCTTGCAAATAGCATACGATTAACCATCCCACAAAATCATCGAAAGAAGCCGAGGTCCTGACGACTTACCAAACATACAAGTCAGGAAGCCAAAGAAAACGAGTCCTACAGGAGCTCGTCTGTGCCCTGATGCACGCACCCCTGGGGGCATGGTTGGACACGCCGATCACGTTTGAGCAGCATGACCAGCAGACAGTCGATCTAAGCTCATGCCCAGCCTTCCTGGTCCTTGACCCCATAGTGGACCGATGCTGACTGCATAAGGTACTAATGGACGGCGACAATAGCTTGAACCTAATTTACGAGGGCACATTGGAAAAAATGCAATTCGACACAACTCGCATCCAGCACAGCTCAATTACATTTACAGGAATCATCCCCGGCAGAGAAGCATGATGTAAGGGAAATATCACCCTTGATGTAGTCTTCGGCACTCCCGAGAACTATCGGTCCGGGAGTTGACCTTGTACGTCGTACCCTTCTGGAGCAACTACCACACCCTGCTGGGGCGAGAAGCGTTCATAAAATTCCACGCCATACCTCACTACGGGTACATGAAGCTCAAAATTCCCGGCTCCAACGAAGTGATAACCATCACCAGCAACCCGGATAGGGCGCTCAGGGTCGAGAATGAGACAACTTTGCTAGCCCTCGAATCATAGCAGAAGCCTGTGCAGTCGAACAACTGACTACGCTTCAAGCCACGGTCAACTCGGACGATGTTATTTTAGACAAGAGATCCAAATCAACCTCGTTCAAACCAGCCAATGAGATCAGGAAGTTTCAAGTACACCCAACGAACCCGAACAAAACATCGCCCATTGGTGATGAGATGGGCCCAGAAATTGACAAGGCACTACGAAATTTCCTTCATGAAAATTGTGACATGTTCGCCTGGCACCCTTCGGACATGCTAGGGTTCCCAAGAGACCTAGCCGAACACAACCTAAACATTATTAATGGCTCAAAACTTGTTAAATAGGCACTTCGGCAATTTTCCAAGCCCAAGCGTCAAGCTATGGGCGAGGAACTGGCTAAGTTACTTGAAGCCGGATTCATTTGTGACATTAAGCACCCCGACTGGTTGGCTAACCTGGCCGTGGTACCAAAGAAGGACAGATTGTGGTGCATTTGCGTCAATTTCAAGGATGTCAATAAGGTCTGCCCCAATGATCCTTTCCCCTTACCACATATCGACCAGATTGTTGATGCCACAACGGGACACGACTCGTTATGCTTGCTGGACGCGTATTTAGGGTACCATCAATTCAAGATGAAGCAGTCAAATTAGGAAGCAACAACTTTGAAAACACCATATGGGCCATATTGTTTCAACACAATACCGTTCAGATTAAAAAACACCGGTGCAACCTATCAGCGCATGATTCAAACATGCCTAAAGGACCACATCAGCAAAACAGTCAAGGCCTACGTAGACAACGTGGTTGTAAAAACCAAAGACGTCTGCCAACTCATCAAAGATCTTGGCGACATATTCTCCAGTCTCCGGGTATACCACATCAAGCTAAATTTGGAGAAACGAGTCTTCAGAGTACGAGCAGGAAAGTCGCTTGGGTTCATCATTTCCCATAGTGGAATCGAGGCTAATCCGGCCAAGATCCAAGCCTGTGCATTTTTGGCAGTGCCTATCGAACTCAAACATGTTCAAAAACTCGCCGGTTGCATGGCCGCCCTCAGTCCATTCATATCACGACTGGGGGGAAGGACCTGCCTTTGAACAAACTCTTGAAACAAACCAAGAACTTCAAATGGATCAGTAGTGCAGGAGATGCCCCTAGAGGAAATCAAACGGATCCTTGCTACCAACCCTATACTCGCAGTACCCGGAACAGGTGAGTCGATGTTGCTATACATTTCGGCAACAAACCAAGTCGTCAACGCAGTACTAGTAGTCGAACACGACGCTGAAGGACATAATTTCCAGGTGCAAAGTCCCGTATACTATGTTTTCGAGGTACTAACTCCGTATAAAACAAGTTATCTTCACTATCATAAAAATGCCTACGCTTTGTTTATGGCATCTCGGAAGCTGCGATACTACTTTCAAGAGTGTTCCACTACTATCATAAACAGTCGCCTCCGAGGTCCCTCTCGGCGACATCATTAACAACAGAGACGCGACCGGCCACATCGCGAAGTGGGCAATCGAGCTACTACCCTTCGAAATCGTGTTTCACCCACGCCGAGCTATCAAGTCTCGGGTGTTGGAAGATTTTGTGGCTGAATGGACGGAGGCCAAACTGTTGGAGAACGTTGCATGGGAAACAAAATTTTCCTACGCTCACCAAGATCAATCTAGGAGATGAACATCTACAAGAAGAGAGATTGGATCTAGATACCCTTGTAGATCGCTAAGCGGAAGCGTTCAGAAATGCGGTTGATGTAGTTGAACATCTTTGCGATCCAATCACGATCCGTCCACGAACTCCTGATCCAAGTGCCGAACAGACGGCACCTCCGCGCTCAACATGCATACGGCTTGATGACGCCTTCACCTCCTCGATCAAGTGATCGATGGTGAAGTAGTAGCTTGAATCCTCCAGCAGCACGATGGCGTGGTGGCGGTGGTGGTGGAGAAATCTCAGCAGGGCTTCGCCAAGCCTAGTAGAGAAGAAGATGGACTACGAGGGAGAGGAAGGGCAGAGCCGTGGCATAATGGTGTGATCCCGTTATCAAATGACAACTCATGTCTATGGCTAGAATCCATAGCCATCTTTGATCAACGAGCTAGTTCGGTAGAGGCTCACTAGGGATATGTTCTTATCTATGTATCCACACATGTGTTTGAGTTTCCAGTCAATACAATTATAGCAGGATAATAAACGATTATCATGAACAAGGAAATATAATAATAACCACTTTATTATTTCCTCTAGGGATTATTTCTGACACATAATCCCTAGGGAGTATAGTACATATTCGCATTGGATGATGTACTTTGTCGGCTCAAAGATGCTGGCCAGATTGGGAGCTGGAGTAGTTCTCACCTCACCCACAGGTGACAACATACGATACACATTTCAAATTATGTACACCGATTCAAACAATGTTGCGGAATACAAAGCCTTGTTACAGGGATTGCAGATCGCGGCATCCATGGGAGTCCAACGACTGGAAGTCCGAGGTGACTCAAACCTGGCAATATCACAGGTCAATGGGGGATTCGACGCCAAAGATCCAAAAATGACTGCATATAGAAACGCTGTGTTAGCCATCTTCACCCATTTTGAGGGTCTAGAGTTCCATCATGTGCCACGAGACTGCAATCAACCCGCTGATGTCCTCGCTAGGATGGGTGCCAAGTGCAACCCGGTCCCAGAAAATACGTTTCTAGAGAGGCTCTTCAAGACATCCATGACTTGGCCAAATGAGAACAACGCAATGGTCCCCATGGACCCCGGAAAATTCAACTCTCCGGCATACGAGGTAGATGAGGGCATTATTGGAGGATCAGCGGTCGAAGAAACATCCTCGGCCCATGAAGTAATGGTAGTTATTGCACCATGGACCGAGCCATTTCTAGGATATCTACTCCATAACGAGCTACCCGAAGACCAAACTGAAGCAAGGAGGATAATTTGCCGATCAAAGGAGAACCCTAGATGCCCGATCTTTCACGAGTGGAGGGGATCCTACGAAGAACACGAAGAACGCGAGGGAAAAAATGAGGGGAACACGAGGGTAAACACAAGACAAATCACTCAACCAACAAGATATGGTCACACATATGCTAGATCTTCAAAATACAAAGAGTGATACACAATTCAAAGTCAACAAAGGACGATACAAAGGGTCTTCTCTTAGAGGAGGTCTTGAGGGTCTTCCTGTGATGGGGTCTTGAATCCACTTGGGGGATCTTCTCCGAAGAGGTCGTGAGCTCCGAGGAGAAGTAACCAAGTGGATGAGCAAAGCTCTATCTCAAATATGAGCTATCACATTGCTAACCCTAGAAAGAGGGAGGAGGAGGTCTTTTTATAGTCTTAGTGGACGAAAGAGTAAGTGGGCTTCGGCCCAACACGCGCGCGGACATATAGGCGTCTGACGTCCGACGGTCACCGGTCGTTCGAAGGCTCGCGAGGGTCCGGACGTCCGGTGCCGGTCGGGCGTCCAATGTTTTGGCTCTGGTCAGGACATGTTGGTCATCCGGACGGGGTCGGTGATCCGGTCGGTCGGTCATCCGGTCGGTCGGTCGTCCAAAGGTCTCCATTCTTCTCATGTTTTGCCTCGGGTGTGATGGTGCCGGTCGTCCGGACGCTGGGAGGTGTCGGACATCCAGTCGGCGTCAGTTGTCCAGCCGCAGGAGTGTGCGATGGCTAGGACTTGGCTGGTAGGTTGGAGCCTCCAGGCATCGGACGTCCGAGAGGCGTCGGTCGTCCGATGAATGGGAGTTTCAAGTGGACCTTCTTCTTGTCCATTGAACTTGGTATCCTCGCCGTCTTGTCCATTGGGTGAAGCTGATCCGCGGCTTCCCTCCAAATACCAGATCACACATAGGGTCTCCGCATGAGGTAGTATCCATGTCTGATAAGTAGAAAGTGGAAGTTCGGAGAGGAGCGAGTTCACCTTATCTTCGATACCCTTTGCTCGAGCTCTTGCCATTGGTCGAAGTGGTGTCGTGGGAGATTTAGATACGTCCATGGCGATGATCGTGGGATGCTCCGCATCATCTCCCCCCCCCCCTTGGGAAAGATCCGACCTCGGATCGAAAGCTTCATCACCATGGTATGGCGAGAGGTCTTTGACACTAAAGATGTCACTCACGTTGTACTTGTCGCTTGGGAGGTCGATCTTGTAAGCGTTGTTGTTGTAGCATGCTAACACCTTGAAGGGTCCATCGGCTCGGGGTAGAAGTTTGGATTTGCGTTCATTGGGGAAGCGGTCCTTGCGAAGGTGTAGCCACACAAGATCTGGGATGTTGAATATCATGGGTTGCTTGTTGATGTTGAGCTTGGTCACGAGTCGTTGTACTTGGCGCTCAATGGTGTGCCTTGTATCTTAATGCATCTTCTTGAGGTATGCTCGTGCACTCGCGTCCATGTTGGTGCACTCTTGTAGTGGAAGAGGTAGAATGTCCAATGGGGACAACGGGTTGAAACCGTAGACGACCTCGAAAGGGGACTTGCCGGTAGTTGAACGTCTTCCATGGTTGTAGGCGTACTCGGCAAAGGGTAGGATCTCCTCCCACTCCTTGATGTTCCTCTTGATCAACACACAAAGTAGAGTAGAGAGTGTACGGTTAGTCACCTCTGTTTGGCCGTCGGTTTGAGGATGGTATGCCGAAGAGAACAAGAGCTTGATTCCGAGCTTGGCACATAGAGTCTTCCAAAAGTAACTCAAGAACTTGACGTGGCGGTCCGAGACAATCGTCTTTGGCACTCCATGGAGGCGAAAGATTTCCCTATAAAAAGATTTGCAATATGTGAAGCATCGTCTATCTTGTTGCATGGGATAATATGAGCCATCTTAGAGAATCAGTCCACAACAACAAACACGGAATCCTTTCCATTTTGAGTTTTAGGCAAACCAAGTACAAAGTCCATGCTAATGTCTTCCCAAGGTTGATAAGGGATAGGAAGAGGCATGTAAAGACCATGGGATTGAGCTTTTGACTTAGCTTTGTGACATGTAGAGCATCGGTTGGTGAAGCGTGAGACGCCTGTTCAACTTAGTTTGACCCCCTAGGTACTTCAGCTTTTCATGATCGGTATGAATGATAAATTCATGATGGCAAAGATAATGTTCCCATTCACGCAAAACTTGCACTAAAGCATATAGCTCTTTTTCATAGATGGTATAATTGAGTTGCGCACCAGAAAGTTTCTCACTAAAATATGCTATGGGGCGCTTCCCTTGCGTTAACACACCTCCTATGCCATTACTACTAGCATCACAATGAATTTCAAAAGGTTTGTCAAATTTGGGTAATGCAAGCACCAGAGCATGAGTAAGCAAATTCTTAAGCTCATTAAATGTGGTATCTTGGGATGGTCCCCAAACAAATGTCGCATTTTTCATACTCACGGAATGTAAAGGTGAAGCAATGGTGCTAAAATCCTTCACAAATCGATGATAGAAACCAGCTAAACCAAGAAAGCTACGCACTTGTTGCAAGTTGGTTGGTTGGGGCCAAGTTTTAATAGCATTGATCTTTGATTCATCTACATGAACACCCTGATAAGACACAACAAAACCCAAGAAAACAAGCTTATCAACACCAAAAAGGCATTTGTCCATATTAGCATAAAGGCGCTCTTTTCTAAGGGTTTGCAACACGGTTCTAAGATGGGTGACATGATCTTTGAGGGATTTGCTAAATACAAGAATATCATCAAAATAGACCACAACAAATACACCAATATAGGGTCGAAGAACAAAATGCATGACTTGCATGAAAGTATGGGGTGCTTTGGATAAACCCATTGGCATAACAAGCCATTCATATAAGCCAAAGTGGTCTTAAATGCGGTTTTCCATTCATCACCTTGTTGGATGCATATTTGATAGTAGCCAATCTTAAAATCAATCTTAGAGAAAATGGTGGCTCCGCTAAGCTCATCAAGCATATCATCTAAGTGTGGAATAGGGTAACGATATCTAACAGTGATAGCATTGATGGGATGGCAATTGGAACACATGAGATAAGTACCATCTTTCTTTGGAACAAGAATGACCGGAACGACACAAGGGCTTAAGCTTTCACGTACATGACCATTGCCGATTAGTTGTTGTACTTGCCATTTAATCTCCTTAGTTTCCTCGAGGTTGACATGGCAGGGAGTCTTGTTAGGTAGAGGTGATCCGGGGATGAGGTCGATTCGGTGTTCAATACCTCGTAGTGGAGGTAGACCCGGAGGTAGCTCATCGGGGAAAACATATTGGAATTCCTGCAAAAGAGAAGACAACACTAAAGGTAGATCGTGAGAGGTGTTAGTTTTTGGTGCCTCGTACTTGCACACAAGGACATAGTGCATAACACTTGATGGGTTCTCACACACTTCTCTCATCTCACTTTTGGTGGCAAATAGAACTAAGTTCTTCTTGTTGTTCATCATGGAGGCACTCGATTTTGGCTTGTGGCGCTCACTCTCGTTTTGGTGGGTTACTCTCTCACTCTTTTCTCCATGATGGGTGGCTTGCTTGTCGGCTATCACTTGACTTGGAAACATAGGTCATAGCACGTACTCTTTTCCTTTCATCTTGAAGCTATAGTGATTGGTACGCCCGTTGTGAATGACGCCTCGGTAAAATTGCCATGGTCGACCAAGGACGAGGTGGCAAACAGACATAGGGACGACATCACACTCCAAAATGTCTTCATATGCTCCAATTTTGAAGGAAACTTTGACCATATGCTCGACTTGGATAGTGCCGGAATCGCCAAGCCATTGAACCTTGTAGGGATGCGGGTGCTTCATCTTGACCAATTGGAGCTAGGAGCATAGTTCTTCACTTGCCAAGTTGTGGCAACTCCTTCCATCGATGATGACCTTGATGGACCTTCCATTGATGCCGGCCTTTGTGTGGAAGATGTGGCATCTTTGGTCTTTGTCTTGTTGATGTTGAAGAGTCTAGACTTTGGAGACAACAAGAGCGGGGCTTGAATTCTCATCACAAAAGACTTGACCATTTTCATCTTTGTTCATGCACCGGTGCATGGCCACTTGCTCAAGGGCTTCCAGTTCCTCTTCACGCATGGAGTCATAGGTTCTGTCGTCGTTGAGGATCATGGTCTGCTTGTTGGTACACTCAAAGTACTTGTGGCCTTGGCCGCCGCATGTGAAACACTTGATGGAACTTGTCTTGATGGTCTCGTCGGTTGGAGTAGATGATGAAGCTCGCTGCTTGAAGATGCTTGTAGTAGGAGGACGACTTGAGGTTGTCAAAGTTTTCTTGTAACTCGACTTGTCACCATTGCTTGTAGATGGCTTAGTTGAGGTAGAAGGTGTTGGAGTCGTTGAGGCTTGGGTGTTGGAGAAGCCGTAGCTCTTGGACGAGTACTTTGCATACTTGAAGACATCTTGCACTTGGCGTTCCGCTTTGGTAGCTTGATGCACGAGCTCAATGAGGTTGGAGTAGGGTTGGAAGTCGGCAATCTACTTGATGGGATGATTGAGGCCATTCAAGAAACAGGCCATAGTTTGCTCATCATCTTCCGTGACATTAGCTCTTATCATGGCAATCTCCATTTCCTTGTAGTATTCTTCAATGCTCTTTGTTCCTTGCTTGAGGAGTTGTAGTTTCATGAAGAGGTGTTGGTTGTATTTTGTTGGTACAAAGCGTGCTTGCATGACATCCTTCATGTGATCCCAAGTGGTGATGGGTGGTTCACCTCTTGCTTCTCGGCGCTCAAGGACTTGTTCCCACCATATGAGCACATAGTCTTGGAACTCAAGACATGCCATAGCAATCTTCTTCTCTTCCTCATAGTTGTGCAAATGAAAGATCTTGTCGACCTTCAATGCCCATGAAAGGTACTCTTCGGGATCACTGCTTCCATTGAACTTGGGCATGGTGAACTTTAGCTTGCCATAGCATTGCTCTTCATTGTGTTGGGGTTGAGGGTGATGACAACGCCCTTGACGTGGATGATTGTCAACCTCATATTGCTCTTGGCATGGAGGATTTCCATCATCATGCTCTTGATGAACTTGAGGTTGTGGAGGAGCTTGTCAAGCTTGTGGAGGAGCTTGAGGAACTTGACGATGCACTCTTGGTTGGTAGTTTCGTTCTTGAATTTCTTCGCGAAGTGCTTCCACTTGATTGCGCCTATCTCGGTTGCGGTTGGCAATGGCTCGACTTGATTCTTGAAGGGCATGTTGCGCCTCAAGTGCTTGTGCACTTCACGTTGTTGTCATTGTTGAAGACGTTGAGCTTCGGCGTCTTGTTCGTATTGATGTTGTCGCATTCTCTCTTCAGCTTGGAGATGTTGGTGTTGCCTTTCTTGTGCTTGTGCAAGAGGGGTTTGGTTTTGGCGATGACGATGTGCTTGCTCATCGAATTGCTCTTGTGGATGATCACCATGTAGAGGATTGAGAGTTGCTTGACGGTCTTGGCGCGTGGCTCGACGTAGAGTATTCGATGTCGGTGTACTTGAGCCGGAGAACGTGTCCTCGGAGTGTCGACTCGAGCGGCTCCATCTTGAGTAGGACGAAGTGGTAGAATGGCGATTCACTAACGAGGCATGAATCTCATCCATTCTTGCATCGTTCTCTTGTTTGTGAGAGTCAAGATTGTTGTCGAAGTAGTCTCTTCATTGCTCGGAGAGTCTCAAGTCGGTGGTGAGATTATCGATGCGGTCACTCATTGCTTGTTGTTCTTGATGCAAAGCTCGTTGTGCACCAAAGAGGTGGCTCTTGGTGACATAGGATGACATGTCGTCGTCTTGCTCGATGAAGAGTGGGTTGGTAGAAGAACTTGGCCTATCTATCATTCCAAGAAAATATGTGAGTGGGAGAAAGAGAAGAACTTATACCAAATGTACCTTGACCGATGTTGAAGATGGATCAATGATCACTCAAATGTGGAACAAGGAAATAGCACAATTGGTACCAATTCTTGTCGGTTCTCACACCTACACAAGTAAAATCTTATGATGGAGCTCGGTTAGGATGGTGGCACAAAATCTGATGCAAGTGTTAGTGAGCCTCAATAATGTTGGAAAAGATTCACAAGTTTGCCAATGCAACAAGTAGACCAATAGCAAGATATGGTACACGGAAACACACACGCAAATAGATAAGTGGGGTCGTGCAACCAAGGAATGAGCCAAAATGTGGAATCCACAAAAATGCTCTTGTTGCACAACACTAGGGAGACGCTAGCACGATTGCACAAAAGGCGGATACGGAACTTGTGCACAACCTACTACGCAAAAATGCAACAACTTCTATCCCAAGTATGCTATATGTATGGCATTCCGATGATATGATCCAAGATGATTGAGTATGACAATCTTAATGCAGTATGATGCTATGGTTCTTGCTTATAAGCTGTTTGCTTATCTTTCCCTTTTGCTTAAAATCTTGTTTGGCTCTTTCACTTTTGAGCTCTTTGCTCATGCAAAACTTCACGAACCAAGATAGCAGTTGTGTATATGCGATGACAACTTTGTGACACAAAAGATGATACCAAGATATGCACCACTATGATATGGTATGTATGCTATGCGGAGTATGATCACTAATGTGCACAAGTCACGTTGCCGGCAATACTCAAAGGCTAGTCTCGATGGGTAAGCAACGCAAAAGTAAGGCTATGGTGGTTATCAATGCGATGGCAAGGAATGTACCATGAAAGGATACCACGATACCAAGATGATATTGAGGTTACCGTTCTTGCTCACGGTCGAGGTGTCAAAATTGTGTAGCGGTCGATGTCGATGATGAATATGAGATGCGGTGTTGTCACTGTCGAACCGTCCCTAAGTAGCCGAAACACGTTAGGAAACTGAAACTACAACTCAAAACTCAAAGACAAAAACGGGTCAAAATTGTCGGAGGTGGTAGTGGTGAAGCGATGGTTGTGTTTGCGGAAAGCGGTGTTGGTATAGGAGTGCGAATGCAGAGGTGGATAGGGAGTAGGGGTGCATATGCGGAAGTGGTGGCGGTGGCTGAAAAATTTCGTGTGAAAAAATTTCAGTTTCGTCAGGGATCGTTGGACGTCCGATGGTGGTCGGACGACCGGAAGTCGTCGGACAACCGGAGATGGTCGGACGTGTGGTGCCTTGGAGATTTTGGGCACGGGATGAACAACTCGTGTTCGTGGTGGAGGAGGTGAAATTGGTCAAATCCGAGCGATTTTGTGCATGGAAAAGGTGAAGATGAATGGGGAAAGCTAGATCCACTCATGGCAAAGCAAATCCATGGATCAAATCCAATAAAACTTCATCAAAAAAATTGGGGCTATTTTTGGTGGGGATTTTCGGATTAGGACGAAAAATAAAAATCAAGCTAGAAAACAAAGGGTAGGGGCTCCAAATACGTGATTAACGTGGCTCATGATACCAAGATGATGTAGGGTAGAACCCTAGATGCCCGATCTTTCACGATTGGAGGGGATCCTACGAAAAACACGAAGAATGCGAGGGGGAAAATGAGGGGAAACACAAGACAAATCACTCAACCAACAAGATATGGTCACACATATGCTAGATCCTCGAAACACAAAGAGTGATACACGATTCAAAGTCAACAAAGGACGATACAAAGGGTCTTCTCTGAGAGGAGGTCTCGAAGGGTCTTCCCGTGATGGGGTCTTGAATCCGCTTGGGGGATCTTCTCCGAAGAGGTCGTGAGCTCCGAGGAGAAGTAACCAAGTGCATGAGCAAAGATCTATCTCAAATATGAGCTATCACATTGCTAACCCTAGAAATTGGGAGGAGGAGGTCTATTTATAGTCTTAGTGGACGAAAGGGTAAGTGGGCTTCGGTCCAACACGTAGGCGTCGGACGTCCGACGGTCACTGGTCGTCCGAAGGCTCGCGAGGGTCGGGAAGTCTGGTGCCGGTCGGGTGTCTGATGTTTTGGCTCTGGTCAGGACTTGTCGGTCGTCCGGTCGGGGTCGGTCATCCGGTCGGTCGGTCGGTCGTCCGGAGGTCTCCATTCTTCCGATGTTTTGGCTCGGGTATGGTGGTGTCGATCGTGCACTGGGCTTGGTCGTCCGGATGCTGGGAGCTGCCGGACGTCCGGTTGGTGTCGGTCGTCCGACCACTGGAGCGTGCGATGGATGGGACTTGGCTGGTCGGTTGGAGCCTCCAGGCGTCGGACGTCCGAGAGGCGTCGGCCGTTCGATGACTGGGAGTTTCGAGCGGACCTTCTTCTTGTCCATTGAACTTGGTGTCCTCGCCGTCTTGTCCGTTGGGTGCAGCTGATCCGCGGCTTCCCTCCAAATACCTGATCACACATAGGGTCTTCGCATGAGGTAGTAGCCATGTATCATAACTAGAAAGTGGAAGTTCAGAGAGGAGCGAGTTCACCTTATCTTCGATAGCCTTTGCTTGAGCTCTTGTCATTGGTCTAAGTGGTGTCGTGGGAGATGTAGATACGTCCATGGGGATGATCGTGGGATGCTCCACATCAAAAGGCCTATCGGGTCTACGAAGGCAAGTTGTACAAGAAGTGTTACACGCGTCCTCCAGAGGTGCATAGCCAAAGAGGAAGGACACAAGCTCCTCGCTGAAATACAACTCCGGCGTGAGCAGCCATCACGCTGCAATTCCGACACTAGTTAGTAAGGCCTCCCAAGCTGGATTTTATTGTGCCTCCGCCAAAGAGGACACGAAAACCCTGGTCCAGCAATGTCCGTCAGGTTTTTTCCAACCAAAGTCACATACCCCCATGGTTCTCCAGAACATTCCAATCACCTGGCCTTTTGCGGTCTGGGGGCTTGACATGGTAGGCCCTCTCAAAGGCGGGTCACATAAAAAGAAATACCTACTCTTCATGGTGGACAAATTCACAAAATGGATCTAAGCAAAACCGGTTATAATGGCTGAAGCAACTCATGTCCTAGAATTCATATCCGACATAGTCCATCACTATGGTGTCCCCCATAGCATAATCAAGGATAATAGCACCAACTTTACGACCAAGGAGTTCAAGGCGTGGTGCGCGAAAATGGGCATTCATCTGGACTATGCCTCTGTTTACCATCCCCAAACCAATGGGCAAGGTCGAACACGCCAACAGACTGGTGCTGAGTGGAATCAAGCCGCGCCTAGTCCACTCCTTAAAAGAAGCCGACTGCCATTGGGTAGAGGATCTCAACTCCATACTTTGGGGACTACGCACTGAAGGAAATATGCCCTAGGGGCAATAATAAAGTTATTATTTATTTCCTCATATCATGATAAATGTTTATTATTCATGCTAGAATTGTATTAACCGGAAACATAATACATGTGTTAATATATAGACAAACAGTGTGTCACTAGTATGCCTCTACTTGACTAGCTTGTTAATCAAAGATGGTTATGTTTCCTAACCATGAACAAGGAGTTGTTATTTGATTAACAAGGTCACATCATTAGTTGAATGATCTGATTGACATGACCCATTCCGTTAGCTTAGCACACGATCGTTTAGTATGTTGCTATTGCTTCCTTCATGACTTATACATGTTCCTATGACTATGAGATTATGCAACTCCGCTTACGGAGGAACACTTTGTGTGCTACCAAACGTCACAACGAATCGGGTGATTATAAATGTGCTCTATAGGTGTCTCCGAAGGTACTTGTTGAGTTGGCGTATTTCGAGATTAGGATTTGTCACTCCGAATGTCGGAGAGGTATCTCTGGGCCCTCTCGGTAATACACATCACTTAAGCCTTGCAAGCATTTCAACTAATGAGTTAGTTGTGAGATGATGTATTACGGAACGAGTAAAGAGACTTGCCGGTAACGAGATTGAACTAGGTATTGGATACCGACGATCGAATCTCGGGCAAGTAACATACCGATGACAAAGGGAACAACGTATGTTGTTGTGCGGTTTGACCGATAAAGACCTAGAATATGTAGGAACCAATATGGGCATCCAGGTCCTGCTATTGGTAATTGACCGGAGACATGTCTCGGTCATGTCTACATTGTTCTCGAACCGTATGGTCCGCACGCTTAAGGTTTCGATGACGGTTATATTATGAGTTTATGTATTTTGATGTACCGAAGGTTGTTCGGAGTCCCGGATATGATCACGGACATGACGAGGAGTCTCGAAATGGTCGAGACATAAAGATTCATATATTGTACGGATATATTTGGACACCGGAAAGGTTCCGGAGAAGTTTGGAGCTCGGAGGTTACTGAACCCCGGGAGGTATATTGGCCTTATTGGGCCCATGTAGGAGGAAGGAGAAGGAACAAGGGAGGCGCGCCCCAGCCCAATCCGACTGGGGAGGGGGCCTGCCCCTTCCTTCTCCTTCCCCTCTTCCTATTACTACTACTAGTACTTATTCCTAATACTAGTACTCTTTCCTTCCCTCCAAATAAGATAAGGAAAGAAGGGGAAACCTACTTGGAGTAGGTTTCCCCCTCCCCATGGCGCCCCCCTTGGGCCGGCCTCCTCCTCCCTCCCTCCTTTATATACGGGGGGAGGGGGCACCCTAGAACACACAAGTTGATCATTGAGATCGTTCCTTAGCCGTGTGCGGTGCCCCCCTCCACGATATTACACCTCGGTCATATTGTAGCGGTGCTTAGGCGAAGCCCTGCGACAGGAGAACATCAAGATCGTCACCACACCGTCGTGCTGACGGAACTCCTCCCCGCGCCTCTGCTGGATCGGAGATCGGGGTGCGTCATCGAGCTGTACGTGTGTCAAGAACTCGGAGGTGCCGGAGTAACGGTGCTTGGATCGGTTGGACCGGGAGGACGTACGACTACTTCCTCTACGTTGCGTCAACGCTTCCGCTTCGGTCTACGAGGGTACGTAGACAACACTCTCCCCTCTCGTTGCTATGCATCACCATGATCTTGTGTGTGCGTAGGAAAATTTTGAAATTACTATGTTCCCCAACAGTGGCATTCGAGCCTAGGTGTCGGTGTCAAAACCGGCGGATCTCGGGTAGGGGGTCCCGAACTGTGCGTCTAGGCGGATGGTAACAGGAGACGAGGGACACAATGTTTTTACCCAGGTTCAGGCCCTCTCGATGGAGGTAATACCCTACGTCCTGCTTGATTAATATTGATGATATGGGTAGTACAAGAGTAGATCTACCACGAGATCAATGAGGCTAAACCCTAGAAGCTAGCCTATGGTATGATTGTTGAGATGTAATGTTGTGTCCTCCGGACTAAAGCCCTCCGGTTTATATAGACACCGGAGAGGCTAGGGTTACAGTCGGTTACAATGGTAGGAGATCTGCATATCCGTATTGCCAAGCTTGCCTTCCACGCCAAGTAAAGTACCTTCCTGACACGAGCCGAGTCTTCAATCTTCTATCTTCGTAGTCAGGGAGTCCGGCGGATATTGATAGTCCGGCTGTCCGGACACCCCTAGTCCAGACTCCTCGGTAGAGTCTCCTCGAACCAGTCTTCAATGGCGATAAGTCCGGCGTGCATAATGTTCGGCATTGCAAGGCGGGTTCCTCCCTTGAATAATCCGGAGAAGATAATGAACACCGGATAGTGTCCGCTCGCAAAATAATTTCCACATTCCAACGTAGAGAATAAAATACACACTTAGTTCAATCTGCCGACGTATTACGCAGCGTGATATCACACCGCAGCCAAGCCCTCGCTTGAATCGTTTTATTATTCCGCCAAAGACGCTTAGCGGCAGCTTCCTTGGCACGCCCCGTCGAGCGTAGATCGTGTTCCCTTTATTCCGAGATCCTCATCAATACGCGCGTGGGTAACCCAACCGCTCCTGCCGCCACACCTCCTCTATCGAAGGGGAATCTCAAGCGGTCACGAGACGGCCCTTGGTATTATTTCCCTTTATAAGAGGACCAAGGCCTATCCTTGTCTCTCAACCTCGCATCGAATCTTTCCTCTGCTCCCAGTTCCAACACCAAGAGCTTCAGACTCGAGCGCTTCGGATCTACAGCCATGTCCGGCTCCGACCTCCAGGGCCGGTGGGTTCCCTCCTCCGTCACGGAGGAGGACATATTGAAGTTGCGTGAGGCCAAGCACAGCCCACGGTTTTGCACAGGTTGCTCGCCTGGCAGGCAGTGCCGTGCCCCTCGAGCCCGGCGAATACGCTGTTTTGATCTCACCTCCGTCGGGGACTGGGCTTCCAGACGGATCCTTTCGTGAGGGGGCTCCTGTTCTTCTACGGGCTGGACTTCCACGACTTGGCTCCGGAGTCCATCCTCTATATCTCCGCATTTATCATTGTCTGTGAAGCCTTCCTCCGCGTCATCCCCGCTTGACTTGTGGCTGAAAACATTTAAGGTGGAGCCAAGATGATCGGGGCGTCAAGCAGAGTGTGGGCGGGCGACCATAAGCAAGAAGGTTGGTGCCCGTGGCTCAAGGTTCCTTCCAAGAGGAACAGGATTGTGGCAGCGAGAGTGGTTCTACATCACCGCTCAAGGGGCGCAAGCGAAGCCGCCACCCTCCTTCCGCCGGGACCTCCACAAGAATCGATGTCGTGGGTCAACCAAGGGCTCAACTGGGGCCGTCCGAGGACGTGCCCGCCTGCAGGCCGGATTCGAGACCTCCAAACAAGGGAGATCGACCTGGTCAAGGTGATGCAAGTCATGCTAGTCAGCGCCCTACCTCGCAAACGCCGCCCTCTCCGGCTATGGGAGTTCAATCCGAGGGACCTCGCATTCTCCAGCATTTTATGGGCGCGACACCCATGGAGATGTACAAGCTGTTCTTCGGACCGCAGGTAGCGTGTCCGGATTCGGCCGAGGACGCAGGCTTAAGCCGCGATCAAAGCTCGGACGTTCTATCTGTATGCCTTTCAAAAGATCATTTCCTGACCCCTTTTTTATTCTCTACAGGAATGGGTGGCGCGATCAAGGCTGATAAGGTGTCCGGCCCCCCTCCTAGAGACCGCACTGGAGCCCGTGCTGGTCAGAATGTTGGAGGTTGCGCCCACAGAGGGGGGGCGACGGGGAGATAAAGGAGCTAATACTTGCCGTCCAAGGGCGATCGAGGAGGAGGGAACCAAGGATCCCTCCTTCGAAGGAGAAGAGGACCGCCTCAAGATCCGGAGGTCCCAGCCCTAAGCGTGGGAAGAAATCCCACCGGGGTCGCCAAGGACCAGCCTCCAACGAGCCGTGAGTATGAAAGAGAAAGTTTAATGAGGAAGTACCTTCGTTTATGCTTCAGAGGTAACGAAATATTTATATCGCAGTTCGGATCTGCAGCCGCCTCGAGATGAGTTCGCCCTCGGGATCTTCTTCCGGAGATGATGGAGAGCGACACGCCTCCGTCTGCCAAGGCCGCCAGATGAGGCAAAGCGAGCCCAAGTGTCGCCACGGAGGGCGCCCCGAGTTCAGAGGGGCCAAGGAGTTCAACACCCACCAGAGTCCGCCGAGAATCAAGAATTTGCTTGAGAGGGCGCCCATTTCGTAAGATCACCGTGCGTTAATGCGTATGGTGATTGAAGGATTTCGTCACCGAAAGCGGATTATGGAGGCTGCCATGAGCTTGTCAAGCGGGATTTGAGGTATGCGAAAATGGCGCACTTTTTTTTTTTTAACAGCCAGTATATGAAAATGCGCTCAGATAGATAGTAGCCTCGAGACTCGGTAGGTTGTCGAAGACGACAAAGGTACCGAGGATCGAAAATCTAAATGTCTCGGTAATGAATACCGCCGTTCGCACATGTGGCGGATAGTCCGGGGCCACCGGATGATCGGTTTGCGAACTAAGTTCACAGAATCGACATGGCAGATGCTGACATCGCACTTGTCAATCAGCGACTTGACGAGTCGCAAGGTAAATAAATTCTCCGTAGCCGCTTTATTGAGTGGGTTAAAGCCCCCCTCTTGATAAGTTATATGCTGTTTATGCAGACAGTGCTGCTGCTGTGGAGAGACTTCGGGCCGAGCATGCACAAGCTAAGGAGCAAGCCCGAAGGAGTGATGCGGCTGCCGCGAGGGCGGTCGAGGAGTTGAAGGCCGAAAAGGCTGCGCACTGCCTAAGCAGGGCGGAGGTGGCCGAATTGGCTAAGAATTTAAAGGATGCTACCGACCGTAGCAAGGCTCTTGAAAAGGAGCGCCTATCGGAGCGGGAAGACCTGAAGAAGGCCACCGCCGAAGCCAAGGATGCCCGTTCTGCAATGCGGGCTATGAAGGAGGAGCTGCGCTAAGCCGAGAAATCACGGCCGCAAGCCGTTTCTTATGTGTCGCCGGTTTATGGATGCCAAGCACGCTAAATTTGAGCGCCGCGGAGTTCGGAGGATCCTTATATGGACTTGGCTGCGAGTGCGGTGGCGACGCCAAGCACTTCCGGAGCTGGGGGATCACGAGGTGGAAGAGTTATATTGACTCAATTCCACAAGACGGATCGCCCTCTTCCTTTGTCGGACAGGTTGGCCGAATGGGCCGAACTGAATAGACTGTCCGGGCTGGCTATGACTGACATCGTGGCCCATGTGTGGCCAGAGAGGTCCAAGGCGACGAGCTATTTCGGCCTACTGCAGCAGTTCCTTGGGGCGGTGCCGCATATCAAGGAGATGAAGCGGTCGGCTTGCATCGAGGGCGCGCGGATGGCTCTGGCCCATGTAAAGGCGCAGTGTCCGGAGATGGATGCCACCGCTGTTGCTGCCTAGGGTTCAGATGGGAACGAGCTTCCTGCCGAGCATTATTTCGGGGAAGTTATGCGCGGCGCTCGTATAATAGAGTCGCAGTGCTCATAGAGTGTAACGTTCAATTGAACGCATTAACTTGTATATCAATGATTATAGTATGAATGCTTTTTATACTTGTGCCTCCAAGTAGTAAAACTTCTCTGTCTGACGTTTATGATACTTGCGTATAACCTGAAAGATGCAGATCTTGACTTCAGCCCCTTGCACAAGGTGCTGGGGTGTTCGCAAAATAGCGCTTTTTCACACTTTAATCCGACGCCTCGGTCCTGTTATAAGGAGGTGGTAGCGTGCGAACGAGGCAATCCGGACTATAGTGCTTTATCTCTTTCACTTAACCAATGGAGCTCGAGGGTGGGCTACGATATAGCCCCTAATGACACCGCACATCTCCGAATTGGGGTGCATATGCGCTCGACCGAAGCGGCCCTTCGTCACAAAGCGGGAATTCTAAACATTCGGTGGTCGATCAAGTGGTGACCGGACTCTCGCTATATCATGACAGATCGGTTTTGGCTTTCATCGAGGCGCCGCCCGGCCGAACCGGGGCACAATCGCAGAGTTCTCCGGTGCCGCGTTAGCCGGGTGATACGAACGTAAGGAAGCAAAACACAGGAGCCGGGCAAACCCAACATTTGACCAAAGACATGATTCGGAGCTGATGCATATAATGCCCAACTTGAGACGCCGAACACTCCCGAAGGTGTTCGGACTTTATGATAACGGGCAGAATTATGCCCTAAACCCCTTGTGTCCAGGTACGGACATTGTCTTCTGACGCGGCCAATGCCAAAGCGTCGGGCTCCGCTTTGGCTATAGGAGGAAGCCAAGGGATATTAACAACAAGAGACAGTAATAAAAAGGTCTACGTAGGGTCTTAATCTGAAAAGAATCCTTGCGACGGGTCCCTACTGCACGTCTGCGCCTGTGTCTCCGTTGCACCGTTATCCTGGACGGGTACGCACGTTTGTTCATCTGTAGAAAAAGAGGAACATTTTAGTTTTAGAAACAGTTCGTGCGAAAATAATGCAAAATAATAAGTGCAAATAATTAAAGCTAGGTTTATATGAAACCGCGGTTAGTTGTGCGCGCAGCCCCTTATGAAAGGGTATGCGGCTAGGGAGCCCTAGCCTGCTGAGTCCGGATTCGTCTATCCGAATCCGGGGTCTTTAAGTGACCCTCGACCGAAATGGTGCCATGTGGAACGGGCATCTTAAGTGTAAGAGACGCAGCGTAATGCGGTATGGCGTTGAAGCGACAAAATCCTTTTCGTCCCAATAGTGCTTGATGTTCACTTTTAAATGGGACGATATGGAAAATTAACTTTTCTCGATTTAAAATTGTTCGGTGATCCGAACACGACTTCGAGTAATATCGAGCCTGTGCACTTGGCGTAAGGGCTCGCGCGAACTCCTTTGAAGGAAGTCCGGCTGTGTCAATTTTGGTAGGGTCTATCCCCATCCGACGGATTGTGTTTGAATATAGCAGGTTTAAGTCACCGCCTCGTCCATTAGGACGCTTTGTGAATTGTAGTCCGCCTATTATCGGATTCAATATCGTGGAGTCCGTCCCCGCGTTCAACACTTTTGGAATAATCCGGTGGTCGAAACTGATTGGCTTTGATATCCAATCTCTATGGTTTGTTTGGGGCGGACCGTGCGAAGCTCTTTTAGAAAGTGCCGCACTGTTTTTCTGTGTCCTCACATGAAGTGAGTTTATCGCTTTGACCCCTTGTGGGAAAGTCTTTTGTTTTCGGTGCCTGCTGGGGGTTTATCTTCTTAAGCTGACGCGTCGAGCCCCTTTGCGTTCGGCGCTTAGTCGGCGGACTGTTTGAAAACCCAACAATCCTCGTGGGTGTGATTTGCGCCTTCCGGGTACTTGTGGATTTGACAAATCCGACCCGAATTTTGTGTAGGTTAGACAGTTCGTCGCTGTCATCCTTGATGGGTTGAGCTTTATTATTCGGCCGTGAGTTTTAAATCCGCATCGACCGCCGTGTTTTTGGGCTTTTTCTTTATTCCGCGCTTGTTCTTTTCTGCGCCGTGATTTTCCGCTTCCATCTCTTATCTCGGATGTACTTGGGTCAGCCGGTGCTGCTTCTTGCCAACCAGCTGTCCTCTCCTCGCAAAAGCGGGTCATGAGGCTTGTTAATGCGGTCATTGTCCTCGGTTTCTCTTAACCGAGGTGTCTCAAGAGCCATTCGTCTCGGACATTGTGCTTAAAAGCTGCTAAGGCTTCGCGGCCCGACAATCGACTATTTGGTTCTTTTTGGTAAGGAACCTGTTCCGCACTTCCGCTGACTCTTCGGGCTGTTGAGTTATGTGACTTAGGCCATCTCAGATCCGGAGGCCGGACATAAGTCCCTTGAAAATTTGCTCTAAACGCTTCTCGAGCTCTTCCCAACTTCCAACAAGAGTTTTCGGGAGGCTTTTGAGCCAATGACGGGCTGGCCCTTTGAGCTTGAGGGGTAGATATTTTATGGTGTGGAGATCGCCTCCTCCGCCATATGTATATGCAGATATAGTCTTCTATCCGCACTCTGTGGTCTGTTGTTCCATCGTAGGCTTCTATGTTTATGGGTTTAAACCCTGCTGGGAATTCATGTTCCAGCACCTCGTCTGTGAAGCATAGTGGGTGTGCGGCACCCCTGTATTTGTACGTGCCGCTATCGTCGGACACTTGACGTGTTCCTTTGCTTATTGGGGCTTTCCTTTTGGGTCCGTAGATGGACCTGGCTGGGCCATTTGACGGTGGGGGCTTTATGTCCTCTTCTTCGAATTCTGGGAGCAGCTTGCGCTTCGGGTAGCTCTTCGATTGGTGGCTGTTGCCGTGCTTGTCTGCGGTTTTGAGCACTTTGCTCCATCTTATCCGGAGCGTGTCTTCCGCTGTGTTGAGCTTCCGTTTTTCCTTCTTCAGGCTTCTTGCTGTAGCGATGAGCTGCGCTTTACAAAGATCTTGTTCGACTGTGCTCCTCGAGTTCGTCGTCATTGGGGCTTGTTTCGTCTTCGGAGGGAGGTACATAGTTGTGATCCTCAACCTTTTCTTCTGCCGCCCTTTCGTGAGGGCTTGCTTCTATATCCTCCTTTGCTGAGTCTTGCTGGAGGGGTTTGTCTTCGGCACTCTCCGGGGTGTTATTATCTCCCGTGCCGGATTCTTCATTCTTGTTGTGGCGGATTTAGAGCGACGCCACGACGCCGGCGTTTGGGTTGCTTCTTTGAAATCTTCCTCCGCCGCTTTCTCGCCATCCCTTCTTTTGGGGTATCCACCATGTAGACGTCGATGACGAGGTGGCCTTCCAAAGGCCCCGTGGGCGCTGGTCCTATTCGCTCTCCGCATCATCGCCCATAGCGCCGATGTCATCGAGTCGTAGTCTAGCATGTCGGTTAGATCTTCGACAGTGGCTACAAAGTGGGTGGTGGGTGGGATCTGAATTTCTTCATTGTCCGTACTCCAGCCGTCCTGGCCATAATCCGGCCAGGATTCTCCTGATAGCGAGAGATGCTTCAGGGAATTCAAGATATCGCCAAAAGGCGAGTGCTGAAAGATGTCCGTGGCGGTAAATTCCATAACCGGCGCCCGATCCGGTTTGATTGGCAGGAGCGCGGGAGGCTCGGAGTCCGGCGAGGAGTCCGGCGCCTCGGGATCACGAGTTTCGCCAGGGACAAGATCGGTATTCGCCCATCGCCAGATGTTGAAGCCCCGGTGACGCGTCTAGCCACCGACCGCCATGGGCAATCGGCTCCCGCAAGTAGCCGGGCGGATTCAAGCGCCACCAAAAGCACCGTCTCGCGGCAGAGCGATCATGCCCATCGCCGCAGCGGCGGCGCTTTGGTTGTGGCTCGAGTCCGTCAAGATCAAGTCTCCGCGTCATCGGCCGTGAAGTTTAGGCTTCGAATCGACCGACGCCGGGGCGTAGCTTTCGATCTGCTCCAGATGGCCAAGAGAATTGGCCCGCAGCAAAGCCGCCAATACGAAGATCTGTCCCGAGTAACGGTGCTTGATCGGCTGGACCGGGAGGACGACGACTACTTCCTCTACGCTGCGTCCAACGCTTCCGCTTCGTCTCACGATGGTATGTGAGACAACACTCTCCCTCTCGCTGCTATGCATCACCATGATCTTGCGTGCGTAGGAAAATTTTGAAATTACTATGTTCCCCAACAAGGGCATCCGAGCCTAGGTGTCGGTGTCAAACCGCGGATCTCGGTAGGGGTCCCGAACTGTGCGCCTAGGCGGATGGTAACAGGAGACGAGGGACACAATGTTTTTACCTGTGTTCAGGCCCTCTCGATGGAGGTAATACCCTCGTCCCGCTTGATTAATATTGATGATATGGGTAGTACAAGAGTAGATCTACCACGAGATCAATGAGGCTAAACCCTAGAAGCTAGCCTATGGTATGATTGTTGAGATGTAATGTTGTGTCCTACGGACTAAAGCCCTCCGGTTTATATAGACACCGGAGAGGCTAGGGTTACACAGAGTCGGTTACAATGGTAGGAGATCTGCATATCCGTATTGCCAAGCTTGCCTTCCACGCCAAGTAAAGTACCTTCCGGACACGAGCCGGAGTCTTCAATCTTCTATCTTCGTAGTCTGGGAGTCCGGCGGATATTGATAGTCCGGCTGTCCGGACACCCCCTAGTCCAGGACTCCCTCACTAGGTTTTTATGGTTCGATGTTATATGCACGAGTAGAACACAAGTGAGTTGTGGGCGATATAAGTCATACTGCTTACCAGCATGTCATACTTTGGTTCGGCGGTATTGTTGGATGAAGCGGCCCGGACCGACATTACGCGTACGCTTATGCGAGACTGGTTTACCGCCGTGCTTTTGCACACGGTGACTAGCGGTGTCGGCTCCAACTTTAGTTGAACCAAGTGTGGCTACGCCCGTCCTTGCGAAGGTTAAAACAGCATCAACTTGACAAACTATCGCTGTGGTTTTGATGCGAGGTGAGATTGGTTCTTGCTTAAGCCCGTAGCAGCCACGTAAAACTTGCAACAACAAAGTAGAGGACGCCTAACTTGTTTTTGCAGGGCATGTTGTGATGTGATATGGCCAAGACATGATGCTATATTTTATTGTATGAGATGATCATGTTTTGTAACCGGTTATCGGCAATCGGCAGGAGCCATATGGTTGTCGCTTATTGTATGAAATGCAACGCATCGTAATTGCTTTACTTTATCACTAAGCGGTAGCGATAGTCGAGAAGCAATAGATGGCGAAACGACAACGATGCTACGATGGAGATCAAGGTGTCGCGCGGTGACGATGGTGATCATGATGGTGCTTCGAGATGAAGATCACAAGCACAAGAAGATGATGGCCATATCATATCACTTATATTGATTGCATGTGATGTTTATCTTTTATGCATCTTATCTTGCTTTGATTGACGGTAGCATTTTAAGATGATCTCTCACTAAAATTATCAAGTAGTGTTCTCCCGAGTATGCACCGCTGCCAAAGTTTGTCGTGCCCGCACACCACGTGATGATCGGGTGTGATAAGCTCTCGTCCATCTACAACGGGTGCAAGCCAGTTTTTGCACACGCAGAATACTCAGGTTATACTTGACGAGCCTAGCATATGCAGATATGGCCTCGGAACATGGAGACCGAAAGGTCGAGCGTGAATCATATAGTAGATATGATCAACATGAGATGTTCACCATTGAAAACTACTCCATCTCACGTGATGATCGGTTATGGTTTAGTTGATTTGGATCACGTGATCACTTAGATGACTAGAGAGATGTCTGTCTAAGTGGGAGTTCTTAAGTAATATGATTAATTGAACTAAAATTTATCATGAACTTAGTACCTGATAGTATCTTGCTTGTCTATGTTGTTTGTAGATAGATGGCCCGTGTTGTTGTTCCGTTGAATTTTAATGCGTTCCTTGAGAAAGCTAAGTTGAAAGATGATGGTAGCAACTATGCGGACTGGGTCCGTAACTTGAGGATTATCCTCATTGCTGCACAGAAAAATTACGTCCTGGAAGCACCGCTGGGTGCCGAACCTGCTGCTGATGTAACCGACGACGTTAAGAACGTCTCGCGAGCAAAGTCGATGACTACTCAATAGTTCAATGTGCCATGCTTTACGGCTTAGAACCAGACTTCAACGACGCTTTTGAACGTCATGGAGCATATGAGATGTTTCAGAGTTGAAGTTGATATTCCGTAAGAATGCCCGGATTGAGAGATATGAAGTCTCCAATAAGTTCTATAGCTGCAAGATGGAGGAGAATAGTTCACAAGGAGCACATACTCAAGATGTCCGGGTATTGTAATCACTTGATTCAACCGGGAGTTACTCTTCCGGATGATAGCGCCATTGATGAAATTCTCCAATCACTTCCACCAAGCTACAAGAGCTTCGTGATGAACTATAATATGCATGGGATGGATAAGACGATTCCCGAGCTCTTCGCAATGCTAAAGGCTGCGGAGGTAGAAATCAAGAAGGAGCACCAAGTGTTGATGGTTAGCAAAACCACTAGTTTCAAGAAAAAGGGCAAAGGGAAGAAGAAGGGGAACTTCAAGAAGAATAGCAAGCAAGTTGCTGCTCAAGAGAAGAAACCCAAGTATGGACCTAAGCTCTAAATCGAGTGCTTCTATCGCAAGCGCATCGGTCACTAGAAGCGAACTGCCCCAAGTATTTGGCGGATAAGAAGGATGGCAAAGTGAACAAAGGTATATGTGATATACATGTTATTGATGTGTACCTTACTAGAGCTCGCAGTAGCACCCGGTATTAGATACTGGTTCTGTTGCTAATATTTGCATCTCAAACAGGACTACGGATTGCTTAACACCGGCAAAGGACGAGGTGACGATGCGCTGGGAAAGCGGTTCCAAAGTCGATGTGATCGCGGTCGGCACGCTACCTCTACATCTACCTTCGATTAGTATTAGACCTAAATAATTGTTATTTGGTGCCAGCGTTGAGCATGAACATTATATCTGGATCTTGTTTGATGCGAGACGGTTATTCATTTAAATCGAGAATAATGGTTGTTCTATTTATATGAGTAATATCTTTTATGGTCATGCACCCTCAAGAGTGGTCTATTTTTATGAATCTCGATTGTAGTGATACACATATTCATAGTGTTGAAGCCAAAAGATGCAGAGTTGATAATGATAGTGCAACTTATTTGTGGCACTCGCCGCTTGGGTCATATCAAGATAAAGCGCATGAAGAAACTCCATATCGATGGACTTTTGGAGCCACTTGATTATGAATCACTTGGCACTTATGAACCGTGCCTCATGGGCAAGATGACTAAAACGCCGTTCTCCGGTACTATGGAGAGAGCAACAGATTTGTTGGAAATCATACATACGGATGTATGTGGTCCGATGAATGTTGAGGCTCGTGGCGGATATCGTTATTTTCTCACCTTCACAGATGATTTAAGCAGATATGGGTATATCTACTTAATGAAACATAAGTCTGAAACATTTAAAGAATTTCAGAGTGAAGTTGAAAATCATTGTAACAAGAAAATAAAATTTCTACGATCTGATCGTGGAGGAGAATATTTGAGTTACGAGTTTGGTCTACACTTAAGACAATGTGGAATAGTTTCGCAACTCACGCCACCCGGAACACCACAGCGTAATGGTGTGTCTGAACGTTGTAATCGTACTTTACTTGATATGGTACGGTCTATGATGTCTCTTACAGATTTACCGCTATCGTTTTGGGGTTATGCTCTAGAGACAGCCACATTCACGTTAAATAGGGCACCGTCGAAATCCGTTGAGACGACACCTTATGAACTATGGATTGGCAAGAAACCAAAGTTGTCATTTCTTAAAGTTTGGGGTTGCGATGCTTATGTGAAAAAGCTTCAACCTGATAAGCTCGAACCCAAATCGGAGAAATGTGTCTTCATAGGATACCCAAAGGAGACAGTTGGGTACACCTTCTATCACAGATCCGAAGGCAAGACATTCGTTGCTAAGAATGGATCCTTTCTAGGGAAGGAGTTTCTCTCGAAAGAAGTGAGTGGGAGGAAAGTAGAACTTGATGAGTTAACTGTACCTACTCCCTTGTTGGAAAATAATACATCACAGAACCGGTTTCGTGACGCCAAAACCAACTAGTGAGGAAGTTGATGATGATGATCATAGAACTTCGATCAAGTTAATACTGTAACCACGAGGTCGAGCAGAGTAAGATCCGCACTGAGTGGTACGGTAATCCTGTTCTGGAAGTCATGCTACTAGATCATGATGAACCTACGAACTATGAAGAAGCGATGGTGAGCCCAGATTCCGCAAAATGGCTTGAAGCCATGAAATCTGAGATGGGATCCATGTATGATAAATGGACTTTGGTTGACTTGCCCGATGGTCGGCAAGCAATTGAGAATAAATGGATCTTCAAGAAGAAGACCGACGACGACGTAATGTTATCACACAAAGCTCGACTTGTTGCAAAAGGTTTTCGACAAGTTCAAGGGGTTGACTACGATGAGACCTTCTCACCAGTAGCGATGCTTAAGTCTGTCCGAATCATGTTAGCAATTGCCGATTTTATGATTATGAAATTTGGCAAATGGATGTAAAACTGCATTCTGAATGGATTTCGGAAGAAGAGTTGTATATGATGCAACCGAAGGTTTTATCGATCCAAAGGAGCTAACAAAGTGTGCAAGCTCCAACGCTCCAATTATGGACTGGTGCAAGCCTCTCGGAGTTGGAATAAACGCTTTGATAGTGTGATCAAAGATTTGGTTTTATATGACTTTTGGAGAAGCCTCAGTATTTACAAGAAAGTGAGTGGGAGCTCAGAGCATTTCTAATATTATATGTGGATGACATATTATTGATTGGAAATGATATAGAATTTCTGGATAGCATAAAGGGATACTTGAATAAAAGTTTTTCAATGAAAGACCTCAGTGAAGATGCTTACATATTGGGCATTAAGATCTATAGAGATAGATCAAAACGCTTAATTGGACTTTCACAAAGCACATACCTTGACAAAGTTTTGAAGAAGTTCAAAATGGATCAAGCAAAGAAAGGGTTCTTGCTCAGACAGCAAGGTGTGAAGTTGAGTAAGACTCAAAGCCCAACCACTGCAGAAGATAGAGAGAAAATGAAAAGTGTTCCCTATGCTTCAGCCATAGGCTCTATCATGTATGCAATGCTGTGTACCAGACCTGATGTGTGCCTTGCTATAAGTCTAGCAGGGAGGTACCAAAGTAATCCAGGAGTGGATCACTGGACAGCGGTCAAGAACATCCTGAAATACCTGAAAAGGACTAAGGATATGTTTCTCGTATATGGAGGTGACAAAGAGCTCATCGTAAATGGTTACGTTGATGCAAGCTTTGACACTGATCCGGACGATTCTAAATCGCAAACCGGATACGTGTTTACATTAAACGGTGGAGCTGTCGGTTGGTGCGTTCAAAACAAAGCGTCGTGGCGGGATCTACATGTGAAGCGGAATACATAGCTGCTTCAGAAGCAGCCAATGAAGGAGTATAGATGAAGGAGTTCATATCCGATCTAGGTGTCATACCTAGTGCATCGGGTCCAATGAAAATCTTCTGTGACAATACTGGAGCGATTGCCTTAGCGAAGGAATCTAGATTTCACAAGAGGACCAAGCACATCAAGAGACGCTTCAATTCCATCCGGATCTAGTCCGGTGGGAGACATAGAGATTTGTAAGATACATACGGATCTGAATGTTGCGCACCGCTGACTAAGCCTCTTCCACGAGCAAAACATGATCAACACCAAGACTCCATGGGTGTTAGAATCCTTCTTGTGTAATCTAGATTATTGACTCTAGTGCAAGTGGGAGATCAAGGAAATATGCCCTAGAGGCAATAATAAAGTTATTATTTATTTCCTCATATCATGATAAATGTTTATTATTCATGCTAGAATTGTATTAACCGGAAACATAATACATGTGTGAATATATAGACAAACAAAGTGTCACTAGTATGCCTCTACTTGACTAGCTTGTTAATCAAAGATGGTTATGTTTCCTAACCATGAACAAGGAGTTGTTATTTGATTAACAAGGTCACATCATTAGTTGAATGATCTGATTGACATGACCCATTCCGTTAGCTTAGCACACGATTGTTTAGTATGTTGCTATTGCTTCCTTCATGACTTACACATGTTCCTATGACTATGAGATTATGCAACTCCGCCATCGAAGGAACACTTTGTGTGCTACCAAACGTCACAACGTAATCGGGTGATTATAAAGGTGTCTCAGGTGTCTCCGAAGGTACTTGTTGAGTTGGCGATTTCGAGATTAGGATTTGTCACTCAATGTCGGAGAGGTATCTCTGGGCCCTCTCGGTAATACACATCACTTAAGCCTTGCAAGCATTTCAACTAATGAGTTAGTTGTGAGATGATGTATTACGGAACGAGTAAAGAGACTTGCCGTAACGAGATTGAACTAGGTATTGGATACCGACGATCGAATCTTGGGCAAGTAACATACCGATGACAAAGGAACAATGTATGTTGTTGTGCGGTTTGACCGATAAAGATCTTCGAGAATATGTAGGAACCAATATGGGCATCCAGGTCCCGCTATTGGTTATTTACCGAGACATGTCTCGGTCATGTCTACATTGTTCTCGAACCGTAGGGTCCGCACGCTTAAGGTTTCATGACGGTTATATTATGAGTTCATGTATTTTGATGTACCAAGGTTGTTCGAGTCCCTGGATATGATCACGGACATGACGAGGAGTCTCAAATGGTCGAGACATAAAGATTGATATATTTGACGGATATATTTGGACACCGAAAGGTTCCGGAGAAGTTTGGAGCTCCGGAGGTTACCGAACCCCGGGAGGTATATGGGCCTTATTGGGCCCATGTAGGAGGAAGGAGAAGGAACAAGGGAGGCGTGCCCCCAGCCCAATCCGACTGGGGAGGGGGCCGCCCCTTCCTTTCTCCTTCCCCTCTTCCTATTACTACTACTAGTACTTATTCCTAATACTAGTACTCTTTCCTTCCCTCCAAATAAGATAAGGAAGAAGGGGAAACCTACTTGGAGTAGGTTTCCCCTCCCCATGGCGCGCCCCTGGCCGGCCACCTCCTCCCTCCCTCCTTTATATACGGGGAGGGGGCACCCTAGAACACACAAGTTGATCATTGAGATCGCTCCTTAGCTGTGTCGGTGCCCCTCCACGATATTACACCTCGGTCATATTGTAGCGGTGCTTAGGCGAAGCCTGCGACAGAGAACATCAAGATCGCCACCACACCGTCGTCTTGACGAACTCCTCCCCGCGCCTCTGCTGGATCGGAGATCGGGGTGCGCCATCGAGCTGACGTGTGTCAAGAACTCGGAGGTGCCGAGTAACGGTGCTTGGATCGGTTGGACCAGAGGACGACGACTACTTCCTCTACGCTGCGTCCAACGCTTCGCTTCGGTCTCACGAGGGCGAGACAACACTCTACCCTCTCGTTGCTATGCATCACCATGATCTTGCGTGTGCGTAGGAAAATTTTGAAATTACTACGTTCCCCAACACGCACTACACCTAACCGATCCACAGGCTACACACCATTCTTTATGGTGTACGTAGCCGAGCCCGTCCTACCATGTGACCTCATTCACGACGCACCTAGAGTGCGCATGTACGAAGAGAGGAGCCCGAGTTAGATCAGCAGGACGACCTCGATACCCTTGAGGAAGAAAGGGATGTGTCTCGGGCCATGCTTATAGTTGCTCATGCCATGCTTAAATAGCTAGGAGTGGATAATGATTTATCTTGAGTGTCAACATGCATTAAAATGGTTATGATGTAGTATGATAGTATGGTATTTCCCTCGGAATGTTTCGAGTGGCTTAATTTGGCACATGCTCACGCATGTAGTTGAGTCAAAACCAACATAGCCTCCATGATATTTATGTTCATGGTGTTTGATATCCTACTCATGCTCCTATTAAATTTTAAGTATTCTCAATGCATGTTTATGACTGTTTTCGCTCTCTAGCTGGTCGCTTCTCAATCTATTTGCTAGCCTTCACCTGTACTAAGCGGGAATACTGCTTGTGCATCCAAATCTTCAAACCCAAAGTTGTTCCAGATGAGTCCACAATATCTACCTATATGCAATATTACCCTGTCGTTCCAAGTAAATTTGCATGTGCCACCTCTAAACATTCAAATAAACATCTGTTTTGTGTGCATGTACCGCTCATGAAGCGACATGGGGCGGTTAATATTTTCATGATAAGCGTGTTATTATCACGACGAGTGTTTATTCACTTGTCCTTACATGAGAGGGGATGGTAATTGGGATGCCCACTCCCATGGTCAAATCGCAAAATAATGAAACAAACTCCCCCAAAAAGTTATTGGTATGGAGGGCACCCGAGGATTCGGCTAGCCAGGGCTTCTGTTTGTTGGCTGAGAGGGAGTAAACTTTACATTTTTGCTTGGGAACCGCTGATAATTTGTTTAGCATGTAAGATATTGAAAACTCTAAGTCGCGACGTTGATAGGTAAGGTTGTAGCGACCAGACCTCAAACAGTCAAGTCTCTGTGCATCAGTGTCATCCCTGGATCGATAATGCTGACATGCACAGTACTCGAGGAATTATAACAGAGTTTCAATCACACACTTATTACATCGAGTCCTCATAAAGAGTATGATTACACAAAAATATCATGGCTGAAGGCCATCTAAACTAGATAATTGTGGAAGCTTCGAAGGTAAATGAGTCCATCAACTCCAACGGCAAAGTTGAGTGCAAAACAACGACCTATTGCATCTTATTCGTCGTCTGAGTAGTCTGCAACATGAGACGTTGCAAACATGTAGGTTAGCACATTGCTGGCAGAGTTACACTGTAAAGCAATGAAGTGCAAGAACTATATCTACATGCAATATTTGGCTGGTGGAGGTTGTAAGTTTATGATTTTGCATAAAGCTAGTTTTTCCCTACAACAAAGGAATAAATTTATTTAATTACTCCCAAGTTGCCCAATATTTGAGAAGGTAACCCCAACTCAAATCCCAATTAAAAGTATCATCATTAACCCAAATCAAATTAATTAAAGTAACGTGATGAGATCACATCAATAGATTCAAGTACTAGATACTCAAGATTTCCATAACGGGGGACACGGCTAATCATGATTAGTTTGCACACTCTACAGAGGTTGCGCACTTTTCCCCACAAGACTCGACCGCCTCCCTTGAAGTCCTCGCACTGCCTGGTGTTTGAGAACGGGATGACCAAGACACAGTCTTTCAAAAGCATTTACTCTCTAATCCGGGCGGACCGGTACACCTACAACCCCCCTACATCTGCTAGTCCACCTCTTCAAGAGCTCACACAACTTACTCAACTATGCCAGAGCCCATAATGGATTGTGGCTGCACACAAAAGTTCCTAGCATGAATAATCTTATGATCCCTTTGAGCCTGGGTGGCATTCCATAGGGTGATCACACGGGTACTCCGGGATCCCCTTGGGCAAGCACTGGGTTCTCCAAGTGCCCGGGCAAACCACTGGGTGCTCCAGGGTGCCCCAACCAATCCACCCAGATGTGTATTAAAGTACCCACCTTAAGTTTCCCTTAGTTAACAATATCTCTCTCATCTTTCATGAATTCTCTCAAACCAAAGCACGTCTACGAGCATAGCATAGTAGTATAAGCATAACGTAGTAACACCCAAGGGTTTGAATATAAGACAATAGGTTCCTACCTTATCATCTACTTCCCAGTACTCATATGTTATCAAACCTACTCATGCAATGTTTGAGGGTTGAAATTAGTGCATAAAAAACTGGGTATAAAGGAGTATGATAAGAGTGTAACTTGCCTTGCTGACAATCTGCAAACTCTAGAGATTCGTAGTAACAAGCTTTGCACTCCGGGTAATCTAGCATAGACAAACAATAGCATACATAAGCAATCACTCAAACGGAACACGAGAAAACCGAGAAAAGATCCATATCGAACAAGAAACAAGCAAATGGCTTAAACTAACAAAAGTCAAACCTAACAGCAATATTATCATGTGGATTAGATCTTAACAATAGGTACATGTGATTAGCTACGATCTGCAAAACAATTCAACTCAAACGGAGCAACGCAACTCAAAATACGAACGACACAAGATCGTTTACAAATCTGGACTAAACTCAAATTTTACAGTACCAAAATAATGTTCAAGTTTGTTAAATGGAAAGAACATAACAATACGAAGATTTAGGCGCTGGTCTCATCTAATTTGATAAACGAGTAAAAAGTAATGCTAGTTTAATGATCAGGGGCTAAATCGCGAGAAAGCTATTCGCGGATAGATCCCTGGCCGAAAAAAAAGTAAAAAGAAAATCCTACGGTGCGAACGCTCGCTAACAGAACTTATACGGTGAAAATCGTCTGTTAAAACGAACAAACGAACGAACATTCGTTAAGTAATAAAAGCGAAACTAAACCGATCTAATAAACAAACCGGATAAAGTGGAAAAAACCCGACAAAACCCTAAAAACCGATCTAGGTTTTTACCTAAAAACCGGAAAAAAAAACTGGTGGGGTTGGCGGCGGTTTCCGGTGAGATGGCGACGGCAGTGGGCGGTGTGGGGCTCGCGAGACGGCGGCGCGGCTGCAGGAGGTGGCGCGGGGCGGCGACGGGGCAACAGCGGTGGCAGCTTCTTGGGCGGCGGCGGCCGCGGCGGGGTGCCGCGAGTGAGGGAGTCCTGGATTAGGGGGTATCCGGACAGCCGGACTATGTACTTTGGCCGGACTGTTGGACCGTGAAGATACAAGACTCAAGACTTCGTTCCGTGTCCGGATGGGACTCTCCTTTGCGTGAAAGACAAGCTTGGCGATCCGGATAATAGATTTCCTTCTTTGTAACCGACTCTGTGTAAACCCTAGCCCCCTCCGGTGTCTATATAAACCGGAGGGTTTGGTCTGTATAGGGACAATCATAATCATCATAGGCTAGCTTCTAGGGTTTAGCCTCTATGATCTCGTGGTAGATCAACTCTTGTAATACTCATATCATCAATATCAATCACGCAAGAAGTAGGGTTTTACCTCCATCAAGAGGGCCCAAACCTAGGTAAAACATCATGTCCCTTGCCTCCTGTTACCATTAGCCTTAGACGCACAGGTCGGGACCCCCTACCCGAGATCCGCCGGTTTTGACACAGACATTGGTGCTTTCATTGAGAGTTCCTCTGTGTCGTCGCTGCAAGGCTTGATGGCTCCTTCAATCATCAACAACAACACGGTCCAGGGTTAGACTTTTCTCCCCGGACAGATCTTCGTGTTCGGCGGCTTCGCACTGTGGGCCAATTGACTTGGCCATCTGGAGCAGATCGACAGCTACGCCCCTGGCCATCAGGTCAGGTTCGGAAACTTGAACTACAAGGCCGATATCCGCGGAGATTTGATCTTTGAAGGCTTCGGGCCTATGCCAAGAGCGCCGAATAGTCACGACGAGCACGGCTTAGACCTGCTGTCGGACAATGCTCGGGATATCGTGCCTGCAGGAGCCCTGTACCTGAATCCGGGGCAGATCGCGTCGTCCGAGGACGGGTGAATGGATCCCGCCCCGGAGGCCGCGCACTTATCGGCGATAGATCCAAACACAAACTTCATCCCCAAGGAAGCCTGTGTCTCCAGACCCCCGGACTTGTGTACGGTTGTAGGTCCCAGACTGCGCGCCCCCGAGCCCGCCGATTTTGGCTGGGCCGCTGCGGATATCTTCCAGCACTCGCCCTTCGGCGACATGCTGAACTCATTAAAGTCTCTCTCTTTGTCAGGAGACTCTTGGCCGAACTATGTCCGGCTCGAGTGGGAAGCAGGCGACGAGGGAATTCGTTGCCCACCCACCACCCACTTTATCGCCACGGTCGATGATTTGACCGACGTGCTTGACTTCGACTCTGAAGACATCGACGGTGTGGACGATGATGTAGGAGAAGAACAGGAACCACCGCCCACAGGGCGCTGGACAGCCACATCCTCATATGACATATATGTGGTGGACACTCCCAAAGAAACCAATGGCGATGAGGCAATGGAGGATAACCACTCAAGGAAGAAGGCAAAGTATGAACGTCATCAGTTCCGCCCCAAGCCCCTCCACAGCAATACCGACACAAGAGTAAAAAACAATCCGGTTGGTGGCGAAGATGAATACAATCCCGATCAGCCTGCCTTCGAGCAGGCCGGACAGGTAACGGACAGATACTTGCGAAAGACAACTACATGCCCCCCTCCGAAGACGAGGCGAGCATCGGTGATGAGGAATTCGGCGTGCCTGAGGATCCCACGGAACAAGTTCACTTTAAGCGATGGCTTATGGCCACGGCAAAAAGCCTGCAAAAGAAACAATAGCAGCTCAAAGCTGATCAAGATTTGCTCACAGGCAGATGGACCAAGGTCCTGGCAATCGAGGAATACGGACTCGACCGCCCCGTCAAAAGGCACACAAAGCACAATTCGCTACCTCAACCCAAGAAGGAGGACCTAAAGCCCACACCCCTATGCCAATATACCACGGTCCGGGGCAATACGCAGGAAACACGAGGCAACACCCACAAACCTCGACGCAACAGTTATAAGCGTCACAAAAATAACGATGACGACCAAGACAACGGAGTTGGTGCCGGATTCCACGGCCCCCAATCAGGTCAGCGGAGAAAGAACAGCTCAGGCCCATACACCCCGGGAAGCATACTCGACCAACCATGTCAAATTCATGGTACCCCTAGAGTGGCGGCCAAGCACACCAATAGAGAATGTCGGATCCTCAAAAAAAACGGTAGGTCGTGTGCCGCAAACAAGGAAGGGAGGTTTCAAACAACTAGAAGCCGACCGAACATGGCGAGGTCAAAAGAAGACCCTCTACAGTACAAAAATACGGCCGATCATTTCCGATCACATCGACCGTCCGGACAACATCAACCATAGCAATTTAATTGCACTTACAATCGACCCAATAGTTTGTGGACTCCACCTCACACAAGCCCCTTTGGGCATAAAACTATCAATAACATCTTCTACAAAACGCCAGGTGCAAAGACCAAGTTTTACAGGCCTACCACCCTAGCGGTTTTCTTTGGATCACCAAACAAATACCATGTTGAAGATTAAGTCTTCGGCATCGCCCCCTTATACAGTAACTACCACATACTATCAGGACGAACCACGTTGGCTAGACTCAACGGGGTACAACATCAGGCCAATCCCACGTGACATAGTCACAATTATGGGCAAGGCCGAACTCCACCCTCGGAGTGGAAGTCATACCGCCGCTAGAATAGCGAGTTGTGACCATTTATCAAATTTTGATTCGGCAACCAACTACCCGGACACCAACTAAGGAGTTCGGGTTACTTTATGGCATGATAGCCTGGTTCAGCTAGGCTCCGATCAGGCATCCACGGTTCAACCACAATATGACATGCAGCTGCCTTTAAGCATTTGTCTTTACAGACTGACTTTTGCGCAGAACAAGACTGGCGACATGGAATCAGCTAGGACGCACAAGGCGGGAACACATAAGTACCCCCCCCCCCCAAGGAGACAGTCCAGATACACTTCGGATCCACACACAACCTCCTCCAGTCCGGCCACGCCAGGTTCCACCAGCACACCTCTCTTCATACGCGTAAACCATACTCATACGCATAAGACATGTCACTCTACTACAACACGTAGACTAAAATGACACTCACCGGCCGTCGTTCCTCATTGACGATCCTTTTTTTCTTTCATCATAACGGCACCTGCACATAGTGTCATGCCCTAGGGGCTTCATAGTACTCATGATAAGGCAACAAAGTCTGGCCACCTTTTCGGTCGCTCGGCATCCCGAACTTATAGCACTATATGCATTACCTCCGAATCATGTCTTGGGTCATTAGTTGGGTTTGCCGGCTCCCATGTTTTGGTACCTTACGTTCCTCTCCATCGGCTAAGGTAGCGCTGGGAGAACTACTGCGATTGTGTCCCGGTTCTTCCGGACGAGAAGCTTAGTAGAGAAAGCCAAAAACTGACTATCATGATACAGCGAGAGCTGGTCAGCTGTTCGAGAGGTTGTAAAATCTTTAAAGATTTATTTCGCATAATGCCATTATAAATGCAAAAAGTGCAACGGATCGGTCTTCCGATCAGGCGAGATTAGAGCCCCTAGTATGGTCTTCCGAACACCAAGGGATGCGCCCACCATACTCGAATTCCTATGGCTAAGTGAGAGCGATAAAGCCCTATAGTCTAATTGCCTGGTTCGCGGTGATGAACACCTCCTTCAAGGACCCAAAAATGGGATAAAGAGTGTTCAGGTATGTCCCGAACACCCCCGTATTTTTACGTAAAGGTGAAGTTTACGGCATCGCCAACTCTCAGGATTTATATATACTAAAACGGCCGCACAAGAAGAAAAGATGTTCATATAACATGCAATAAACAATAAAAGTGCCAGTATCCCACATTACAAAGGACAACATGACTGCCTTCAGGGAAATATAGTGTCTTTCGTACACTGTTCCGCCACAAGGTGGGCTCCTTTTAGGAAACCTTCATAGTATAATTCGGGCTTCCGATGCTCCTTACCCTCTGGCGGTCCATCGGTCATCAACTCTCCAGCATCAAGCTTCCCCAAGTGCACCTTCGCACGGGCAAACGCCATGCATGCACCCTCTATGCAGACCGATCTCTTAATGACATTGAGCCGAGGGCCAGCACCAGCAATCCGCTTCACGAGTCCGAAGTAACTGCTTGGAATAGGCTCCGCGGGCCACAGCCGGACAACCAAGTCCTTCATGGCTAGTTCGGCCGCCTGGTGCAGTTCGACCAGCTGCTTCAGCTGATCGATAAAGGGCACCGGGTAGTTCGGCGGCAAATACTGCGACCAGAAATGCCTCTCAGCAGACTTCTTCTCCTCAGTCTGGTAGAATTGGGCAGCATCTGATATGCTGCATGGCAGGTCCAAAAACGCCCCTGGAGAAACAAGAATTCAGCTTGTCGCTTAGAGTTCCTCCCATTACACTACTAGGGAAAAGCCTAGCAGCAGCGCGGGTTTTGGGCCTATCAGTAGCGCGGGCACAAGCGCTATCGATAAGGCGCCATAGACTAATGCTTAGCAATAGCACGGCTTGACGACGCCATCGCTAAATTGACTTACTAGCAGCGGTTCTTTGTAACATCGCTATCGTTAATTAGTAGTAGCGCTTCTCCTAACCCGCGCTACTACTACTATTTAGTATTTTATTTCTTTTCTATTTCATGTTGTATTCATACACCTTTACACAAGTTTTCATACAACAGAATTTAGAGATTGTTTTACATCATAATGAGTTATTACATCATGGGGTGAAGAATCGTGGATTAGTTTCAAGTGGATGTCCATCCACTTGAAACTAATCATGTTCTTTCACCCAATGATATAATAATATCATCATCATCATCATATCATTAACAACTTAGCATCATAATACACATAACACCTCCTCAATATCATCGTTTTCATCATTGACATCACATAACACCTCCTCAAGATCATCATTATCAACTCTAACACATTACCACATAATAAACATATTGTACCTCATAGGACCTATTACATTCGATTAAGACCTACTACATTTTCTAAGGTAAAATAACAAAAACAAGATAGCCCCGACTCTCCATTATGGAGAATGGAGATTAGCCTGCCTCCCATTCTTGCCTTTCGCTGAATGTTACTTCCAAGAACCTCCTTGCGAATGTCCATACATTTCTTCCATTCTCGATGATCATATGTTCACGGTTTTAGAAATCCGATATGCACAGTGAGCTCCCTAGATTTACCTCGGCAATATGTTCGAATCGAGAGGCGACCATGCAGACACATCGATGAGGCACACAATCCATTGGGAGTTTCATTGAAAAACATAATAATAACTTTGTAGTTAGCAATGATGTACTAGTTTTAGAAGTATGCAAAAATGCACGAATGTCGTAATAGTAAAAAATCTTACCAGGTATCTCCAGAGAAGTTATCATTGTTCAACACATGCACTAGTGGCACGATTCACCATAATTTGGAGGAGTTCGATAATAGGCATTGTAATTCTCAAGAAGAGTACAAAATGCGATCAGATGATTTTTCTCCTTATATGTTAATTGGGTGCCTTCGATGTAGTGGGTTTTATCTACCATCTTCCGCACAGTCTTTGAAGAATCAAAATAAGCTGTCAATGGAAATAAGCTATCACCTATTTTGAAATAAAGAATATAAATTAGTTAATAACTATGTTTGATAAACTCACATAGCGGTACAATCGGCAGCGATCAACAAGGACCCAAATGTCCATATTGTCTTCCTCATTGTCAGATCACCAAGATCCATGGTGATAATCATACCCTCATCAAAACCATACATTTTGCAAAGTGCTTCCCAATTTTGGCAACCAAAATGGGTTACGCTCGAGCATTATACAGATTTACTTCAAAATCCATATCATGATGGGTCCTTAGGTGTATTTTCTTTGTTTCAAAATTTTCATGGTCTTCAAAACCCATCCTCTCCAAGACATAGCGCCTTGCATGGCATGGGATAAGCTAGTCGAATTGTAAAATATGAAAATTAGACGTTGAAATAGTTGAAGTCATGCTTAATGGGGAAAAAACTATTGTCGCCATTATGCATCAGATGAACATCGCAGGTCTCCTCGAGCTTAATGTGAAGCGGCGATCGTCGTCAAATTAACGAACTCGTCGCACATACCTCGATCGTCGTGGCACCAGCTACACTCCCCGGAGACCGCTGTCGTCCGAAAGTACGACATTTCCTACAATCATAATTCAAAGATTAAACTTGTACATATTCTAGCACAAGTCATGTCGAATTCACGACAAAATCCGCATGACCTTTGCTAAAAAGGACATATCGAGCGCTGAAATTTGCGGAACGGAAATTAATCAACACTCCTACAAAACATAGGCCACTCGGAGATGTAAACCGAACATGAACGGCCACTTGGGCAACCACATATCCTATTTGAGCAACAACACAAAATATACAAGGATATTTGGCTGGTCTCACCTCGATGTCGGAGGGGTACGTCGGTGACCGGGATGACGGCGGGGTTGTCGGAGGGGGTCGGTGACGGGACGACGGAGGTCACCAAACCATATAAGTTATCACTAGCAACAAAACATGTTCAACTAGTTTTATTAATTCAACTAGTTCTTACTAAATATAAACTTACTATAAATAGAAAAAAACTAGTTCTTTCTAAAAATAAAGTAGTTCAACTAGTTATATTAATTATCTTACTAAAATAGATTAGTTACATTAATTCAACTAGTTTATTAATTTACTTACTAAACTAGTTCAACTACAACTAAAGTAGTTCAACTACCACTACTACTACTAAAAATCTAGTACTAACTAAGCTAAATTAACATCTACTACTACTAAATTAACATCTAGTACTAGCTAACCCTAAATTAACATCTACTACTAAATCTAGTACTAACTAGTGGCAGGGGTGGGGGGACGGAGAGGTAGCTAGGGCGGCGAGGTCGAGGGCGGTGGGAGGCGGCTGCCATGGAGGAGGAGGAGGGCGGCAGAAGTGATGGAGGAGGGCGACGGCGGAGGAGGGAGGGCGGCCAGAAGCGGAGCGGAGGATGTGCGAGGAGGATGGAGGAGGGACGGAGGAGGGAGTACCTCGGCGGACGATTTAACGGCGGCGGCGACGACGACGATTTACGGTTGTCGCGGGCGAGAGAGAGTGTGAGTGAGGCCGGTCCTCCGTGGGGATAAGGTAGGTATAGTTGTAGCGCTTTGGCAAAAGCGCTACAGCTAACGCAAGTAGCATGGCGCTCTATAGTATAACGCTATCTGCTATAGCTAGCGGGGGCCAAGGTCATGGCAACTATAGCAGAGAGCGCCAGATGCCTCAAGCGCCATCGCTACTTCTAAGTCAGTAGCGCGTTTGGCAGACACGCGCTGCTGCTAAGTAGCAGTAGCGTGGTATTTTGAAGCGCGCTCCGGATAAGATTCTGTGTATAGGCTTTTCCCTAGTAGTGTTACTTCGTAAAAATAGCCTTGAGTACAAAAGGCCTTACCAGCCGCAACCTTCCGTGCCTCCTGGATGTCCTGCAGAGCACCTCGGGCTTCTTCCCGAGCATTATCTGTAGCTTGGAGAGCTTGGGCGAGTTCGGATTCTTTCCCTGCTAGACTCTGCTCCAAGGTCTCGCTTTTCTTCACGGCCTCCTGGAGCTCTCGCTCAGCTTCAATGATCCTGGCCTCATGCTTCTCGCGAAGAGCCTGCTCGGTGGCAGCCTTCTTGTTGGCTTCGGCCACAGCCTTCTTCAGTGCCTCAATTTCGGCACTCGCTCCTGGAGTGTCGACACGCATGGGAGCCGCTACTCCCGTGTATCCGGCCCCAGAGATATGCCCTCCCTGGGCCGGGTTCCGTTGAGACGACACCTTGATGTCGCGCCTAGGCTTCAGGGAAGGGGCCTCTGGAGGTGTGTCGCTCTCCAGGGCATCTAAGCTTAGTGAATCCTCCGATGAGGACTGTCCAGTGTGGGACCTTGCCGGGCTGCACCAAGTAAGGCGACAGTTAAACTACCACATCGTAATGACCTTGGGCACGTAGGCGTGTTCGTATTTCGTATACTCACGACTTTACCAGGGGCTGGGCCCTGGGATCCCACTCCGGGCTGCTATGAGCAGCCGTTGGTGACGCCTCGGGGAGGGAACCTTTCCCCCTCTTTGGTGATTCAGCCTCCAGGGATGAGGAAGCCGTCCTTTTCTTCCCTCCCCCTGCGGGGACTCGTCTTCTTCCTCCTCCTCTTCGTCTTCGGAGGAGGGATGGTTGCTGGAGTCTTCGGATTTTGTGTCTGAAGCATCGCGATGATAGAGGCCACTCTGGGTATTCTTGACCTTCTTGGAGGCGTCTTTCTTCGGCTCCTCGTAGAAGGCCCTGGGCCAATCTTCGTCGAAGAGGCCCGGCAGTTCCTCCAAAGAAGGGGCGACGGTGTATCCGCTCCACCTTTTTCGTCCATTCACAGGATTATCAGAGAAAGCATGATAAGTGCGTCTCCTCGACATGCCAAATAAAAACACGGATGGACAGAGCACAGCAATGATTTACCGGACTTGCAGAGTGGGATAGTTGATACCCGCGGTCCTCGGCGGAGCCCAGCCACGGTTTGCCGGACTTGAAGAGCACCTTCTAGATGTCCTTGTGGGAGGAGCCATGGAGCTCCCGTAGGGTCTGGTGCTCGGCTGGGTCGTATTCCCAAAAATTGCAGGCTCCACGCTGGCAAGGGAGAACCAGGCGAACTAACATCACCTGGACTATGTTGACAAGTTTGACGTCCTTGTCGACCATGCTCCGGACGCGCGGTTGGAGCACTGACAACTCGTCGGGTGAGGACCAGTTCAGGCCCTTCTCGGGCCAGGACACGAGCCGCAGTGGGGCTCGGGATCTGAATTCGAGCGCAGCGGCCCACTTTTTACCACGCGGTTCGGTGATATAGAACCACTGCTGCTGCCACTCCTTGACGGAATCATTGAAGGCGCCCGTCGGCCATACGACCTTGGGCATCTTGATCACCATGCCGCCGCTGCATTCGGCATGCTCGCCATTCACCACCTTGGGCTTCACGTTGAAGATTTTCAGCCATAAGCCAAAGTGGGGCGAAATACGAAGAAGAGCCTCACACACGACGATGAACGTCGAGATGTTAAGGAAAGAATTGGGGGACAGATCATGAAAATCAATCCCGTAATAATACATGATGCCGCGAATGAATGGGAGAAGGGGAAACCCGAGCTCACGGACAAAATGAGGGAGAAACACGACCCTCTCGTGGGGCTCCGGAGTGGGGATGATTTGTCCCACCGGTGGAAGACGGTGGCCGATTTTCTTGGCCAGGTACCCGGCCTCTCGGAGCTTTTTGATATCCCCCTCCCGGACGGTAGAGGCCATCCATTTGCCTCCTGCTCCAGATCCAGACATCTTCAGAGAACCTCCCTTCAGTGGAGAAGAAGAGTGCTTGGGCGCTAGGGCTCGAGCAAAGGGGAATGGATGAGTGGAAGGGAAAGGCGTGGGAAAAAGGAAGAGAACTTATCTCTTTATAGAAGCGGTAAAAGCTTTTGCGCCTCCCCACTTGCCTAGTGGAACCCGCTCGTTCCCCACTCTCCGCGATTAGTGGTGCGGTTGGGCTACCCGTGCCTGTATTGATGAAAGCCCCGCGATAAGGGGAACACGATCTCTGCTTCAACGAGGCATTCCTAAAACCGCCTCGCAGTATGTACGGTGGTTGGTTGTGGAGAGACGGTTCAATAATGGCTCGTCCATGGTGCCATGTCATGCTATCCAAGGGTGTCAGCAGATTACGTTTGTGGAATATCGTTCCCTCCATTATGGTATGTGAAGATCATCTTGCGGATCCGGACACAATTGAAATGTTCAGTAATTATTTTGGAGTATTCGGAGATGGAACCCGCCTTGCAATGCCGAAGACAAAACTGCGTGCCAGACTCATCATCATTGAAGCCTGGTTCAGGGGCTACTGAGGGAGTCCTGGATTAGGGGGTATCCAGACAGCCGGACTATGTACTTTGGCCGGACTGTTGGACCGTGAAGATACAAGACTCAAGACTTCCCCCGTGTCCGGATGGGCCTCTCCTTTGCGTGGAAGACAAGCTTGGCGATCCAGATAATAGATTTCTCTCTTTGTAACCGACTCTATGTAAACCCTAGCCCCCTCCGGTGTCTATATAAACCGGAGGGTTTGGTCCGTATAGGGACAATCATAATCATCATAGGCTAGCTTCTAGGGTTTAGCCTCTACGATCTCGTGGTAGATCAATTCTTGTAATACTCATATCATCAATATCAATCAAGCAGGAAGTAGGGTTTTACCTCCATCAAGAGGGCCCGAACCTGGGTAAAACATATTGTCCCTTGCCTCCTGTTACCATTAGCCTTAGACGCACAGATCAGGACCCCCTACCCGAGATCCGCCAGTTTTGACACCGACTGCAAGAGGCGGCAGCGGACTGGGTCCAGGGGGCCCCGAGTGCAGCTATTTAAAGGGGGGGCTTGGCCTCAGGAGGCGGAGTCCCGGGCGGCGATGGCGGCGCGGATCCCGTGTCCCGGCCGGACTCGAGGAAGGCGGCGGTGGCTTGGGCTTCGGCCTGCTCGGTTGGGCTTTCGACCCAGTGGGGTGGAAAGTTTTTTTAATAAAAGTTTCGCCCGAAAGAAAAAATCCTAATAAAATATAAAAATAATTCTAAAAATTCTAGAAACAATTTTCACCGTCCAAACCTAATATTTAGGACAAGATGAACATTTTTCTGGACTAAGATGCAATTTTCAAAAATGCATTATTTTTTAATTCAAATAAAACAGCAAATAAAATACCAATAAAATTGTAATTTGATTTAAAATTGTTTCTCCAATATTTCTCTCAGGTTGAAGAAGTCATATTATCTGCTCTCATATATTTTTAATTTTGGAAATAATTGAGAGAAAAATAATAAAAATCAAATTGATCCCTTCTTCAAATTTGAAATAAATTCAAATATGAATTTTATGAAACCTCCAACTCTCTCCTGGGGTCCTTGAGTTGCTTAAGATTTCTAGGATCTCAACCAAATGCAAGAATAAATATGATATGCATATGATGATCTATGTATAACATCCAAATTGAAAATTGGGATGTTACAAAGGCATACCTCCTGAAATTATATTCATCTCTGTTTTAAGCTTTGAGCTCTGACACCACTACAAATTCATGCTTCCCTCTGTGAATGGATTTCCATTTACTATTATGTTATTTTATTTTTATTACTGAGTCACCACCCTGTCATTTATGCACTAGTTGGGTAGCACTATTCTCATTCTTATGCATTGGGTATAGTTATTGTTGAGTGTGACACGACTGGATCTTTTGTACCATGAATTACAATGTTTAGTCGCTGCTTGAACTTCAGAGGTGCTCTGCATTTATGTTTTGCAGTCTCAGAAAGGGCTAACAAGATACCATGTTAGCATATTATATCATGATTGTTTTGACAAATTATTGGCATCCGAGATTATTGCTCGCTAGTTGGTTATGTCATTGGTATGAGTAAATGTGAGACCTAAATGCTATCATGAATATGGTTAGTTCATAATCCTTGCTGAAAAGATCATTAGTTAAGCATATATACAATAACAAGAACAAAAAGAGTTTGTAAAAGTTTTTCTTTATCACTTTCAGTTTATCAACTAAATTGCTTGAGGACAATCAATGAGTTAAGCTTGGGGGATTTGATACGTCGTAAACGTATCTACTTTTCCAAACACTTTTGCTCTTGTTTTGGACTCTAATTTGCATGATTTGAATGGAACTAACCTGGGCTGACGTTGTTTTTAGCAGAATTGTCATGGTGTTGTTTTTCTGCAGTAATGAAATTTCTTGGATTGAGCTGAAAATTTACGAAGAATTATTTCAGAATATATACAAAATATTGGCAAAGAAAATTACTAAAGGGGGGCCACCAGGGCGCAACAAGCCCAGGGGGCGCACCTGGTAGCTCCCACAACCCTAACTCCAACTCCGTAAGTACATATTCACCAAGAAAAAAAATTAGAGACAAGGAATCAATGTGTTTTATGATGCGGAGCCTCCGCCACCTCCTGTTCTTCATTAGGAGGGCTGATCTGGAGTCCATTCTGGGCTCCAAAGAGGGGGATTCGACACTGTCGTCATCATCAACCTTCCTCCATCACCAATTTCATGATGCTTACCGCCGGGAGTGAGTAATTCCTTCGTATGCTTGCTGGACGGTGATGGGTTGGATGAGATTTATCATGTAATCATTAGTTTTGTTAGGGATTGATCCCTATGTTCTGAGATTGATGTTGCTATGACTTTGCTATGCTTAATGCTTGTCACTAGGGCTTGAGTACCATGATTTCCGATGTGAGCCCTTTATGTTTTCACGAATATATTTGTGTTCTTGATCCTATCTTGCAAGTTGTGTGCACCTATTACGTGCTATGATCCGCATACCCCAAGGTGATAATAGTTGGGATTCTTTTCGGTGATTACCATACTTTGAGGAGTTCATGTATTCACTATGTGTTAATGCTTTGTTCTGGTTCTCTATTAAAAGGAGGCCTTAATATCCCTTAGTCTCCTTATGGACCCTGCTGCCACGGGAGGATTGAACAAAAGATGTCATGCAAGTTCTTATTGCAAGCACGTATGACTATATACGAAATACATGCCCATATTACATTGAAGAATAAGAGCTAGTTCTGTGTCGCCCTAGGTTATAACTGTTACATGATGAATGTTATCCAACATAATTATCCATCACCGATCCAATGCCTATGAGCTTTCACATATTGATCTTTGCTAAGTTACTACTATTGCTGCCGCTGTCTCAATTGCTACAAAACTACTGATGTTGTAGTTACCATTACTGTTGCCATCGTTACCACTACTATCAAACTAGCATACAACTGTGCTACTGATCACTCTGCTGCAGATATTTAGTTCTCCAGGTGTGGTTGAACCGACAACTCAACTGTTGATACTTGCAAATATTCTTTGGCTCCCCTTGTGTTGAATCAATAAATTTGGGTTGAATACTCCACCCTCAAAAGCTATTGTGATCCTGTATACTTGTGGGTTATCAGCAAGTGAAAGAGTCTCACCCCAAGCTATGATCGTTTGGTTAGCCGCACTTGGAGATTTTGGAATTTCCCTGTCAACACTCGCCCTTCCAGAGTTGGTAGCACTACAAAAAATACACTCTGTGATCATATGTGTTTGTCACAGTAGGTCGCGTTTTTTGTCATGCATGTACATCCATGACGATTTTATGACAGAATCAAGGTAGTCATACCTGTGCTGTCGTAGAAGTGTTCCATGACGTTACCAAAATTATCATCATGGAAGTGTCCACTTCCATGACGATAAATCGCGCGTCACAGAAGTGCTTTCATCAAGGGTGACCGACACGTGGCATCCACCGTAACGGAATGGCGTTAAGCTATCGGGTCGGGTTTTGGATCCGATAACCCGTTAACAGCCCCGACCAATGGGAAATTTCCACATGTAAAATTCTTATTGGCCGGATGAAACACGTGTCAGCTCGTTAGTGGGTCAGATAGGCGCCTATGATATGTCGACACGTGCCACGGCCCACCACTGGCCCATTTAGCTTACAAAGCCGGCCCGTTTGACTTGGTCAAAAGTTAATGGGTTGGCCCATGAAAAGCCTGTTAATGGTCTCTTCGCAAATAGCCCATTTTATGGCCCGGTAACTCACAGCCCGTTATGCCCTAAAGGAAATCGGCCCAACAACGTCATGTGGGCCGTCGAATATAACACCAGCCCATTTCACTTTTGGCCCATGTATGGACCATGACGTCTTTCAGCCCATATGAGGCCTTCGTATCTTTAGGCCCTTTACAGGCCCACGGTGACTCTAGCCCATAATGAACAGTAATTTTCTTTGTACCCGTTAATGGCCCATGATTTACATGGGCCGTTTCCAGCCCGTGTTAGCTTTTGGCCTATTGACGGCCCATACGTTCTTGGGCTCCTTTTCGGCCCTCGATTACTTCCAGCCCGTTACTCGCCTGTTCCCCTAATGGGCCAAATTCGGCCCATGGCAAGAGTCGGCCCGTTACTGGCATGTTCCCCTAATGGGCCAAATTCGGCCCATGGCAAGAGTCAGCCTGTTTCTGTCCTATTAACCCATTGCGCCGTTTCCAGCCCGTCCTATATTCTGGCCCTTTAACGACCCGTTATGCCCGTGACAGAATTAAGCCTTTGCTGTCCTACGGCTTGTTAACGGCCCGTTACCGTGCTGGGCTGATACCAATTACGCCCGTTTACGACCCATGTAGACCCATTCATTTGACGGCCCGAGGCTCACCGATTCTACGACCCTGTTGGAGGCCCATTTATCGACGGCCCGTAGGAGACCCATGGATCCTACAGCCCGTAGGAGACCCATGGATCCTACGGCCCGTATATGGCCCATGGTTGTTGCGGCCACTAGCAAACCAGGGAAAAAGAAGACTAGGAAATAAATAAGGCCGAAACTAACGCTAGGCTATTAAGGCGATTGCATAGATTACATCCACTCGGCATCAAAGATCGCCACCAGTGCAAATATAGGGAACACCCTACACTATACAAAAATGGCTTGTTGTTTTCTTGACGGTGGTCAGACGTTAAGAATAAATTTTGTATGGCAACAAAACAAATTACAACTATATAACCAAAGGAAGGTTGGCATAAAACTTAATGACTAGCGTATAAATGCACCACCGAAGTTTAGAAGCTCACCATTTGACCGATTACGTTTTCATGTTGTATTGTACGATGGAGCACCATAACCCTCACCTTCATTTCCCTAGGCTCCTGAACAACATAGCAAATGTCTGATAGTCTGGTTTCAAAACCATGCATATCTTGACAGCATTGAACAATGTCTCTCCTTGTTTCACAAAGGGTCTCTGTTAGGGAATGGACTTGTGTCTGGAGCGCAGATACAACATTGCTTTGAGCTTGCATATCTTGATCGTGAGGCAGTTTGGACGATATTGCATTAACAACCAACCCAGTATTACGCAGGAACGTGCTTTTGGCACTGTTAGTGGATAGGTACTGACCCACTCTAGCCAGAGCTGACATTGCGGTTATAGTTGCCTCGCCACCTTCAGAAGGTGGCGGTTCCACCATTTTTTTCATGGCTCGCCGAAAAGTTGAGTTTTTACATTAGTAGTACCAGAACAGAAGATATTAAGGAGGCAGCAAAACCAGACAAAATAGCTTTGGTCTATATACAGAACTTATTCTGGTGAACCCATGTAAAATATTAGTATTAAAACTAGGTTCCAAACATATGACCATGTACCATCGCTAATGTATTGTCTATTTCTTCACATTGTATTGAGGTCTAAGGATAAAGAGACGAAGTTTATAATACGGTAAGCATAGTATGACATCATTCATATCACAAAACAACTGAGAACAGACAGACATGCAATTGTAACGTGGTGTGGGCAAGTCCAGCACAGAACTAGATTATGGGTCAAGATCAAAGGAACATCACTCCTCTCTTTTAAACCTTGTAAGGTGCAATGATACGCTAAGACAATTCTGTATAATATTGAAAAGAGTAATAGACATTGGCTTCAAACCATGCAGTTCAAGGCACAAGTCAGAGTAAGTATTAGTTAAAAGGCACGAGGATTAAGGACTTACAACAGCGGCTTTGACTGGTGTAGTCTTGCCCTTCTTCTTCTTGCCGTGTGACATCCTTGAAGATTTCCACAAGATTTGGTTCGGTACTTTTTGGTCCTTGCGAGCTTTCCTCTGCATTTCAAACAAGTCAATATAGATCTGATAATATGGTACAGCAAAAAGAGTGAAACATCAGCTAATTACAAGAGCCTTGCAGTGTGCAATATAGCTACGAGATCCTGTCATCTGTTGGAATTTCACTTTTGTACGGTTGGCCTTGTTCTTTGAACAATTCACCTACAAGAAGATAGATTTGTGTGGCACATGCGTAAACAGGACTTCAACATGTGATTTGATCACATATATATAATGTACCTGATACTTCGGATCAAACCAGTGTTTAACAAGGCCCCTCCAGTCTTCATCCGATATATTTTCCACTTGAGATGTTTGGGAAAGTTCACTGTTAGCCTTGCCTTCAAAGTGAGTTTTCCTCAAGTTATACCGATACTATCGCAGAGCTTACTTGAAAACATGGGTGCAAGCTTGTCTGGTTGCATCATCTTGGCTATCCAACTTGAACCTCATCTGTTGAAAATTATGGGAGTCTCATTATCAGCAACCTAGAAAGTATGGGACAGAGCAAGACAATATTACTAGTTTCCATACATAACCATACTTACAGATAAATGGTCGAGGAAGGTGTTGAACTGGGTTTCGACTTTTTCATTCCTGTACTGAATCCATGTTGGGAGGATACGTACATGACACCTAACGGCAACCGCTGCCTCTGATACTAACTTGGCTGACTCTGTAGCATCACGTGGCCTTTTTAAACCCGCCTCAAAACAGATCTCCATTCTTCCTCCTATAGATTTAGTTAACCTATCGAGCATTATCCCTGATGTTTGTTTCCTCTTGCGCCTAGGTGCTAGTCCAACAACGAACATAGGAAGTGTTAGTGTACATCAAACTGTGAGACTACATATAAAGAAGCATGCAACTGTAACTTGACTCCAGCAACTACCTTCTTGCTATTGAAGCTCACAAGGTTCATCTGATATTGCCAACTCGTCTTGTGTCAAGAGTGCTTGGGAATTAGTGCCAGGTGGCAAGGGAGCTTGGGAACATGCTGCTAGCTCAGTTGATGCACGAGTAACTCGTGCAGCTGGTAGTACTGTGCTAGGTGTTGCAAGAACTAGGACTGTCTCTGCTTGTTTGGTGGCAGCTATTTGTTTCTGTTTGGCTTTTTTTGCAGCTCGTGTAGCATGGGATGCCGTGTTTGTAGAATTTCCTGCTGGACTTTGACCTTCTATTGCACCATCAGTACCAGCAGAATCTGCAGGATTCATCCGCTTCTCATTCCCTGCCATTATGTGTTTCTTCCTCTTTCTCTGTGCCATGTTAAGTCAAGCCGACAAGAAAAACAAATAACAATTTAGTTCTTCAGAACAAATTTATGCGTGATGCAGACGAACTGAACTTTGATGTTATACAACCACATGACAGGAGGATGTAATATGTATGAAAAATGAGACGGAAGCGATAACCAGAACTATGATGTGTAAACTAAGAAGAAGACATTTCACCAAATTAGAAGCAATGCAATGGAAGGTAGACACCATATGAAAGATGCCACAAATATCGCTCTGCCAAGTTAACAGTGTCTCATCATAAATGGCGTTTAAACAAATGTGAAGCAGTACAAGAAATAAATCATATGCAAGATGCAAACAACATCACACTACCATGTTAGAGATCTCTCGTCATTAGTGCCATTGCATATTCACAGCATTGCATATTCACAGCTTATGATGTGTAAACTAAGGAGAAGGCATTTCAACAAATTAGAAGCAATGAAAGCTAGACACCATATGAAAGATGCAACGAATATCACTCTACCAAGTTAAAACTGTCTCGTCATAAGTGCCATTTCAACAAATTAGTAGTACAAGCTAGAAAAGAATGCGAGATGTAACCTATATCACACTCCAAAGTTAAACGTGTCTTATGATAAGTGATTGTTGCAGGTTACACAACAGTACTAATTTGATGTAAGAACATGGTGTGGTAGACAGATATTGTATGTTCTAGAAATAGGAACACGTGTCTTATTCAAGTGTAATGTGTAAAGTAAGCAGATGGAATTCAACAAAATTAGAAGCAATACAAGCTAGACATCACACATAACATGCAACCACATATAACAGTGCCAAGTTAGAGGGAGCACCGATGATGGTGCACTAGGGAAGACGTGCTCATCATAAAGACAGCTTTGTTGAGTGTCTATGCATGTGTTGTCTTGGAAATCATCTTGGGGCTATGGAGGAGTAGAAACTGAAGAGGCCCTTCTTTCAGAAGGAGCACCTTTATCCGCTACCTTGCTAACTTCCTTCCGCTTTATTGATTTTGAATTGTCAAGTAAAACCGACAAGAAAAAGAAATAAAATTCTCTCTTCAGAACTCATTCATGCATGATACTGACAATCACTACTTTGATGTAAGGCAAACACATGATACCAGGATGGAATATGTACGAAAAACAGGATGGCATGGCATGTTCACAACTGTTTGTGTAAACTAAGAAGAAACCATTCCAACAAATAATAAGCAATGCAAGCTAGACACCACATGAAAGATGCAACCAATATGACTCTGCCAAGTTAAAAGCGTCCCATCATAAATGGAATTTCAAAAAATTAGAAGTAGCGCATGCTATAAATCATATGAAAGATGCAACTAATATCGCACTGCATATACTAAAGGTGTCTCGTCATATTGATTGATGCGGGATACAAAAAACAATAGTTTCATGTAAGGACATGCTTAATAGACAAATGTACTATGTACTAAATACAGGAAGGCATGTCATATTAACAGGTATAATGTATAAGCTAAGCAGACTAGCACATGCAGTTTAACCAGATTGGAAGAATTACAATCTAGACACCATATGCAACATGCAACCACATATCACGCTGCCAAGTTAGAGCAAGCACCTGTGATGCTAGTGTAGGGGAAATGCTGTAATCAACTACAGAGCTACATTCACTATCTTCATCTAGAATTGTTGTTTCTTGAGAATCATGTCGGGAGGCTGACACTGCATTCTTTAAATGAGGAGTAGTCCCCTTGCCTGCCTGCCTCATCATAAGTGATTGATGAGGGATACACAATTGTTAATACACAGATGTACTAGTATGTACCAAAAACAGAAAGGCATGTCATATTCAAAGGTATAATGTGTAAGCTAAGCAGATACAACTTAACCAAATAGGAAGCAATACAAGCTAGACATCCGGCTGGAGTGGTGAGCATGATCATCTAGGACCTGAGAGCCTGGTGGGAGGCGGGCTCCTTCGCCACCATCGCAGATTTTTAGTTGGCTTCCAGGTGATGCCTATCTTTGTTGGGCTGTCACTGGCTTGGCCAGTGCCCTGACTAGCTATTTGTCTTCTGGTGCTCACGGGATGGTGGTTCATGTAAAAAAATATCTTTCCTTATCTTAATAAAAGACCGGCTTCGGCCTTTCGAATAGAATCTAGGCACCATATGGAACATGCAACCACATATGACACCGCGAAGTTAAAGCAAGCACCTGGGATGGTGGTTCATTGCGAGCGAGGTCATCAACTCCAGAGCTATGTTTACCGTCTCCATCTGCTGACACTGCACCCTTTATAGCGCTGTAACGTGTCGTGGCTAGCCGAGAAGAAAGCTGGCTCAACTTCTCTCTTATCTTTTTTCCTTCTCTCGAGGCAGACTCTGAAATACCCTTGCATAAAAACACAATAGTGAGAGTATGGGTGAAGTTTGTGCAGAACTAGTGCACTGTAAAAGTAGCAGATAGCAGGTGGCTGGAAAATAAATGATAGGAAACATATGATAGCTCTACAACATTGCATGGCAAACAAAATTAGATTCTACTCCATTTAATTTTGTAATATATGAGCAAAGGAAATGTAGGTACTCCTCCAACACACCCCCACATGTGGTCATATCTAAGATAACAGTCGACTGAAAATAAATAGGTCAGTCGAATTTTTTAATGAACCCTCTGATCTATAAGGAACAGGTAGGTGGCCTTCGTCTACCTCCCGCCAGTCACTGTTGACGATCTTTCTCGAACCGCCAGCGACCACCGGCCCAGACCCCTGCCTCCGCCGCCCGCCCTCCTCGCGACCTCACACCACCGCCGTGCTTCGCAGCGCCCCCAGGCCATCCCTTTAATCCCGGCCGATCTCCAGATTGGGCGCCAGTAGCTCTAGGCTGCAGATGCCCCTAAGATAAACACCAAGGCGCTGCTTCCCCGGCGTAGTAGGCGTACTAGCGCCTGTTATGCTGGGGAATGCTTCCGTTAATTGGGAATCAACTGGCCAAAAATTGAAATTCAGGGGGCGACGGACCTCTAGCTAAGGTGAAATAGTATATGAGGAGAAACCTTGTGCATCGCGATTTACTAGGAACATCTAGTATGAAGAAGAAGCGGTCAACTAGTGTCTTCTGTGGGATGAATACCATGCAAGCAGACACGTAAGATTTGCATGAATAAGGGAAGAGGAGTACCCTTATCGGTTGCCGGTGTGGTGTCGATATGTCGCAGTGATCTTCTTGTTTTTCCCGGGGGAACCATTGTTTTGGAGAGCCGTGGATCCGTGGACAAACCCATGGCCAAATTGTTGACTGTGTTGCTGTGGCCGTATATCGGCAGAGGGGAAGCGGATCCGAGGTGGCGAAGGACAGCGTAGCAAGAACAACTCAAGTGCAGTGGACGGTGGCGAAGTTGGAGCGGCAGCGGTGAGGCGCAGGATGGCGTGGTTGAACTGGCTCGGGTACGGACGGCTCAGCCTTGGCTTCAACTACTAGCCGTGGAGGGCGTTGCGGTTGAGGTTGCGGTGGACGACGACGTCGGGGTATCGGCTCCGGCATGATGGAGGAGGGCGGCGGTTGATGGGTGGGATGGGGTGGCAGACGGAGGACGCCGGGGTTTCGCGGCTGGTGGAGAGGTAGTTTTGGTGCCCATGAAGTACGAATGGGGAATCAGACGGGTGGGGGGAACCATGTTTTGGTCTGGGACGCGCTTGTTTTTGGCTTTTTGAACAGAAGATGGGACACGCTTGTTTGACATTTGGGGCAAGTACAAACTTTGCCCCCTCTTAAATTTTGGACCTACTGCGGGTTGGGGTAGGATGGTAATCCCAGGTGTCCCAAATAGTGGGCGAGAGTGATTTCGGCCGCGCGCATGTGTGCTTAGGCGGCCATTGTGTATGAACGTTTTTCGGAGGCGGTTGCGTGGCGTCTAGATGAAGCTACAAACCTACCTCGGTTTAGACCTTTGGACGTCGGGCCGGTAGGTATCACGGGTCGGAGTTATTCGAAAAGTAATTTCCTTGTACTACTAAACATTGGTCTCACGCGGTTTCGGGCGAGTAGAGGCTCTTTTGACGCTTCGTTCAAAATTTTGAAACACAACCATTCACGTTTAGAGAACTCTTGAACTATGAGGATTGACCTAAATAGACAACGTTATATTTGACCTTGTATGTTTGAAACCTCATTAAATTATCCGCTTCTTTTTGAAATTTTGACACTTGAAAATCCTATAACTACGATTATTTTGGAATGGAGGAGCTAAATTTGAATCTATTTTGTACACGACTATATATGCTATTATGTACAAAATCAGAGCAAAGATTGCTGCCCCCATAATTTAGGTATGATTTACAAATGCCATGATATCAAATTCAATTAATTGAATGGACTTCATGTTGAATTCGATTTTTTTAAACCACCTTATGTTGAATTCAAATGTATGCTAGTTCATAGGTAGCTATTTATAGTGTTCATTGTGTAACTTTCGTGTATAATGTGCTTTACACACACAACATGAACTATACTCACGTTTATATTCGATTGCTAAAGCGATGCATTGTCTGGAGTTCAAAATACTGACTATGTGGATCAGTTGTGTTGAATAATAACATAGACATGCTCAATTTCGATAGAATCTAGATGTCTGATGGATCAATGACCGCTCCTTACGCGAATTGCAAATATCATGATCCCATCCTAATATTTGGATGCAATTTATATATTTAATCAATGTGTACAGCAGTCCTTTACGTGTAGTTTCACTCTCCATCGGTGGTCTCTCACACATGCTCACACACTCTCTCCCGAGGTGTCTTTCTCGCACACATGCTCTAGATATAACCCTCCCTCCCTCTCGTAACCATTTACAACTGTTTTCACTAACCTTTATCACAAGCACTCTTCCTCTCGCAAGCATACACACGCACAATCCCCATCAACCCTTTCTATATACATGGACCTGCCTACGTGTCTCATGTACGCACATTATCTTTAGGCCTGTCTCTCACGCATTGTCTCACACCTCTCTTCCTAATCGACGAGTATGATTCTAGCAGAGCATTCTATAGGATACCCCTTAAAGTTAGGTTGGATGAATAGTAATATCAGAGATAAAGGGGTTACTTTAGTCCGAGAACATAGGGTTACAAATCCTAGCCGGCTTTGTTAGTGGACACAGAGTCCTTCACAATTCTGCTATCTTTGTCTTCTATGACTAGTCATCCATGGGTCTTCCTAAATGCGTCACGGGCCGACCAATGTGGCGCAGGACGGAACCGAACAAAGGGCCTCACCTCGACCCACTGGGCCTCACGCGGTGACACACCCTCTACCCGCACGTCTCATTATATTCTCACACCCACACATACCAACACAAACACCACACACACACACACACAAAATGTGTGTCCTGGTGCCTCTATTCCCTCCCCCTTACATATACACACTCAAGGGAAGGGAATCTCTCGTCGTGACATCATATTCGTCTCTCTCTCTCTAGACCACTCTCATTTCTCATGCTATCTCTCCCACGCCCCCCCGGCAGCCCCTCTATACATGCTCTCTCGAATACGTAATACACACACATACCTCTCTAGGCCCCGCCAAATGCATCAACTACACATTCACACATGTTACATCACGTACCCCATTGATCTAAAAGCCCTCTCTTCACGTTTTTTTTGCATACAACATTCCTTTTGAATAAAGTGTGGCCAAAAAATTATTTTAGAGTTTCTACGTATATACAACATTACAAAGTTATATGGAGGAGTACGAACGCTAATTTGCATCAGATGGTGCCCACAATGATATTTATTCCGCACTGTGAATTTGTATATTTTTATACTATATACAAAGTAAGTCATAATAAAGAGAAACGAAGAGCATCTCTCTCTCCATCGCATACCCCTCATGACGCCTTTCACGTATGCACACAAAACTATCTCCAGGTCTTCTAAAAGTAAGCCCCCCAGAAAATTCACGCATGTTTCATCTTTCTCTCGCGACATATGCAATGACGATCATTGTATTTGAAGCGAAAGCACGATACGTACATTGGACTTCAGAATCCACTCATTACGGTCACCATTTATGTTTAGTGGTTATTATACAGTCACGGGCCCACTGTACAACTCTGTATTTGCTCAAGACATGACTAGTTGACCAGTTAAACGCTCCACGTGGCACCTCTAGTGTTGCATAACATTATCTCACTACCATCGTGCCCACCTGTCGGCCTGTATCTACTCTACATCTACACTCTTATAAAATACATAAAATACACTCTTATAAAAACCAGAGTTGGTGATGATGGTGTGCCTGCCATCCAGCAATATAGGTCGTCCGATTTATATCTGATGGATAGGAAAGAAACTATGGCAATTTTGCAAAAAGGTACCCACACACCTCTCCACATTTGCAAATAAGGCCTTCCCTCGTTCATCCTTTTCTCTCACAAGATAAACTAGTCATACAAATGCATCTTGATGTTACGTGCAACGCACAGGCATCTTGCTAGTAAGAAGAAAACAAACGACAAAAAAATATTTGGACGGTGGTTCGAAGTCATGACCGCGGGCACAGCGGACAAGGTGGCCTTGTATTGGTATGCTAAGCCATCTATTTTAACACACAGGAGCTGGTGTGGTGATTATACACACACACGCATGCAACACTCACACAAACACATGCACCCACGCACGCATGCAACACTCACAATACACACGTAGCCATGCATGCACGCAACACTCACACGCACACACGCACGCATGCATGCACACACCAGTACACCACACGACCAACACACACTCTCACGCTCAAGTGCTCAACCTACACGTGCATGCACACACATCAGGCCCTGACAGACACATACACAACTAGGTGATTCCCGCGCATGGGTTGGAGTCTTGTCGCGCCTGCGTAAATTTGTGTTTATCTAACCTTTTCCCTATGTGAACTGACAGGTGGGACCCACAAGGAACATGGTCAATTTAACTAGTCAACATGGCACCAGGCAGACTATTTGGCCGGTCAACAGGGTGCAATCTGATGCTGAACCGTGATCAAGTGACTGTATAATCACCGCAAAACGTATATAGTGACCGTAATCAGCTTATTCTGAAGTTCAGTTACCGTATTACGCTTTTCTCTCTATAGGCCCTCCAAAACTACATCTCTACATGCTCTCGCATGTTACATCTAACAACTATGCAATACAACACTACTACTACACTCTAACATAATAAATCATATGTGTTTTTAGTTTTACTAGATATCATATTGTTACTTAGACCTCTCCCAATGCATTGGTGCTAAAGTGGGGTGCTAAGTGCATTTAAATGCTTAGCAACTAATGTCCCCAATGCATCGGTGCTTAGGTTTTGTAGCTAAGCCTTCTCTATTTAATTGTTTAGTAATAAAACTCCTTCATGTATTGGTTGGTAGTGTTTTTGTCTAGGTTCATGTGCTTAGCATTGGTTCTTGTTGGGGTCACCATAATCCTCTCTCTCCTCTTTAATTGCTTTGCCACATCATTTTTCTGCCTATGTGGCATCCTTAGCGCCTATACACCATGGAGCACTGGGAAAGGCCTTAATTATTCAATTTGCATACATTAAAATTGCCTTTGAAATGTATGGCGAAGATCATCTACACAAGGAAAAATCCGCCCATTCTGTTTAATCGGGTTTGTATCGATGGATCGTATGCGAACAGCAAAACTATAGTACTATACAAGACAAGTGACAGTTCATCGGGCGTCAGGTGTCGGTACTCCTCCGTCGTAAGAGTGGAGCTCTCGCTTTCATAAATCTTCTAGTCCCTTTTGCCGACATGTGGGACATCAAGCTACCGGGTCCACGTGCCATACCGGAATACAGTGCAGAGCAGCCGGGGTGAAGCACCCCAGTCATGGCGCCGGCGTAGTAATGAGCAATGAGGCGTCAAATCACAAAGCTGCACCTTTCCCGCAGTTAAGTTGGAGGGACGAAGTAATAATGCTAAAAAAGAATTTGGAGGGACGAAGCAACCATCATTTCACTCGTTGTTGAATCCGCTTCTCCCTCATAATCTTCAACTTAACCACGTGTTGCTTCTGCCGTTATTCTGCCTCATGTGGGACGCGGATCCGCTAGGTAAAGCACTGACACGTGGGACCGCATGTTAGAAAACCGCCAAGACAACGTCCTCTAAAAATAAGAAACCTCCCCCACCATCCGCACGGCAAAATCACCTCCTTTTTACTAATCTTGATTCTATAAATTTTTTAGATCAATATAATTGAGATTTGTATAGATAGCACACAGGAGCAAAACCAAGTGGTACGGTTAAGGGCATCCACAATGTGTATCCAAATGGGAAAATATCTTTTGCCATCGTGGGAACCATTGTGGACGGTGTTGCCAAAGCCAAAAAGATTTAACCGAAGCTCCCTGATTGATTGATTGATTGAAGGAATAGAAAAATGCAACGTCTCTCCTCTTTCTCCCATGCTTGGACGCATGTAGTACAGTATAGAGCAGAGAGTCTACTCCCCTGTCCCTTCTATCACAAATCACAAAGCAGTGAGGCGTCAAATCACAAAAGCACGGATGAAGCAACCATCATTTCACTCTTTGCTGACTCCGCTTCTCCATCGTCTTCTTCTAGAAACCATCTCACCGCCCTAAGCTGGACGGACGACGCTATTGTGTACTCCTAGTAGTACTAGTCATTTGGTTCAACGGACTTCCTGGATGCAAATAAGGCGGTTGTTTCGGCGTGCAGGCGGCACTTGCGAATGACTTACCGTGGACTCCCTCAATGGTGTTCTCCGTCGAACGCACTTCGCCAAACCACAAAAAAAAAAGATATCGTCAACGTCACCGCAATGGGAAAGGAAGTCAAATATAGTTACTACCTCAATTTTTTTGTACACAAGGCCAATATATCAAAATTACAATTTGCAAAAGGCCACTAACACTAATCGAGGCAAAATTGATGGGGTTTGCCTCGTACTACCAACCAAGGACATTAATATCCCCTTCATGCAGAAGTGAGAAGGTTGGTTTGCATGGCGCTGCATTAATCAAGCGATAAGGAGTGAGATGGTTAGCTCTTTGGTCTTTGGAGAAAAAATACGCACTAATTGACACGTGAAACCAGGATTTGTATCGATTAAATCCCGCGAAGGAAAACCCTGCCTTTCTTTTTTAACACTAGTACTCCTAGTACGTACGTACTTATCCTGTTTGGGTCTGGGCCTTGCATTGCCATACTTCGCCACACATTTTTGCCAAGCTTGCCTAAAGTTTTCAAAATGAGAAGGAGGTACACTTGCGCACGGCTGTCGTGGTCGCACCGCACCCTCACACGGTCGCTCCTGCACGCCGCGGTCGAACCACACCCTCACACAGTCGCTCCTGCATGCCGCAAATCCAACCAAGGGAACGCACCCTCGCTGACACGTGCTGTCGCATGTGAACAAACCAAACTCAGCCATCCTACCGCTGACACATAATTTTCGTTCATAGAGTATGTTTATCCAACCGCATGTTGGGGAGTATCCGTATGGCCCGTGCAGTGGTCTGTTGGCGAAGAAGAAGAGGTGAGGAAGAAGGAAAGAAGGGTTAGGAGACGTAGGATATTCATCCAACCACCTGACATGGTAGACTGACCCAAGTTAGGCGACTTGCGTAACAAGTATATGTTTTTACACAGCAAAAGATCCATAAAAACAACAACATAAAGAAAAACTATCACTGCTCGCGGAATGAGACGGCCTCGTCGTCTTTGGCTGCCGGCGCGAACCAGCCGTAGCTGCCGACGTGTGTCTCCGCACCGTGGTTGTCCTCGGCCTCCAGCTACTCGTTCACGCGGAGCATGCGGGCGCCCTGCACGGACGAGAGCACAGCCCGGTTCAAGTCAAGGACGTTCGGTTCCGCCTGCAGGAGGGCCTCGATGGCAGCGACATCCGCGCGCTCCGTGTCGAGTCGAGCCTCCGCCGCCCGGTTCAAGTCCAGGATGTCCGGTTCCGCCTGCAGTTGGGCGTCGATGAGAGCGGCATCCGCGCGCTCTGCGTCGAGTCGAGCCTCTGCCGCCCGGTTCAAGTCTAGGACATCCAGTTTCACCTGCAGGAGGGCCTTGATGGCAGCGACATCCGTGCGCTCCGCCTCAAGTTGAGCCTCCGCCGCCCGGTTCACATCCGTGACATCTGGTTCCGCCTACAGGAGAGCCTCGATGGTAATGGCATGCGCGCGCTCCGCTCGAGTTGAGCCTCTGCCTCCTGGTCCTCCTTTAGTATCGCCATGTTGAACCGCTGGTCCGCTTGCACCATGGGGGACTCGGACGCCGACACGAAGTCGATGTCCATCGTCTAATACCCATCGGGGGCCTTCTACGCCGCGAGTTCCGCCATGAACGTTGGATTGGCTTCCTCCTCCTCGTAGCTTGGCTCCAGAGAACTCGGGGATTGGCCCGCCGCAAAGCGAGCTTGGGAACGGAGGTCTGTAGCGCCGACCACCACCGTGATTTTTGCGCGGCGCTCCGGCATCAGCATCTTGTAGTAAGTGATCTTGGGGTGCACCATGGCTTTCCGGCGAACTAGGGGATGCTTGATGCGGAAAGGGGATCCAAAGGTGGGGGGATGGGCTGGAGATTAGGTGTGGTTTTAGGGCAGTGGCTGGCGTAGGCCGAGCAGCGAAGGTTTTGGTGTGAATAGTGGTTTCGATGACGACCGGTCAATCGGTTTTGACTGTACATCGCTCTTGTCGCGTTCGCGTTGCAGCCCGGCACGCTGGACCCTCCACGTCGCTCACCGAATGGAACATGCTTTGTCTTGCGTTTTCGCTCGCTTGTGGGACCGCAGTTGAGAGCAAACCGACGTCCCTCCCCCTCCCCCGCCCGCGTCATTTATTATACTACCACTCCCTCTGTTTTATGCGGAGTAAATAAAAACAGAGGGAGTATACTATGGATGAGGATCCCCTGGCGTGGACGAACCCATTGAGTAGATGACATGCGGGGCCTAGCAAGCATGGGGTCCGCCAGTAAGTGACCGAAAGGGATGGTAATGCAGGGAAACTACATCAGAGGATCCACTTCCACTACTACTCCCTCCTTCCATTTACTATACAGGGCCTAATGCGTTTTTCGAGGCTAACTTTGACCAAATGTTAGAGTAATAATATATGACATGCAACTTACACAAAGCATACGATCAAATTCGTATGTGAAAGGAGTTTCCAATGATATAATTTTCACATTATACATCTCATGTACTATTAATCTTGTCAATAGTCAAATGTGGTTTTAAAAACGCATTAGAGCATGGTTAATAATATAGCCAGTCGATGGGTATAAGGGACTGCCATGTCATCTATAGCCGTCATCTATTATATGCACTCCTACGGTAGTGTGGGCTATAAGGTTGGCTATTTCTGGCAAAAAAATATATAAGGTAGGCTATTGTATTAGTACTTTTTTCATCTCCTCTCTATCTCTTTCTTCATATTTATTGTATTTAACTAGGAATGCGTATATAGCTAAGGCTCTTGCATGAGAGCTCACCCCCCTTACTTTTTCATATCTCTCTCCTCCACATAGGCCGTATATAAATGGAAGGAGGGAGTATAGATGTTGTCAGTACTCCACGTGTACTATTGGACATGGAGCTTAAAAAAGTTACTATTGGACTGGCTATACGTGGCGAAATCCTAGTAGGAAGAGCATGCGCGAGAACAAAGCACATTCACGTGGTTGAAAACAAATTGGAAACCATCTCGAGTACAAATCTAGGAGTACGTATGAATCTAACAATATTGATTGGGCGGTATTGAATGTTGATACTTTTTTGATCAAAGTAGAGATACTTTGATTACACATAAAACTTATATGTAAACTAGAAAGGATAGGAGGGGGTATATTGTACGTTCAAAAACGAAACGAACATTAAATACCCTTTATATATGATTTGCGGATGCTATGATCACCGGTTCAAAATTTTGAATCCGCCTTAGGTATCACGTGCCCCCACTCGTTCTCTCTCGATTTCATCTCGGGGTCTGGAGATCGATTGAAAGAGGACTAGGGTGGGTACATGCGAATGATACTCGGCAGACTGTTCAAATGAGGCATGCAGGAGGATGAACTCGACCAAAGGGCGACATGATCGATGGAGAAGAGGGTTGGAGAGGAATGAGAAATAAGCAAACGCCACATGATTATACTTGAACGGCTCAAATAAACAATAAGTTGTCTCGCTTGGCCTACATAATGAAAGGCCTAATGTGCAACGCGGAGCACTGACGCTCAATATGGCCGGGAAAATAGGAAAACTGACATGTGGGGCACACCCGTTGGGACGACGTAGCGCAGACTAGTCCAATGTAGGAGCTGGCCAACGACCTCCTCGCCATCGACAACCGTTCATGTGGGTCGTTCGGGCCAACAACGTGGCGCAGCTCTAGCACCGCCTCTAGACACGACGACCGCGGTGAGCGACATGCTTATATCGTCGCTAGACACGGTCGGTTTCAGTGTGCCGAGGGTGGCGTTAGTGCTGTGGCACGACCAACAGTATGTTTTGTTTGTGCCCAAGGTTGCCCCATCAAAGCATTGGGTAGCCAAAATTTTGGTTGAGGTATTGGTTGTCCATGATTTGGATGACATTGGCAAGAAAAATGAACTAGAGTTGGCTAGAGTTCATTGGCATGCCAAAAATGGCAACCATCCAAACAAAGACCAATCTTTGGGTCATGACCAAAATTTTGGTAAGGTGCACTTTGGCCACAATCCAAACACACCTGTAATAGCCAGATTTTTGGCCCTTTCTTTTTCTTTTGTTTTTCCGAGGTTTTTGCCTGAGTTTTCTTTTTCCATGGCTTTGTGGTCTGGAAACTGAAGAAGGTGCCCTCTTCTTTGCTTCCAGAGTGGCTTGTCATCCCCAAATTTTTCCCTAGACCCTATCATTTCCATCCTAGCCCAAATCCCAATATTCTTTTTATTGGGAATATTCCTTTTCTATTAAAGGAATAACTCCAATTGCCCTAGGTTGTGAAGCAACCTATATTTCGCTCACTCCTAAAATTCCCAAATAATTCTCATAAATTTTTGGGTCATATCTTGACCAAATGTGGCAAAACTTTTCATTGCCATGATATAAAATAATTCCCCAATAATTCATTTCCTATTTGCCCCGAATGGCACTTTGTGAAGGAAGTGTCATTTATATTTCTCCTATTGACTCCCAACCTTTTTGGGCATGTTTATATGTCCAAATAATTTCCTCATGCACAAGTTCAAATTTATTTGCCTAGCCAATCTTCCTTAGTAAATTTTCGAAGTTTCTGTCAGACAGAAAGCTTTGTGAAGGAAGTACTAGCTAGGAGTACCCAAATGAGTTGAACTTTTGCAAACTTCTTAATGAGCTCTTATTAACCCCATCCTCCCATTTGCAGCCCCATCCAATCATCTATGTGAGCACAGAGCAAATCTTTCTTTACGGCAAAATTTCAGGTTGTGAAGCAATTATATTTTATATTGCTTCAAAAATCCTGATAAATTACCAGATCATTCTTATACCCATGAAACATCTCTCCACCCATTTTGGCATCATTTCATTGATCCATTTGACCACCAATATTATTTCAAGTTTCTGACCAGAGGAGATGTTTGTGAAGCAAGTGCTATTTTGGTTTGTCCATTTGGCATGATCTTTTTAAAGAATCTTAATATGACCATATGACTAAGATAAGCCCAATTTGAGCTCTAGTAGACACTCTATGTGAGTGCACCATCATGATCTTCATGTCTGACCAGATTATGTGGTTGTTAAGCAACTACATTAAATATTTATCCATTTACCCTCAACCTCCGCAGGACTGTAGTACTTCCTATGCTAAACACCCCAGACAACTTCATTTGGCCCAATCACATCCCTGTTGAGCAGCAGTACACGATCAAGTTTACTACAGTAAACTTCAGGTGTTAACTACCATTTAACCGTGTCATTTTTAACCAAACTACCACAACGGCTGCAACCTCCCCAGGAAGGACAAGCCCCCAGACATTGTTTGGCCGGCCGTGTGCCACTGTGAGCACCAGTGTGCGCAGTGACCACCGACTTGGCATATGCAGTGGGTGCGTCCAGAATGGCTTCTTGCTCGGGCCCCCCGCCCTCTCGTCGTCTTCGCGCTCGTGAGTGTGTCTAATAGCTGGCCCTTGTCGTCGCCGTTTGCCTGGACCCCTCACCCCCTCCGGCGGCTTCCTCACCGACGCTCGCTGCCGCATGAACACGAGAGCACAATAGCGTTCTGGATCCATTCGTCGCCAGTGACGGAGCCAGCGTATGGCCGTTGGGTTCAGGTGAACCCAACGAATTATGGCCGCTACGTACTGTATATGTCCTGATCGAAGTGAATGAACCCAACAGAAAATTATGGTTGAACCCAACGCAAGTTACAAAAGCAGAAACAAGCACCTTTTGGTCCATTAATTTTTAACGTGATGCCCAATATCCGGACTGACTCGTGCATGTACACAGGTAACGCAACAGAATTCTCTCTCTTAAAAAGAAGGTAACACGGCAGGCCGTACACCTCCAGAATTGACTCGATCTCTGACCTCTCCATCGGAGAGACTCTCATCTCTCTCGTCTCTGATGTTCCGCCGTCCCATTCTAGTCTCTTGATCCCCAGCGCGAAGCGGCAAGCCGAAACAGACGTCAATGACAGTCCAAATTCAAGGTATCATATCCCTACATCTTCTCCCTCAATCCTAGTAGCCTAATACGGTCATGTCATTTTCCCTAATTATTTTCCTAATTGATTGTTCCCTGAACTTTGACCTATCTAGGCTATAGAATTGTAATTCTAAAAATTAAACTAATTAGCGAATTGAGATTAACAGGGCTGGCAGTTTGGCAAAGCGACCCGTTATGCAAAGTGCACGTAGTTTCCCAAAGCCTTCTATACAAAGAGAATTAATTTAGATGACCCGCTTTTAATACAGATCTGAAGGGAATTTTGGAGTACACAAAAATCCTAAGAAGTAACATTAAATTAGGCGAAGATATTTGACCAGGGACATCATAAGCCGCCGCCTTATTTTGGTTATCCATGTAGGGTTTGGAGATGCTCCACAAAGATTTTACAGTTTTGCTAAAGCAGATCTAGATGTGCTCTAAGTATTGCACATCTAAATCCTATGCCATTGAATTTACATGAAGATTCGTACAAGAATTTTCATTAGTTTTTTTCTTACTCTTTCTAGTTTGATTGAGACACTTAGATGTGCCTTAGACAGACCCAAGATTTAATCTAGAACAATCTCTCCTTTAGTCTATCAACTTAAAAAAGCTAGCGAGTTACCACATCATTGGTGCCGAGATGATTTTTCGGCTAGGAATGTTGTCAACAAAAAGTTGCGCAATAAATTAGGTGATCAATTCATGTTTGGTTGCTTAATTCGCCATCTGGAGAAAGATATGTTTTAGGTCATCGGTAATGATCATGTATTCGTTATATGGAGAAAGATATGGTTTATGTCATCAGTAATGATCATGTATTCGCTACGTGAGTGACTTTATGTGCTTCTTTCATTTGATGCTACTTATTTTAAATTTGCCAAAAAATTGTCATTCTTTCTAGTGCTTTTTTTGTGGGTATTTTTTCTGGTGCTTTCAGGAGGATGACAACCTGCACTTGAAGCTATGAAGTTTATTTTTGGCATTACTCTACTTACAATTTGTAAAGTTGTTTCATAATTTTGTCCAACCGGTATTGTCTTTGCACATTTCAATTTTTACTGTAACAGCTATATGTTATAATTGATATCATGTTTCTATTTGCTATACTATTTTTGAGTGATATATTATTGTTGTACAATAATATGAAAGTGGACATTATAATTAACCCATTCATCCCAAATCCTCACATTGAGTCAATGAGTGAACCCAATGGCCAACTTTTCTGGCTCCGCCCCTGTTAGTCGTTGTCTTCTTCCTCTGCTTCCCCTTGGCCTCCTTTCCCCCATGAGAAGCTCTCCCCTGTGCCCTCCCCGTCGTTTGCCCCCGAGCCCATGCGCGCGGGCACGCGTCCGCGGCGCCGGACACGCATCGCTGGCGGTGCCAGCTCGGCATCCCTCTCGCCCGGCTATTTAAGCCCTTCCCCGAGCCTTTCGAGCTCACCACCAGCCTCACACCACCTCCAGCAGCCTCCCCAACCTTCCCATCGAGCCCAAGGAGCTCTCTGCGCCCCTCATCACCGCCATGGCCGCCGCCTCGGTCAACCCTGATTCCGGCGACCCTGGCCATCTCCCTCCAACCCACCACCTCTAGTCGTCCCATACACCACCCGCAAGCCGCCCCAGGACCTCCCTCCCTCCTCGGGTGGCCTCCTGTCGTAGTTTCACCGGCGCCCGAAGCCCCTGCCGCCGGCGAGCTTGCTGCTCTCAACCCCGCCCTCCTCGAGATCTGTTCTGTCCTGGACCGGATCGGCCTCGTATCCCTGAGCACGTGGGTAGGTCGAGCGGCGCCTACGGTGGCCAGAGTCACTGGCGATCGTCGTCGGGGCGGCCGGCTTCGCCTCTGCCTCAGCGCGCGTCGGCAGAAGGAGGGAGGAAGAAGAGAAGAAAGGAGAGAGAGGGGGAGTGGATAAGGTGGGACCCACCTGTCAGCCCCTCAGGCGTTGATTAGCCCCGGCCCCGCCACTGCCACGCTGAATAAGTGGAGACGTAAAACGCCGACTACGCTTTGCAGTTTTCTGTTTTGGCCGAGTGTGTAAAATAACTCTTTACAGATAGGTCCCTGGCAGTAAAACCCACATATCTTTTTATCCGTAGCTCCAAATCAGGTGAAACCAACGCTCACTTCTTCGTATCGTCAAGCCCTTTCTGTTGTTCACACTTTAACTTTGGGTTGATACTGTGAAAATGACCTTTATGCCCTTGCCCTTTTTCAGCCCTCTCTGAGAGAGAATGATTTCCGGCGATTCTTTCCATGGCTTCACCTCACTTCTCCCAGGTGTTTTCTTCATCCCCAGGCAAGCCACAATACCGACTTGCATAATAGTCATGCCGTAGCCATGGTTTTCAACTTGAATCTTTATTAAATATTTGCTTGTTGAAAGTTGGTTATCGTTGTTCCGGAAATGTTCTGATTTGCATGCTCACTTTTGTGCTATGTTGTTTTGTACTATGTGATCATGTTATACCTGCTAGTATTACCTTTCATATGATTATGCTGGTTAGTAGTACATGTTGATGTTGGAAATGGTCATGCTAGTCAGTATGCGATGCTCAGTGGATATGATTTATTGTTGATATGGTGGAAAGTTATGTGATACTCTCATGATGATGTTGATACCATGTTCATGTATTATTGTTGGCATCATGTTATTTTATCATGGGTCAGCATATTTTCATTCAAGTTTAACCGAATTAAATTGAACTTGAACACCTGTTGGCTGAGTCATGGTGCCACTGAATCGATGCTGACCAGTGCAACCACGCTTACCGGTATGGGACGGTCCTAACTGGGTCTATTGTTGTGCCTCTCGCCGGTGCCTCCAATGAGGGAAGGTTATGGGCGCGTGCTATCCTGATCAGGTAGGCGGAGCATAACCTTGTGTGCCCGTTCTTCAGTTAGTTTTTGGATCCGTGTCCCTATGTGGGACGGGCCACGACGATGGTCGTTGTGTCTGGAGGTAGGCACGGGGCCACCCATGACTTAGCTCAGTGAGGAGTGAGTCGGACTTGCCGGGAGTGTCATGGCAGTAGATCGGTTTTGTCGGAACGCCGTTGGTCCACCCGAATGGGAGGGCGAAGCCATGGGTACTGTAGTGTGGGTACAGTGTACTAACCTCTGCAGAGTGTATATAAATCTATCGATAGCCACGCCCGCGGATAAGGGCCCAGGTCGAGAGAACGTTACACCATGAGTCAACAGTAATAATAATAATAATGTGCTTAATAACAATGAGATAAGTTGGCCAAGTGTTGGTCGGGTGGTGATCGCCGTAAGGATCACGGGCCAGTTGTTGGTCAGGTGATGATCGTCGTAAGGATCACGAGCCAGTTTGTTGGTCGGGTTGTGATCGCCGTAAGGATCACGAGTTTCTCTCTGTTGGTGATCAGGAAGTGAGGTGATCACCGTTGGTAAGAGAGTCCAAGGGAGTCGGTGCACAAGTTTGGTTGCAATGCATGAGTAATATGTTTGCATTTAAAGAACCATGGTAGATCTTGAGATGGTTGCATACAGTTAACATGCTATGTCTGCATTTGATATGATTGGTAGTTTGATAGTGCCATGCCATGGTTTGATTGATATGATGGAGATGATCGTGTGATGTCCGAGGTTGGTAAGTGATGCATGAGTTGGTTACGAGGTAACCGAGCAGAATAAGTGGTGCATATAATGTCATCATGTTGCATGTTAGTATTGTTGGATTAATATGTTCATGTTGAGATAGCTGTATCATGTTCGTGTTGGTCATGCCATGTTATGATGATGATATCTTGTTAACTCCTGCTTAATCTGTAATTGCCATGCTGTTGTTTGTCTTGAATGCTTCTGGTTTGTTGTGATCTTGCAAGTACATTCAATGTACTGACCTGGCGTGTCATGCCAGCTTGCAGGTCATTTCGGATTTGATTGCTTGTTTGCCATGGAGTCCTTGTTTGCGAGCTAGGATAAGCGTTCCAGCCAGAGTCCCTGCAGAGTGGAGTTCACCACCGTCTTCGTTGTTCCGCTGCTAGAGTTATTCCGCTGCTTCGAGTTGTTCTGTTGCTTGCATAGAGCAACTGAGGATGGCGTAATGTCGCTGTGCCGATGTTATTCATTGTAATGTCGGAGACCTTGTATTCATATTCGTGTAATAATAGAAGGCTGGTTTGTTCTATGCTAAGTAGTGCCATATTCCAGAAGACTTCTCCTTGATCTCTGGGCTGGAATACAGGGCGTTCCGGTTTTCTCTGAGACGGAGTGCCACAGCGCTTGGTATCAGAGCAGGTCTGGCTGTAGGACGCCCTAGACCACGCGAACGTTAGAAAGCGGTAGTATATACCCCAGTTGGTTTGTTGCAATTGATTGCTGCATTTGTTTGTCGCATAGCATGCATATAGATTATTATTTAGTCGCTAACGGATTATCTGGTGAGTGTAGCTGGCATCGGTTTGGATCCACTATAGCTCAACCTTTGCATTTCTCCAGTCCCTTTTCTTCGGTGTTTGGTGTCATTTCTGTCCCAGTAGAGTGATGCTAAGTGATCCCGACACTGTTTGCAAAAATAGTGCTGAGGTATCGCATCGATGTCTTTCCTTCCGTCCCGCCTATCATTTCGGTAATGGACATGCGTCTATCCAGGATCATTCTTTTCTTTTGTCGTGTTGGCAACCCTTAATGATCTTAGTTATCAAGAAAGGGCAATGTCAGCAGCCTCAATTTTTCCCCGCTATCCTATTTCTTGGACGAGTACGGATCTTTTTCTGTACGCTTGATAATAATGTGGTTGCGACCTTCATGTCCTACTGCATGATTACCAAGTACGTCCTCGCTTCCAAGCTAGTTCAGATTGCTATCTGGCTAAGATAGCACTTGGTGTAGCGCTGTTTACACCAATTCTTCCACACATGTATTCATCCTCGTGTACATCATCACAGTATATTAGACCGCAATATCGGAGTTTTCGCGAGATTTGTGTGCTTAGGTGTGCATGCATATTATTGTGTGACTAGCAGTAATATGTGATGATTGCTTGATTAATTATATTAGTAGAATGCTTGTGTGCTTTTGTTTTAGTCATTTCTGTTGTTCCTTTCTTTGGGCCTTCGGTGTTACAAACTTTCCCCTATTAAAGTTGCTCGTCATCCGACACCGGACCCGAAGAGTCAGCAAGAAATGCACATATTCGGAAATTCAGCTAAACAGAATGGAAGTATCAGCTGACTGCAGTAAAATTGGGAATATCTTGTCTGGATGCAAAAGAAATCCTGGATGGAATGTCAGTATCATGTTTGCATTAGCGTGCACTCATCACAACAAAATGATTGAATCAGCAAGAAGATAAATTGTGTGCAAGGTTGACAGAATATTGTCAAAGGTATGGCTCAGATACAAGTTTAATTTTCGTTGAGGATGATTTTGGAACTCGATGTACCTGGAAGCAAGCAAAATGTGGAATATACTCGGAAAGGAAAATAGTCCTACAAAACCCCGTTTCATAAAAGGAATCAACACCAGAAATATTAAGATGGGATGTATATGTGGAAATCGGTCCGCATATCACAATAAGAAGCTTCCGGTGTAAGCAACCCAGTCTTCCCTCGCAAGATACCAGAGAAGCTTCCAAGCCAAGATTCAACTATCTTCCTCAGTACGATATGTGGATGATTCCCCATACAAGGTACTCTACCTTCTTCAGTACGCAACCGCAAAAGCTTCCGGCATAAGGTACTGAGTCTTTCCCCAGTAAAGTCTTTAAGGGGGTAAGCTTCTGAAGCACGATATCCAGTCTTCTTCAGCAAGCTGTCCGATGAAAGTTTCGAGCTCAAGCCAGCAAATATTCCTCAGTAAGACATTGGTACAAGGTAGTATGCTGTGAATTAACAGCATATGGCAGTAAATCCCAAGAATCAGATCCGCAACATTTTGGTCAGAATCAAGAAATCAGTCAGAATACACGTCTATCTCGAAATCAGGTCCTCATATACATGCAATGAGCATACGATCAAGATCTTACAAGTCACTCAGATGAGGATCTGACAACCATGTGAGGATGGTTAATAGAAGAAAGCCAGTATACACCACAGTGTGACAAAGGATTATGAGGATTGACGACATCAATGAGCTCAATACAAGTACCCGTGAACCTGGAAAATGATCCTGATGAGCCCTTGTCCCCTTTTCTCCAATGATGGCACCACGCCTGTGATCTGAGTTGTTTCTAGCTATCCGGGGTGGATGCCTATTTTTGTTTCTCTCTTCAATGACTGTCACGAGTCTGAGCTGCTTTTCGACCGTCTCGTACAGCTGTTGAGTTTCTTTTTGTGACAGTAGCCCTATAGCTGCTTTTGGCTATTTTAGGGAGCTGCCACCTTCTTTTCATCGACCCGGTCTCATGCTCTGAGCAGTTTTTTGGCCGTCTTGAGCCGTGGTTGAGTTATTTCAGTAATGACCCAGATCTGGGTTGTAAAGACCGTTCTGGTGGCTACTGATTCATTTGCCGATTTTCTTACAAGGGTTTTGGATGAGCATTTCCCAACAATCAGAACTTGAGAGGTGTTGAACCTGCCATTTAATGGGTTACTCTATCAGAAAAATGAAGATAAGCTACAATTGCCGAAAAAACTGCACCGACAGTACCTATGGTCATACGAAGAAGCAATGTGACCTAGCTCTTTCAGCCAAAGATCTAGACCAAGAAAACAATAATGAAGGAGCAAGACCAGTGATACACGTATAAAAATTGTGGCACGACCCTATGGTGCAGATCCCCGGACAGTCTAAGGCAGTATCGATCCATATGGATATGCCTACAGTATGAGTAATTGGCATGAGAAATAACAATCTGGAAGCCTGAGTCCTCACTTATATGAATCATCATGGATAGCCTGTCGTGAACAAAATTTTTCTGTAAGAACCGCCGTTAGTCAAGTCTGCAGATATTATCATACAGGCTAAACCCTTTATGTTGGCCGCATCATGAGATAATCAAATATTTGGTACGGATCCGATACTCACGACAATGGAACCAGTTAAGACGATTCAGAAACTTCTACGATGAGTCAGAATCTGTCAGGAAATGGTTATGTTTTAACTTAGTTTTTGGAACCCAAAGGACCTGCATTTAGTGGAGAAACCCAATGAAATGAGTCAGAGCTCGAGTTTTCATCAGAAAAATTTGATTATCATTACATGAAAGGTTGTCAGTGCCGGGTGGCACACCCAGCGGAAATCACTTTTGGATTTGTGAGACAGACATATATTTCAGTCGTGATAATTAAACCCCACTCGGCTAGTCAGCAGATCTAAAAATGAATTGGAGCCCATATAAGTATGAACAAGCAAGGTAAGGTCTGTCAGAATGTGGATATAGTAAAGCAAACCACCCCAGGGCCAGTCAGAATAAAAATTTAATGATACCCGAGTTGGAAACTGTTTCCTTAAGTCAGAATATTCATACTTGTTCCCTGAGCAACCAAATCTCGAGGACGAGATTTCTTTAAGGGGGTAAGGTTTGTCACAGCCTGATTTTTGGCCCTTTCTTTTTCTTTTGTTTTTCCGAGGTTTTTGCCTGAGTTTTCTTTTTCCGTGGCTTTGTGGTCTGGAAACTGAAGAAGATGCCCTCTTCTTTGCTTCCAGAGTGGCTTGTCATCCCCAAATTTTTCCCTAGACCCTGTCATTTCCATCCTAGCCCAAATCCCAATATTCTTTTTATTGGGAATATTCCTTTACTATTAAAGGAATAACTCCAATTGCCCTAGGTTGTGAAGCGACCTATATTTCCCTCACTCCTAAAATTCCCAAATAATTCTCATAAATTTTTTGGGTCATATCTTGATCAAATGTGGCAAAACTTTTCATTTCCATGATAAAAAATAATGCCCCAATAATTCATTTCCTATTCTGCCCTGAATGGCACTTTGTGAAGGAAGTGTCATTTATATTTCTCCTATTGACTCCCAACCTTTTTGGGCTTGTTTATATGTCCAAATAATTGCCTCATGCACAAGTTCAAATTTATTTGCCCAGCCAATCTTCCTCAGTGAATTTTCAGTTTCTGTCAGACAGAAAGCTTTGTGAAGGAAGTACTAGCTAGGAGTACCCAAATGAGTTGAACTTTTGCAAACTTCTTAATGAGCTCTTATTAACCCCATCCTCCCATTTGCAGCCCCATCCAATCATCTATGTGAGCACAGGAGCAAATCTTTCTTTCTGGCAAAAATTTCAGGTTGTGAAGCAATTATATTTTATATTGCTTCAAAAATCCTGATAAATTACCAGATCATTCGTATACGCATGAAACATCTCTCCACCCATTTTGACATCATTTCATTGATCCATTTGACCACCAATATTATTTCAAGTTTCTGACCAGAGGAGATGTTTGTGAAGCAAGTGCTATTTTGGTTTGTCCATTTGGCATGATATTTTTACAGCATCTTAATATGATCATATGACTAAGCTTTGCCCAATTTGAGCTCTAGTGGACACTCCATGTGAGTGCACCATCATAATCTTCATGTCTGACCAGATTATGTGGTTGTTAAGCAACTACATTAAATATTTATCCATTTACCCTCAACCTCCGCGGGACTGTAGTCCTTCCTATCCTAAACACCCCAGACAACTCCGTTTGGCATCATCACATCCCTGTTGAGCAGCGGTACACGATCAAGTTTACTGCAGTAAACTTCAGGTGTTAACTACCATTTAACCGTGTCATTTTTAACCAAACTACCACCACGGCTGCAACCTCCCCAGGAAGGACAAGACCCAGACATTGTTTGGCCGGCCGTGTGCCACTGTGAGCACCAGTGCGCGTGGTGACCACCGACTTGGCATGCAGTGGGCGCGTCCAGAATTGCTTCTTGCTCGGGCCCCTCGCCCTCTCGTCGTCTTCGCGCTCGTGAGCGTGTCTAACAGCTGGCCCTCGTCCGGACCCCTCTCCCACTCCGGTGGCTTCCTCACCGACGCTTGCCGCTGCGTGAACATGAGAGCACAGTGGTGTTATGGATCCATTCGTCGTTGTCTTCTTCCTCTGCTTCCCTTGGGCTCCTATGCCCCGTGAGAACCTCTCTCATGTGCCCTCCCCGTCGTTTGCCCCCGAGCCCATGCGCGCGGGCATGCGTCCGCTGCGCCGGACACGCGTCGCCGGCGGCGCCAGCTCGGCATCTCTCTCGCCCGGCTATTTAAGCCCTTCCCTGAGCCTTTCGAGCTCACCAGCAGCCTCCCCAGACTTCCCATCGAGCCCAAGGAGCTCTCTGCGCCCCTCATCGCCGCCATGGCTGCCGCCTCGGTAAACCCCGATTCCGGCGACGCTGGCCACCTCCCTCCGCCCCACAACCTCTATCCGGCCCCTACACCACCCGCAAGCCACCCCAGGACCTCCGTCCCTCCTCGGGTGGCCTCTTGCCGTAGTTTCACCGGCGCCCGAAGCCCCCTCCGCCGGCGTACTTGCTGCTCTCAACCCCGCCCTCCTCGAGGTCCGTTCTGTCTTGGAGCGGATCGGCCTCGTCGCCCTGAGCACGTGGGTAGGTTGAGCGCCGCCTACGATGGCCGGAGTCACCGGCGATCGTCGTCGGGGCGGCCGGCTTCGCCTCTGCCTCAGCGCGCGTCGGCAGAAGGAGGGAGGAAGAAGAGAAGAGAGGAGAGAGAGAGGGAGTGGATAAGGTGGGACCCACCTGTCAGCCCCTCAGGCGTTAACCAGCCCCGGCCCCGCCACTGCCACGCTGGATAAGTGGAGACGTAAACCGCCGAGTACGCTTTCCAGTTTTCCGTTTTGGCCAAGTGTGTAAAATAACTTTTTACAGATAGGTCCCTCGCAGTAAAACCCTCGTATCTTTTTATTCGTAGCTCCAAATCAGGTGAAACCAACGCTCACTTCTTCATTTCGTCGAGCCCTTTCTGTTGGCAACACTTTAACTTTGGGTTGACACTGTGAAAATGACCTTTATGCCCTTGCCCTTATTCAGCCCCCTCCGAGAGAGAACGATTTCCGGCGATTCTTTCCGCAGCTTCACCGCACTTCTCCCCGGTGTTTTCTTCATCCCCAGACAAGCCACAATACCCACTTGCATGATAGTCATGCCGTAGCCATGGTTTTCAACTTGAATCTTTATTAAATATTTGCTTGTTGAAAAGATGGTTATCGTTGTTCCGGAAATGTTCTGATTTGCATGCGCACTTTTGTGCTATGTTGTTTTGTACTATGTGATCATGTTATACCTGCTAGTATTACCTTTCATATGATTATGCTGGTTAGTAGTACATGTTGATGTTGGAAATGGTCATGCTAGTCAGTATGTGATGCTCAGTGGATATGATTTATTGTTGATATGGTGGAAAGTTATTTGATACTCTCATGATGATGTTGATATCATGTTCATGTATTATTGTTGGCATCATGTTATTTTATCATGGGTCAGCATATTTGCATTCAAGTTTAACCGGATTAAATTGTACTCGAACACCTGTTGGCTGAGTCATGGTGCCGCTGAATCGATGCTGACTAGTGCAACCACGCTTACCGGTATGGGACGGTCCTAACTGGGGTCTATTGTTGTGCCTCTCGCCGGTGCGTCCAACGAGGGAAGGTAATGGGCGCGTGCTACCCTGATCAGGTAGGCGGAGCATAACTTTGTGTGCCCATTGTTGAGTTAGTTTTTGGATCCGTGTCCCTGTGTGGGACGGGCCACGACGGTGGTCGTTGTGTCTGGAGGTAGGCACGGGGCCACCCATGACTTAGCTCAGTGAGGAGTGAGTCGGAGTGGCCGGGAGAGTGTCATGGCAGTAGATTGGTTTTGTTGGAACACCATTGATCCACCCGATGTTGGGGAATGTAGTAATTTCAAAAAAATTCCTACGCACACGCAAGATCATGGTGATGCACATCAACGAGAGGGGAGAGTGTTGTCCACGTACCCTCGTAGACCAAAAGCGGAAGCGTTAGAACAACACGGTTGATGTAGTCGTACGTCTTCACGGCCTGACCGATCAAGCACTGAAACTATGGCACCTCCGAGATCTAGGACACGTTCATCTCGATGACGATCCCCGGACTCTGATCCAGCAGAATGTCGAAGAAGAGTTCCATCAGCACGACGGTGTGGTGACGATCTTGATGTTCTACCGTCGCAGGGCTTCGCCTAAGCACCGCTACAATATTATCGAGTATTATGGTGGAGGGGGGCACCGCACACAGCTAAGAGATCAATTGTTGTCTCTATGGGGTGCCCCCCTCCCCCGTATATAAAGGAGTGGAGGAGAGGGGGCCGGCCAATGGGGTGTCGCGCCCTAGGGTGGAGTCCAACCCCAACCGGGAGTAGGACTCCCCCTTTCCTAGCTATTAGGAGTAGAAGAGGGAAGGAAGAGGGGGGAGGGAAGAAGGAAAGGGGGGCCGACCCCCCTCCCAATTCAGATTGGGCTTGGGGGGTGCGCCCCCTCCTTTGCTCCTTCTCCCTTTATTGTGGATTTGTCACGGCAGATGTCCTTAGTGTCAGGACTTAGTCGCGAGGCCAACACATTTATGTGGTAGCTTGAAAGGGGTTGAGTGCGACGAGAGACGCAGGGCGGATCAACACACAAGACAAGGATTTAGATAGCTTCGGGCCCCTGGAAACATCATCCGAAATAGCCCTACATGTTGTTTGTGGCTAGGTATCATTATCATCACGAGGGAGACGTCGTAAACCGGCTCCTTGTGTCTAGTCCTAGAGATTGTTTCTTGCTTGTCGCTTGTAGCTTGTAGCTTGTCCCTCTTTGGGGATCCCTGCCCCTCCTTATATATGTTGAAGGGGCGGGTTACATGACTAGTCCTAGTAGGATTAGGATTACTCTATTACAAGTGGAGTCCTAGTCTTGCTTCCTTTGTAGGAGAATAGTCCTTACGCTTTCTTCATAAACCGGCCCACCATAGCGTGATCCGGACTTCCATAAACCGCTTGTTGGGCCACCGGGTCTTGTCGCTCCTCTGACCCGCATGCCGGATTACCAATAAATCTTAAACCGCCAGGTCCAAATGGGTTGCCGGTGAATCGCCAAACTCTAGCCGGGTCATACATCCGGCGGTTTACACCACGGGGTATATCCCCGACATTAGCCCCTAGTTTAATTTGGATTCATCCATGTTAAACTGATCTGCAACATAAACACAAGAGCAAATTTGTCGGGTTGTGCTCCGGTTTAAATATTCTTGTAAACCGGCACTTGATCATCCTTAAATCCTTGTCACTACCTTCTTCTAGAAAATTCGGTTTAATAGGCCAGCTTCATAATCAATTTGCTGATATTGGTTTGTCACAGGAAAACATTACGAAGAATCATTCCTTTGACTCAGCTCCCAATGTCTTAACAAAAATATTGGTCCTTGAAATCCTCATCTGATCTTCAGCCGGCTTAAGAATGTAGAATTTTGCCGGTTTATGATTACCACCATTATCAGGTTATAAAAAACTGATACTTCCGAGTCATGATTGTTGCCAACGCCGGTTCATGATTGTTGCTGTAGCCCCCAAGTCTTGAATTGTTTAACATGAGCAATTGGTAGCCCCCAAGGGCCAACTCATTATAATGTGATGAGTCGGGTCTTCAATAAGATGATCAAAGAATGACTTTGCATTAGCCCCCAAGTGTCATGGTGCATGCTTGCAGCAACATGAGACTTGCATATTTGATGTAATCTCAACTTAAATAATGTAGCCCCCAAGTGCCGGGTTGTATGCCTGTAGCAACTCGGGACTGTTCCTTCAATTGTAGAATAAAAACCATATCCATTGATAATATGACAGCCATTGCACGAAAGCGACTTTGAAAACCTTAATCATAATACTGGTTATTGATAACCATAATAAAATCCAGCCATGTTGGCGATTTGAAGATTTGAATAATATAATCCAATGATTTATGAGCGCATGATTCCAATGGCGCAATCCAAATATGTACTGGCGACTTATAGTCCAAAGCCAGGCCAGGTTGACAAACACCGGATAATTTCTCATCATATATTGGCGACTTATCGTCTTAAAGCCGTGCCGATTTAATAAACACGGATAATTTATCATCATGCTTTATTCAACCTGTTTACGCATACAACAAGTTTAAAGTGTCTGGCGGTTTATCACGGACGGAATCATAATGCCCAACATATAACCCAGGTTTATAACCAAGGCTGCATTTAAGAATAATCAAATATGAAATATATCATACCTGTGACATTGAATCACATTATTGGTTTACCAACTTTTTGTAGTAAGGGTGATAACCCCAATCTTGAGTAATGATAAATCCTTTCATACTGTGCCGGTTTATGATAAAACCATACCGGGTTGTGATAAACACCGGTTTAACCATATATAATACTGACAACTCGTAGTCAAACCAGACCGGGCTGATAGTCTCCGGATTATAACTTGATCGTGTACTGACAACTTGTAATTGAAAGTCAAGCCGGGTTAATGAACACCGGTTTACTCCATAATAAGATGGCACATAAAATCAATCCGGGCAGATAGTCTCCGGATTAAGATTTAACCGTGTTCCGCCAATTTGTAATTGACAGTCGAACCGGATTAACAATGTTGGTTTAAAAAAACGCAACAAAAATAATAGTCATTTAAGAAAAAGACTGAAGCAAAAGGCAATGATAAAACCGTTTGCAAGAAAAATGCTTTATTGAGCTGATCAGATGGTGTTACCATGGTCAGACAGGACCAAGCCCCCAATAGGTGTGGCGATGGTTCAAGTCAGCCAGGTCCCCAAATGAAACCGTGGCATTTATGCCGATCAAAAGGCATGGCAATGGTTCGGGTTCGACCAAGCCCCCAAGTGATTCTGTGGCCTTAGGCCGATCAAGAGGCGTGACTATGGTTCAGATGTGACCACAAGTCCCCAAGTGATGCATTCGCATTACGCCAATCAAGAGGCGTGACTATGGTTCAGATGTGACCACAAGTCCCCAAGTGATGCATTGGCATTACGCCGATCAAGAGGGGTGACGATGGTTCGGACACGACCAAAAGCCCCCAAGTGATATTGTGGCATTGCGCCGATCAAGAGGTGTGACTATGGTTCAGACATGACCAAGCCCCCAAGTGATCAATAATATGATAAGCCAATAAGGTATGATACCCATGTTTGAACCGCGCATCATGGCAAGAGTCTGTTTGGCACCCTTTAACTTTTGCAAGAGAAATCCTTCTTGAACGGATGTTAAACCGGATATTTGAAAGCTTCAAAGCTTTGTGGGAGACATCTTTCCCTTGAACGGATTTTAAACCGAATATTCATTTCAGCCAGAAATTTTACGACGGCCTTTAAACTCGAACTTGCGAAGTTAATTCCTTTTGAACCGGAAATTCTTAAACCGGATTTGAGAGCTTCATGAGATCGGCTTCCCTTGAGCGGATTTTAAGCCGGAATCTTTTCTCGATGACCAAACTTCTTCATTGAGCCGGATTTTGTAATTGTCATATACTTTCTAAGCGGAAATTTTAAGACGGCCTTCAAATAGCATAGCCTCCGGACCGGGTTATCTTTCCTCCATTGTCCTGGGTTTTTAAATTTGCTGAAACCGGCAAGACTTGTTGCGTCATATCATCGTGGCGCCGAGTCTCAAGGTGACTCGAAGAGTTGGCTTGAGATTCTCCATATTTGACCGTCCTATAAACCGGCATAACTTGTATATCATTGGTGTTGATAGCATGATGTGAATCCACGTAAGGTTGAGGTGATCATGGCGGGTTATAAATGATCCCGTATGAGCCGTGTCAACCTTCTCGCCAATGGTTTCTTCAACGGTGATTTGAAGTTAACCAAACTATAGTGGTGGCGACTTGCGCTTTGCCCATTGAGCCATCCAAAGGCGGGCGGCGGTTGATACTATATGATAATTTGCCTCCATTTTGTTGAAAGAAAACCTGGCTACCCAAGCTGTGACTTGCTCATACTCAATAAACAGCTCATGCGGACAGGTGCGGCCCGGTGTGTTGATGTAGACCGGGCCGCGAGAGACAGATGGTGAAGACGACCGGCCGCAACATCTGAGGCGGCACAGACAGATGAACCGGCCGTGGCGTTGTAAACCGGTGCGGACGGGCAAGTGCCCCACGGTGGGCGCCAACTATCGTGGATTTTTCACGGCAGATGTCCTTAGTGTCAGGACTTAGTCGCGAGGCCAACGCATTTATGTGGTAGCTTGAGAGGGGTTGAGTGGGACGAGAGACGCAGGGCGGATCAACACACAAGACAAGGATTTAGATAGCTTCGGGCCCCGGGAAACACCATCCGGAATAGCCCTACATGCTGTTTGTGGCTAGGTCTCATTATCATCACGAGGGAGACGTCGTAAACCGGCTCCTTGTGTCTAGCCCTAGAGATTGTTTCTTGCTTGTCGCTTCTAGCTTGTAGCTTGTCCCTCTTTGGGGAGCCCTGCCCCTCCTTATATATGTTGAAGGGGCGGGTTACATGACTAGTCCTAGTAGGATTAGGATTACTCTATTACAAGTGGAGTCCTAGTCTTGCTTCCTTTGTAGGAGAATAGTCCTTATGCTTTCTTCATAAACCGGCCCCCATAGCGTGATCCGGCCTTCCATAAACCGCCCGTTGGGCCACCGAGTCTTGTCGCTCCTCTGACCCGCCTGCCGGATTACCAATAAATCTTAAACCGCCAGGTCCAAATGGGTTGCCGATGAAACGCCAAACTCTAGCCGGGTCATACATCCGGCGGTTTACACCGCGGGGTATATCCCCAACACCCTCCTTTCCACTAAGGCCCAATAAGGCCCATATACCTCCCGGGGGGTTCCGATAACCTCTTGAAGATCCGGTATTGTCCCAATCTCACACGGAACCTTTCCGGTGTCCAAATATAGTCGTCCACTATATCGATCTTTATGTCTCGACCATTTCGAGACTCCTCGTCATGTCCGTGATCACATCCGGGACACCGAACAAACTTCGGTACTTCAAAACTCATAAACTCATAATATAACTGTCATCGAAACCTTAAGCGTGCGGACCCTACGGGTTCGAGAACTATGTAGACATGACCTAGAACTGTTTCCGGTCAATAACCAATAGCGGAACCTGGATGCTCATATTGGCTCCTACATATTCTACGAAGATCTTTATCGGTCAAACCACATAACAACATATGTTGTTCCCCTTGTCATCGGTATGTTACTTGCCCGAGATTCGATCGTAGGTATCTCAATACCTAGTTCAATCTCGTTACCGGCAAGTCTCTTTACTTGTTACGTAATGCATCATTCTGTAACTAACTCATTAGCTACATTGCTTGCAAGGCTTATAGTGATGTGCATTACCGAGAGGGCCCAGAGATACCTCTATGACAATCGGAGTGACAAAACCTAATCTTGAAATACGCCAACTCAACATGTACCTTTGGAGACACCTGTAGAGCTCCTTTATAATCACCTAGTTACATTGTGACGTTTGGTAGCACACAAAGTGTTCCTCCGGTAAACGGGAGTTGCATAATCTCATAGTTATAGGAACTTGTAAAAGTCATGAAGAAAGCAGTAGCAACATACTAAACGATCAAGTGTTATGCTAACGGAATGGGTCAAGTCAATCACATCATTCTCCTAATGATGTGATCCCATTAATCAAATCACAACACATGTCTATGGTTAGGAAACATAACCATCTTTGATTAATGAGCTAGTCAAGTAGAGGCATACTAGTGACATTAAGTTTGTCTATGTATTCACAAATGTATCATGTTTCCGATTAATACAATTATAGCATGAATAACAAACATTTATCATGATATGAGGAAATAAATAATAACTTTATTATTGCCTCTAGGGCATATTTCCTTGAGTATCCCACTTGCACTAGAGTCAATAATCTAGATTACACAGTAATGATTCTAACACCCATGGAGTCTTGGTGCTGATCATGTTTTGCTCGTGGAAGAGGCTTAGTCAGCGGGCTGCAACATTCAGATCCGTATGTATCTTGCAAAACTCTATGTCTCCCACCTGGACTTGGTCCCGGATGGAATTGAAGCGTCTCTTAATGTGCTTGGTCCTCTTGTGAAATCTGGATTCCTTTGCCAAGGCAATTGCACCAGTATTGTCACAGAAGATCTTCATTGGTCCCGATGCACTAGGTATGACACCTAGATCAGAAATGAACTCTTTCATCCAGACTCCTTCATTTGCTGCTTCCGAAGCAGATATGTACTCCGCTTTGCATGTAGATCCTGCCATGATGCTTTGTTTAGAACTGCACCAACCGACAGCTCCACTGTTTAATAAAAACACGTATCTGGTTTGCGATTTAGAATTGTCCGGATCAGTGTCAAAGCTTGCATCGACGTAACCATTTACGACTAGCTCTTTGTCACCTCCATAAACGAGAAACATATCCTTAGTCCTTTTCAGTTATTTCAGGATATTCTTGACCGTTGTCCAGTGATCCACTCCTGGATTACTTTGGTACCTACCTGCCAAGCTTATTGCTAAGCATACGTCAGGTCTGGTACACAACATTGCATACATGATAGAGCCTATGGCTGAAGCATAGGGAACATCTTTCTTTTTCTCTTTATCTTCTGCTGTGGTGGGGCATTGAGTCGACTCAACTTCACACCTTGTCTGAGCAAGAATCCTTTCTTTGCACGATCCATTTGAACTTTTTCAAAACTTTATCAAGGTATGTGCTTTGTGAAAGTCAATCAAGCGTCTTGATCTATCTCTATAGATCTTGACGCCCAATATATAAGCGGCTTCACCGAGGTCTTTCATTGAAAAACTTTTATTCAAGTATCCTTTATGCTATCCGAAAATTCTATATCATTTCCAATTAACAATGTGTCATCTACATATAATATCGAAATGCTCTGAGCTCCCACTCACTTTCTTGTAAATCTGAGGCTTCTCCAAAAGTCTCATATAAAACCATATGCTTTGATCACACTATCAAAGCGTTTATTCCAACTTCGAGAGGCTTGTACCAGTCCATAAATGGATCGCTGGAGCTTGCACACTTTGTTAGCACCTTTTGGATCGACAAAACCTTCCGGCTGTATCATATACAACTCTTCTTCTAGAAATCCATTCAGGAATGCAGTTTTGACATCCATTTGCCAAATTTCATAATCATAAAATGCGGCAATTGCTAACATGATTTGGACAGACTTAAGCATCGCTACGGGTGAGAAATTCTCATCGTAGTCAACCCCTTGAACTTGTCAAAAACCTTTCGCAACAAGTCGAGCTTTGTAGACAGTTACATTACCATCAGCGTCAGTCTTCTTCTTGAAAATCCATTTATTCTCTATGGCTTGCCGATCATCGGGCAAGTCAACCAAAGTCCATCCTTTGTTCTCATACATGGATCCCATCTCAGATTTCATGGCTTCAAGCCATTTTGCGGAATCTGGGCTCATCATCGCTTCCTCATAGTTCGTAGGTTCGCCATGGTCAACTAACATGACTTCCAGAATAGGATTATCGTACCACTCTGGTGCGGATCTTACTCTGGTAGACCTACGAGGTTCGGTAGTAACTTGATCTGAAGTTTTTTGATCATTATCATTAGCTTCCTCACTGATTGGTGTAGTTGTCACAGGAACCGGTTCTTGTGATGAACTACTTTCCAATAAGGGAGCATGTACAGTTACCTCATCAAGTTCTACTTTCCTCCCATTCACTTCTTTTGAGAGAAACTCCTTCTCTAGAAAGGATCCGAATTTAGCGACAAAAATCTTGCCCTTAGATCTGTGATAGAAGGTGTACCCAATAGTCTCTTTTGGTTATCCTAGGAAGACACATTTCTCCGATTTTGATTCGAGCTTATCTGGTTGAAGGTTCTTCACATAAGCATCGCAGCCCCAAACTTTAAGAAACGACAACTTTGGTTTCTTGCCAAACCACAGTTCATAAGGCATTGTCTCAACGGATTTCGATGGTGCCCTATTTAACGTGAATGCGGCCGTCTCTAAAGCATAACCCCAAAACAATAGCGATAATCGAGAAGAGACATCATAGATCGCACCATATCTAGTAAAGTACGATTACGACGTTCGGAGACACCATTTCGTTGAGGTGTTCCGGGTGGCGTGAGTTGCGAAACTATTCCTCTTTGCTTCAAATGTAAACCAAACTCGTAACTCAAATATTCTCCTCCACGATCAGATCGTAGAAATTTTATTTTCTTGTTACGGTGATTTTCCACTTCACTCTGAAATTCTTTAAACTTTTCAAATGTTTCATACTTGTGTTTCATCAAGTAGATATACCCATATCTGCTTAAATCATCTATGAAGGTGAGAAAATAACGATACCCGCCGCGAGACTCAATATTCATTGGACCACATACATCAGTATGTATGATTTCCAATAAATCAGTTGCTCGCTCCATAGTTCCGGAGAACGGCGTTTTAGTCATCTTTCCCATGAGGCATGGTTCGCAAGTACCAAGTGATTCATAATCAAGTGATTCCAGAAGTCCATCAGTATGGAGCTTCTTCATGCGCTTGACACCAATATGACCCAAACGGCAGTGCCACAAATAAGTTGCACTATCATTATCAACGCTGCATCTTTTGGCTTCAACATTATGAATATGTGTATCACTACTATCGATATTTAATAAAAATAGACCACTCTTCAAGGGTGCATGACCATAAAAGATATTACTCATATAAATAGAACAACTATTATTCTCTGATTTAAATGAATAACCGTCTCGCATCAAACAAGATCCAGATATAATGTTCATGATTAACGCTGGCACCAAATAACAATTATTCAGGTCTAAAACTAATCCCGATGGTAGATGTAGAGGTAGCGTGCAGACCGCGATCACATCGACTTTGGAACCATTTCCCACGCGCATCGTCACCTCGTCCTTAGCCAATCTTCGCAATCCGTAGTCCTGTTTGAGTTGCAAATATTAGCAATGCACCAAAGATCAAATACCCAGTGCTCTGCGTGCATTAGTAAGGTACACATCAATAACATGTATGTCACATATACCTTTGTTCACTTTGCCATCCTTCTTATCCGCCAAATACTTGGGGCAGTTCCGCTTCCAGTGTCCAGTATGCTTGTAGTAGAAGTACTCAGTCTCAGGCATAGGTCTAGACTTGGGTTTCTTCTCTTGAGCAGCAACTTGTTTGCTATTCTTCTTGAAGTTCCCCTTCTTCTTCCCTTTGCCCTTTTTCTTGAAACTGGTGGTCTTATTGACCATCAACACTTGACGCTCCTTCTTGATTTCTACATCTATAGCTTTCAGCATTGCAAAGAGCTTGGGAATAGTCTTGTCCATCCCTTGCATATTATAGTTCATCACGAAGCTCTTGTAGCTTGGTGGCAGTGATTGAAGAATTCTGTCAATGACACTATCATCAGGAAGATTAACTCCCAGTTGAATCAAGTGATTATTATACCCAGACATTTTGAGTATGTGTTCACTGACAGAACTATTCTCCTCCATCTTACAGCTATAGAACTTATTGGAGACTTCATATCTCTCAATCCGGGCATTTGCTTGAAATATTAACTTCAACTCCTGGAACATCTCATATGCTCCATGACGTTCAAAACATCGTTGAAGACCCGGTTCCAAGCCGTAAAGCATGGCACACTGAACTATCGAGTAGTCATCAGCTTTGTTCTGCCAGACGTTCTTAACATCGTTAGTTGCATCTGCAGCACGCCTGGCACCCAGCGGTGCTTCTAGGACATAATTCTTCTGTGCAGCAATGAGGATAAACCTCAAGTTACGGACCCAGTCCGTGTAGTTTCTACCATCATCTTTCAACTTAGCTTTCTCAAGGAACGCATTAAAATTCAACGGAATAACAACACGAGCCATCTATCTACAACAAACATAGACAAGCAAAATACTATCAGGTACTAAGTTCATGATAAATTTAAGTTCAATTAATCATATTACTTAAGAACTCCCACTTAGACAGACATCTCTCTAGTCATCTAAGTGATCACATGATCTAAATCAACTAAACCATGCCCGATCATCACGTGAGATGGAGTAGTTTCAATGGTGAACATCACTATGTTGATCATATCTACTATATGATCACGTTCGAACTTTCGGTCTCCGTGTTCCGAGGCCATATCTGTATATGCTAGGCTCATCAAGTTTAACCTGAGTATTCCGCATGTGCAACTGTTTTGCACCCGTTGTATTTGAACGTAGAGCCTATCAACCCGATCATCACGTGGTGTCTCAGCACGAAGAACTTTCGCAACGGTGCATACTCAGGGAGAACACTTCTTCATTATTTAGTGAGAGATCATCTTAAAATGCTACCGTCAAACAAAGCAAGATAAGATGCATAAAGGATAAACATCACATGCAATCAGTATAAGTGATATGATATGGCCATCATCATCTTGTGCTTGTGATCTCCATCTCCGAAGCACCGTCGTGATTACCATCGTCACCGGCGCGACACCTTGATCTCCATTGTAGCATCATTGTCGTTTACACCATCTATTGCTTCTACGACTATCGCTACCACTTAGTGATAAAGTAAAGCAATTACAGGGCGTTTGAATTTCATACAATAAAGCGACAACCATATGGCTCCTGCCAGTTGCCGATAACTTCGGTTACAAAACATGATCATCTCATACACTAAAATATAGCATCACGTCTTGACCATATCACATCACAACATGCCCTACAAAAACAAGTTAGACGTCCTCTACTTTGTTGTTGCAAATTTTACGTGGCTGCTACGGGCTGAGCAAGAACCGTTCTTACCTACGCATCAAAACCACAACAATAGTTCGTCAAGTTAGTGCTGTTTTAACCTTCGCAAGGACCGGCGTAGCCACTCAGTTCAACTAAAGTTGGAGAAACCGACACCGCCAGACCACACGTGTGCAAAGCACGTCGGTAGAACCAGTCTCGCGTAAGCGTCTGCGTAATATCGGTCGAGCCGCTTCATCCAACAATACTGCTGAACCAAAGTATGACATCTTTGGTAAGCGGTATGACTTGTATCGCCCACAACTCACTTGTGTTCTACTCGTGCATATAACATCAACGCATAAAACCTAGGCTCGGATGCCACTGTTGGGGAATGTAGTAATTTCAAAAAAATTCCTACGCACACGCAAGATCATGGTGATGCACAGCAACGAGAGGGGAGAGTGTTGTCCATGTACCCTCGTAGACCAAAAGCGGAAGCATTAGAACAACGCGGTTGATGTAGTCGTACGTCTTCACGGCCCGACCGATCAAGCATCGAAACTACGACACCTCCGAGTTCTAGCACATGTTCAGCTCAATGACGATCCCCGGACTCCGATCCAGCAGAATGTCGGGGAAGAGTTCTGTTAGCACGACGGCGTGGTGACGATCTTGATGTTCTACCGTCGCAGGGCTTCGCCTAAGCACTGCTACAATATTATCGAGGATTATGGTGGAGGGGGGCACCGCAGACGGCTAAGAGATCAAAAGATCAATTGTTGTCTCTATGGGGTGCCCCCTCCCCCGTATATAAAGCAGCGGAGGAGAGGGGGCCGGCCAAGGGGGTGGCGCGCCCTAGGGGGGGACTCCAACCCCAACCGGGAGTAGGACTCCCCCCTTTCCTATTAGGAGTAGGAGAGGGAAGGAAGAGGGGGGAGGGAAGAAGGAAAGGGGGGCCGACCCCCCTCCCAATTCAGATTGGGCTTGGGGGGGGGGCGCCCCCTCCTTTGCTCCTTCTCCCTCCTTTCCACTAAGGCTCAATAAGGCCCATATACCTCCCGGGGATTTCCGATAACCTCCCGGAGATCCGATATTGTCCCAATCTCACCCGGAACCTTTCCGGTGTCCAAATATAGTCGTCTAATATATCGATCTTTATGTCTCAACCATTTCGAGACTCCTCGTCATGTTCGTGATCACATCCGGGACTTCGAAGAAACTTCGGTACATCAAAACTCATAAACTCATAATATGATTGTCATCGAAACCTTAAGCGTGCGGACCCTACGGGTTCGAGAACTATGTAGACATGACCTAGAACTGTTTTCGGTCAATAACCAATAGCGGAACCTGGATGCTCATATTGGCTCCTACATATTCTACGAAGATCTTTATCGGTCAAACCGCATAATAACATACGTTGTCCCCTTTGTCATCGGTATGTTACTTGCCTGAGATTCGATCGTCGGTATCTCAATACCTAGTTCAATCTCGTTTCCGGCAAGTCTCTTTACTCGTTACGTAATGCATCATTCCGTAACTAACTCATTAGCTACATTGCTTACAAGGCATATAGTGATGTGCATTACCGAGAGGGGCCAGAGATACCTCTCCGACAATCGGAGTGACAAAACCTAATCTTGAAATACGCCAACTCAACATGTACCTTTAGAGACACCTGTAGAGCTCCTTTATAATCACCCAGTTACGTTGTGACGTTTGGTAGCACACAAAGTGTTCCTTCGGTAAACGGGAGTTGCATAATCTCATTGTTATAGGAACTTGTATAAGTCATGAAGAAAGCAGTAGCAACATACTAAATGATCAAGTGCTATGCTAACGGAATGGGTCAAATCAATCACATCATTCTCCTAATGATGTGATCCCGTTAATCAAATGACAACACATGTCTATGGTTAGGAAACATAACCATCTTTGATTAATGAGCTAGTCAAGTAGAGGCATACTAGTGACATTAAGTTTGTTTATGTATTCACACATGTATCATGTTTCCGGTTAATACAATTATAGCATGAATAATAAACATTTATCATGATATGAGGAAATAAATAATAACTTTATTATTGCCTCTAGGGCATATTTCCTTCACCCGAATGGGAGGGCGAGGCCATGGGTTCCGTAGCGTGGGTACAGTGTACTAACATCTGCAGAGTGTATATAAATCTATCGATAGCCGCGCCCGCGGATAAGGGCCCAGGTCGAGAGAAGGTCACACCATGAGTAAACAGTAATAATAATAATAATGTGCTTAATAGTAGTGAGATAAGTTGGCCAAGTGTTGGTCGGGTGGTGATCGCCATATGGATCACGGGCCAGTTGTTGGTCGGGTGGTGATCGCCTTAAGGATCACGAGCCAGTTTGTTGGTCGGGTTGTGATCGCCGTAAGGATCACGAGTTTGTCTCTATTGGTGATCAGGAAGTGAGGTGATCACCGTTGGTAAGAGAGTCCGAGGGACTCAGTGCACAAGTTTGGTTGCAATGCATGAGTCATATGTTTGCATTTAAAGAACCATGGAAGATCATGAGATGGTTGCATACAGTTAACATGCTATGTTTGCATTTGATATGATTGTTAGTTTGATAGTGCCATGCCATGGTTTGATTGGTATGATTGAGATGATCGTGTGATGTCCGAGGTTGGTAAGTGATGCATGAGTTGGTTACGAGGTAACCGAGCAGAATAAGTGGTGCATATAATGTCATCATGTTGCATGTTAGTATTGTTGGATTAATATGTTCATGTTGAGATAGTTGTATCATGTTCGTGTTGGTCATGCCATGTTATGATGATGATATCCTGTTAATTTCTGCTTAACCTGTAATTGCCATGCTATTGGTTGTCTTGAATGCTTCTGGTTTGTTGTGAGCTTGCAAGTATATTCAATGTACTGACCTGGCGTGTCATGCCAGCTTGCAGGTCATTCCGGATTTGATTGCTTGTTTGCCATGGAGTCCTTGTTTGTGAGCTAGGATAAGCGTTCCAGCCAGAGTCCCTACAGAGTGGAGTTCACCACCGTCTTCGTTGTTCTGTTGCTAGAGTTATTCAGCTGCTTTGAGTTGTTCTGTTGCTTGCATAGAGCAACTGAGGATGGCGTAATGTCGACGTGCCGATGTTATTCATTGTAATGTCGGAGACCTTGTATTCATATTCATGTAGTAATAGAAGGCTGGTTTGTTCTATGCTAAGAAATGTTGTATTCCAGAAGACTTCTCCTCGATCTCTGGGCTGGAATACGGGGTGTTCCGATTTTCTCTGAGCCGGGGTGCCACAACACCCCAACACCCGGCTCGTCGAGGATGCATGGGGCGCTGCGACGTGTCCGCGGAGTGGTGTAGCGCGGCCAACTGCATTCTCAGGACCTGAGACCATGCCGGGTCGTCTTGCTTTTTCAATGACATGCGGGGATCGCGTGTGAGCAAAGTGCATCTCCAACGTTGCCACGACCGCAGCTGACTACCCTGGCACACCAAAACCCTCGTCCCTCGCACCGTCATGCGGTGCATTCCCAGCCGACGTCAGCTGCCCGCATTCATGTCGTCCGTTCGTATGTCATCGTTAAGAGCCTCGGTGCCCGAGGAACCAACTCCGGCGACTTAATGATGCACTCGGACACTTGGCCTCACCGGAATGCGCTACTTAAAGCGGCAACACCCAACTAACCTCCACACCATATCGCATCGTCCTCCTACCTGGCACCACATCCGCCATGACTGCAAGTGCGAACACTCTGCGGGAGAGCTTGTCTTCGGGGATGAAGCTTGACGTCGCCGCCCTCGCTCAAGTCGCCTCTTGTGACGCAATAGCGGCGTAGCCGGACGCGGACGTGACCGCACAAGCGGTGGCCACGCTGGCGGCCGACAACGGGAGCACCGTCAGCCACGCATCCTACTTGCCGCCGTCCAACGTTTGGCACTACTGGGGTTGGGGACTCCTCCGAGGATGAGTAGGGCATGGAGGCGGCAGGGCATGGTGTGCCAACTGGCTGGTCCGTATCCCATGTTATACTCTTTCTCGCCGGAGACCGCACCTTCACTTCACGGGTCTTGAAACCAACCCCCGTACATAGATCTCGCAAATTGAGGACGTCGGTCGCCGCCGTAGAATAGGTTTAGGGTCGGGTTTCTTTTATTTTCTATGCTATAAAAGTTCGAAATGTAATGAAAATCTGCCGTGTTTGCATTAATCTCGGCCGGTGTATATGAACTTTCACAATAATATAGTACATTGTAGGAGTACTAGCAAGATGCCCGTGCATTGCACGGAAGATCATGATCTTGTGGGAGAAAAGGATGAACGAGGGAAAGCCTTATCTGCAAATGTGGAGAGGAGTGCGGGTAAATTGTCATAGTTTCCTTCCTATCCGTTAGATATAGATCGGACGGCCTATATTGCAGGATGACAGGCACACCATCATCACCAACTCTGCTTTTTATTGAACCGAGACAAATCTAACATGCGAAGTAAAATAAATACATAGGGTCTATATATACACAATTTGTCTTAGGCACTCCAATAGTACGTCCACTACACATTCACGCATTTCACATCTTTCTACATCTACGAGAACCTACAAAAGGATTAACGTAAATTGCCTCTCTCTCTCTCTCTCCTCCCCTGATTTTCATGGTGGTGGGCCCCTCCCTCCCCCCAATCTACAATCAATAGCTCACACGTTTCACATTACATTAATTACGTAACTGGGATTACGTAGGTGTAGCATTACTCGTCCTAAAAAACCCAACTAAGCTAACCTCCCAGCATATCGCGCGGTGATACGTCCATTTTGCATCATGCTTTTATGTCAATATTTATTGCATTATGGGCTGTTATTTCACGTTATATCACAATACTTATGGCTATTCTCTCTTATTTTACAAGGTTTACATGAAGAGGGAGAATGCCGTACTGGAATGCAAGCCGGAAAAGGAGCAAATATTGAAGGACTATTCTGCGCAACTCCAAAAGTCCTGAAACTCCATGGAATACCTTAAAATAAATAAATAAAAATCATCGCCAAAGATGAAGGCCAGGGGGCCCACACCTGCTCATGAGGGTGGGGGCGCGCCCCCTGGGCGCGCCCCCCTACCTCGTGGGCCCCCTAGTGGCTCTCTGACGTCCATCTTCTCCCATATGAAGTCTTTCGATGAGAAAATAATAGAGGAGAACCTTTCGGGACGGGACTCCGCCGCCACGAGGCGGAACCTTGGCGGAACCAATCTAGGGCTCCGGCAGAGCTGTTCTGCCGGGGACACTTCCCACCGAGAGGGGGAAATCATCACCATCGTCATCACCAACGCTCCTCTCATCGGGAGAGGGCAATCTCCATCAACATCTTCACCAGCACCATCTCATCTCCAAACCCTAGTTCATCTCTTGTATCCAATTCTTGTCTCCAAGTCCGGGATTCGTGCTAGTAGGTTGCTAGTAGTGTTGATTACTCCTTGTAGTTGATGCTAGTTGGTTTATTTGGTGGAAGATCATATGTTCAGATCCTTTATGCACAATATTACCCCTCTGATTATGAACATGAATATGCTTTGTGAGTAGTTACGTTTGTTCCTGAGGACAAGGGAGAAGTCTTGCTATTAGTAGTCATGTGAATTTGGTATTCGTTTGATATTTTGATAAGATGTATGTTATCTAACCTCTAGTGGTGTTATGTGAATGTCGACTACATAACACTTCACCATTATTTGGGCCTAGAGGAAGGCATTGGGAAGTAATAAGTAGATGATGGGTTGCTAGAGTGATGAAGCTTAAACCCTAGTTTATCGTTGCTCGTAAGGGGCTAATTTGGATCCATATGTTTCATGCTATGGTTAGGTTTACCTTAATACTTTTGTTGTAGTTGCGGATGCTTGCAATAGAGGTTAATCATAAGTGGGATGCTTGTCCAAGTAAGGGCAGTACCCAAGCACCGGTCCACCCACATATCAAATTATCAAAGTACCGAACACGAATCATATGAGCATGATGAAAACTAGCTTGACGATATTCCCATGTGTCCTCGGGAGCGCTTTTCCTATTATAAGAGTTTGTCCAGGCTTGTCCTTTACTACAAAAAGGATTGGGCCACCTTGCTGCACTTTATTTACTTTTGTTACTTGTTGCTCGTTACCATTTATCTTATCACAAAACTATCTATTACCACTTATTTCAGTACTTGCAGAGAATACCTTGCTGAAAACCGCTTATCATTTCATACGCTCCTCGTTGGGTTCGACACTCTTACTTATCAAAGGACTATGATAGATCCCCTATACTTGTGGGTCATCAAGACTCTTTTCTGGCGCCGTTGCCGGGGAGTCAAGCGCCTTTGGTAGGTGGAGTAAGGAAAAATTTATTTAGTGTGCTGAAATTTTCTGTCACTTGTTACTATGGAAAGTAATTGTCTGAGGGCTTGTTTGGGGTATCTTCACCCCGTCCAGTTGAGCCAAGAGTTGCTCCTCAACCTACTGAACCTACTGAACCTATTGAAAATGAAACTGCTTTTCAGATCCCTTCGGGTATGATGGAAAAACTGCTAGCTAACACTTTCGCAGGAGATGGAACAAAGCATCCTGACGACCATCTACGCTTTGTGGATGATATTTGTGGATTATTTAAGCTTGCAGGTATACCCGATGATGCCGTTAAGAGGAAGGCTTTCCCTTTATCTTTGGAAGTAGACGCATTGACATGGTATAGGCTATGTGATGATACGAGATCGTGGAACTATAAAAGATTGAAATTGGAATTTCATCTAAAGTATTACCCTATGCATCTTGTTCATCGTGATCGCAATTATATATATAATTTTTGGCCTCGCAAAGGAGAAAGCATCAATCAAGCTTGGGGGAGGCTTAAATCAATGTTATATTCATGCCCCAATCATGAGCTCTCAAGATTGACAATTCTCCAGAATTTTTATGCTCGGCTTTCTGAAAATAATCGCAACATGCTCGATACTTCTTGTGCTGGCTCTTTTATGATGAAGTCTATTGAATTTTGATGGAATTTATTGGATAGAATTAAACGCAACTCTGAAGATTGAGACCTCGACGAAGGTAAGGAGTCAGGTATGACACCTAAGTTTGATTGTGTTAAATCTTTTATGGATACCGATATTTTCTGTAAGTTTAGCACTAAATATGGACTTGACTCTGAGATAGTAGCTTCTTTCTGTGAATCTTTTGCTACTTATGTTGATCTCCCCAAGGAGAAGTGGTTTAAATATCATCCTCCCATTGAAGTAAAAGTAGCTGCACCTATTAAAGTTGAAGAAAAGATTGTCACTTATAATGATCCTATTGTTCCTACTTCTTATGTTGAGAAACCTCCTTTCCCTGTCAGAATGAAGGATCATGCTAAAGCTTCAGCTGTTGTTCGTAAAAGCAATACTAGGACTTATACACCTCCTAAGCAAGTCAAAGTAGAACCCAATATTGCTATTGTTAAAGATCTCTTGTCTGATAATATTGATGGGCATGCTATTCAATTTACTAGTGAAATAGCTAGAATTGCTAAACCCTGTGATAGAGATAAACATAGACCTGTGGTAGGCATGCCTGTTATTTCTGTTAAAATAGGAGATCATTGTTATTATGGCTTGTGTGATATGGGTGCTAGTGCTAGTGTTATACCCATTGGCTTATACAAAGAAATTATGCATGAGATTGCACCTGCTGAGTTAGAAGATATTGATGTTACAATTAAACTTGCCAATAGAGATACTATATCTCCAATGGGAATTGTTAGAGATGTTGAAGTCTTATGTGGGAAAACCAAATATCCCGCTGATTTTCTTGTTCTTGGTTCTCCACAAGATAGCCTTTGCCCCATTATATTTGGTAGACCCTTCTTGCGTACCGTTAATGCTACGATAGATTGCAAAAGAATGTTGTTTCTTGTTGGCTTGGATGATATGGTTCATGAGTTTAATTTCTCTAAATTTAGTAAACAACATCGTGAGGAAGAATTGCCTAGTAAGGATGAAATTATTGGTCTTGCTTCTATTGCTGTACCTCCTAGTGATCCTTTAGAACACTATTTGCTAGACCATGAAAATGATATGTTCATGAATGAAAGAAGGAAATAGATGAAGTATTCTTTAAACAGAACCTATTCTCGCAACACAATTTGCTGTTGAAATCTTAGGGATCCTCCTCCACCCAAGGGTGATCCGTGTTTGAGCTTAAACCGTTGCTGATAATCTTAAATATGCTTATCTTGATGAAAAGAAAATATATCTTGTTATTATTAGCGCTAACCTTTCGAGCATGAAGAAGAAAGATTATTGAAAACTTTGAAGAAGCATCGTGCGCTATTGGATATACTCGGATGATCTTAAGGGCATCACCCCACTCTATGTCAACATAAAATAAATTTGGAAGTCGATGCCAAACCAGTTTGTGATCCTCAACGACGTTTGAACCCTAAAATGAAAGAAGTGGTAAGAAAAGAAATACTCAAGCTTACGGAGGCGGTATAATTTATCCTGTTGTTGATAGTCGATGGGTAAGTCTTGTCCATTGTGTCCCTAAGAAGGAGGTATTATGTTGTCCCTAATGATAAAGATGAATTGATTCCGCAAAGAATTATCACAGGTTATAGGATGGTAATTGATTTCCGCAAATTAAATAAGGCTACTAAGAAAGATCATTACCCCTTACCTTTCATTGATCAAATGCTAGAAAGACTATGCAAACATACACATTATTGCTTTCTAGATGGTTACTCTGGTTTTTCTCAAATACCTGTGTCGGCTAAAGACCAATCAAAGACTATTTTTACATGCCCTTTTGGTACTTTTGCTTATAGACGTATGCCTTTTGGTTTATGTAATGCACCTGCTACCTTGCAAAGATGCATGATGGCTATATTCTCTGACTTCTGCGAGAAAATTTGTGAGGTTTTCATGGACGACTTTTCCATCTATGGTTCCTCTTTTGATGATTGCTTGAGCTATCTTGCTCGAGTTTTGCAGAAATGTGAAGAAACTAATCTTGTCTTGAATTGGGAAAAGTGCCACTTTATGGTTAATGAAGGTATTGTCTTGGGGCACAAAGTTTCTGAAAGAGGCATTGAAGTTGATAAAGCCAAGGTTGATGCTATTGAAAAGATGCCATGTCCCAAGGACATCAAAGGTATAAGAAGTTTCCTTGGTCACACCGGATTTTATAGGAGATTCATTAAGGACTTCTCAAAAATCTCTCGGCCTCTGACTAATTTATTACAAAAAGATGTACCATTTGTCTTTGATGATGATTGTGTAGAAGCATTTGAAATACTTAAGAAAGCATTAGTCTCTACACATGTTGTTCAGCCACCTGATTGGAATTTACCCTTTGAAATTATATGTGATGCTAGTTATTATGCTGTACGTGCTGTTCTAGGTCAAAGAGTTGATAAGAAATTGAATGTTATCCATTATGCTAGTAAGACTCTAGACAATGCTCAAAGAAATTATGCTACTACCGAAAAGGAACATTTAGCGGTTGTATTTGCTTGTGATAAATTCAGACCCTATATTGTTGATTCTAAAGTAAATATTCATACAGATCATGCTGCTATTAAATATCTTATGGAAAACAAAGATGCAAAACCTAGACTCATTAGATGGGTTCTCTTGCTTCAAGAATTTGATTTACTTTTTTGTTGATAGAAAAGGAGCTGAGAACCCCGTTGCAGACAACTTGTCTAGGCTAGAGAATGTTCTTGATGACCCACTACCTATTGATGATAGCTTTCCCGATGAGAAATTAAATGTCATAAGTACTTGACTCCTTGGTATGCTGATTATGCTAATTATGTTGTTGCTAAATTTATACCGCCTAGATTCACATACCAACAAAAGAAAAAGTTTTTCTATGACTTGCGACATTACTTTTGGGATGACCCACATCTTTATAAAGAAGGTGTAGATGGTGTTATTAGACGTTGTGTACCTGAGCATGAACAGGAACAGATCCTACGCAAGTGTCACTCCGAGGCTTATGGAGGACATCACGCTGGAGATAGAACTGCACATAAGGTATTCCAATCCGGCTTTTATTGGCGTACTCTCTTCAAGGATGCCCGTAAGTTTGTTTTATCTTGCGATGAATGTCAAAGAATTGGTAATATTAGTAGACATCAAGAAATGCCTATGAATTATTCACTTGTTATTGAGCCATTTGATGTTTGGGGCTTTGATTATATGGGACCTTTTCCTGCCTCTAATGGTTACACTCATATTTTAGTTGTTGTTGATTACGTTACTAAGTGGGTAGAAGCTATTCCAACTAGTAGTGCTGATCATAACACTTCTATTAAAATGCTTAAGGAAGTTATTTTTCCGAGGTTTGGAGTCCCTAGATACTTAATGACTGATGGTGGTTCACACTTTATTCATGGTGCTTTCCGTAAGATGCTTGCTAAATACGACGTTAATCATAGAATTGCATCTCCATATCACCCACAGTCTAGTGGTCAAGTAGAATTGAGCAATAGAGAGCTCAAACTAATTTTGCAAAAGACTGTCAATAGGTCTAGAAAGAATTGGTCCAAAAAACTGAATGATGCATTATGGGCCTATAGAACTGCATATAAAAATTCTATGGGTATGTCTCCGTATAAGATGGTTTATGGAAAAGCATGTCATTTACCTCTCGAACTAGAACATAAGGCATATTGGGCTATTAAGGAGCTCAACTATGATTTCAAACTTGCCAATGAGAAGAGGTTATTTGATATTAGCTCACCTGATGAATGGAGAACCCAAGCTTATGAAAATGCCAAGCTGTTTAAAGAAAAAGTTAAAAGGTGGCATGACAAAAGGATACAAAAGTGTGAGTTTAATGTAGGTGATTATGTATTGCTATACAACTCTCATTTAAGATTTTTTGCAGGAAAACTTCTCTCCAAATGGGAAGGTCCTTACGTTATCGAGGAGGTCTATCGTTCCGGTGCCATAAAAATCAACAACTTCGCAGGCACAAATCCGAAGGTGGTGATGTTGGGGAACGTAGTAATTTCAAAAAATTTCCTACGCACACGCAAGATCATGGTGATGGCATAGCAACGAGAGGGGAGAGTGTTCGTCTACGTACCCTCGTAGACCGTAAGCGGAAGCGTTAGCACAACGCGTTGATGTAGTCGTACGTCTTCACGATCCGACCGATCCAAGCACCGAACGTACGGAGCCTCCGAGTTCAGCACATGTTCAGCTCGATGACGATCTCCGGCCTCTGATCCAGCCGAGCTCCAGAGATGAGTTCCGTCAGCACGACGGCGTGGTGACGATGATGATGTTCTACCGGCGCAGGGCTTCACCTAAGCACTGCAACGATATGACCGAGGTGGAATATAGTGGGGGGGGGGGCACCGCACACGGCTAAGGAACGATCACGAAGATCAACTTGTGTGTCATGGGGTGCCCCCCTACCCCCGTATATAAAGGAGCAAGGGAGGAGGAGGCGGGCCCTAGGAGGAGGGCGCGCCAAGGGGAGTCCTACTCCCATCCTAGTCCAACTAGGAGAAGGGGGGAAAGGAGGGAAGTGGAGAAGGAAGGGAGAGGGGGGCCGTGCCCCAAACCCCTTGTCCAATTCGGACTGGGCTTGGGAGGGGCGCGCGCCACCTCCTGGCTCCTTCCCACTAAAGCCCAATAAGGCCCAATACTCTTCCCCGTATTCCCGTAACTCCCCGGTACTTCGAAAAATACCCGAATCACTCGGAACCTTTCCGAAGTCCGAATATAGTCGTCCAATATATCGATCTTTACGTCTCGACCATTTCGAGACTCCTCGTCATGTCCCCGATCTCATCCGGGACTCCGAACTCTTTTAGTAAACCAAAACTCATAAACTCATAATAAAACTGTCACCGTAACGTTAAGCGTGCGGACCCTACGGGTTCGAGAACTATGTAGACATGACCTAGAACTGTTTCCGGTCAATAACCAATAGTGGAACCTAGATGTTCATATTGGCTCCTACATATTCTACGAAGATCTTTATCGGTCAAACCGCATAACAATATACGTTGTTCTCTTTGTCATCGGTATGTTACTCGCCCGAGATTCGATCGTCGGTATCCAATACCTAGTTCAATCTCGTTACCGGCAAGTCTCTTTACTCGTTCCGTAATACATCATTTTGTAACTAACTCATTAGTTACAATGCTTGCAAGGCTTAAGTGATGTGTATTACCGAGAGGGCCCAGAGATACCTCTCCGACAATCGGAGTGACAAAACCTAATCTCGAATTACGCCAACCCAACATGTACCTTTGAAGACACATGTAGAGCACCTTTATAATCACCCAGTTACGTTGTGACGTTTGGTAGCACACAAAGTGTTCCTCTGGCAAACGGGAGTTGTATAATCTCATAGTTGTAGAGCTTTGTATAAGTCATGAAGAAAGAAATAGCAACATACTAAACGATCAAGTGCTAGGCTAACAGAATGGGTCAAGTCAATCACATCATTCTCCTAATGATGTGATCTCGTTAATCAAATGACAACACATGTCTATGGTTAGGAAACATAACCATCTTTGATTAATGAGCTAGTCAAGTAGAGGCATACTAGTGACATTATGTTTGTCTATGTATTCACACATGTATCATGTTTCCGGATAATACACTTCTAGCATGAATAATAAACATTTATCATGATATGAGGAAATAAATAATAACTTTATCATTGCCTCTAGGGCATATTTCCTTCAGTCTCCCACTTGCACTAGAGTCAATAATCTAGTTCACATCACAATGTGATTAACACCCATAGTTCACATCACCATGTGATTAACACCCATAGTTCACATCGTCATGTGATCAACACCCAAAGGGTTTACTAGAGGTAATAATCTAGTTCACATCGCTATGTGATTAACACCCAAAGAGTACTAAGGTATGATGATGTTTTGCTTGTGAGAGAAGTTTAGTCAACGGGTCTGTCACATTCAGAACCGTATGTATTTTGCTCTGCATGGAGCTACTCTAGCTAATTGCTCCCACTTTCAATATGTATCCAGATTAGGACTTAGAGTCATTTGGATCAGTGCCAAAACTTGTATCGATGTAACCCTTTACGACGAACCTTTTGTCACCTCCACAATCGAGAAACATATCCTTATTCCACTAAGGATAATTTTGACCAATGTCCAGTGATCTACTCCTAGATCACTATTGTACTCCCTTGCCAAACCAGGCGAGTATACAATAGGTCTGGTCCATAGCATGGCATACTTTTATAGAACCTATGATGAAGCATAGGAATGACTTTCATTCTCTTTCTATTTTCTCTTTGTGGTCGGGATTTGAGTCTTACTCAATTTCACACCTTGTAACACAGAAAGAAACTCTTTCTTTGACTGTTCCATTTTGAACTACTTCAAAATCTTGTCAAGGTATGTACTCATTGAAAAAAATTCAAGCGTCTTGATCTATCTCTATAGATCCTGATGCTCAATATGTAAGTAGCTTCACCGAGGTCTTTCTTTGAAAAAATTCCTTTCAAACTCTCCTTTATGCTTTGCAGAATAATTCTACATTATTTCTGATCAACAATATGTCATTCACATATACTTATCAGAAATGCTGTAGTGCTCTCACTCAATTTCTTGTAAATACAGGCCTCACCGCAAGTCTGTATAAAACTATATGCTTTGATCAACTTATCAAAGCGTATATTCCAACTCCGAGATGCTTGCACCAGTCCATAAATGGATCGCTGGAGCTTGCACATTTTGTTAACACCTTTAGGATTGACAAAACCTTCTGGTTGCATCATATACAACTCTTCTTAAATAAATCCATTAAGGAATGCAGTTTTGTCTATCCATTTCCCAGATTTCATAAAATGCGGCAATTGCTAACATGATTCAGACAGACTTAAGCATAGATACGAGTGAGAAACTCTCATCGTAGTCAATACTTTGACCTTGTCGAAAACCTTTTGCGACAATTCTAGCTTTGTAGATAGTAACACTACTATCAGCGTCCGTCTTCCTCTTGAAGATCCATTTATTCTTAATGACTCACCGATCATCGGGCAAGTCAGTCAAAGTCTACACTTTGTTCTCATACATGGATCATATCTCAGATTTCATGGCCTCAAGCCATTTCGCGGAATCTGGGCTCATCATCGCTTCCTCATAGTTTGTAGGTTTGTCATGGTCAAGTAACATGACCTCCAGAACATGATTACCGTACCACTCTGGTGCGGATCTCACTCTGTTTTACCTACGAGGTTCGGTAGTAACTTGACCTGAAGTTACATGATCATCATCATTAGCTTCCTCACTAATTGGTGTAGTAGTCACAGGAACAGATTTCTGTGATGAACTACTTTCCAATTCGGGAGAAGGTACAAATTACCTTATCAAGCTCTACTTTCCTCCCACTCCTTTCGAGAGAAACTCGTTCTCTAGAAAGGATCCATTATTAGCAATGAGTTTTGCCTTCGGATCTGTGATAGAAGGTGTTCCCAACAGTTTCCTTTGGGTATTCTATGAAGACGCACTTCTCCAATTTGGGTTCGAGCTTATCAGGTTGAAAACCTTTTTCATATAAGCATCGCAACTCCAAACTTTAAGAAACGACAGCTTAGGTTTACTGCTAAACCATAGTTCATACGGTGTCGTCTCAACGGATTTAGATGGTGCCCTATTAAACGTGAATGCAGCTGTCTCTAATGCATAACCCCAAAATGATATTGGTAAATCAGTAAGAGACATCATTTGATCGCACCATATCAAAATAAAGTACGATTATGACGTTCAGACACACCATAATGTTGTGGTGTTCCAGGTGGCGTGAGCTGTGAAACTATTCCACATTGTTTTAATTGAAGACCAAACTCGTAACTCAAATATTCGTCTCGCGATCAGATCGCGATAACTTTATTTTCTTGTTACGATGATTTTCCACTTCACTCTAAAATTCTTTGAACATTTCAACTATTTCAGACTTATGTTTCATCAAGTAGATATACCCATATCTGCTCAAATCATCTTGTGAAGGTCGAAAAATAACGATACTTGCCACGAGCATCAACACTCATTGGATCGCATACATCCGTATGTATTATTTCGATAAGTCAAGAGCTTGTTCCATTGTTCCGAGAACGGAGTTTTAGTCATCTTGCCCAAAAGGCACGGTTACGCAAGCATCAAATGATTCATAACCAAGTGATTCGAAAATCCATCTTTATGGAGTTTCTTCATGCGCTTTACACCGATATGACCCAAACGGCGATTACCACAAATAAGTTGCACTATCATTATTAACTTTGCATCTTTTGGCTTCAACATTATGAATATGTGTATCACTACTATCGAGATTCAATAAAAATAGACCACTCTTCACGGGTGCATGACCATAAAAGATATTACTCATATAAATAGAACAACCATTATTCTCGATTTAAATGAATAACCGTCTCGCATCAAACAAGATCCAGATATAATGTTCATGCTCAACGCGGCACCAAATAACAATTATTCATGTCTAAAACTAATCCCGAAGGTAGATGTAGAGGTAGCGTGCCGACCGTGATCACATCGACTTTGGAACCGTTTCCAGCGCGCATCGTCACCTCGTCCTTGGCGATGCTCGCTTATTCCGTAGTCCTGTTTGAGTTGCAAATATTAGCAATGAACCGATATCAAATACCAGTGCTACTACGAGCTCTAGTTAGGTACACATCAATAACATGTATATCACATATACCTTTGTTTACTTTGCCATCCTTCTTATCCGCCAAATACTTGGGGCAGTTCCGCTTCGATGTCGATCGCTTGCGGTAGAAGCGGTCGATTTCAGGTTTAGGTCCAGACTTGGGTTTCTTCTCTTGAGCAGCAACTTGCTTGCCGTTCTTCTTGAAGCTCCTTCTTCTTCCTTTGCCCTTCTTCTTGAAACTAGTGGTCTTGTTGACCATCAACACTTGATGCTCCTTCTTGATTTCTACCTCTGCGGCTTTCAAAGATCACGAAGAGCTCGAATAGTCTTGTTCATCCCTTGCATATTATAGTTCATCACAAAGCTCTTGTAGCTTGGTGGCGATGATTGGAGAATTACATCAATGACACTATCATCGGAAGATTAACTCCCGGTTGAATCAAGTGATTATTATACCCAGACATTACGAGTATGTGTTCACCGACGAACTATTCTCCTCCATCTTGCAGCTATAGAACTTATTGGAGACTTCAGATCTCTCAATCCGGGCATTTTCTTGAAATATTAACTTCAACTCTGGAACATCTCATATGCTCCATGACGTTCAAAACGCGTCGTTGAAGACCGGTTCTAAGCCATAAAGCATGGCACATCGAACTATAGAGTAGTCATCGACTTTGCTCATCGACGCGTTCTTAACGTCGTTAGTTACATCAAGAAGAGTTCGCACCCAGCGGTGCTTCCAGGCGTAACTCTTACGTGCAGCAATGAGGATAATCCTCAGGTTACGGACCCAGTCCGTGTAATTGCTACCATCATCTTTCAACTTTGCTTTCTCAAGGAACACATTAAAATTCAACGAAACAACAGCACGAGGCATCTAACTACAAACATACACAAGCAAGATACTATCAGGTACTAAGTTCATGATAAATTTAAGTTCATTTAATCATATTACTTAAGAACTCCCACTTAGACAGACATCTCTCTAGTCATCTAAGTGATCACGTGATCCAAATCAACTAAACCATAACCGATCATCACGTGAGATGGAGTAGTTTTTAATGGTGAACATCATTATGTTGATCATATCTACTATATGATTCACGCTCGACCTTTCGGTCTCCGTGTTCCGAGGCCATATCTGTATATGCTAGGCTCGTCAAGTTTAACCTGAGTATTCTGCGTGTGCAAAACTGGCTTGCACCCGTTGTAGATGGACGTAGAGCTTATCACACCGATCATCACGTGGTGTCTCGCACGACGAACTTTGGCAACGGTGCATACTCGGGAGAACACTACTTGATAATTTTAGTGAGAGATCATCTTAAAATGCTACCGTCAATCAAAGCAAGATAAGATGCATAAAGGATAAACATCACATGCAATCAATATAAGTGATATGATATGGCCATCATCATCTTGTGCTTGTGATCTCCATCTCCAAGCACCATCGTGATCACCATCGCCACCGACGCGACACCTTGATCTCCATCGTAGCATCGTTGTCGTTCGCCATCTATTGCTTCTCGACTATCGCTACTACTTAGTGATAAAGTAAAGCAATTACAGGCGTTGCATTTCATACAATAAAGCGACAACCATATGGCTCTGCCATTGCCGATAACCGGTTACAAAACATGATCATCTCATACAAAAAATATAGCATCACGTCTTGACCATATCACATCACAACATGCCCTGCAAAAACAAGTTAGACGTCCTCTACTTTGTTGTTGCAAATTTTACGTGGCTGCTACGGGCTTAGCAAGAACCGTTCTTACCTCGCATCAAAAACCACAACGATATTTCGTCAAGTTGGTGCTGTTTTAACCTTCGCAAGGACCGGGCGTAGCCACACTCGATTCAGCTAAAGTGAGAGAGACAGACACCGCCAACCACCTTTAAGCACGAGTGCTCGTAGCAGTGAAACCAGTCTCGTGTAAGCGTCTGGCGTAATGTCGGTCCGGCCGCTTCATCTCACAATACCGCCCGAACCAAAGTATGACATCTTTGGTAAGCAGTATGACTTGTATCGCCCACAACTTACTTGTGTTCTACTCGTGCATATAACATCAACGCATAAAACCTAGGCTCGGATGCCCTTTGTTGGGGAACGTAGTAATTTCAAAAATTCCCACGCACACGCAAGATCATGGTGATGGCATGGCAACGAGAGGGAGAGTGTTCGTCTCGTACCCTCGTGAGACCGTGGCGAAGCGTTAACTGTAACGCGGTTGATGTAGTCGTCGTCTTCACGATCCGACCGATCCAAGCACCGAGCGTCACGGAGCCTCCGAGTTCAGCACATGTTCAGCTCGATGGCGATCTCCGCCTCCGATCCAGCCGAGCTCGGAGATGAGTTCCGTCGACCGCGGCGTGGTGACGATGATGATGTTCTACCGGCGCAGGGCTTCACCTAAGCACTGCAACGATATGACCGAGGTGGAATATAGTGGGGGGCACCGACACGCAGCTAAGGAACGATCACGAAGATCAACTTGTGTGTCATGGGGTGCCCCCTGCCCCCGTATATAAAGGAGCAAGGGAGGAGGAGGCCGGCCCTAGGAGGAGGGCGCGCCAAGGGGAGTCCTACTCCCACCGGGAGTAGGACTCCTTTCCTAGTCCAACTAGGAGAAGGGGGGAAAGGAGGGAAGTGGAGAAGGAAGGGAGAGGGGGGCCGTGCCCCAAACCCCTTGTCCAATTCGGACTGGGCTTGGGAGGGGCGCGCGCCACCTCCTGGCTCCTTCCCACTAAAGCCCAATAAGGCCCAATACTCTTCCCCGTATTCCCGTAACTCCCCGGTACTCCGAAAAATACCCGAATCACTCGGAACCTTTCTGAAGTCCGAATATAGTCGTCCAATATATCGATCTTTACGTCTCGACCATTTCGAGACTCCTCGTCATGTCCCCGATCTCATCCGGGACTCCGAACTCTTTTGGTAAATCAAAACTCATAAACTCATAATAAAACTGTCATCGTAACGTTAAGCGTGCGGACCCTACGGGTTCGAGAACTATGTAGACATGACCTAGAACTGTTTCCGGTCAATAACCAATAGTGGAACCTAGATGTTCATATTGGCTCCTACATATTCTCTTAAGATCTTTATTGGTCAAACCGCATAACAATATCGTTGTTCTCTTTGTCATCGGTATGTTACTGCCCGAGATTCGATCGTCGGTATCCAATACCTAGTTCAATCTCGTTACCGGCAAGTCTCTTTACTCGTTCCGTAATAAATCATTTTGTAACTAACTCATTAGTTACAATGCTTGCAAGGCTTAAGTGATGTGTATTAACGAGAGGGCCCAGAGATACCTCTCCGACAATCGGAGTGACAAAACCTAATCTCGAATTACGCCAACCCAACATGTACCTTTGAAGACACATGTAGAGCACCTTTATAATCACCCAGTTACGTTGTGACATTTGGTAGCACACAAAGTGTTCCTCTGGCAAACGGGAGTTGCATAATCTCATAGTTGTAGAAACTTTGTATAAGTCATGAAGAAAGCAATAGCAACATACTAAACGATCAATTGCTAGGCTAACAGAATGGGTCAAGTCAATCACATCATTCTCCTAATGATGTGATCTCGTTAATCAAATGACAACACATGTCTATGGTTAGGAAACATAACCATCTTTGATTAATGAGCTAGTCAAGTAGAGGCATACTAGTGACATTATGTTTGTCTATGTATTCACACATGTATCATGTTTCCGGATAATACAATTCTAGCATGAATAATAAACATTTATCATGATATGAGGAAATAAATAATAACTTTATTATTGCCTCTAGGGCATATTTCCTTCAGGTGAACGGTCAAAGAATCAAACACTATATCTCAGGTAATCATGTAAATGTTGAAACTAATGTTATTGAAACCGAAACCCCGGAGGAATACATAAGGGACACTTTCCAGAACGTTCCAGACCCCGAAAAGGAATAGGTATGTGGTACGGTAAGTAAACCGACTCCAAAACAATTTTTAAGGCAATATTTCTCCGTTTTGGAATATTTAGAAAAATAGAAAAATAAGTTGCAGTCCGGGGAGGACACGAGGCCTCCACGAGGGTGGAGGGCGTGCCCTACCCCCTGGGCGCGCCCCCTACCTCGTGAGCACCTCGTGTGCCCTCCGGACTCCGTTTCCTTGCACAGTACGTATTTTGGTCGGTAAAAATTCATTATATATACTCCCGAAGGTTTTGACTCTCGTATCACGCAAATCTCCCATGTTTTCGTTTTAGGCTGTTTTTCTGACAGGTCTAGATCATCATGACGACCCCAAGTGCTTCCAAGGACAAGTTCTTCGAGAAGGTTATCAACCCTTACCTTGCAGAGGTGCTGCGACACCCCCAAACTATTGAGATGCGTGATGGGTTGTTGCACATCCGCAATGTTGAGGGACCAAAGGGAACCGGAAGCATGGACTTCAGGCTCGAAGCAATGGAGCAACAAGTTTTCAAGTGCCAGGGGATGGTGGAGCGTGGAATCAACGCTACCCACAAGATGCTCGCGGAGTTCACCAACAACTATGAGCCGGATGCCAAGAAGACCGAGGAAGCCATCTATAAGCTACATGAGAAGATCGAGCACCTCCAAGCCCAAATCTATGATCTACAAAACCAAAACTGTGAGTTTGAATATAGATTCAAAAGGATGAGTTTGGCTGCAGATTTGAGGATTCCGGAGACTCGATCATCCTTCTATGATGGTGAGCCTATGCCATGGAAGGTGGACGACAAGCTTGCATCATCATTAACACTTCCACCGCCAACAACAAGGAAGGAGACATAATCACATGGGTATGGGCACTCCCCTTGGAAACTGCCAAGCTTGGGGGAGGTGCCCTGGTATCGTATCACCATCACAACTCCTATATTTATCCTTTTTCTTAGTTCGATCCTATTAGTATTATCTTGATTAGTAGAATAAAGTCATGGCATGATCTAGTTTTGAGTTTTGCTTTATGATCCTTCTTTGTAATCAAGTCCATGAGCTATATAATAAAGATTAGTGTTGAGTCAAGGGCTTGAGTATTTTGCCATGATCTTGGGTGATTAGAAGAAAAAGAATAAAAAGAATCAAGAGTTCATATTGAACTTATTGAAAGTAATGACTTCACATAGAAATAGTATGATGATTTAAAGTTGTTGGGAGTTGGCAAATATAGCTTTGGTCATCGTTGCAATTAATAGGAAGTAATAAGGAAAGAGAGGTTTCACATATTGTCGGCATTCTGGGAACGGGGGTCCCCAGACTTGCCTGCCTGCGGCCTGCGGCGTGGCTCAAAGGGGGGCCCAGCACGACCCATCTTCATCAACACAAGCTCAAGACCCTCGCGAGGGGCCAAGCCTCGCCGGGCGGACGACAAGGAGCTTCCTCAGGCACGGCCTCATCAGGATGGCTCATGAGGAGGCGGAGAGTTCAAGACGGGGTACCTCACGAGGTGCCCATGACGCAAGCAATGACGACCAAGGGCGCCCGATCGGGCGCCAGCCACCAGATGTCCTCCTTTCCTCTTTGGTGCAAAGGAGCAAGCGAGGCGAGACCATCAAGCAAAGGCATCCATTTGGTGCAACAAGACCAAGACCAGCCCAACGGCAGGAGGAAGTCATTGGAGCCCAAGCAAAGTCCACCACCAGAGCCTTTGACATGCGAGAACCAACTTCAGTCAGGATAAGTGTGCCTGATGTTCCCCTTCAAAATGGCCAATTGTTGGCGCCCTTCCCGCTCAATATTTGGGAAGAGGCCCAGGGTCTTTGCCTATAAATAGGACTAGCCACCCCCAGGGTAGGGGCATCGAGCATCGGGGAAAGAACAGAATCCTCACCCGAAAACCAGTAGAGAGAGCGACTGAACTCCTCCTAGCAGTTCATCGCACCAGCCAAGAACAGACCCTTGCGAGGCTGTTCTTCCTTGTATTGTTCATCATCAGCCCAAGAGGCAATCCACCACACCACACACTGGAGTAGGGTATTACACCGCAATGGTGTCCTGAACCAGTATAAACTCTGTGTCTCTTGTGTTGTTCCTTTCGTAGTTTAGATCCTAGCGAGTCGGCGAGAGCAGGTAGGTAGAGGGCAAAATCTCCGCGCACCCCAAGTGTTGAACCTCAAGGGTCCGCGAACCCGAACCGACATTTGGCGCGCCCGTAGGGTGCGCCGAATTCGCCTTCCGTCGCCTGTTCTTCTCCGACCATCGCATCCATGTCGGCGCTGTCGGGCCTGCCGCTGAAGCGCCGAGCCGCTTCGCTTCCCGTGTCGCCAGACGGCTCCGTCGGGCGGGCGCCTCGCGTGCTCCCATCACCTTCCGTCAACGCCGCCACCGGCCCGGCGGGCAACGAGCAGCAAGCATCGTCCCAGCATCCCTCGGTGAGGCAAGACGGCCGCACTGCTTCCCCCTCACTCACCGCAGCTGGTTCTTCGTCTCGCGCATTCCGCGCGCCCATCGAGGCTCGAGCTGCGCTCATCGCGGCAAACGAGCTCCTGCGCTACCGTCCCGTCAACGAAGTCTACGAAGAATGGCTCGACCGCATCGCCGAGCTCGTCCGTGCCGCAGGGGGCTCTCCTGTGCCGTCCGTCCCGCTGCCCCGCACCCCTCCCTACGCGGGCGACGAAGCTCCGGGGGCGCCTCAGCCGCCTCCCACTCAAGAAGGCGCGTGGCCCCTGGGCGGAACCCGCTCCATCAGGCGCCAGCACGGCAAGAGCAAAGCTGCCAAGAAGTCCCTCGCCCGTGAGAAGCTGCCCGAGCGCCCTCGCTCCGGCTCGTCGCGACCACACTCCTGCTCCAAAGACGCTAAGACCCCAGCTGCTCCCAACAGGGCGCATGGGGACCCGCAGGACCAAGCTCTTCATCACCCAAGGCCTCCCGTGGCCACAGCGGGCTGCCGCGCCTTCACCACCGAGCTGCACAGCGTCGCGTGGCCCGGCAAGTTCAAGCCAGACCTGCCTCCTCGCTACGACGGTACGACTGGCCCTGTAGAGTTCCTCCAGCTCTACGAGCTGGGCATCGAGGCTGCCAACAGAGACGAGAAGGTCATGGCGAACTGGTTTCCCATGGCCCTCAAGGACGGGGCCCGCACCTAGCTCCTGAACCTGGCTCCAAGCACGATCTCCTCCTGGGACGAGATGCGCACCCGCTTCATCGCCAACTTCTAGGGTACTCGCGACCGGCCACCCGCCGTGAGCGACATGCGCCGTATCAGGGGAAACCTTGCAGAAGTACATCCAGCGCTTCAACAACACACGCCTCAAGATTCCCAAGGTGACCGAGGAGGCCATCATCTCAGCCTTCTCCGACGGCATGCGCGATGTCAAGATGAAGGAGGAGCTGGCGATGCATGAAGACCTGTGCATTTCCTTGGAGCTGTTCAACTTGGCGACCAAGTGCGCCAGGGCTGAGGAAGGGCGTCTCTCCTCCTCGAGTTACTGCGCCGCACCCGAAGAGAAGAAACCCAAGGCCAAGGATGTGACGCGCAAGGGGCTGCCGTGCTCATGTAGAACCGAGAACCAAGCGGGCGTAGATCAGCCCGAATCTTCCAAGGGCAGCCAGTACTGCGTGTACCACGACCTCCACACCCACAACACCAATGAATGCCAAGAGCTCCGAGCCGTGCATGAAGGAAGGATAGGCCGACGTCCCGACCGCAGCGACCGGGGCTACGGCCGAGGAGGAGGAAGGAACGTAGGACGCTGGGAAGACCGTGGCCCTCGCCAAGGGTGGCGCGACCAACCTCGCGAGGATCGCTGGCGGGACTGGCTCACGAGGGAGACTGGAGGGATCAGCCTCGCAAGGATCGCCCGCAAGGCAACGCAGGCCTCCCTCCATTGCCGCCGCTGCCAAGGAGAAATGAGGACCGTCATCGACGAGGTGGTGGGGCTTCCGAGCCACGTCGCGATCGCTTTGCATCCTGGGCGGAGCTCAAGCCCCAGCCTCTCAACGCATCTTCAAGCAGTTCGCCTGCGAAGTAAATGCAGTCCTCCCCAAGCTCGAGGCCACATGCCCTCTCAGGTGGTCGGCGTGCACCATCACGTTCAGCTCAGCGGATCAGCTCAAGTGCGCGGCCACAGCCGGAGTCCTCCCAATGCTTTGTTCCCCAATCATCAGCAACGTGCTAGTCACCAGGACCCTCATCGATGGTGGGGCAGGGCTCAATGTCTTGTCCGTGGAAACATTCAACAATCTCCAAGTGCCCTAAAACCAGCTTGAGCCAACCAAGCCTTTCTCCGGAGTCACCGACGGTTCCACGGTCCCGATTGGGCAGGTCCGCCTCCCTGTCACCTTCGGGGCGCGCGAAAACTACCACACCGAGCTCATCGACTTCGACGTCGCCCACATTCGCCGGCCTTACAACGCCATCCTCGGGTACACAGCGCTGGCCAAGTTCATGGCCGTAACCCACCATGGCTACAACGTCCTCAAGATGTCAGGAAGTGGCGGAGTCATCACGGTGCCCTGTGAAGAGAAAGATGCGGTGTGCTCCCTGGAACGAGTCTTTCAGGCCGCGTCACTGGAAGACCCGGATCGCGGAAGCAGGAGGCTTCCCAAGACCGCCCCCAAGAAGAAGAAGACATCGTCCGGCCCGGCCCCTCAGGAGGCAGGCCCCTCAGGGTCCGCACATGCTCAGGGGAAACCTCCTTCCATCGCATAGGGAAGCGCGCCCGGCGCCCTCCTCAGGCAGGGCCGGGGGCTCTCCCCTCGAGGGCCATCGACCTCGCCAGGGTCACGAGGGAGGCGTTTGGGCACCACTTGGAGGCGTGTTTCGAAGCACGTTTTCCTCAAGAAGGAGCAAGGCAAGGAGGGCCAAACCCTCAGGAGTTCGTCAGCAAGGCTATTCAGGAGCTACATGAGTCAAGAGTCATGAGAGGCAGCCGCCGCTTACCCGCTGTGGCCCCCCATCCAGGCGAGGATGGTGGGTTGCGCGTCTGCATCGACATACCAGGGCTCAACTGAGCCGCCTCTCACGAGCGCCTCTGGCCCTCGCAAGTGGGGTGCTGCGAAGGTCCACCCCACAGCTATGTTCGCATGCCTTATGGCTTGCCGAACGCAGCTGCCATGTACTAGCGCCTCATGAGGGGCATCCTGGAGGCTCAGGAGGCCAGGCATTCTGCAGTCCTGGCGGAGATGGAGATGGTCCGCGAGGAGCCACCAGCGCCTCCGGAGCCTCCCGAGGCCCCTGGGCCTGGGGGCTCGTGAGAATCGGCTCCCACAGCACACCGAGTCTGCTACACCAACACCCCTTCATCGTCAACACTATCAGGTGACATCTTTCAAGTTTCATCTCCAGCTGGGAGCGCCCTCAGGGCTGCATCATTCCCAGGCCGCGTGGGTCTGTCCCTGCAGCGTGTATCCCTTTTGCTCATGTTCTTAGCTTACTTTGTTGGGGGCGCCCCTCGGGCTGCATCATCCCCAAGTCGCTCGGGTCAGACCTAGCGGCATGTACCCCTCTTGCGTTTATCTTCGGGCCATGCTTTTCGACCCATCATGCTTGTTATTTGGTGCCTGTCCGTGGCACCTTTTCTTCCTTGATGTCGGCAGCTTGCACGTTAAAGGGGGGTACCTGAGCATCGCGACTCAGGGCTCCTACCGGCTCTCCAGCCCTCACCCTCGCCTTGTCCACGCATCGCGACCGCATACCAAATGACGGCTGAGACCAGCTCGAGGGCCGGGACCCGAGGACGTAGAGTTTTGACATCTAACCAAGCTTGCACGCTAAAGGGGGGTACCCGAGCATCGCGACTCAGGGCTCCAACGGCTCTCCTGCCCTCACCCTCTGGCCTTGTCCACGGCATTGCGACCTGGCATACCAGCGACGACTGAGACCAGCTCGAGGGCCGGGACCCGAGGACGTAGAGTTTCGACATCTAACCAAATTTGCAGGAACACATCCCAAGATAAGGCCCAGTGCCAGGTGCAACCCGCCTTGAGGTAGGGCCCCGTGAGTCCAGCGCTAGCTCACGGGTGCCCAGATACACCTCGTCAGGCCCTACGTGCGAGCCATGTGTCAGGGCGGGGCTGTACACTCCCCGGGGGCTCCTCCCGGAGGGGAGCCCCCTCCCACGCACCAGTGGAAGCACCATGCTCCGTGCTGGCTGATGACACTGTCGAGGAGCGGCTATGCCCGTACACATACGGAAGCGCTATGCTCGGCGCTGGTGATAAACAATTGAGGGTGGCCCCCGGGCCGCATCAACCTCAGGGAGCCCAGAGCTCATTGTCTAGCCTCATCGCAATGCCTCCCCTCGGGAGTGCCGCATGAGGGGGCTGGGCACGGGGGCTGCGCCTGGGTCACACCCAGACGCATGCCACCCAGCCAGGCCCCCCAGGCCTGGTTTGTCGCACGTCCCTCCCCGAGTGGAGCCAAGGTACGAAGGCCGTTTGAGCATCAAGGGGGACTCCTGAGCATCGCGATTCAGGAGCCTAACTGGTCACGTAGCCCCTCACTCCTTAGTTCCGAAAGGCTAACGGCGGTTGAGGTATGTGCGGGGCCGGGCTCTGCAGACGTAGAACGGTAGATCCACCCACATCTCACCTTCCTAAGGAGTCACCCCCACATCTCACCTCCCTACTTGTTGTTCGAGCGCCAAGGGGGACTCCTTAGCATTGCGACTCAGGAGCCTAACTTGTCACGTAGCCCCTCACTCCTTGGTCCCGTCTTGGTTTCCGGTCGGGGCTAACGGCGGCTGAGGTAGAGCAAGGGGCAGGCTCTGCGCCGAGAACATAAGCAAGTAGGAAGGAAATAGCGCAAATTTCAAGGAATTCAAAAGCAAATATTACAGTCCATACTGTTATCACAGCACCAAATGCAAGTTTTAACACCTCCCCGAGGCATGGTACATGTGCCGGAATTAAAAGCAGGACGGGAGCCACAACGGAATCACTTGCCGGCGGTGGAGCTCCGCGGAGCGGGTTCGCCTCGTGGAGCTGCAGGGTCGGCAGCGCCCCACTTCGGCTTGGTGCTGAAGGCCCAGAACTTCCCAAAAGAGCCTCTCGCACGACCCTTCACGGCCTCAAGGCAGCGCAAGCTCGCCGTCATTGCTCCAAAGAAGTCGTCGAGGTCGACGTTGGGGTCGCAAAGATAGATGTGGGTAAGGACCCGCGTCAGCGCTGCAGAAGACAAGGCACGCGCCTTGGCCTCAGCCGTAGGGCCAAGGTCAAGGGTGACATCTTCAAGAGCACGAACCAGGAAGGGAAGCAGCTTGGCGCGGCCGTCCTCGGCGCCAGCCAGCGGGCTCTCCAGGCCGCTATCATAAAGCGTCTTCAGCGAGGTGCGAGCCTTCTCCTCCATATCCGCAAAGGCCACACGATCCTCAAAGAGAAACCCGTGCCTTGCCGTCCAGCTCGACCTTCCTCGCCTCCAACTCTTGCTCCAGCGCGCCTAGGCAGTCACGGAGCTTCTTGAGCTTGGCGTCCAAGTCCTTGACGGCCACCTCGCGAGCCTTCATGCCTTCCTCCTGCTCTTGGCGAAGGCGGGTCTCCTCGGCGAGCTGGTCCCGCAGGCCCTGCAGCTCGCTCTCCAGCGCCTTTGCAACGACCTCGACATTAGCCGCCTCCCCCAAGGCAGCGTCGCGAGAAGCCTTCGCCCCAAGGACGGCCTGCTTCTCCTCGTCGCAAGCCGTCGAGGCCTGGACCAGCGCCGCCCGAATTAAAGCGTCGGAGCGAATCCAGCCGGAAGCCAGCTCCAAGCGCCCGACCACTAAACGAGGGTCGGCACCCAGAAGATCCTGCCGCAGACGGTCCAGTTCGGCAGCAGCACGATCCAGAACAGTAGGAGGAGTCGGAGAAACAGCAGTCGGTGGAGTAGGAGAAGACGACAGCGTGACCACAGTATACTGAGGTGGAGCCTACTGCGCCCCAACGGCTGTGGTGGCGGCATCAGGCAAGGGCACCTCGGGAGTTGCTTGGGCCGTGGGGGCTGAGCTCGCCCCAGCCGGCTCAGCCAGGCCTCGCGAGGACGCCCGGGCAGGAGAGGCCTGTGCATCACGGTCACCTTCTTTCGCGGGCAGAGGAGCTGCCCCGGATGGAACCTCAGGAGCTCCCTTCAACTTCTTTGCCGCGGGAGCCAGCCTAGCTGGGAGATACGAACGTCAAGCCTCAGCAACAGAACAAGAAATAAGACAGGAATCAAGCACTTACAGGTCATCGCTCGCGAGCTCGAGCAGCCTCCGGCCGTACTTGAAGCCCGAGAGCCGGCTGCAAGGATCAGCCTCAAGGGGCTCGGGAGCAGGAGGCGCATCCGCGGATCGCCTCGGGGCCAGGGCAGACCCTCGGGGGATCAGCCCGGTTCGGTCATTCTTCGGGATTGGGGGCAGGCTCCCGCCGCCCTGCTCGTCATCATTCTCGTCATCATCACTCAGAGAGAGGCTGAGAGCGCGGGACCTGCGCCGAAGGGGGGGAGCCCTCGACTCTCCGTCGGTCGCCTCGGAGTCAGGCCCTTTTTCCCACTCCCCTTCTTCCTTCTCTTTGCTAGAGTCGCCGGAGGACACATCCACCGGGTCCTCGGGAGCCTCCGCGGGCACGCGCCCGTCCCCATTGAAGACGGGCATGGACTCCACTACCTACTCCCAGTCCTCGCGGAGGAACAGGGGCGTAGGAGTGCCCTCCAACCTCGCCACATCGCCCCCGACCAAAGACCGGAGAACCGCAGCCAGATCCTCGCCGGCCAAGACCGTGGGGCTCGGATGGGGCCTCCACATCAGAAGTGGGTACTAACGAAGTCGAGCCAGCTGGTGCTCCAGGAATTCCCTCAGCAGCGATGCGCTAGTCAGCTTCGCCGACGCCATGCTGGCCGGCCTCAGATCCGCGCCATCTTCTGCAACACCAGCCTCGCGCGGGGATCCACAAGCTCCACTCAAGACCAGTCGTCGGAGATCGAGGGGTGCCCCGTGGGAAAGATCAGCCGAGGGTGGATGCGCCCAGCATCTACCAAGACCCACTTACTCCTGAAGCCCTCAATCCTCTTCCCGGGGTTCGAAATGGCGATGGAACTACCGTACGCGACAAAGCTCGTGCACGCAGAGACGGGACCACGAGAGGTCCGGAGGGAGAAGTAGTGGCGCAGCAAGGCCACTGAGGGCTTCACCCCTACGTGAGCCTTGCAATAGTAGGCGAAGATTGCCAGAAGAAGGACAGAGTTGGGGTGGAGATGCAGAGCTTGAAGCTTGTAATGGCGGAGGACAGAGAAGAAGAACTCAGAAAAGGGAGGCACCAGACCGGCAACAACGGAGCTCACAAAGAGCGGATTGAAGGTGCTCCCTTGGCCCTCAGGGAGGGCAGAGCCGGCCTTGAACACCTTCGCCTGCCGATGCCTCGCACCGCCGCCATCCGGCGCACTCGGCAAGGCTCGCCCGACACATTCAAGTAGTCCAAGGCGGACGAATACCAAGCTTTGGTCGGGGCCTGGCGAGGCGCCATGTCTTGCTAGGGCGCGCGGACGGAGTAGATCTGAAGATTTCGGAGGCAGGAAGGAGAGGCGCAAGAAAGGGGATCTGAGCAGCGACCGAAGAAAGCAAAGTAGGCAAAGCCTAGACAGATGCCGCTCCTTTATCAACTTGCACATTAGCTGAGGCACCCACGTCCAATCAACCGCCACGCGGCGCCCAAGGCCGCAGGCTGTTAGGGCCCGCGGTGTTTCACACTTGCCCTTTCGCCTCTCTGCTTGCCAAGTCCAGGCGCGCCTTGGGCCCGGGGGCTACTATCGGCGTTACGTAATGGGGGTCCCTGACTTGCTCGCTGCGCCTCTGCGGCGTGGCTCAAAGGGGGCCCAAAGACGACCCATCTTCATCAACACAAGCTCAAGACCCTCGCGAGGGGCCAGATTGCAGGCGGACGACTAGGAGCTTCTCAAGCACGGCCTCATCAGCCGGGCTCACGAGGAGGCGGAGAGTTCAAGGCGGGTACCTCACGAGGTGCCCATGACGCAAGCCATGACGCACCAAGGGCGCCACGGGCGCCAGCCCGCGCAGTGTCCTCCTTTCCTCTTTGGTGCAAAGGGAGCAAGCACAGGCGAGAGCGTCAAGCAAAGGCATCCATTTCGGTGCAACAAGACCAAGACCAGCCCAACGGCAGGGAGGAAGTCATTGTGGAGCCCAAGAAGGCGTCACCACTAGAGCCTTTGACACACGAGGACCAACTTTAGTCAGCATAAGTGTACCCGATGTTCCCCTTCAAAATGGCCAATTGTTGGCGCCCTTCCCGATCAATATTTGGGAAGAGGCCCAGGGCCATTGCCTATAAATAGGACTAGCCACCCCCAGGGTAGGGGCATGGAGCATCGGGGAAAGAACAGAATCCTCACCAGAAAACCAGTAGAGAGAGCAACTGAACTCCTCCAAGCAGTTCATCGCACCAGCGAAGGACAGACCCTCGCGAGGCTGTTCTTCCTTGTATTGTTCATCATCAGCCCAAGAGGCAATCTACCACACCACACACTGGAGTAGGGTTTTACACCGCAATGGTGGCCTGAACCAATATAAACTCTGTGTCTCTTGTGTTGTTCCTTTCGTAGTTTAGATCCTAGAGATTCGGCGAGGAGCAGGTAGGTAGAGGGCGAAATCTCCGCGCATACCCCAGTGTTCGAACCTCAAGGGTCTGCCGGAACCCGAAATCCGACACATATAGATATATTATCATTGACATCTTTTATGATTGGGAGCACTCATTGAAATATGACATGCTAAAGAGTTGAGGTTGGACAAGGAATACAACATAATGAGTTATGTTTTCCTACATCTGAGATAAAGTATGTTGTCATGGTTCCTCTACCGTGTTGAGTTTGCCTTTCCCCCTCATGCTGGCCAATCTTCAGCACTAAGTAGAAATACTACTTGTGCTTCCAAATACCCTTAAACCAATTTTGCCATGAGAGTCCACCATATCTACCTATGGATTGAGTAAGATCCTTCAGGTAAGTTGTCATCAGTGCAAGCAATAAAGATTGCTCTCTAAATATGCATGACTTATTAGTGCGGAGAAAATAAACTTTGCACGAACTTGTTGTGGACGCAATAAAAGCGACGGACTGCATAATAAAGGTTCACATGCAAGGGGCAATGTAAAGTGACGTTCTTTTGCATTAAGATTTTGTGCATCAACCCTAAACGCGCATGACAACCTCTGCTTCCCTCTACGAAGGGCCTATCTTTTATTATTATCCTCTACCCTATGCAAGAGTCATGGTGATCTTTACCCTTCCTTTTTCATTTTATCCTTTGGCAAGCTCAGCATGTTGGAAAGAACGTGATATATATTGTTGAGCTTGCAATAATAATTGGATGTGGGGGAGCGTGAATTATTATTGTTGACATTGCCCTTGAGGTAAAAAGTTGTGGGGCAAAACTATAAGCCCCTATCTTTCTCTGTGTTTGATTAAAACTCCGTAACCACAAGTATCGCGTGAGTGCTAGCAATTATGAAGGACTAAGTGATAGTTGAGTATGTGGACTTGCTTTTAAGCTCTGACATAGACTATTTCTAATGTTATGATAAATTGCAATTGCTTCAATGACTGAGATTATAATTGCTGGTGCCCAATAAAGTTTCTGATTCATATTTTGGCTTTGTGAGAAGATTATCACTTGAACATGAGTAATCATATGACAAAATCTATATATGTTACTGTTATGAAATAATCATGATGCCTTCATATCCGTATTTTATTTTTATCGACGCCTCTACCTCTAAACATGAGGACATACTTATTGTTATCGGCTTTTCGCTTGAGGATAAGCGAGGTCTAAGCTTGGGGGAGTTGATACGTCCATTTTGCATCATGCTTTTATGTCAATATTTTATTGCATTATTGGCTGTTATTTCACCTTATGTCACAATACTTATGGCTATTCTCTCTTATTTTACAAGGTTTACATGAAGAGGGAGAATGCCGGCAATGGAATTCGGCCGAAAAGGAGCAAATATTGAAGGACTATTCTCACAGAACTCCAAAAGTCCTAAAACTCCACGGAATACCTTAAAATAAATAAAGAAAAATCGTCGCCAAAGATGAAGGCCAGGGGGCCCACACCCTGCTAACGAGGGTGGGGCCCCCCAGGCGCGCCTCACCTCGTGGGCCCCCTGGTGGCTCTCTGACGTCCATCTTCTCCCATATGAAGTCTTTCGATGAGAAAATAATAGAGGAGAACCTTTTGGGACGAGACTCCGCCGCCACGAGGTGGAACCAATCTAGGGCTCCGGCAGAGCTGTTCTACCGGGGACACTTCACTCCGGGAGGGGGAAATCATCACCATCATGATCACCAACGCTCCTCTCATAGGGAGAGGGCAATCTCCATCAACATCTTCACCAGCACCATCTCATCTCCAAACCCTAGTTCATCTCTTGTATCCAATTCTTGTCTCCAAGTCCGGGATTGGTGCTAGTAGGTTGCTAGTAGTGTTCATTACTCCTTGTAGTTGATGCTAGTTGGTTTATTTTGTGGAAGATCATATGTTCAGATCCTTTATGCACAATATTACCCCTCTGATTATAAACATGAATATGCTTTGTGAGTAGTTACATTTGTTCCTGAGGACAAGGGAGAAGTCTTGCTATTAGTAGTCATGTGAATTTGGTATTCGTTTGATATTTTTATAAGATGTATGTTGTCTAACCTCTAATGGTGTTATGTGAACGTCGACTACATAACACTTCACCATTATTTGGGCCTAGAGGAAGGCATTGGGAAGTAATAAGTAGATGATGGGTTGCTAGAGTGATGTGCTTAAACCCTAGTTTATGCGTTGTTTCGTAAGGGCTGATTTGGATCCATATGTTTCGTGCTATGGTTAGGTTTACCTTAATACTTTTGTTGTAGTTGCGGATGCTTGCAATAGAGGTTAATCATAAGTGGGATGCTTGTCCAAGTAAGGGCAGTACCCAAGAACCGGTCCACCCACATATCAAATTATCAAAGTACCGAACGCGAATCATATGAGCGTGATGAAAACTAGCTTGACGATATTCCCATGTGTCCTCGGGAGCGATTTTCCTATTATAAGAGTTTGTCCAGGCTTGTCCTTTGCTACAAAAAGGATTGGGCCACCTTGCTGCACTTTATTTAATTTTGTTACTTGTTGCTCGTTACCATTTATCTTATCAAAAAACTATCTATTACCACTTATTTCAGTACTTGCAGAGAATACCTTGCTGAAAACCGCTTATCATTTCCTTCTGCTCTTCGTTGGGTTCGACACTCTTACTTATCGAAAGGACTACGATATATCCCCTATACTTGTGGGTCATCACGCGGGAAAAGACCCAGCTGTGCCGTTTTAGTCGGGATTACCGGATTACTAGTAGTAGTATCAATGGATCGCGCGAAGCAACAATTTTTTTGAGGGGGTGAAGCACCTAGTTTAAAAGGAAAAAAGGCGGTACACTCACAAAGACTCGATCATGGTCGCATTGCACCCCACACACGCTTCGTCCTGCACACGGCTCACACAAATGTAACGCGCTCAGCTTGCCTCTTCACCGACATGTGGGACTGCACTTGGAGAAACCGACCATGTGCTAAACTCCCCGCCCACCGCGAAAAATCCTCCCCACACCCAAAAATTCCCCCAAATCCGATTCAACCGCCCTTTGGCCAACTAGCCAACAATATTCCCCAACCCACCCCCCGCCTCCCTCCACTCCATTCGCTCCGCCAAAGCCACCCTCCTCGCCACGCCGATACGTCGGTGCCGCGGTTCGTTGAGGGGACGCACGGCGAACCTCTCGCTCCCATAGTACGCTCTCATAGACTGCCGTCCTCTAGCCGCGCCGCCTCCGCTGGCTACGTTCTTGTGGAGGCGCACAGCGGTTAGCGCCGCCACCGCTGGCTACGTTCTTGTGGAGACACACGGCGGTCAGCTTCTCCCACGGTACGCGCATTCTGGACTGAGGCCCCATTCATGTCGGTGTAGCGCTGAATGTTAGCTGATAGATGATGTTAATCTCACTGTTTGCCGAAGTAGTTTACAGTTAATATGATCTGCTTAAAAAGCTTCCTTGCCCTGTTCTACACTCAATCTGCTTAGTTGAGATGGCATGCAAAGGCCGATTAGTTGCTAAAATATCTGCCATATATTTATTGTGACATAGATTGCCATGCTCTAGTAGCCAATCTGTTAGGTCAAATAGCTCTACACCGTTTTATACTCGATCTTTATTGCTGCGATGGCCTTCGACAGTTCGATGGCTGTGTGCTCGGCCTCATTGACTGCTGAAAAGGCCTGTCATAATTTAGCACTCAAATATATTTGCTGAATTAGCTTTACATATATTTCGTTACTTAGATCTGCGCGTCCAAATATCTTGCCATAGCTTTAGACATCGACCTTGGTATTTTTTTCTGGACTTCATAAAAAAGCATATATGTTTTTCCTGTAATATCTAGTAGAAGAACTAATTTGTATGTCTAACAGATGGACAGGACTTGATAACTTCGTCAAGATTCTCCGCTGCATATGTCGAGGGGTTGAAAACTTCATGAACTTTATCGAGCTGAGTACGGTGGTCCAAATCGATGTGCTCGCCTGTAGCAGCTTGTATGAATTCAGTTACAAGACCCCGACCAACTGTGCAAAATCATCTACACTTGTATGGGATGTCGGTCACATATAGTAGGTGGGTTCATCATGGTGAAAATGTGAACGTCAATGTTATTGACTACGTGGAAGTAGCAGATCACCATCTTAATCTGCCTGATGCTCAGGTGGAAGAGGAGGAGGTGGTGGTGGTGGAGCCAATGAATTTGACCAACATTGAAACAATGCTACGAAATGCTCATGCATTCTGTGAACTTTTACCTGCAAAAGAAAAACGGCGGGCCCGCATGTTGGAACAATGCAACGTGGCTGTCACCCCAGGAAATAAGCTTTCAGTATTCTCAGCAATGGTCACCTTTCTTCAGGTGAAGACATCTGAGCGGATGACCAACAAATCATTCGATGTGATGTTGGCGGCTTTTCCGCAAATCTTTCCCAGATGCGTCCGAGCTGCCACACACCTACAGTAAAATGAAGAATTTCCTTCATGCAGTTGGAATTGGATATGATATGATCCATGTTTGTAAGAATAATTGTGTTCTGTTCCGGAAGGATTATGCCAACTTAAGTGAATGCCCAAAATGCAAATCATCAAGATGGAAAGATGGCATGTTGTGAAGAGGATTCCTCATAATGTTCTGAGACATTTTCCAATTATACCAAGATTGCAGAGGTTGTTTCATGATGCTGTAACAAGAGAGGATGTACTGTGGCATTCTAGGAACCAGGAGTACAGAGGTCAGAATGTAATGAGCCATCCATCTCATGGTAGTGAGTGGAAAAGCTTCAATCATAAACACAAAAAGTTTGTCATCAACCGAGAAACATTAGACTTGGCTTAGCTTCGATGTATTTAACCCATTTGGCCACCAGAGCGCCACATATAGCATGTGGCCAAGCTTGTTATCCTTACAACATGCCTCCAAATGTCCGCACCAAACAATCAAACTACATGATGGCCTTGCTCATCCCAGTCCAAAAAGTCCCGGAAAGGATTTTGATTTGTTCATGGAGCCTCTTCTCGGAGGAACTTCAACAGCTATAGTGGGGTGTTCTCACCGAGACCTATATAGCAGCCCACCACCTGATTTCTTTCTGCGTGCTATTATAATTTGGTGCATCCATGATTATCCGCTTTGGGCACTATGTCGTATTAATGACACATGGTTACAATGCATGTGTTCACTGTGACAGGAATCCATTGTCATACGCAATACTTAGCAAGATCTGTTACATTGGACACCGCCGTTTCCTTGCCAAGGACAAGCCGCATCCTAGAAAATACTGAAGACATGTATTCAATGCAAAGCATGAAAACCATGATGCGCCAAAGAGGCTCACCGCCGATGAGTTGCAAGTGGAATAAGAGAAGGTCAAGCATATTACACCAGGAAACCATCCTGGTAATGATAGCGGGAAAACGAAGCGTGGCAGGGCAGAAGAGAGATTATTGTTTACCCGCAGGTCCAGTTTGTGGGACTTGGAGTATTGGAAAGATTTGGATCTGCGGCATAATCTTGATGTGATAGACATCGAGAAAAATATATGTGACATCATTATCGACACACTTCTTAATATTGAAGGCAAGACGAAATATACCTTAAAATCTAGGATTGATTTGACACACTGGTATCGATGTGATTTGCGGTGCAAGATGAAGGTAAACCACGGGATATGGCACCAGCTGTGTACGTCTTGGACAAGGTAAAAAGAAAAGAATTCTGCGAGGTCCTGTCACGTGTGAGATTCCCACATGGATTTGCTTCCAACCCTGAAAGGAGAGTCAGTGCAGATGGGAACAAGGTACAAGGGTTGAAAACTCATGACTGCCACATCCTACTTCAAAGGGTTTTACCTGTTATCCTTAGAGGATTGGGCCACCCTGACTTATTCAGAGCAGTTGCAGAGTTGGGACAATTCTTCAGGGAACTCTGCAGTAGAAATATCAGGATAGATGCTTTGGAGCGTCTTAGAGACAAGATACCAACTATCCTATGAGACCTTGAGAAGATATATACTCCAGCCTTCTTTGATGTGATGGTGCATTTGGCTGTTCATCTATCTGATGAGGCACTACTTAGAGGTCCAGAATAGTATGGCTGGATGTACCCTATTGAAAGGTGGCTAGGCACTTTCAAGGGCTATGTTAGGTACAGAGCTAGACCCGAGGGTTCCATTGCAGAGGCCTACATTGCTACAGAAGCGTTGACATTCTGCTCAAAATACATTGAAACAGCTGATCAACTTAGCAAAAAGGTGGGTGAAGACAATCCCGGACTCAATGTTTTCGATTATTCTGTTCGAGTTACAGGGAAGAGTCGACAAGAGGACAAACCTAAAGATTTGGACAAAATGGTTTGGTATGTGTTGAATAACTGTCCTGAGATACTACCTTATATCAGGTAAGTGCAGTACTGCAACTTATACATTGTAATCTACTAAACCTGCAGCACATTCTTATATATTTAGATGTTTGACACGATCACTATGTTGTGCAGCATCTACAAAAAGGAGTTACTGCCGCAAAATCCAAGAAACATTGACAAACTGGTTATGGCAGGATTTGCGAAATGGTTCAAGAGCCATGTAAGCTTTTGAATTGCACCGCCGCTTTTTAATATATTGAGTACATAAGATGATCATCTTGTCTATTTTATAACCATAGGTTAAGAAGATGCGGGAGGATGGGCAGGCAGTTGATGATGCCCTTTACTCACTAGCAATGGGTCCTGATACTCGGGTAAGACATGTTGAATCTTGCGTTGTTGGAGATGTGCGCTACAACACCCTTGCACGAGACGAAGGCAGGAAGACACAAAACAGTGCATCATGAGCACAAATACGTATGACAAAGAGACAACTGAAATGTATGCTAACATAATGCATATTGTTCATTGCATTATATCTCCATTTCGAGGATCAACGGTGTGTGGTTCTCATTATCTTTGTCGTTGGTATAACCTGTTTTCCAAGATCGCAAAACCCAGAGCTGATGATTATTTCAAATCCATCAATGTCAAGGCGGCATACCAGACCAACGAGCCTTTTATTTTGGGAAATCAAGCAACATGGATATTTTTCTTGGAAGACACATTTGCACGTAGCGATGACTAGAGAGTATTGCAAGGTTTGAGCAGCGGAATTCGTTTAATGAAGTTACACAACAAGATCATGCTTACACTGCTCCTGATGTACAAGATAACACAGATGTTCCTAATATCTTTGAGAACCATCACGTCAATAAGGCCGGTGAAAAGATTGCATGTCGTGCTGTGGACATACAAGAGATGATCAAGAAGAAGCCAACGTTCGAGGACGTTGAGGACGAAGAAGAAGATGACACCGTGGGGAATTATGATTCAGACTGATACACATGGCGAAGATGTTGACGCTGCTGCTGCGGATGATGATTACATTGCTTTTGTCGTATTTTCCTATCAGAAGACATTTTTTATCTACTATATGAAATTGTGTTTGCTATGACAACTGAAACTTGATGAACATGTTGTTCAGTATTTTGCTATGAGAACATCACTTGTTATGTATGCTGATTTGTGTTTGGTGATTGTATGACAACTAAAACATGATGACATTGTTGTTTTAGTTGTACTCATATTTGGCTGTGAAACTTGAATTTGATGACATAGTTTGTTGTTGGACTGCAATTTGCTCGATGTCTTCGAATGAGAACAAAGCTGGCCTGACAGGGCCTCTGCTATTTATTTATTTATGAGCAAAAGGGGATACCCCCTGATTTCCGTTAATAGAAATCATTAGATGTTCACAACACTATGCCCACTTTCGCTACATGTGCTTCATTCATTACTAGTTTCAGCAAAGTGCTCATGTCATAGCCACTGAATACATCACGAGTGCTACATACACTGCAAATAAAGAGACAATCATCCAACAGAGCACATCGATTTTTCCCATTATCTTCACAAGTTCTTTCATCTCATCATTGTTGTCAAGGCTGTTCAGCAGCTGTTGCTAAGCCATGATTAGAGGAACTGCATCTTTAACCATCTGCTCTGCATCTTCCTCTTCTGCCGTTCCTTCAGTTACTTGTCCAACACCCCAACCTGCTGGTATTGGGATTCCCCCACATCAGCAACTTCCCAGAAATACAAATCACACAAATCTTCCCTTTTCTGCACGAATCAAATTGGAAGATCATCAACCAAACTATTAAAAAAATCAGCAACTGAAAGCAGCAGAACAACACTTAAACATATTATTACCCATGATTCAGGCATTTGTAGAAGACTCGGCTAGGGTTAAGGATTGTGGTTGAGACGCTACGGATGACTCTGCGTGATTTGCAGCAGTGGCACCACACCAACGGCAGCGGGTTGCGATGAGCAATCGGCTGCGGTGCGCGTGCCGATGGGGGTGTGATGAGACCCACAGGAGATGGTATGGGTGGCGACTTGGTGCATATCTGGTTGTTGCGCCCAGATATGGAGAACGTTCCCTGGGAAGAGGATGGCAGACGAACGTGTTTTCCTCGCAGTTTTAGTTGCGACACAAGATCGAACGGTCGCAGTTTCGGGAATGTTATCAGGCCAACGAGCCGAGTTTTTCTTTTCTTCCTATATATAAAAAAGTGTGCTACTTGGTGTCGGCTTAGTCAACAAACGATTGTGCCAACCTTGACCGTTGGATTGGCATTCAACGTCTGTCATGTTTCTTCAGTCTCTTCTCCCTCGAGCCGCCAAAGCCAAACCAGCACTGGCGGGACCGCCTGCTCCCGCCTCCCATGGCTGGCTGTGCTGCCGCGCACGAATCGTGGCCACATCGCACCCTAAAACTCCGCGCATCTTCCCTCGCTCCTGTTCGTTCCCGTCCAAGGCCTCACCATGGTCCTCCACCTAGGTTCGCTCGCCGCGGCACCGCCCTCCGGTGTTGTCAACATGGTCAACAACCGAGAGGAATAAGGAGATGACTGTACATGGTGAGGATGACAGTAGGGACCCAAAGAACAGACGCAGAATTTTGTTTTTTCGGGACGGAGAAGGGTATCAACTGGGTTGTGCGGGACCCGTGGCCTGTCTAGCCCAGGCTTTTATTTCATATGTTTAGCACATGACCAGCACATTTTGTTTTTTTCCTTTCTGAAAATGGCTAGCCAGCTATTTTGTTTTTTTGCAGAATAACCAATGTAGGCCTACTTGCTTTTGTACGCCCTGCTGGGCCGGAAATCTTTCAAGACGAGGAGGGATGCATTTTGCCCAGAAAATGGGCTATCAGTAATAAGAAATGGGCTATAAGTAATAATAAATGGGCTGTAAAATGAAAAATATAGGAAACAGGAAATTAGTTCCAAAATAATGTTTTCTTTCGGATTTTGATATTTCAAATTTCATTGTTTTTGTGCGGGTAAAATTTCATTGAATTTAAATTAAGGTATATTTAGTTTTAAAATTAATTTGAATCTGGCTAGAAATTTCGGGTTGTATGCTGTTTGGGACAGATTTGGAGGCTGACTTGTGGGTCTACTAGGTTGACGTGTACTTTGGCTTTGTCAACTTAGTCCACAAACGATTCTAGCAGCAGTGACCATTGGATGTTAATCCAACGGCCGTCTTTGCTTCTTCAATATCGATCTTCTTGCTCCAAATTACCAAACCAGCTCGGTGGGACTCGCTCCCACCTCCGTGGCCAGGTCAGGCCAAGACAAGCCGCACCGCCCCACCCTACGGCAGCCGGACTAGTAAACCCTCGTACTCCCCACCGCGTGGGCAACCATTGTCGAGTCTTCCCTGGCTCCGTGTCGTTCCCTTCCTAGGCCTCGCCGTTGTCCACCGAGATGGTGCTCTCGGCGTGTCCTGGTCAACATGGTCAACGAACGACATCCATCGGACGTGGACTGTACGTGGAGAGGCTGACAGCTGGGTCCACGGCCGCACATAAGGAAATGCCTCCTTATTACGCGCAAAATAATGATTCCTCCACCTGACAGCTCGGACCCACCTGAAGGGCCTATGTATTTCGCGAAAAAAACGTTCCCCCCGCTGACAGGTCGGATCCACCAGCTATATCTTCGCACGCAAGGAAGTGCCTCCTCATTACGTACAAAAAATGAATACCCCCTGCTAGCTGGGACCCACCATAGTGGGAGGATGACTTGTGGGCCAACTAAGTTGACGGGGACGGAGGGCTTTGTCAACTTAGTCAATATGAACGATTCTAGCTCCAAAGGACCGTCGATGTCCATCCAACGGCCGTAGTGCTTCTTCAAACTCTAGTCTTCTTGCTCCACCGCCCAAAGCAACGCTTGTCGTGCCGCCGCTCCTCGCCTCCCCGTGGCGGCTGTCTGCCGCGAGGCCTCACCGCCCCTACTACTCCCACCGCTGGCCATGCCATCCCTGTACTCACCCACACCCCATGTTATTCTGCAGCGACGGCAGCCTCACACCGCAGCCGAACCAGTGAACCCTTGTACTCCTCTCTGCCTGGGCTTCCACTGCCGCGTCTTCCCCTGCTTCACGTCGTCCCCTTCCTAGGCCTCGCCATCGTCCACCATTGTGGTGCTCTCGGCGTGGCGTGGTCAACATGGTCAAGGAACGACTTCCATCGGACGTGGACTGTATGTGGAGAGGCTGACAGCTGGGTCCACGGCCGCCGCAAGGAAGTGCCTCCTTATTACACGGAAAATAATGATTCCTCCACCTGACAGCTGGGACCGACCGGACAGGCCACTATATTTCACGAAAAAAATGTTTCCCTCCTGACTGCTGGGACCCACCAGCTACATCTTCGCACACAAGGAAGTACGTCCGAAAAAACGATTCGCCCCCCTGACTGTTTGGACCCACCAGCTACATCTTCGCACACAAGGAAGTGCGTGACAATCGGGACCTAGCTGGTCGAAGCGTATGTAGCGTTGTCATTCTGGTCGCGAATGTGTACGTACATACTGGTGGATGTAGAGGCGCGCACGTGTCATAGTAGAGGCGCGCACATAGCATGTACACGTATGTACAACGGCCAGTGTGCAAGAAAGAAAATACGGCCACGTACGTACATACGGGCCGGGTCTCGAACACATACTCGCGCATATGTACGACCAGGGCTCGTGTACATGGCTGGGTCGGAACAGAGAAACAGCGTCATTGTCGTGTTCATGGGGAGCCAACCGGCTGGGTCGGAACGGAATGCGTTGTCGTGTTCATCGGGAGGGCTTGGACGGAACAGGCGATGGAAACAAGGCCTGGCATACCGCAGAACAGAGGAAACAACCTTGTGTTCGACCGGCCACGTTGGAAATGGGACCCTGTTCATCGGGAGGGGTCTGGCGTACCGCAAAATGGAGGAAACGAACGTCCTACGGTCAAGACGGGGGTCCTGTTGATCAGGAGGGGTGTGGCGTACCACAAAATGGACGAAACGGACTTGTGTTGGAGCACTACGGTCGAAATGGGGGTCCTATTCATCGGGAGGGGTGTGGCGTACCGCAAAACGGGACGCCACGGGATACTGTTCATCTCCACCGTCGACCTCCTCCCGCCTCCACGGGCTACTGTTCATCCACCGTCGACCTCCTCCAGCCTCCACGGGCTCCTGTTCATCCAGCCTCCACCGCGCGCTACTCCACCGGCTACTGTTCAACCACTCCTCTCCATGGGCTCCTGTTCAACCACCCCTCCACGGGCTACTATTCATCCACCCTCCACCGCTCATCGCTCATCCACCCTCCATGGGGTCGCCCTGCTCATCCAGCCTCCACGGGTCCTGTTCATACAGCCCCAACCGCTCGACGACCGGGTCCTGTTCATCCAGAGGCAACGCCACGGGTCCTGTTCATCCACCACCACCGCCACCGCTCATCCACACCCCCCGCAACGCCATCGCTCATCCACCCCCGCAACGCCCATCGCTCATCCAGAGGCGATCGATGGGCTTCAGCTTGGCGCAGAGATGGCGAATCGCCGATCGGGTTCAGTCAACAACCATCGATCGATTGCTCGGGTTTAGTAACGTGTAGCTTGCAGTGCAATCGCTCGGGTTCAGTTAGAGCCCAACGCCTTGCTCGGGTTCAGTTAGAGCCAACGCCTCGCACACACACGCCAGACGCAGTACGAGAGAACGCATCGCCGCCCCGACCTACCACCGTAACCGGGAAGTCGCCGAAATTTTCCTCGCCCTAGCTTCTACCACGGTTTTTTCTGTCATGGACGGCCCAAAGAATGTCATGCAGCTGCGTCTCCGACCTGCCCAGGACGAAAAGCCCATTTTCTGCCATGATTTTTTGTCATAGAAGTAGGAGCCCACCACATCTATGATGATATCGGGTTTTGTCACAATTATCGTCATAGAAGTGTCATCAGTATGACAGGAAAAAAATTCGTTCGGCCAAAAATGTCACGGATGTGTCTTTTTTTGTAGTGTAGGCCCAAGTATTTCTCAAAAGTTGTCATTTGTACTTGCAAGGCAACATGTACACTCTACTAGTTGTGCTCCAAACATGCCTTCACAAACAATATGCTACACTTGGACGGATTGATAAACTGGCATGTTGCACTCTCATATGCACTGATTATGTTTTCAACCTCATTCGCCTAGGTTGTGTCTGCCCTAAAGAACAACAATCATATGTGAAAAACATGTATTGTGACATCCCATGAGCTCTTCCCCACATCTTGCGGGGTGCAAGGGGGGGAGGGTTGAAGTGCCCTTTTTCTTCTAAGACTATCAAGGCGAGGATTATCATTCCAGGTTATCCTGATTGGTGTCTTTGAAGGGATTACTCTGTTAAGTATACAAGTGAAAATTATTTTGTCTTGTCAACATGCAAAAGGTTGAGAATCAGGAGCAGGCTATGAAACTTGATAACAAGACCTCTCATGTATATGTCATTGGTGCTCATGGCTATAATAGCACCACTAACCTGTAATGCACATACATGAAAGTGTATTTAGACATTTAGTCTTTGTATCATGAGTAAAATCACGGCATGAAAAATAAACATTCCGGTGGTCAACATAAAATAGAAAAATCTCTTCAGAAACACATTATAGTTATTGGATATATTGCAAAGAATGAACATAATACCTAAAGATTTTAGATTACAACTTTGTTTTCAGTTTATTTTTGTGATTATGAATAGTAGAAAAATAATACAAGAGTATGAACATTTATTAGCTTTTAGGTTTTTCAACATAAGATATATGTACATGAAAACTAAGTGGGTCACACACATACAAGTGCAATGTCCACATGATAAGTACGAGGATGGATACACATACAAATATTGCAAAGTAAAATATATAGCACAACAGAAAATATAATGGATTGAGATTATCACCTCCACATACTCAATAAAAGCTATCGGAGTGGCATGGTTGTTATGACCGAAAAGCCTTACATGAGAAACCTATAATCCATTGAAACAAGGATACAGATGTATTATACTTGTTTTTCGTTTGCAAGAGTTAAAAAAGTTGAACACAACTATATATGATGTTTTTTTATTAAGTTTTCAAACCAACCTAAAATTTGTCGGCGGTAGTGACATATATGTAAAATTTAGAAGTGAAGTATTAACACTAATACACAACATGCAAAATAAATCCTTAGGCTATACAAACCATATGTTCAATATTACTTCAATATACTGTCCTTGAAGACTTCTCCTTTTCATCTTCAGACTGCAATAATATTGAACAATTTTGTTGCATGAGGTATTGCCATCTGAGAAACACTTAACACTAAAGGACATTTATATACGTTGTAAATACCCGAGGAAGAAATGGATGCTTGATAGGCACGATTGCAGTCCTAGAAGGTGCTACCTTCAGAGGGCGAAGTCCTATAATGATCCCATCAAGATGTAGCACAAGAAATGCATCGCCTGAAAATTTGCAAAGGTTGGCTTTAGGTCTTCTTTACGAACTGCTCTCTGTAGATTGTTATATATGAGCTTGTGATATGGTGACTAACCATGATACTGAAACTCTATGAATGATAAGTGAGAACCAGAAGTGGGGTCTCCACAAAGATGGCAATCTACAACCTATTGAGAAGAATTAACAATGTTTTAGTCACATTGTTTATGTAATGGTACATAACACTTACATTTATATTCCTGTGTGGTGGAGAAGGCAACTAGGAATCATTACACTATTTATGTTAATCACATAAATGCACGAAAATAGGAAGAACATCACCCAAATATGCTCAATACATTACCTAACGACAACCATTTGATCAAGTGGAAAGTCCATTAGTTTGAACATGCTAACTAGTATGAACATGCTAACTAGTGGAAAGTCCATTACCTCACGACAACCATTTGATCACCCAAATAGGAAGAACAATTAGATGATTTCATTAAACATGCTAACTAGTATGATTGTCTAACAAAAAAATCTTAGTAATATGGTAAATTGCTTGTTGGAAGTGGATGGAGCTTTAGTTAATTAGTAAGAATGGTGCATGGCGGATCACTGCAAAAAATAGGTTTCTTAACTATAAACAGAAAAGGTAGGCTACAAAGGGAGAATTGTTTACCTAATGCCCGCCGATGCTCTGACAGTCAAAAAATAAGCTTTCATGTCAAACAAGTATTATAAATATCATTCTTTATAATTTCAGTCTACATGAATGCTTTATTTGTTTATCCCAAAGCACTAGTACTTTCTAAAAACTAATGCAATATATATATATATATATATATATATATGTTTTGTTTAAGACTTGCTAGCATGGCAACAAGTTCAAGAAGTAGGCGCTTCAGAATGGAGACTTGAGATATTCTTTCGAGTACATTAGGTACATTGGTATGGATTTTTTTTCGTCGACCGTGTATGCTAATTTTTCATCAATTAGCAAGCAAAAATTATGCGGGAGCATCATGCGGGAATTGAACAAAAATCTTGTCTGATTCAATGTCGTTGTTTGAGGTTCATACACACCATGGATATTTTTATTTTCATAACCATTACTTAACGTGGATCGGGTGGATCCTACAAACACAGGTTTACAACCCCATCAGGGCCTGAAAAGAACCAAACTATGGATTTTACACTCAACCAATCCTGGTGTGATCATGACTAACACTATTCCTCTCTTGCTTGATGGTCTAAACCTATTCTTCTATCGCCATTGACAAAGCCTTTAATCTCCTAGACCAAAGACCCTTCCCTTGACCTATCCACGCTAGGAGATCATCAACACAACTTCAGAGGTATCCGTCTCCAGTATGAGCGGCAGTGCGCTCCACTCATCGCAAGGGTTATCCTCTCCCAGGAAGCCTTCAAGTTCTCATAAGGGCATTACTGCATGTTAACATGTGCCGGCATGACCTCAGCATAATGGAGCCCTTGCTATCTCTGACCAGTGTGGGCGCCCCCTTTTGTTGCACTCTCCAAATAAGCTCCATTAACATTCTGCTTAAGCCATCCCTTGGGTGGCTCCTCCCAATGCTCCGGCGGGCATAACATATCATGCCTTTTTTCTTGTCCAAAAGTGATGGGAGCAGCAACATGGCTCACAGGATCTTGAATCACCATTTTCCATTTGATGAATCCTCCTTTTGATATTGTTGGATACGTAAAAGTGAAGTAAAATAGTTGTGCAAAAAACAACGGGAGGTTTCAGTTGAGGGCAGATCCTTATCATGCATAGTTTCAATGCGAGCATACCATGATCTTCACAATATCATCAAGAGCACCATGCAGCAAGTATCTGAGAGTGGCTCTACTACAATGAACAACCAGTTAGCTCTACTACTGTGAAACGAGCTAATATTCGGGAACACCCAGCCCATCGCCACCGTGCGCCAGAGGTCCATCGCAGAGGGGCACCTACACATAGCATGGAAGCCATCCTCGAGCATTCCAAACCACGCAATGAACAGACGTTAGTGGCATTTAGGTGACGGGATTTTTTTACCAAGTCGTGAGAGAGTCATTCACAAGATGCCATGGGAAGGTACGTACCTGTGGGGGAGCAAAGCATTCCCATATGATCTTTCGGATGGCGCAACAACCATCCGGTGCCATGCTTGTGGTAAATGTCGATGGATGCTCGGGCTCGTCCATGGCGAAGTGATAGGCTGAATGTACAGTGAAGATGCCATTCCTCTCTAGATCCTGTGCGAGGTCATCGTTGGGGGCTCGAGGTGATGTGCAGATGCTAGTGATAATAAAAATGTTTGCCGGGAGTGGCTTCTGTTCTTGGGGGTAGCCCTTTGAACATACAATATTGCATGGCATTAGTGGGCGACAAATGGAATAAGTGGATCCATTTGGCTTCTAGGTTGATGGTAATTAATCTAACCCAGATGACAGGTTCACTTTAGTGGAGGTTAAACACTAATGATGTCTTCACTTTGAAGTCTATGTATGCAGATCTTATGGATTCTGGACCAATTTTTCGCAGGAAACATATTTGGCAAACAAAAGTTCCTTCCATGATCAAAGTTTTCATGTGGTTTTGCTAAGGGAGGTAGTTCTTACCAATTTTTTTGCGGGGTTAAAGGAGATTTTCATTACTCATGGAGGCCTCTCAGCCAAAGCCAAGTTTACAATGAACTCTAACATTGAGTACAGCCACACTGCGGTTCAGGGGGGGGGGAGGGGGATACTACGGCCGTAAGCGGCAAGTTCATGGCTAGTCTTATTCTGCGAACGACGACAAAGAGTAAAAGAAATCTCCCTATCCTTAGTTGAGGCCAAGCTCTTAATCTCCTGGATCACAAAGTGATGAACTGATCTATCATTGGAATTTGTTGTGATCAGAGACACTACCTTGTCACTATCTAGTTCTACCAAAATTGGTAGCTTCGTCCGGTGGAGGGCTAGCTCCAACCCCTCCCTACACGCCGCAAGCTCGGTGCCCAGCGTGTTACTACATGTACGGAGTTCACATCAAGCGCTGAAGATGATGTTGACCTGACTGTCCTGGAGGATCATCCCACCTGCTACCATACCTGTAGCAGGTATAAAGCTTCCATGTTCAACTTGGTCAAGCCTATACCAGGGGTGACCTAGCTCAACTCCTCTTTAGCTAGGGCGTTGGCTGTGTGAGTAGGTGGCGCAACATTAATCACCATTTTACCCTTAACAACATCACCCTTGGGGTGCTTCTTGAGACACAATAAGGAGCTGATATATCCATGTAGGAACCGCCGAGAGGACTCAGTTGGAGGTGGCCTTTTTTCATGCGTGATTACATTCCACACGTGCCAAGTCCTACACATGATCATCAGTATGATCATACACACCGTCTCATCCAGAGGCTCAAGGAGGGTGAACAACCATTCTGTCCCTGTGTTGCGAATGGATTCAACCCTTGGGATGACCCAATCTAGCGACATGGCATGCCAAAGTTGCTTCGTCAGTGGACACCTGCACATCGCATGGAACCCATCCTCTTGTTACACACCACAAATTGGGCATATGTCAGTAAGCTTAATATGATGGGAGAATTTATTAGCCCAAGTAGCTAGTGAGTTGGTCACAATCCAACAAGAAAACACGCCTACCTTTGGGGTAGCAGGGCACCACCATATGATCTTCAAGATGGCACGATGACGATCCGGTGACCTGCTCATGGCGGTGGCCGATGGACGCTCGCGCTCGTCCATGGCGAACCGATAGGTTGAAAGAACGGTGAAGATATTGTTCTTCTCCAGCGCCCAGGCGATGAGGTCGTCAGTGCAACACGACATGTTGCAGATGCTGGATATCGCATCGATGTCCGCCGGGAGGAAGTATCGACAGAGGAGATTCGTACGCCAGGAGCCATCCATCCGCCACTCTCCTCAGTTGGCAGGTGCCTTGCTACGTGATAGTTAGCACGATGGTTCCCTAGGCACCCATCAGTCGTGCCATATCTGGATGTTTTGGCCACCAACATGCCATATGATGCCCTTTTTCAAGAGCTCGAGGCCATATTCTATGGCCTGCCAGGTAGAGGATGTGTTCCCCGAGAAAACTGTGTCCTCAAGGCATCCGTCTGGGTAGTAACGAGCTTTTAGTACCTGTGCACATAGATTGTTGGTCTTAATTAATAGGCACCACGCTTGTCGAGGAAGGAGAGCCTAGTTGAAGGACGGAAACCCTTGAAGCCCAAGCCTCCCTTGGTCCTGTGTGCTAAAATTTTCGGCCATGCGAACCAATGCGTTTTCCTCTTGCAAACTGAAATGGGTAGTTTGAAGACCCCCATTATATAAGTTGGAATAACTTGAGCAATAGCTTTAATCATGGCTTCCTTTCCTGCTAGTGAGAGAGTGTCCCCCCATGTGATGAGCCGCTTCAAAATATGAGACTGAAAATTCTGAAATTCCCCTCTTGACATGCGGCCTTCACGCGTTGGCAGACCAAGGTATTTTTCCTCAAATGACACTGTAGCAATAGTGAGTACAACTTGTACCTTTTCTTGCTCATCCAGCGCACAAGCTGGGCCAAAGAGAGCACTATGCTTTGCTGGGTTAATGCTCTGCCCAGTAGCTTGTTCATATGGGGTTAGAAGATCATGTATTTTTGTAGCTTGCTCCTCATTTGTCTTAAAAAACAGTAAAGTATCATCTGCAGAGAGCAAGTGAGACACTCCGAGGCTCCGCGACATACTTTCAACGGGGAGTAATCACCTTTTTCCTCACCATCTTTCAACAAAGCAGACAATCCACTAGCCACGAAAAGGAATAGGAACAGGGATAGCGGATCACCTTGCCATAGTCTACACGACGGTGCCGACGAATCCAAGAGGGTTCCATTGAGTTTCATAATATATCTCACCGAGGTGATGCAAGCCATAATCCAGTTCACCCACCGGCGAGTGATGTCTACTACGCAACTTTATTCTTGTAGACACGTGTTGGGCCTCCAAGCACAGAGTTTTGTAGAACAATAGCAATATTCCCTCAAGTGCATGACCTAAGGTTTATCAATCCATTAAAGGTGTAGGATGAAGATGGTCTCTCTCAAACAACCCTACAATCAAATACAAGAAATCTCTTGTGTCCCCAACACACCGAATACAATGGCAAATAGTATAGGTGCACTAGTTCGGCGAAGAGATGGTGATAAAAGTGTAATATGGATGGTAGAAATATATTTTTATAATCTACATAAACAAAAACAGCAAGGTAGCAAATAGTAAACGGGCACAAAAACGGTATTGCAATGATGGAAAATGAGGCATGGGGTGCATACTTTCACTAGTGCAATCTCTCAACAATGCTAACATAGTTGGATCATATAACCATCCCTCAAAGTGCGATGAAGAATCACTCCAAAGTTCCTATCTAGCGGAGAACATAAGACGGAATTGTTTGTAGTGTACGAAACCACCTCAAAGCTATTCTTTCCATTCGATCTATTCAAGAGTTCGTACTAAAATAACACAAAGCTATTCTTTCCATTCGATCTATCCTAGAGTTCGTACTAAAATAACACCAAAGCAATTTCAGATTTATAATATTCAATCCAACACAAAGAACTTCAAAGAGTGCCCCAAGATTTCTACGGGAGAAACAAAGACAAGAACGTGCATCAACCCCTATGCATAGATCACCCCAATGTCACCTCGGGAATCCGCGAGTTGAGTGCCAAAATATATCAAGTGAATCAATACGTTACCCCATTGTCACCACGAGTATTCAATTGCGAGACATATATCAAGTGTTCTCAAATCCATAAAATTATTCAATCCGATAACAATGAAATCTCAAAGGGATAAACTCAATTCATCACAACAAGATAGAGAGGGGAAAACACCATATGATCCGACTATATTAATAAATCCCCCGATACATCAAGATCGTGCCATCAAGAACACGAGAGAGAGAGAGAGAGAGAGAGAGAGAAAGAGATTAAACACATAGCTACTGGTACAAACCCTTAGCCCCGAGGGTGGACTACTCCCTCCTCATCGTGCTGGCCACCAGGATGATGAAGATGGCCATCGATGATGATTTCCCCCTCCGACAGGGTGCCGGAACGGGGTCTAGATTGAATCTCGTGGATACAGAGACCTTGCGGCAGCGGAACTTCTGATCTAGGGTTACCTCCAAGGGTTTTGGAATATTTGGAATTTTATAGGGTGAAGAAGGGGCGTGGGAGGCCACCGAGGTGGGCACAACCCACCTGGGCGTGCTTGGGGGCCCAGGCGTGCCCTGGTGGGTTGTGCCCCCTCAAGGCACCCCCAGGTGCTGCTCTGGCCCATCCTGAGTGTTCTAGTCCATAAAAAATCTCCAAAAAGTTACGGGGTATTGGGACTCTATTTGATATTGATTTCCTGCGATATAAAAAACAAGCAAAAAACAGCGACTGGCACTGGGCACTGGGTCAATCGGTTAGTCCCAAAAAATGATATAAAGTTGCTATAAAATGATTGTAGAACATCCATGAATGATAATATAATGGCATGAATACTTCATAAATTATAGATACATTGGAGACGTATCAGCATCCCCAAGCTTAATTCCTACTCGTCCTCGAGTAGGTAAATGATAAAAGAAATAATTTATGAAGTGTGGATGCTAGCAAAGTGCATAAGTTTGATCAATGATAATTTCAATCACTTTTCCTAGCATCATAATAGCAATTCTTTCTTTATAAAACTTCTCATGTTATAGTAGCAACCAATTCACATGTTAAGGTCCAAACAATGAATTCTCTTGAAAGTCAACAACCTATGTTCTCAGTCACCAAGCAATTGCAATTCAACTTATTCAACGGAGTCTAAGTAAGAGCTTCACATAATCAACCATCATATAGTCTTCTATGATTGCTAACACTCATCGCATATATACACATGAGCAAAACATTTCAACCGGACACATAGAAAGATAGGGAATTATAGTTTCGCCTCCCAATGTATTCACCCTTGGGTGATGTCAACAATAATAACTCATGCTACACATATTCAACTGGACATATGTGCCTAGATGTTTCCTCACCACATGATGCATGCCAAAAGAGAAAATAAAAAGGAATAGAGAGAAAAACTTTGACTCTTGCATGAAAGTAAATACATAGAAGTAAAAGATAGGCACTTCGCAGAGGGAAGCATAGGTTTCCATGCGCTTATTTGTTTGTATGCTCAAACCCTTAGTGCAAAAGAATGTCACGTTATATTGCCCCTTATGATAGCAACCTTTATTATGCAGCCTGTTGCTTTTATTCTTCGCCATCACAAGTTCGTACAATGCTCAATTTTCTATTACACTAAATGATCTAATACTTTTAGAAGCAATTTTTATTGCCTTATTGCACTGATGACAACTTACTTTAATGATCTTACTCAATCCATAGGTAGGTATGGTGGACTCTCAAAAGAAGATTTGGGTTTAAGGGTTTTTGTATGCACAAGTAGTATCTCTACTTGGTGCGGTTTTTGGCTAGCAAAGATAGGGGGCAAGCACCACATGTTGAAGGATCTATGACAATATAACTTCTATGTGAATATTAACAAACATAAATCATGACATTGTCTTCCTTGTCCAACGTCAACAATTTTGTCATATAATATTTTGATGGGGGCTCACAATAACAAAAGATTTCCAAGATAGTGTATTTGCATGTGAAAGTTCTCTTCCTTATACTAATTATTCGTGAATTGCTTGTATGACCAATATTGTGATTGTCAAGCCTCAAAAGATTTCACTTTCTAAACCCAATGTGTAGCTACCGCTATGCATGATATGATTTGAACTTCATGATATTCAGTTTATTCAACAATTCACTCATAGGATATAAGTGGAGCACAAGAGCATATCCATAGAAAAGAGCTTCATTGACGGGATGTGAATGTCACTTACCTAGCCTCCCTGGCAACTAATTGAGAACTCTATTTTATTTAAAAACTTTCAGGTCTACGTATTTTATTAAAACAGCAAGCAAAACAAACAAAATGACATTCCAATAATAGCACAACTCATGTGAAGAAGCAAAAACTTAGGCTCAACCGATACTAACCGGTAATTGTTCAAGAAGAAAGGTGGGATGCCTACCGGGGCATCCCCAAGCTTAGATGCTTGAGACTTCCTAGAATATTAGCTTGGGATGCCTCATGCATCCCCAAGCTTGAGCTTTTGTGTCTCCTTAATTCCTCTTATATCACGGTTTTGCTAAATCTCAAAAACTTCATCCACACAAAACTCAACAAGAACTTGTGAGATAAGTTAGTATAAACCAATGCAATAACCTTATCATTCTCTACTGTAGAAAATCACTAAAATTATTATTCAACATTGAATACTAAATGCCTCTGCATATTTAATACTCCTATCCTCAAATAGAATCATTAAACAAGCAAACATATGCAAACAATGCAAACATAACAGCAATCTGCCAAAACAGTACAGTCTGTAAAGAATGCAAGATTCATCATACTTAACTAACTCCAAAAATTATGATATACATATCACACTGTAGAAAATTTATCAGAGCTTATTTTGCAAAAAGTTTCAACAATTTATCTTATTCTGATTTCTCTAGGGAATTTTTGCAACATCGATAAACTTTCTGTTTTGAAACAGCAACATGTATACTTGCAAAATAAGCATGGCAGAGGCTATCATTGCCACTTTTATTGAAATAAAAGATGCAAAACATTATTCTAAATAACATCAAGAAAATCCTAACAAAATAAATTGACGCTCCAAGAAAAACACATATCATGTGACGAATGAAAACATAGCTCCAAGTGAGGTTACTGATAATGTTAGAGACGAAAGAGGGGATGCCTTCCGGGGAATCCCCAAGCTTAGTTGCTTGGGTATTACTTGAATATTACCTTGGGCGTGCCTTGGCATCCCCAAGCTTATGGTATTGTCAGTCCTTATTCTCCTCATATCGACATCTCACCCAAAACTTGAAAACTTCAATCACACAAAACTTAACGGAATTTTGTGAGATAGGTTAGTATGATAAAGAGCAAACCATTTCACTTTTGGTACTGTCAAATACAAGATTAATAAATTTTTCCACACAATGCCTACTTTATAATATCATTTCTACAATTTATATTGAGCAATATAAGCCATAGAAACAAGGAAACAAGCAAACTATGCATTGAAAACAGAATCTGTCAAAAACAGAACAGTCTGTAGTAATATGTACTCAAACCATACTTCTTCTCCAAAAATTATGAAACAAATTGGACCACGTGAGCAATTTTTATATTAATATTATTCAAAAAGAATCAACACAAAATCACTCTTCTGTTAAAAATGAGAGTTATTTCCGTGAGCGCAAAAGTTTCTGTTTTTCAGCAAGATCAAATCAACTATCACCCAACATGATCCCAAAGGCTTTACTTGGCGCTTTATTGAAACTAAAACAATAAAACATGATTACTACAGTATCCTAATCATGTGAACTCACAAAAACAGTAGATAATAGTGTTGGGTTGTCTCCCAACAAGCGCTTTTCTTTAATGCCTTTTAGCTAGGCATGATGAGTTCAATGATACTTGCATAAAAGATATGGATTGAAACACAAAGAGAGCATCATGAAGCATGATGAAGAATATGACTAGCACATTTAACTCTAACCCACTTCCTATGCATAGGTATTTTGTGAGCAAACAACTTACGGGAACAAGAATCAACTAGCATAGGAAGGCAAAACAAGTGCAACTTCAAAACTTTCAACACATAGAGAGGAAACTTGATATTATTGCAATTCCTACAAGCATAAGTTTCTCCCTCATAATAATTTTCAGTAGCATCATGAATGAATTAAACAATATATCTATCACATAAAGCATTCTTTTCATGATACATAAGCATAGAAATTTTGTTACTCTCCACATAAGCAAATTTATTCTCATGAATAGTAGTGGGAGCAAATTCAACAAAATAACTATCATGTGCTTGAAAATTAAAATCATGATGACAAGTTTGATGGTTATCATTATTCTTTATAGCATAAATGTCATCACCATAATCATCATAAATAGGAGGTATGCTTTCATCATAGTAAATTTTCTCACCAAAACTTGGGGGACTAAAAATATCATCTTCATCAAACATAGCATCCCCAAGCTTACGGTTTTGCATATGATTGGCATCATGGATATTCAAAGAGTTCATGCCAACAACATTGCAACCATGCTCATCATTCAAAGATTCTATGCCAAAAATTTTATAGCATTATTCTTCTGACAATTGAGCACAACTTTCGATCCATCATTTTCAAGAAAGATATTATAAAGATGATCAATAATATGATGCAACCTCAATTCCATTTTTTGTAGTTTTATTTTATAAACCAAACTAGTGATAAAACAAGAAACTAAAATATTCGATTGGAAGATCTAAAGATATACCTTCAAGCACTCACCTCCCCGGCAACGGCGCTAGAAAAGAGCTTGATGTCTACTACGCAACTTTATTCTTGTAGACACGTGTTGGGCCTCCAAGCGCAGAGTTTTGTAGGACAGTAGAAATTTTCCCTCAAGTGGATGACCTAAGGTTTATCAATCCTTTAGAGGTGTAGGATGAAGATGGTCTCTCTCAAACGACCCTACAATCAAATACAAGAAATCTCTTGTGTCCCCAACACACCCAATACAATGGCAAATTGTATAGGTGCACTAGTTCGGCGAGGAGATGGTGATAAAAGTGTAATATGGATGGTAGAAATATATTTTTATAATCTGAATAAATAAAAACAGCAAGGTAGCAAATAGTAAACGTGCACAAAAATGGTATTGCAATGATGGAAAATGAGGCCTAGGGTGCATACTTTCACTAGTGCAATCTCTCAACAATGCTAACACAGTTGGATCATATAACCATCCCTCAAACTCCGATGAAGAATCACTCCAAAGTTCCTATCTAGCGGAGAACATAAGACAGAATTGTTTGTAGGGTACGAAACCACCTCAAAGCTATTCTTTCTGTTTGATCTATTCAAGAGTTTGTACTAAAATGACACAAAGCTATTCTTTCGTTCGATCTATCCTAGAGTTCGTACTAAAATAACACCAAAGAAAATTCAAATTTATAATATTCAATCCAACACAAAGAACTTCAAAGAGTGCCCCAAGATTTCTACTGGAGAAACAAAGACAAGAACGTGCATTAATCCTATGCATAGATTACCCCAATGTCACCTCGGGAATCCGCGAGTTGAGTGCCAAAAAATATATCAAGTGAATCAATACGATACCCCATTGTCACCATGAGTATTCAATTGCAAGACATAAATCAAGTGTTCTCAAATCCATAAAAGTATTCAATCCGGTAACAACGAAATCTTAAAGGGAAAAACTCAATTCATCACAACAATATAGAGAGGGGGAAACACCATATGATCCGACTATATTAACAAAGCCCCCAATACATCAAGATCATGCCATCAAGAACATGAGAGAGAGTGAGAGATTAAACACATAGCTTGTCCGGGATATACCCCGTGGTATGACCCGGCCGGATGTATAACCCCGCCGGACTGGACGACTCACTAAGTGACCCGCCCAAGCCTGGCGACTTATGGGTGACCTGGCAAGTGGATCAGAGGAGCGACAAGACCCGGGGGCCCAAGAGGTTCAAGGCCCAGAAGGCCGGCTTACGTTATGGTAGGCCGGCTTAAGAGGAAGGAAGCAAGACCCGGACTTGTATTCAACTTGTAAGAAAAGATAGACTAGTTCTAGTCCTACTAGGACTCCACATGTAACCCGCCCCTCTAACTTATATAAGGAGGGGCAGGGCTCCCCAAAGAGAGACAGAGAACAAGAAACAATTTCTAGGGCTAGACACAAGAGGAGAGCCGACTGACGGCGAGTCCCTCATGAGCATAATGAGACCTAGCCACAAACAGCATGTAGGGTTATTACCGGATGATGCTTACCGGGGCCCGAAGCTGTCTAATCCTTGTCTTGTGTTGTGTCTCTCGATTCCGCCCAACCCCTCTCAAGCTACCGCATAGATGCGTTGGCCTCACGACTAAGTCATCACATTAAGGACATCTACCGTGACAATTCCACGACAGTTGGCACCCACCATGGGGCCAGACGCACGGTGGTGTTGAGTTCTTGGAGGGATCTTTCTCAAGGATCGAGCAGTTAGCAATTTTTCGGCTGAACAAGAACCGGCGTGGAAGGATTCATATCAACTGCGATTTCGACAATCAAGGTTGAAGATATTTTTAGCGGGGGTGTGTATGAGATTGGGATCAAGAGGGTTTATAGTTGCATCTCTGCATTGACACGACTTACGATCTTCCGAGGCTGGTAGGAGATGATTTCGTCTATACACCGATCCGTCCTAAAGTGTACCGAGTCTGACAAGAGATTGGTTTCGTTTAAAACAAAGTCAATGGGATCTGTCCGTCTGCAGAACCATGAGATCGATGGCAGCCAACCACAAAGGAATTATTTAGTTTGGCACGGATTTCAAACAAGACCATTGAATCTACCATATGAAGCTACTGGTACAATACGGATCAGACTTTTTTAGCTTACTATATTGAGCAAATCAATAGGTGATTCCTATTCACGCAGCCGGGTGGTCAATGGGAAGTCAGATGGGTATTTTTTGGTGTGTCATTGTAGGATACGAAGACACCTGGCAAGTTTTTCTGCTGCGTTTTGTCTGAGCCGCCGAGTCGCCTGACACGGATCGCGCGCATCATCTGCTCGTACAACAGGATAAGGACAAGTGTTTTACTTAAGCACACGTGAGGTATTCAGACCAACCTATTGCATGCATTTGAATCAAGTGGTCACAGTGCCTGAATGATGGAAAAGTCAAAACCTGATGGATTCCTATGCCTCCTCCACGTGAGGCGGTTCAAGTTTTCACGTGAAAGGCACTCAACTAAGCATTTGTTGCTAGAAAATTCCAAAGAAGTACAGCCGGTGTACACACATGAAGAAAGTACAACCACTGTGCCTACGGACTGCCTCGCCTACGAGTCGCCCCGGCCGCCGAGTGGTCTCTGCTGCGGTCGAGGTGTCCCTGCTTTGAGCCGCCCGTGTCCACGGCTGAAGCTCTTGCCTTGGTCGGGTTCGCTTCCACCGAGCCGCTTTCATCATTACGCTTCACCAAATTGCCGTTGCCGCTCCTCGTTGTTATTGGCCCGGCGTCCGCATCAGGCCGACCCCGAATCACCGTTCTTCGCTTCTGCCTCAACCTGCCATGACTCGCCGCCCTTGCTGTGGCTGTCCGCGAGCCGTCGTTTCTAAAAACGGCCGACGCTCCTTGCCTTCGCGGCCTCGTCATCGCACTGCTTGGACTCGCCATCGCACCTCTGCGTCGCTTTGAACCGCCGTCGCAAGGTTACAACCGTGCTTGAGCCGCCCCCTTTTGTCGTTTGCCTCCGGGCCTCTCCGCGTCGAGTCGCTGCCTGCTTATGCCACGCAGGACTCGTCTCCACCGAGTTCTGATCGAACCACGCCGCGTTTGGAGGGCCACCGAACACCACGGGCCGTTTCAAAGTTTGATGGATGGATGGTTATTTGATTGGATGTGAAGGCCATCACTTGGTCAAATTTTCGTCAGATTACCATGCAGTTACTGCCTACAGAACATACGTCAGGATAAGTCGACCCGCGATAAGCCGTTGGCTTTGTAGGAGCCGCTTCCTTCTGCTGTGTGTTGTCGCGGCCTTGAGTCATCGCCAATTCTAAGTCGGCTGTCTCCGTTGTCACGACTTCATCATTGAAGAAAAGTCAAGTTGCCAGGTGTTTAATGACTTGGAGAATGACCCGGAGGGTCTTTGCTTGAACCGCCGGGACTATATTGAATCGTTGGCCTGCCTGAGCCGCCTCTGTCGCGGTGAACGGATCATCCATCGTCCGAACAAATCAGGTGATATACATCCAAGTTTGTTTTATTAGCACATTGTTCTTGTCAAAGAACAAATTTATCTTTGCCTTCGTCTGCAATATTGTTTATGCAGGGCAATTATTTATGACAGAAAGTGATATTATACCGCGGAGATGGAGGCACGCCAACATCTTTTTGCACAGGTGGTCGTCGTTACTCAACGGACTCCCGCACCAGCTTACAAAGCCGTGGTCGTCTCTGGCGACCGTGCCAGCTTACAACGCCGTGGCCGTCTCTCGCGACCACACCGGCTCACAACAAAGAGGACAACTTGCTCGTCCGCACCGGCTTACAACGCCATGGCCGGTTCATCTGTCTATGCCACCTCTGATGTTACGGTCGTATTTACCGTTCGTCTCTCGCGGCCTGGTCTACATCGACACACCGGGCCGCACTTGTCTGGATGAGCTGTTTATTGAGTATGAGCAAGTCACTACTTGGGAAGCCCGGTTTTCTTCCAACAAATTAGAGGCACGTTATTATATATTATCAGCCGCCGTCTGCACTGGATGGTTCAATGGGCAGGCGCACAAGTCGCCGCCACTACTGTTTGGTTAAACTTCAAACGGCCAGTTGGAAGGAACCATTGGCCGAGTTGCTGACACGACTCATTTATAACCCGCCGCAGTCACCTCAACCTTCTGTGGATTCACATTGCGCTATTAATGCCAATGATATACACCTTCTGCTATGGTCAAATATGGAGAATCTCAAGCCAACACCTCGAGTCATCTTGAGACTCGGGGCTACAATGATATGACTCGGCAAAATTGGCCGGTGTTAGTGAATTCAAGAACTCCGGGTCATTGGAGGGAAGGTAACCCGGTTCAGTAGGCTACCGCTATATTGGTGAACAATTTAAAGGCTGTCAGAAGATTTTCGGCTCAAAATAAGGATTCTGGTTTAAAATCCGGCTCAAGAGACATCTTTCTCCCACAAAGCATTAATGTTCTCAAATCCGGTTCAAAAGCGAGCCCAGGGTAAATTTGTCCCTCACAAATTTTTGAAGCTCTCAAATCCGGTTCAAAATCCGGTTCAAGGTAAATTTGTCCCTCACAAATTTTTAAAGCTTTCAAATCCGGTTTAAAGTTCCGGTTCAAAAAGCATTAATCTCTCGCAAGTTCGAGTTCTCAGAAAAATTAAAGGTTGCCAAAAGAACTTGCTGCCATGATGCGCGGTTCAAACTTGGGTATCCTGCCTTCAGGCTTATCTTATTATGATCACTTGGGGGCTTCCTGTTCAAACATAGGTCGTATTCGACCCAAAGAGAACATATCTATCGATACCCTCTTGATTGGCATACTGCCAAACCCACTAGGGGGCTTCTTGATCATATCTGAATCATAGCTTAACCCCTTTGGGTCTAACGTGGGTCGTATTCGAACCAGCGTCATTAAACAACTCTTATGGTCACTTGGTGGCTTCCTGTTCAAACATAGGTCGTATTCGAACCAAAGAGAACATAGCTGTCGATACCCACTTGATCGGCATCGCCAAAGCCACTGGGGGATATATGATTGTATTCGAATCTTAGCTTAACCCCTTTGGAACGGTTTACTGATCGTATCCGAATCAGAAGCCTCAAAAAGTTTTATTCTATCTCTGGTAAAGTTTATTGCAGCCACAATTACTTAACTTGAGACCTGTTGGGGATTATATCTCAAATATATATAAGTGTTTTATGCTTAACCCGGCTTGACTTTGACTATAAGTCGCCAGCTTATGACAATCATCATCTATGTGGAAGCATTGGCTTCTAAGGATTGGGTTATCACCCTTATTGCACAAGTCATGTAAACCAGCAGTACAAATTCAATATCACAGTGGTTATATGTGAGGTATTATGAACCACCCTGCGGCCAACCGCCAAGGGTTCTTGTGATCTACTTGTGTGCAGGGTAAGACTACATATGGGTGGTTACCCGCCCTGGCTTTTGACATTAAGTCGCCAGGGCATATGTTGTTTAAACACTGTGCAGGATTTGCAGAACTATGACATATAAATGATTAAGTTCAAGCTCATTACCAAAGTTGATGCTTCAAAATGATTATCCGTTCTAGATTTTTCTCAAAGGCTATAAGCCGCTGGGTTTTTAAAATTCCGGCTTACAATGGAGGCGTATTAAATCGCCATCGGCCAAGAGTTGCTGGGTATTTAAACTCCAGTTTTACTTGTCAACCGATGAGATCTTGAATAGCCAACATGGCTGGATTTCTATTATGATTATCAATAACCAGTATTATGATTGAGGTTTTCAAAGTCGCTTTAGCGCAACGGCTATTATCTTTATCAATGGGCATGATTTATTTTACAATGGAGCCGAGTCGCTGCAGGCTTACGACCCGGCACTTGGGGGCTACATTATTGAAGTTGAGGTTACATCAAATAAGCAAGTCTCATGTCGCTGCAAGCATGCACCATGACACTTGGGGGCTAATGCAAAGTCATTTTTATTGGCCTAATTGAAGACCCGACTCACCCCATTGTAATGAGCCGGCCCTTGGGGACTACCAATTGCTCCTGTTAAAATTCAAGGTACATAAGCCTTATTCCATTATATTGAAGGATCCATTACTCAGTTGGTAAAGCACAAAGCTCTTAACCTTGTGGATATGGGTTCAAGCCCCAGGATGGGAGTTACATCATATGATATTATTTTCAATGAAAAGTCCCAGTTCAGTGTAATCTTACTGAGCCGACCCTTGGAAGCTATACGTCGCTACTCAGGTATACATGATTATATTTACGAAGTCCCTGCTCATTATGGCATAATGACCCGGCCTTTGGGGGCTACATTGGTTGAAGTTTTTATGAGCATAAGGCAATTACATGTCCCGGGTTGCTGCAAGCATGACTACCCGGCACTTGGGGGCTACATATGAGGAATACTCAGTTCTGACTAGTGATTGAGATGAACAATATGGATTTCTTGAAAGTGGTAATATTTATATTGAATCAAGTCTTAAGTCATCATTTTTATCTGCTCAAGACTTGGGGGCTACAGGTAACACGGATATAAGGAGAAATATCTTCAAATTCTCAGTTTTTGAGAAAACCAGATTGACCCGGCGTCATCAATAATTATGACCCGGCGTTGGCAACAATTGTGACCCGGTGTCTATAAACAGTCATGACCTGGAACCATCAGTTTTTATAACTCGACGATTTTGCAAATCATAGCTTGGCAAGTTCTACATTTTCAAGCCGGCTGAATATCTGTTGAATATTTCAAGACCAATATTTTTGTCAAGTCAGAGCATTGAAGGCCGACTCAAATGGATGCTTTATTTACAATATTTCTGCTACAAGAAAATTGATTATGAAGTTGGTCTATTGACCCGGATTTTCCAGATGGAGGAGATGACAAGGACTTAAGGATGATCAAGTGCTGGCTTACAAGAATATTTAACCCGGAGTACAACCTGTCAAATTGTTCTTGTGTTTATGTTGCAGATCAGTTTAACATGGATAAATCCAAATTAAACTTGAGGGCTAATGTCGGGGATATACCCCGCGGTATGACCCGGCCGGATGTATAACCCGGCCGGACTGGACGACTCACTAAGTGACCCGCCCGAGCCTGGCGACTTATGGGTGACCTGGCAAGCGGATCAGAGGAGCGACAAGACCCGGGGGCCCAAGAGGTTCAAGGCCCAGAAGGCCAGCTTACGTTATGGTAGGCCGGCTTAAGAGGAAGGAAGCAAGACCTGGACTTGTATTCAACTTGTAAGAAAAGATAGACTAGTCCTAGTCCTACTAGTACTCCACATGTATCCCGCCCCTCTAACTTATATAAGGAGGGGCAGGGCTCCCCAAAGAGAGACAGAGAACATGAAACAATATCTAGGGCTAGACACAAGAGGAGAGTCGGCTGACGGCGACTCCCTCATGAGCATAATGAGACCTAGACACAAACAGCATGTAGGGTTATTACCGGATGATGTTTCCTGGGCCCAAAGCTGTCTAAATCCTTGTCTTGTGTTGCGTCTCTCGATTCCTCCCAACCCCTCTCAAGCTACCACATAGATGCGTTGGCCTCGCGACTAAGTCCTCACACTAAGGACATCTGCCGTGACAATTCCACAACATAGCTACTGGTACAAACCTTTAGACCTAAGGGTGGACTGCTCCCTCATCATAGTGGTGGCCGCCGGGATGATGAAGATGGCCACCGGTGATGATTCTCCCCTCCGGCAGGGTGCAGGAACGGGGTCTAGATTGAATCTCGTGGATACAAAGGCCTTGCAGCGGCGGAACTTTTGATCTGGGGCTACCTCCAAGGGTTTTGGAATATTTGAGATTTTATAGGGTGAAGAAGGGGTGCGGGAGGCCACCGAGGTGGGCACAACCTACCTGGACGCGCCTGGGGGCCCAGGCGGGCCCTGGTGGGTTGTGCCCCTGTTGGGGCACCCCCCAGGTGCTGCTCTGGCCCATCCTGAGTGTTCTGGTCCATAAAAATCTCCAAAAAGTTACGCGGTGTTTGGAGTCCGTTTGATTTTGATTTCCTGCGATGTACAAAACAAGGAAAAATTAGCAACTGGCACTGGGCACTGGGTCAATAGGTTAGTCCCAAAAAATGATATAAAGTTGGTATAAAACGATTGTAGAACATCCAAGAATGATAATATAATGGCATGAATACTTCATAAATTATAGATACGTTGGAGACGTATCAGCGAGCAAAGCCCATCTTTTGCATCATTTGCTCCAAGAAGATCCAATCTGCCCTGTCGTAACCCTTAGACAAATCAAGCTTATAAGCACAAAAGCTCTTGTTAGGGTCTTTTTCATGCTGTATATAATGAATACACTCAAACACATTAAAGGCATTGTGAGTGATCATCCATCCAAGAAGAAAGGCACTCTGCTCGGGAGAAATAATGTCATCTAAAATACGTATCAGACGGTCTACTAGACACTTTTCCACCACCTTGTAGATGACATTACATAAACTGATGGGCCTAAATTCCGTGAGCTTCGATGGGTTATCCACCTTTGGAATGAGAACAATTGAAGTGTTGTTCACCCCCTCCGACATTACTCCCGTCCGGAAAAAATCCTTCACCCCAGCAATAACTTTCTCCCTTGTTACGGCCCATTTCCTTTGAAAGAAACGAGCAGGAAAGCTGTCTGGTCCTGGTGCCTTCAGTGGCCCAATCTGAAATAGGGCGTGAGCTATCTCCTTCTCTGTAAAATCTGCACAAAGGCCATTATTCATATGATCAGTAACACAGGTATTAATCAAGTCAATCACTGGATCCGCACACAAGGAAGTATAAGCTGTAAATAAATTTGAGAAATAAGACGTCGCCATGGTCGCCATGGATGCATGATCCGTATGAGCATTCCCTGTGTCATCCACAAGCACCTTTTTGTGTTTTTTCCGAGCGTGCCAGGCCACTTTCCTATGAAAGAATTGAGTATTCTGGTCACCCTCCCGCAGCAATGCAATCCTAGAGCTCTGCATCCAAAGCATTTCCTCTCGGTACAGGAGCTCATTCATCCGGTTTGTCGCCTCTCTAATCTCATTCCGATCTGCATTCATAGACATGAGCTCTCTAGACGAGAGCATGACTTATTAATCTGTTTGATGACATTACCAAACTTTTTATGACTCCAATCCTGTAGCTAATTCATCATATTACCCAACCCATAAGCAATGTCACCAAGGTTAAGCATTGAGATTAATTCGGTCCATGTGTTCATGATTACCTCCGGGAGTGAGGGATCCATCTCCCACATTACCTCATACTGGCGGCACTTCTTGCCAGTCACCTGCGACGGCTCCTCCCAAGTACATCGAAGCAGAATGGGGAGATGGTCCCAACTATGAGCCTGCTACTTCTTGAGCTTGCGTTGATTTTTCCCTTGAACAGAAAAGGGTGATGCGGCAAAGTAGAGACAAGTACTTCCCTCAGTTAAGAACCAAGTTGTCAATCCAGTAGGAGGAACACACAAGTCTCCAATAGATGCACCCGCACAAACAAGCAAACACTTGCACACAACGCGAAAAAGGGGTTGTCAATCCCTTCACGGTCACTAGCAAGAGTGAGATCTGATAGAGATAGATATAAAAGATAAGTGAAAGTATAAATAAAGTAAAGATAAATAAATTGCAGCAAGGTATTTTTTGGTTTTTGGTTTTATAGATCTGAAAATAATATGATGGAAAATAGACCCGGGGGCCATAGGTTTCACTAGAGGCTTCTCTCTTAAAGAAAGCATACAGTGGGTAAACAAATTACTATTGAGCAATTGATAGAAAAGCGCATAGTTATGACGATATCTAAGGCAATGATCATGAATATAGGCATCACGTCTATGGCAAGTAGACCGACTCCTGTCTGCATCTACTACTGTTACTCCACACATCGACTGCTATCCAGCATGCATCTAGTGTATTAAGTTAACAAGAACAGAGTAATGCCTTAAGCAAGATGACATGATGTAGAGAGATAGATCCAAGCAATACGGTAAAAAACCCATCTTTTTATCCTTAATGGCAACAATACAAATACGTGCCTCGCTACCCCTACTGTCAGTTGGTGAGGACACCGCAAGATTGAACCCACTACAAAGCACATGTCCCATTGCAAGATAGATCAATCTAGTTGGCCAAACCAAATCAATAGATCGGAGAGAAATACAAAGCTATCTTAATCATGCATAAAAGAGTTCAAAGAAGACTCAAATAATATTCATAGATAATCTGGTCACAAATCCACAATTCATCGGAACTCAACAAACACCCCGCAAAAGAAGATTACAACGAATAGATCTCGAAGAACATCGAGGTGAACATTGCATTGAGGACAAAGAGAGAGAAGAAGCCATCTAGCTACTAGCTATGGACCCTTAGGTCAATGGTAAACTACTCACACATCATCGGAAGGGTAGCAAGGTTGGTGTAGAGGCCCTCCATGATCGAATTCCCCTCCGACAGAGTGCTAGAAAAAGCCCCAAGATGGGATCTCATGAGAACATAAGCTTGCAGCGACGGAAAAGTATTTTTGATGTGCCCACTGGTGTATGGGGAATATTTGGGTATTTATAGAGCTGGAATTACAGTTAGGGGAGTCCCGAGGGGCCCACAAGCCTCGGGGGCGTCCCCCCATAGGATGCGCCTCTGGGGCTTGTGGCCCTCTCGTGTGTAACATCCCAATTTTCAATTTGGATGTTATACATAGATCATCATATGCATATCATATTTATTTTTGCATCTGATGTGATCCTAGAAATCTTAAGCAACTCAAGGACCTAAGGAGCGAGTTGGATGTTTCACAAAATTCATATTTGAATTTAATCAAATTTGAAAAGAGGGTCAATTTGATTTTAATATTTTTCTCTTCAATTATTTCCAATAATAAAAATAAATAAGGGAAGATAATATGACTTCTTCAACCTAAGAGAAATATTGGAGAAAGAATTTTAAAATCCAATTATTATTTTATTCGTATTTTTATTTGCTATTTTATTTGAAATTACAAAAAAATTGCATTTTAGTCCAGAAAAATGTACATATTGTCCTAAATATTAGGTTTGGACGGTGGAAATTGTTTCTGGAATTTTTCGAATTTTTTTATATTTGTTTGGATTGTTCTTTCATGTATAATTGTTTAAAAAGTTCGAACCGACCGGCAAGCCCACCGCCAAAGATGTCCGCCGCCTTCGCCGGTCAAGTCGCCCCCACCATACAGGAGTCGGACTTCATCGAAGTCCGGGTTGGCCTCGCCTCGTCGCCCCCTGCCCCAAGGCACCTCACCCCCTCTTTATATACGCCGCCGCCGCCGCCCTCTTCACCTCGCCTCGCCTTGCCCCGCCTCCCACAGCAGCAGCAGCAGCCACCGCCGCGTCGCCTCCCGCCGCTACTGTCGCCACCGATCCGATCTCCTCACCGTCGGTCTTTTTCGTTGAACCGGTAAGAACCGGCCGACCGAATGTTTTTTTTGTTTTAGAGTTTAGATCAGTTTAGTTCATTTTGCTTAATTAATGAACGTTCGTTCGTTCATTCTAACGAAAATTTTTGTTAGATTTGTTCTGTTAGCGAACGTTCTCGCAACAGATTTTTCTTTTTAGTTTATTTTCGGCCAGGGACCTATCCACGAATAGTTTTCTCGCGATTTAGCCCCTGATCTTAAAACTAGCGTGACTTTTTACTCGTTTGTCCAAATTAGATGAAACCAGCGCCTAAATCTTTGTATCGATCTATTCTTTCCAGTTAACCAACTTGAACATGTTTTTTCTACTATAAAGTTTGAGTTTAGTTCAGATTAGTAAACGATCTTGTTTCGTTTGTATTTTGAGTTTCGTTTCTCCGTTTGAGTTGTTTCTTTTTGCAAATCGTAGCTAATCACATGTACCTACTGTTAGGATCTAAACTACATGATAATAATGCTGTTAGGTTTTACTTTTGTTAGTTTAAGCCGTTTGCTTGTTTCGTGTTTGATTTGGATCTTTTCTCGGTTTTCTCGTTGTTTCGTTTGAGTAATTGCTTATGTATGCTACTGTTTGTCTACGCTAGATTACCCAGAGTGCGAAGCTTGTTACTAGAATCTCTAGAGTTTGCAGATCATCAGCAAGGCAAGTTACACTTTAATCATACTTTTCTATACCCAGTTTTTACTATGCATTAGTATTACCCCTCAAACAATTGCATGAGTAGGATTGGGAACATGTGGTTTGGTTGTAGTACTTGAGGTAGGAGCCTAATACCTTTTGATCACCCCAGAAATATACGTTATGCTCTGTATTGCTTGGCCATGCTTGTAGACGGGGATTGGATCGTGATTCACACATGGAAGTTTTGAGAGTTATTAATCTTGGATAACATTAAGGTGGCAACTTTCATATACATCTGCGTGGATTGGTTGAGGCACCTGGGGAACCCAGTATTGTCTATTTAAGGAAATCCCGGAGTACCTGTGTGATTTTTCCTTCGGTTCGCCACCCAGACTCAAAGGGGTCATATGGTATTTCATGCCTAGAAACTTCTGTGTGCAACCACAAGACACTATGGTCTCTAGCATAGTTGAGTAAGTTGCACGAGCTCTCAAAGAGGTGGACTAGCAGATGTAGGGGAATGTAGGTGTACCAGTCTGCCCGGAGTAGAGAGTAAGTGCTTCAGAAAGACTATGTCTCGACCATCCGATCATTGATGCGATCGAGTCTTGTGGGGAAAAGTGTGCAACCTCTACAGAGTGTACAAACTAATCATGATGAGTATCTGGAATTGGATATTATTGTTGATCTCATCACTCTTTAATTAATTGAATTGGGTTTAATGATGATACTTTTAATTGGGATTTGAGTTGGGGTTACCTTCTCAAATATTGGGATAACTTGGGAGTAGTTAAATAAATTTATTCCTTTGTTGTAAGGAAAAACTAGCTTTATGCAAAATCATAAACTTAGAGCCTCCACCAGCCAAATATTGCATGTAGATATAGTTCTTGCATTTCATTGCTTTACAGTGTAACTCTGCCAGCATATTCAATATGCTGACCTACACGGCTGCAATGTCTAATGTTGCAGACTACTCAGACAACGAATAAGGTGTGATAGGTCGTTATCTTGCACTCAGCTATGCCGTTGGAGTTGATGGACTCATTTACCTTTGAATCTTCCGCAGTTATATAGTTTAGATGGCTTCAACCATGTTATTTATGTGTAATCATACTCTTTATGAGGACTCAATGTAATAAGTGTGTGATTGAACTCTGTTATAATTCCTCGAGTACTGTGCGTGTCAGCACTACCGATCCAGGGATGACACTGATGCACAGAGACTGCGGTCCATTCGGATCGTGGTTGCTACAAGATGGTATCAGAGCACACGCTGACTATAGGACGCGACCACTAGAATAGGCCACAGGATTTCTCTTCTTTGCTCATTTCTAATTCTCCTCTATTTCTACTCTATAGATGGCGGATCCCAGGAACAAGTTCACTCAGCCAGATGATGACACCCCTTTCGGACAACACTTGAAGGAAGTCCCTAAGTACCTGAACATCGGACTACCAAGCTTCACGGGCACTACAAGAAATATGTCAACTAGTGACCTTCTGTCAGTGACCCTGGAAGAATTGGTCGAAAGCTGTTCGGGGGGCTCCAAACCCTAAACCATTGCAACCATTTTGGTCAGAAAGGTCGTAATTTCCTTACACGAAATGGCCATAAAGCAATCAGTGCTGGTCTGATGCCTTATTTCTAGTTGTTAATGACCAACATAGATGGTCATAGCCTTGTAGATTGTGGTGGGTTGTGATGACTAGGCGCCATCTCATCAGTTTTGCCTATGCGTCATGTCCATGTGTTAATTTTTGCCCTAGGTTGTGAAGCAACCTATATTTCTGTTATTCCAAAAATTACCAAAAAATTCTCATAAATTGTTTGGATCGTATCTTCATCAAATATGTCAAAATCCTTCCTTTCCTAGTTCAAAAATAACTCAACAATATTCATTTTCCTATTCTGTTCAAAGCAGCACTTTGTGAAGGAAGTGTTATTTATATATTCTTGATTTCTCTAAAATTTCTGAAGACATTCTTCTTAGTATATGATCATCTTCAGCCAAAACTCATGCCCACTGGCCATGTGCATTTCCCGTACCGCTAATCAAACACTTAGCTGCTAATTCATGTTTGAGCATAGTTCGGTCTCCTCATGAGAATCTTATGTTATAACTTTCTTCCTAGCACCTACCTAGGGAGTGCCCATCTCACTAGACATGCCTAGGCCGCCCAGAACGCATGGCAACGCCACGGTCACGCGGTGACCACGCAGCGGCATCCGAGCGTATGCGCTCTAGAGTTGGGGCCCTCGGCCACCGTCCAAACCTCGATGTCTCGCCATCAAACCATGTATTTATTATTAAATAGATACTTATTTACCTAGAAATGATTTTTGGAAAAAATAACGATCAAACTATGATGCACCTGTAGTTCAAATTTGACTCGCTTCCAACTGAATCGACAGGAATTTGTCTTTTTCACAAGAGGTGGATCATAACTTTTGACACCCAACAATTTTGTAAATTGTGCATTAAATATGGCCTAGTATTTTATAAAATTGATTTGGTCCAATTTTGCCACAAATATATGGTAGGTCCTTCACAAAAAAAACTCATTTCGGGCACTCGGAAAATGGAAAATGTATTTTCCGTCCAAAGAAAATGAAAAGTTCCTTAGGCAACATTGTTTGTCATTCCAAGATGCACCCTTGTGCATGATATGTGGTCATTTGAACAAACTATGCCATGAATGTGGCCATAAGATTGATCATTTGGCTTGAAAGCCATGAATCTTCACACATGATAGCTCATTTCTGAGAACACTTTTTTAAAATAATTACTGTATTACAAGTTTATTATTTTTCCTGTAAACTTGGTCACAAATAATGACACAATGCGGAGGTTTTCCAATTTTTTTGATTTTTTTTGAATTTTTTATGCCCGTTTCAAAATGCGGCCAAAACGGCAGGCTTGACCGTTCCTAGCTAGTTGTTGAATCTTGGATTTTTTTGGTATTTCTCTTATTAAATAGGTAATTACGTAACTAGAAATGATTTCTGGAAAAAATAAATAGCAAACTATGAGGCAGCCGCAGTTCAAATTTGACCCGCTTCCTACTGAATCGGCAGGAATTTGTCTTTTTCACTAGAGGTGGATCAAAACTTTTGAAACCCAACCATTTGGTCAATTGTGCATTATATATGGCCTAGTATTTTATAAAAATGATTTGGTCCAATTTTGCAACAATTATTTGGTAGGTCCTTCACAAAAAAACTCATTTCAGGCACTCGGAAAATGGAAAATGAATTTTCCGTCCAAAGAAAATGAAAAGTTCCTTAGGCAACATTGTTTGTCATTCCAAGATGCACCCTTATGCATGATATGTGGTCATTTGAACAAACTATGCCATCAATGTGGTGGCCATAAGATTGATCGTTTGGCTTGAAAGCCATGAATCTTCACACATGATAGCTCATTTCTGAGAACACTTTTTTAAAATAATTACCGTATTACAAGTTTATTATTTTTCCTGGAAACTTGGTCACATATAATGACACAATGCAAAGGTTTTCCAATATTTTAATTTTTTTTTAATTTTTTATGCCTGTTTCAAAATGCGGTCAAAACGGCGGTCTTGACGTTCCTAGCTAGTGGTTGAATCTTGGAATTTTTTTGGTGTTTCTCTGATTAAATAGATACTTATGTACCTAGAAATGATTTTTGGAAAAAATAAAGAGCAAACTATGAGGCAGCCGCAGTTCAAATTTGACCTGCTTCCAGCTGAAATGGTGGAAATTTGTCTTTTTCACCAGAGATGGATCAAAACATTTTACACCCAACCATTTGGTCAGTTGTGTATTAAATATGGTTTGGTATTTTAGAAAAATTAATGGTCCAATTTTGCAACAATTATTTGGTAGGTCCTTCACAAAAAAACCTCATTTGGGGCACTCGAAAATGATTAAAAATAGCTAGAAAGATCAAAACTACATACAAGATCCTCATCCATAAAATGTTGTCTAAATCTAGTGAAAATTTGTGTGGTGCCCTTTTGCAAAATATTTTTGATAGCTTCTTCATAAAATACCTCAATTTTTAGTACTTGCAAACTATTTTAATTTACTGATTTTCCGAACCAATCAGAACTCTTCCCACGGATCGATGACATGGCGCCCATCCATCCATCCATCCATCTCTTCATCCCACATCCATCCACCCTGACCCGCAGCCCAAACCCTAGCTAGCTTAGATCCCCCCATCACACCCCTCCTCCCTCGTCCCCATCTCCTCGCCGCTGCCGCCACCTACTCCTCGTCCCCTACGACGCCCAATGCCGCCAGATTCCTACACCCTCCGACGGCGCCCGATGCCCTACCCTCCGCTTGATCCTCCCTTTGGACAAGATCTGGCGCGCACGTCCCACCCACACATCGACCGCGCCCTCCCACCCACATATCACCGCCGCCACCCACTGTCCCGTCTGACCTCGCCGCCGCCACCCACCGCCCCGTCTGACCTTGTCGCCGTTCGCCGCTCCTGGTCTCTTCCCTCCCACACCCGCCGCCCCCTCCCTCTCCTCCTCCCATCAGAAGAGAAGAGGGATCCCACGCGGATCACACCAGGGCATCGATCTGGACTTCTGTCTGCACGAGGGGACGCGTGAAGCAGGAGGGGCAGCCATGGCGCTCGCATCGGGCTCCAGCGGCGGTGGAGGGGGGAGTGACTTCTCCGTGAGGGTGATAGGCTCCGACTTCGCGGTGGACGCCAGCACAGCGCTCCTCGCCTCCCCTGCCGACCGTGAGGAGTGGCACGACTGCGTCCCCAACCTCGAGGAGCTCCAGGTGGTCCGCGTGCAGGGCGCGGACAGATCCGGTCGGCCCGTTGTCCGGGTCGTCGGCAAGTTCTTCCCTGGTGCGACGTCGTAACGTCAGTACCCATGCCGCCGAGACCTCCGATTCCTCTCGCCGGCGCCGCCGTCCTCCCCGTCCTCCTCCTCCTCCTCCTCCTGGCGGAGGCCGTGCCCTTCGTCGTCCTGCACGGTCGCTTCATCCTCACCCACTCTGCTCCCATCCATGTCTCGATTGATTGATTGGCAGACCGATTGGTTCGCGCTCCCGTGGGGTTGCTTGATTCGAGCTGCAGGGATTGGGGACAAGTGCGCCAACCACGGTGTCGCCGAGTTCACTCGCCTCCTCACCGACTGGTCCGCCGCCGATGGCCACTGCCTGTATGACTCCGTCTTCTTCCACGCCCACTCCCCCCTCCTCTCATCTCATCTCCTAGCTACAGTTTGACTCTGTAGTTTGTGCTCATTTAAATTTGTCTTTTCTTCACTGGAATCCATGAACCTTATCTCTACAATGGGATTTTCACAAGTTGGTACTATCTCGGCTGCTATTCTTCAGTTGCATTGCATCCACTTGTACTTCTCTCTGAAAAATAATCTGCTACTGTTCAGAATTCAGAGTTGGTTGAATTCAGTCTTTGCGGATCATCAAGATCTGTTCTTGTGCTGATGAATTATGTATATTGGGAAACATAAATTATATCTGGATCACCATCTACGAATACTGGATTTAATAACTGCAATTTTACAAGTTGGTGGTGTCTCATTCTCACTGGCATATTTGCTGTTTGTCCATGGTAATGCAGGCAACCTGAAGCCCGGCGCCGATGTCAACATAACGGGGCCAGTAGGCAAAGAGATGCTCATGCCTAAAGACCCCAATGCTACTATTATCATGGTGAGCCTGAACCCCATCGCTAAAACATTCAGCAATTCATCCATCACAATCTGATGGCCAACTAGTAATTTCCACGTCATCGATTGCTTGCAGCTCGCAACAGGGACCGGTATCGCGCCGTTTCGGTCATTCTTGTGGAAGATGTTCTTCGAGAAGTACGAAGACTACAAGGTAATACTAATACATAGTGCTGCTGATGTTTGTCTACTACCCCCTGTCCCACCTGCTACTGAATACCACCTTATGTTTACAAGAAACCTGAATCAACAATTAATGTGTGACTCCTTTGTGCTATTGTGCAGGTCAATGGCCTGACATGGCTCTTCTTGGGAGTTCCCACCAGCAGCTCTCTGCTCTACCCGGAGGTCAGAACATCGATCATCTCCTGTAGTCTCCATGAGATTTTTCTCTACAAGTTCTGCCTCCTTACTTCTTGTGACAGACACTTAATCGTCATCTTGTTTGGTTGCACCGTGTTGATACAATTTCTTTAGTAGACAAGCTTGGAAAATTAGACTACAAACTGTTAAACTGCTACTGATTTAGACTACAAATTTTCTACAGAATGTTATCTTTACCTGCTGCTCTTATACCTTACCAAAACAAAAATAATTCTAACTAGGAGTAGTTTTTCTGTTCAGATTTTGTATTTATTACTACTCACATATTGTCGTGATTTACTTTTTATACCGAATAGATATTTCAGATATTCATAGGTTTTACCGATCAGCCGTAGCTCTTTCATCAAAGGTGCATGGTGCAACCGAGGACAAGCACTTCATGTCCAATCAAGGTGCATGGTGCTTGCAATTGACGAACAGGAGGTCCATGAAATTTGAAGTTCAAAGCCGGATAGCCCTACTTAGCAAAGAGTTGTCTCTTTTGTTTGACTGTAAATATTGTTATATTGTAATAGTAGGCATATTTGGGTTGTAATAGACTATGTACAGATTGTAGTAGACTTAGTTAGTGTTATTTGATGAACTACATTTGTACTGTTCCGTTTGAAATATTGATTATGTATGTGATTTGAAAATGTGTGGAATGGAAACCTGACTTGTGGGACCCACTTATGAGAATAATCTGAGCAATTTTGAAATTTCTATCAAGTGGGCCTAATGTGTGAGAAGATGACAAATGGGACCAGCCCCAAAATATAATGGCCCAAACAATTTTAAAAGGCCCCGGCCCAGAAATAAATAAAAGGTTGAAATGAAAAAAAATAATAAATGGGCTAAATTAATGGGCTCGGCCCATATAAACACTAAATTGGACCGGGCTGATTCTTGTGCGACATCAGATTGCCACGTCGGATGCCTACGTGGCCCGGGGAGGCGACTAGTGACCAAAACAAAATAGTAGGCATATTTTGGTCGTAAACGTCTACGACCTTCTCACCGAGAAGGTCAAAAATGTCAGTTTACGACCGGCCGCTTTTGACCTTCTGGTTTTGTTCACAAAAAGGTCACAAATGGAAAACTATGAACATTCAGTGACCAATAGCGGTGGTCACAAGTTGACATATTTCTTGTAGTGGGGGACTTTCTCTGCAACTGTGCCGGAAGAAGAGCCCTGGAAGATCAAAGTCTGGGTACCTGGGAGGACATTTGCGCCAACAACGGAGCCTATTGATTTCTACCTGGATGCACCAAGCTGGAGTTTAGGAAAGAGCATGGCAGCCCATATAACCTTTGGACGCATATGTGAGGTGTATCACAAGGAGCTGGAGAACACCATTTATCAAATATGTGGCCGCCGAAATGAAGAATGGGAGATGATTCGTACCAGGAGGGATGGATCAATTGCAGCCTACGTTCAAGAAATGGGAGATCATATTCGTCGACAAGAGAATCAACTAATCATCAACATGAAGAAGATGAAGAAGCTGATGAAGAGAAAGAACGAGCTAGAAGAGGAACTCAAGTCTACACGCGATGGATATGAGGAAGAAATTGTCGTACTACTAGAGAAGCATGAAGACCTAAAGAGGAAGCTAGGACTACCAGTGGAGAATCACAAGCGAGAGCCAGCAAAGGAGATCTGTTCGGAGGACTACATCATCGTGGACGACACTAACACGGATAGTGATGTAAATGATGACAGCGATGACGACTACCTTGATGAAGCTGGAGCAGATATTATGGAGTCTTCCTCTAATGAAAATTTCTAGATGACCACCATGTAACTGGTAGTATTCCTCCAAGTAGTTAGCAATGATCGATTTTGTAATCATAGGTTAGATCATTTGTGCAAATCTTGTGTGCTATTGACTGAAGTGAATTGATTGTGTTTGTCTCATGAGCATATGGGTAGTGAATATCTCTTAGACCCCATTCTATTCTGTTTTCTCACCCCTTCTAACCCATCAGATGCCTCCGAGATGTGACAATGAATTTGCATTCCCACCGGAGCTCACTCAGTTGATCCAGCAGCAGAATGCCTTGATGCAGATACTAGTTCAGAACCGGAACGAAGGCAACAACAACAACAACCCACCGCCACCATCCCCTGTTAACCACCTAGCCCGTTTTCTGAGGCTGAATCCGCCGGTGTTCTCTAGTAGCACCGAGCCAATTGTTGCATATGACTGGCTCCGCAAGATTGGAAGAGAGCTGACCACTACAGGATGCACAGATGCGAAGAGAGTGTGCTTTGCCGCACATCAGCTTGATGGACCCGCATCATCTTGGTGGGAATTTCACCGCCACTTACCCCATTGATACAGTTACATGGGATCAGTTTCAGCAGGATTTCTGCAATGCCCATGTTTCAGCAGGAACTATGAGCATGAATAAGCGCGAGTTTCACAACTTGCGCCAAGGAGGGCGTACAGTGGGCCAGTATGTGGATGAGTTTAGCAAGTTAGCATGCTATGCCCCAGATGATGTGGCCACGGATGCCGCCAAGCAAGAGAAGTTTCTAGAGGGACTCAATGATGAGCTGAGTATGCAGTTGATGGTGGCAACATTCAACAACTACCAGGAGTTGGTAGACAGGGCCCTCATGATTGAAGGCAAGCAGCAACAAATTGATAATCGCAAGAGGAAGTATGGATAGGGTGTAGGACCTTGAGGTATGTCTAGAGGGGGGTGATTAGACTACTTGACCAATAAAAACTTAACCTTTTCCCAATTTTAGAGTTTGGCAGTTTTTAGCTAATTTACGACAAGTCAAGCAATCATCACACAATTCAAGCAAGCATGCAAAGAGTATATAGGCAGCGGAAATTAAAGCATGCAACTTGCAAGAAAGTAAAGGGAAGGGTTTGGAGGATTCAAACGCAATTGGAGACACGGATGTTTTTGGCGTGGTTCCGATAGGTGGTGCTATCGTACATCCACGTTGATGGAGACTTCAACCCACGAAGGGTAACGGCTGAGCGAGTCCACGGAGGGCTCCACCCATGAAGGGTCCACGAAGAAGCAACCTTGTCTATCCCACCATGGCCGTCGCCCACGAAGGACTTGCCTCACTAGCGGTAGATCTTCACGAAGTAGGCAATCTCCTTGCCCTTACAAACTCCTTGGTTCAACTCCACAATCTTGTCGGAGGCTCCCAAGTGACACCTAGCCAATCTAGGAGACACCACTCTCCAAGAAGCAACAAATGGTGCGTTGATGATGAACTCCTTGCTCCTGTGCTTCAAATGATAGTCTCCCCAACACTCAACTCTCTCTCAATGGGTTTGGATCTGGTGGAAAGAAGATTTGAGTGGAAAGCAACTTGGGGAAGGCTAGAGATCAAGATTCATATGGTAGGAATGTAATATCTTGGCCTCAACACATTAGTAGGTCGTTCTCTCTTAGAAATGGTAAGTTGGAAGTGTAGGTTCGTTCTGATGGCTCTCTCCACGAATGAAGAGGAGGTGGAGGGGTATATATAGCCTCCACACAAAATCTAACAGTTACACACAATTTATTAAACTCGGTGGGACCGAATTGTTAAACTCGGTCGGACCGATTTAGTAAACCTAGTGACCGTAAGTGATTTTCGGTGGGACTGACATGCATCTTGGTGAGACCAATTCGGTTAGGGTTAGGGCATAACGTAATCTCGGTAAGACCGATTACACAAACTCGGTGAGACCGATTTGGTAATAAGCTTTCCAGAGAGTTGGTCTGGTAAACTCGGTGGGACCGATTTACTCTTTTCGGTGAGACCGAAATGTTACAAAAAGGAAACAGAGAGTTTACATTGCAATCTCGGTGGGACCAATCGCTCACTTCGGTTAGACCGAAACGTTACTGAAGGAAGCAGAGAGGTTGCAACCCCATCTCGGTGAGACCGAGAACCCTATCGGTAAGACCGATTTGCTTAGGGTTTGTGGCAGTGGCTATGACTTTTGGAATCGGTGGCGCCGGATAGGAAGTTTCGGTGTGACCGATTTTGGCTTTGGGTTTATGTCATTTGTGGATGTGGGAAAGTAGTTGAGGGTTTTGGAGCATATCACTAAGCACATGAAACAAGAGGCTCATTAAGCAACACCTCATCCCTCCTTGATAGTATTGGCTTTTCTTATAGACTCAATGTGATCTTGGATCACTAAAATGTAAAATGAAGAGTCTTGAGCTTTTGAGCTTGAGCCAATCCTTTGTCCTTAGTATTTTGAGGGATCCACTTTCATCATCCATGCCATGCCATTCATTGAGCTTTCCTGAAATAATAGTCTTGGAATAGCATTAGCTCAATGAGCTATATGTTGTTATTAATTACCAAAACCACCTAGGGATAGTTGCACTTTCAATCTCCCCCTTTTTGGTAATGATGACAACATATAGATCAAAGCTTCGACAAATGATAATAAGATTGAATAACATCGTCGCTTTGAGAAGTATGTGATAAGCAAGAGCTCCCCCTAAATTTGTGCATAGGTTAAGATTTGCTTTGGACTGCAAATGCACAATGAATTAGGCTCATGGGTTACTCTTCCATGTCACATACATCTTGGCGGAGCCCTCAAAATAATAAACAATGAATACATGCACTCATCACCAAGCATAGTGAATGATCACATAAGATAGATAGGATAATATCAAGCATGCATAAGTGTAGCTTATGATCAAACACATGATCATCAATGTGTCACAGGCATAGTATCTCAACCTAAAGCAAACAAAGTTTGAAAAACCACCAAATAAAGCAAGAGAGAATAAAAGCAACACTCTCTCTCGAAGCCTATGATCTATACATTTTTCTCCCCCTTTGGCAACAAGTTACCAAAAAGTTCATAGAAAATGCATAGTGCTAGATCGTCTCTCAGGCTTGATCTTCTGGTGGTGGTGTCCTGATAGCTCCTTGGACGAAGGCTTCAGTTGAAGTAGAGGGTGCTGGAGTGGATCCTGGAGCTGGTTGCACTGGAACTGTTGGGGTAGTAGCTGGTGCTGAAGTTGTTGCTCTAGTGTCATCCTTGCACTTGCAACTGATCTCTGGCTCTGGGCACTCTGGCAAACACATTGGTGGTTGTCTTGCCCTTCCTCTCTGCATGTCATCCTGCAGCTGCTCTACAACCGATCAATCTCGCCACCTTGACATCTAAATCATAGAATTTTTGTTCCATGATTCTCTCCAGGCTCTCTTGGTTTTGAGTTAGGGTGGCCAACCCTTTCTCAATCCTCAGAGTTGATGCTATCAATTAACCAAGCTGCTCTTGTTTGGTCTTCAAGAAATACTCAGATGCCTCCTCTTGAGTTGGCATCTTGGCAGCCTTCTCCTTCTTTGCCTTCTCCTTCTTCTCCTGAGCTTGGACTGATTGTGGATCATCTTCATTCATGACAACCTCATTGTCCTCAAAGTCTGGATAAATTGGAAAATGTTCCTTATCCAACTGATATTTCCCTATGCCCATCTAGGAGTTGATCAATTCTTGAATCTGAGGTGCATATCCATAGCTCCTCTTCTGATCTGCTGCAGTCCTCTTGATTGCTTCAACGATCAGGCTCATGACTTTGAACTTCTGTGGCACATCAAACACATGCAACATTGTCGGTGTACTAAGGTAGGGGTACCTCAGTACCCCAACTTGTGCACGGGCAGCCCCAGCTCCCCGCAACCAGATCCATCAAATGCTTGCCGGAGATCATCTCCGCTCCACACCAAGCCGTTCAAGAACAAAGTATATAAGATAGAAACTCAAGACCCGGCAAGAGGAGCTTGCCGGAAGGCCATTCGGGCTCAAGGCTCGTTACTCCTCAGATCCCGGCGAGAGGAGCTCGTCGGGAGGACGAAAGATCACATCACGAGATTCGCCTCGGCGCCCAGCGCCCGGCAAGGACCCGGGGCGGCAAGTCCTGAGCCCGACAAGCCCGGGCCCGGCAAGATCAAGGCCCGGCAAGGTGCTTGCCGGGAGAGCTGTGCTCTTCGTGCCGCCTCCAGCTCATTTGCCCACGTCGCCTCCGGCCTTCTCCAGAGCGCGTGGCGGGTGGTCAGACTTGCATGAAGAATGCGGTGGCACTCCACGGTGGTGGCCGCGCCGTGGCGAAAGAAGACGCAATGGCGGGAGCTTTTGGGCGACGGCGACGGGCATTTAATGCCCTTGTCCCCCTCTGTCAAAAGTAGGTAGAAAGCATTTGTGCTGCCTTGTTCCCTTGCTCCAACTACCACCCTTTTACGTTTTACCCCTCTACCTCACGTTGACACTGTCGGTGACCCCTTGCCCTATAAAAGGAGGCCCATGCACAACGTAGAGGGGGTTCGACTCATTTGCAACTCTCGCGCTCGGGAAGCCGTTACTGTAGTTCTTCAAGCTCCCGAAGCACAATACAACACAAAGCAGCGGTAGGGTTTCTGCGACCATCGCGGCGGCTGGGTAAAATCTCAGCAAGCATCGCCTCGATCTGCTCTCCGCGCAGCCTCCGCCCCGTACCGAACACACGAAGGGGCCCCGGCCCCATAGGTGCCGCGCCGTACCCATCACGGCCGCGACATCTCTGGCGCGCCAGGTAGGGGGCGTCGAGGTTGTGCGAACCTGATCCGGCGTTAAGCGCCGGACTTCTTCATCAACCTCTCCGGCCGTCGGCAGCTTCGCCGACAACTACATCATGGCCCGAAGACGAGAGCTTGAGGGTCGCGAGACCATCTCCGTCTTCCCGCCGCCACCGGAGCCGACGGCGGCGGAGGAGACGCCGGTGGAAGGGTGGACACCGCGAGGTGCTCGCGGTGCCACGGATCCAGGGCAGGACAGAGGACCACGCCTCGGCCTCCGTAGACCCACGTCCATCTCAGCGCCACGACAACCCAGCAGCGTCGTACCACGAGGTGGTATCCGCTTGTTGGAACAAGGGCACGTCGGGGCTCGCGAGATGTTCCGGACCCCGTCCGGACACGGCAAAGCGCGGGGCGGACAGACCCTGCTCCTTCCATCTGCCGGAAGCCCGCGCGTCCGCTCCCGCGCCGCTTCGCTCCGCTTCCCTCCACTCCTGCGAAGCGCTCACGAGCGCAAATGCTCCTCGACTTCCCTCGGCGGCGGACAAGGTCGAGAATGGAGGGCTACCATCGAGCCTGGTCGCCGCGCCAACAACGACCGTCAGCAGCAGCCCTACGGCCTCGCGGCGCGCAAGCGGAAGGCGAAGCCTGCGGCGACAAGACCGCCGGGTGCAACTACCGTGCACTCCCGCCGCGAAGCGAAGACGCCGCCCGCGGAACAACGCCGGCAGCGGCTCCACGGCATCATCGGACCAGCAGGCTCGTCGGGATCAACGTCGAGTCTCGACGAAGCGGCGGCAAGAAGACGCCGGACCACGATCGGCGTCGCCGAGAGACTCAGCGACAATCGACCAGAGCTGGGAGCACTGCCGAAGCGCCGCTCGGCGAAACCAGCGACTTACCGTCTGTGGCGGGCTGCCCTGCGTTCACCCGTGAACTGCGGCGCCCGATGGCCTAGTATGAAAAACTTCAAGCCCGACGTCGGAGAAGTACGACGGCAAGACACACCCTCGGAGTTTCTCGAGATTTACACCATCGCGGTGCAGGCTGCGGGGCGCGACGAAGATTACGGCGAACTACTTCCGCTCGTGCTTAGGCGAGCGTTCGTTCTTGGCTTATGCACTTGCCGGAGGGCTCCATTTCCTCTGGGCGGATCTTTGTCATCAATTTGTTGGTGCCTTCACCGGGCGACCACAAACCCCACGCCAAGAAAGTGATCTCCACATTTTGGCCCGTAAGGAAGGAGAATCCTGCGCAAGTACATCCAACGCTTCAGCCGTGTGCAACACAACATTCCCGATGTCCACCCCGGCGGTTATCAGCGCGTTCCACCAGAAACGTCGCGTAACCGCCAGATGCGTGAAGAAATGGCGATGACCAAGATCCGGGATGTCGGCGAGCTTTATGCCTGGTGACAAATGCGCCTGCTGAAGAGGGAGGAGGCTTCCGGGGAGGATCTTTGGCGCGAGAGGGAGCGACTCCGGCGACGTCGCCCGGCAAGGAAGCGCCGCAACAGGTCTTCCGAAGAAAAACAAGGAACAGTGCTTGCCGTCGAAAAGTCCGGCAAGGAAGCTCCGCCAAGCAAACACAGATTAGCGATTCCGCAAGGAGCTTGCCTCGTGGCGGCAAATGACAAGCGAGGCACCCCGGCAAGCAATCTTGCAAAATCCACCGCACCAAAGGCCACGACCTCTACAATCGCAAGCGCGTCGATTATCTCGTCGAGCAGCAAAAGGCTGAATCTGAGGCGCGACAAGGAGAGGGCCCAGGTGGCGGAGGAGAACCGAGCAAGAAGCGGCCGTTAAATCGGTCGGGAGGACCCGGCAAGGCCAAGCGGCGACAAGGTGACCGACCTTCTCGGAGCGCGACAAGGACGAAGAAGGCGGCGAAGAGGCGTGGAGGATGAGGGCGACAGTGAGCAGGAATTTCAAGGCCACGGAGGTCCTGTGCGTTGGCGGTGGCGCTCACTACACACCTCACCGCCAACTAAAGCAGTGGGCACGTGAGGTGAATGCGGCGAGCCGCCCATGGAATCACGCAGACTCCTCAAATGGTCCATCGCCCATCATTTTCGATCTTGAGGATCACCCCGACCGCACCACCGCGGTCGGGTGCCTGCCGATGCTGGTCTCGCCCACCATCCGCAACCTCAAGGTCACCAAGATGTTGGTCGATGGCGGGGCCGGGCTGAACTTGATTTCCTCTGCTGTGATCAAGAAACTCCAAATCCCAGACGACGAGCTCGAAGAGACCGGCCCCTTCCAAGGAATCAACCCGGGGAGAAGCAAGCCCAAGGGGAAAATCACCTTGCCGGTGACCTTTGGCGGGGAGGTCAACTTCAGGACCGAGCGCGTTACTTTCGACGTCGCCGATATTCCGTTGCCATACAACGGGATACTCGGGCGTCCCGCCCTCGCCAAGTTCATGGCGGCCTCCCATTACGCCTACAACGTGCTCAAGATGCCGGGTCCGATAAGTGTCATCACTGTCCGCAGCGACAAGAAGGACGCGCTTATCTGCACCGACCAGATTTACCGGGATGCGGCCGCGGCGGCCGACAAGGATGCACTTGCCGCTGAAGTTCCCAAAGGGAAAAAGACGAAGACCAAGTACGGCAAGCGCTCCGGGGCCCACTCCGGCAACTGCACCCCTTCGGAGTGTCACGCTGCCAGCGAGGACGCCCCATCAAGCTCCACCGGCAAGGATAAAAAAGGAATGGCTGCTCCACCGGCAACCAAGAAGGTGTCCGCCAAGGAGGACGGCACTGGTGGTACCTTCACCATCAGTGCCACGCTTGACAGCAAATAGGAAAGCGCGCTCGTTGCCTTCCTGCGGGCGAATGTCGATGTGTTTGCATGGCAACCGTCTGACATCCCCGGTGTTCCCAGGAAGGTAATTGAGCACAAGCTTGCCGTTTGCCCCCATGCGCGGCCTGTCAAGCAAAAGTGAGAAACAAGCCGTGGAACGCCAAGAGTTCATCAATGAAGAAATCAAGAAACTAGAGGCAGCTGGCCTAGTCGGTGTGATCCATCCGACGTGGCTAGCAAACCCGGTTGTCGTCGCGCAAGGCCAATGGGAAATGGCGACTATGTATAGACTTCACCGATGTGAATAAAGCATGTCCCAAGGATCCATTCCTTGCCGCGCATCGACCAGATTGTTGACTCCACCGCGGATGTGAGCTACTCGCTTTCTTGATGCGTACTCGAGGCTATCACCAGATCTTCATGGCCAAAGAGGATGAAGAAAACTGCGTTCATCACTCCATGTGGCACCTATTGCTTCATCGCATGCCATTTGGGCTGAAGAATGCAGGGTCAACGTTGCGAGGTAGTGTATACTGCTTTTGAGCCCAGATCCACAGAAATGTAGAAGCTTACATGGATGACATCGTGGTGAAGAGCAAGAGCAAGGATACACTGATTCAAGATTTAGAAGAGACATTCCAGAACCTACGCAGGATACAGTTGAAATTAAACCCTGAGAAGTGCGTCTTTGGGGTCCCCTCCGGCAAGCTTCTCGGGTTCTTTGTGTCTCAGAGGGGGATCGAAGCCAACCCCGACAAGATTAAAGCCATTGAGCAGATCCAAGCCCCAAGGCGGATCAAGGATGTCAGAAGGCTCGCAGGTTGTGTGGCTGCCCTCAGTAGGTTTATTTCAAAGTCTGCCGAGCGCGCCCTGCCCTTCTTCAAAATCTTGAAGAAGGCGGGACCCATGAAGTGGACTCCAGAAGCAGAGACAGCGCTGCAAGACTTGAAACACTACCTGTCTTCCACTCCAATACTTGTCGCACCTAAGCCACAGGAGAAATTGCTGCTATACCTAGCAGCAACCAACCAAGTGGTGAGTCTTTGTCTTTGTAGCGGAGAGGAGTCCGACGAGGAGCCACATCACCGCAAGCCAGCCCAAAGACAAGCGGGGGCTGCTCGGCAAGCCCAGCCCCGCAAGGACAGCCCTGCGCAGGAGCAAGGTGAGGTGCGGAAAAAGATGGTGCAGCGTCCGGTGTATTTTGTAAGCTCCCTTCTCCAGGGAGCCAGATCAAGGTACTCTGGTGTACAAAAGTTGCTTTTCGGTCTTCTCATGGCCTCAAGAAAGCTGCGCCATTACTTCCAAGCACACGAGATAACAGTGGTCACTCGCTTCCCGCTGAAAAGGATATTGCACAACCCAGAAGCAACAGGCAGGATCGTTGAGTGGGCACTGGAGTTGTCGAGCTTCGGACTCAAGTTTGAAAGTACTTCAACCATACAGAGCCGGGCTCTAGCAGAATTTATAGCAGAATGGACCCCAACACCTGATGAAGAAGTTCAAGAAACAAGTACACCCGCACAAGGAGCGACGAGTGAATGGGTAATGTACTTCGATGGTGCCTTCTCACTACAAGGCGCCGGTGCCGGCGTCGTACTCATCGCGCCAACCGGAGAGCACCTCAAGTATGTTATCCAGATGCACTTTCCAAGAGAGCAAGCGACAAACAACACCGCTGAATATGAGGGCTTGCTTGCCGGCCTCAGGATTGCGGCCGAGCTTGGGATCAAGAAGCTGATCGTATGGGGATTCCTGGTTAGTGGTCCGGCAAGTTAACAAGAACTATCGAGCCCTTGATGGAAGCCTATGTAGATGAAGTAAGGAAGCTTGAGGAGCACTTTGAAGGTCTGCAGATGGAACACATTCCGAGAGCTCAGAATGAAATCGCAGACGGCCTTTCAAAGTGTGCTTCAATGAAGTTACCTGTGGAACCAGGGACCTTCTTGCTCAGGCTGACTCAACCTTCCGTGGCGCCATCAATTGGGCAGTCCAAGAAGAGAAAGTTGGTGCCCGGCGACTACTTGCCGGCGGACCACCCTGAGGCCGCCGCCAAAGTCCCCAGGGTTAACCCCCAGAACACTGAGGAACAATTTGCTCCCGCCGATCATCAGATCTGCGCGATCGAAGCAAGTGTTCCCGACAAGACTTGCCCCGACAAGCTTGCCGGGGAACCTCCAGCTCCGGCGGAGCCAGAGATTCTTGCCGTAGAAGCGAAGGTTCCCGCAGCGGCCCTCATGCCTTTAGTCCTTGTCGTCGAGCCCCGGCTCCGGCATGATATGCAGCAGATCGTCCGTTCCTCGCAAGCCGGAGAACTTCCCGACGATCTGAAGAGATAGAAAGGATAACCAGACGATCGAATATGTACCAGTTAAGTGGACAACGAGCTATCTGAAGAAGGCTCAATGGTGTCGATTGAAGTGCATCTCTAGGGAAGATGGACAACAGCTGTTGGCGAGATTCACGGAGGCATTTGCGGCCACCACATTGGCGCAAGGCGCTTGCGGAAAGGCTTTCCGGCAAGGGTTCTTTGGCAAGAAGCTCTCCAAGATGCAAGCGCACTAGTAACCAAGTGTGAAGCGTGTCGGTTCCATGCAAAGCAAATTCATCACCAGCTCAAGCTCTCCAAACAATCCCTTTGTCCCGGCCCTTCTCGATGCGGGGCTAGACATCCTCGGCCCTTCCCCTGCCGTCGGGGCTTTGAGTACTTGTACGTAGCGATCGACAAGTTCACAAAGTGGCCGAAGTGGAGCCGGTGAGAAAGGTGACAACACAACGGCGAGCAAGTTCTTCGGTCGATTGTATGCCGCTTGGATCCCCAACCGGATTATCACCGACAACGGTACACAGTTCACCAGCCGCACCTTCATGCAATATGTCCAAGACCTTGGCGCCAAGGTCTGTTTAAACTTCGCTGCTCACCCAAGGAGCAACGGTCAAGCCGAAGGGCCACGCGGAAGTGCTGCGCGGACTCAAGACAAGAACTTTCGACAGGCTGCGCAAGTCGCGGAAGAAATTGATAGAGGAGCTGCCGGCTCTCTCGTCAATCGAACGACACCTAGCCGAGCCACCGGGCGGACACCCTTTGCTCTAGTCTATGGAGCGAAGCGGTTCTCCCCACGGAACTCAGATACGGATCTCCTCGAGTGCTCGCTATGATGAGCTTGAGCAAGAGCAATCTGCGACAAGATGACGATTGCTCCTCGAGGAGGGACGTCTCGTGCTGTCAGACGAGCTGCTCGACACCAGCAAGCCTTGCGCCGCTACCATAGCCGCAAGGTCAAAGCCAGGAGCCTCGAGGAAGGCGACCTTGTTCTTCGGCGTGTTCAGTCCGCCAAGAATTCCAACAAGTTGACGCCGAAGTGGGAAGGCCCTTATCGGGTGAGACAAGTCACGAGACCGGCGCCGTCCGCTCGAGACCAAGAAGGCTTGCCGGTGAGTAATTCCCGAACATAGAGCATCTTCGCAAGTTCTACCCATAAGGCGCGGTCGCCGTGATCCGCTCCGGCAACCTCCTTTTGTACAAAAGCTTTGCCGCCGTTGCATGTAACCCTTTGTACAAAGCCGGGCGCAGACCCCGTGCAGCAATAAAGTTTCCGTGTCTTGCGTTATTTGCCTCTTTTCCATGCTCTTCTTTGCTATTTGCATGAGTCATTTGGCATTTTTTCGTGTGGCACGCGTGTCCGTTCTCCTCTTTTTCTCCTTGTTTCTTAAGCAAAAGAAATGTTCCTCCCGCACAAGTTTGCCGGAGGGGGGAGGAAATGAAGGATGAACCAAGCACTCCAAGTGCTGTTCAAGAAAGGGGAACCTGCCGGAGAACGCGCAGGCCTCGAAAGCTAAGTTGCCGGGATTTGCGCAGCTCAAAATTTTAAATTTTGAAATTGCCTTCCTTGAACAACCACGCCTTGTATGGAAAACCTGTGCTCGGAGGAACCTGCCGACGGACAGCCGTGCCCTTATCTTGCGTTCGAGTCGACTCTGCAAGTTAAGTGTGTTGCGACTGGCCGCGGCAAGGTTGCTTGCCGGTAAGGCCTTGCTCCTTGCCGGCAAATCTTTCCTAGAAGCATAAGGTTGAAGCGTACAGAGTTGAGAATCAGAATGAGGGAATTGATTCTGCGATCATTGGTCGAAATAAAGGTAAATATCCTACAAAGGATAACTTGTCGCGGTAACTAATAAGTTCGTAGCGACTTGTGCAGCAGCAAAAGGAAACAAAAAGAAAAAGAAGAAGAAAGAGGGGCCTAGTCTCTGCGCGCCGCCTCCATCCCGGGATCTTGTTCACTTTGGCGATGATGTGGGCGACCTGCTCCTTCAAGGCCTCCATGTCCGCGTCGGCGGCAAGCTGCGAAGGACATTGGAGAGGTTTATACCGGGTTGCGGTATACGATCTTCGTCAAGACGCGCTCCATGGTTCCAGCGCTGCAACAGCGCCTCCTCGGCAAGCTGCGCGGATCTTCTTCGTCCATGATTTGCGAGCCGGGCGCGACTTCAAGAAGAGGCTGAGCTTGGCACCGTGGCGAGGTTTGATCCGGGAGTAAATGAGGTGCTCCAACTTCAGCGCCAGCAGCTCTCGGTCAATGGCGGTTGCGAAGACACCAATTCCTCGGTCCATATCTCGACGATCTGGCGGAAATCCTCGGCTGCTCTGTTGGCGCCGCCACTAAGGATCGCTCCTCACGGAGCTCTTCCTTCAGTTTGGTTTCCTGGGCCCGAGCAGCGTCGAGCGAGTCCGTCAGCACAGAAACTTTCCGCTCAAGACCCTCGACGGAATCCCTGGCGGCCTTCAGCTCGTCGCCTTTTTCAGCAAGACGCGCCTGGAGCTCTGAGTTGGTGCGAGTGAATTCCTCGCGCTCCGTGGCGAACGCGGCGATCTTCTCCGAGTCCACCTTCAACAGCTCCTCCAGTTGCGCGACTTTGGCGGCGAGATCCTCTTTGGCAGCCTCTGCGGCCGCCGCAGCGTCTTTCGCTTCCTTCAACTCCCCGCCAAGGGCTTGCTCCCGAGCGGCGAGGTCTTCCTCATGGGCGTCGAGGGCAACCTTCAGCTGGTTGAGCTCCCCTTCTCGCCGGGACAGATCCACCCCGGCGAGCCGTTGCTGCTCCTCGGCCTCGGCTTTCTCCAACAGCCACTCTTCATACTGCCCGGCGAGCTGCTCGCGCCTCTCCGACACCTCGCGAAGAGCAGCTTGATTGGCAGCACGGAGCTCCGCCGCGCGTTTCTCCATCTCCTCGGCGGCCTTAGCGGCAAGGGCTTCCCGGGAAGCAAGCCGCTTGCGGGCCCGATAAAGGGCAGGATCTCTGCTGAGCAGCTTCTCCTCATCAGCCCACCGCTCCCCGCCGCCCTCGACGACCTTCAAACCCATGGAGGCGAGGATCTCTCCGTCAAGGCCTCGCCCTCCACGGGCGCCATGACGAGGAAGCCCACGACATCTGGATAAAGACGCCGTTGGGGGCTTCAAGTAGCAGCCGGCTGTTCTCGCTTCAACGGAAGGATCGGCGACGGCACAGCGCTTGACGCCCTGCAGCAGCCTCCGGACCGGTGGTGCGCTTGCCGTCCCCCTCTCCGGCCGCTGCGTCGGAAGCCGAGGCAGTTCCGGGCGCGTGTGGTTCGGCGGCCCCCGCCGCGTCCTCGACAGCAGGAGCACCATCGCCGCCACCATGCACGTCCTCCTCCTCCCCGACGACGACCTCCGTCTCCGTCCGCTCCGGAGGAGGGGGAGGATCTAGAAGAAGAAAGGAAAAGCAAAAAGCGGTTCAAGCAAAATATCCAAAGAAAGACAACACCGAAGAGGCAGAGTCGCAGAACTTACCCTGGTGGACGTCTTCAGCGGCAGGCTCTCTTGCCGGGGAACCATCCCTTGCCGGAGTAGCCGCCCTCGTCGGACTGCTCGCCCTTGGCGGAGTACCCGCCCTTGACGGGACGCTCTCCCTTGCCGGGGAATCCGGCCTTGGCGGGGGCGGAGGGACTGCCTGCTCCTCGGGGGCGACCTCCGGATGCTCTGTGCCGCTGCTCCATCCTGCGCAAGTCAAGACAAACACGTCAAGATATTGGGACAAGATAAAGCTATCAGATGTACCCGGCAAGCGAAGGTGCAGGACCCAGACTTACGCTGGGGGCTGCACTGGGGGCTGCTCCTCGGAACGGCGCTCGGGTCCGGCAAACTCGGGTCCGGAGCATCCCCGGTCCCCTCGACGGGCGAGTCGTCCGCAATCTCGACCACGGGCACCTTGGCTCTCTTCGCCGCCCGCTCAGTCAAGGTCCTGGAGTCAATACAAAAAAAAACAAGATTAGCGTCAGCAATAACCAAGGCAAAACTTAAAGAAGATGAAGGTCTTGGGGACTCACTCCTGTTCCTCCTCGTCGTCTTCGCTCAAGGCGGAGAGGTCGTACCGCACCTGAGATGCGTCGCTGTAAGGAGCAGGAGACGAAGGCCCTCTCGGCGCTTATGCGGTCCTCGGGCTCGGGGCTGCGAAGACCCAGCCTGTGGCGGTCGAGACCCGAGAAGTGGGCGGAGCCGCCGCCCGCTCGGGAGGCCCCGACCGCTCGGCGCCGACTTATGGGCGCCTTTGCCGTGGCTCGCCCACGAGTCGCCTCCGCCACATCGATCGCTGGTCGCCCGCGCTGCTCGACTCCCGGAAGCCTGCGCTCCCGCGAAGCTGGCGATTGCCGGGGGCTTATGTGCTCACCTCCGCCGCAGCCTTGCGGAGGCGCTTGCGAGAACGCTTGGGGCTCGCCAGAGGGGGAGGTTTCGACGACGAGGAGACGTCGTCGTCATAAAGGTCCGTGGACCCGCCCGGCATCATCGGCGACGCGACGTTCTCCCCTCCTCCTCGCCGGGCTGGCTCGCCGGGCCGGCGCCTTGCGCCATGCGACCCTTTACCTTTGGCGCCTGGCTCCTCCGCGCCTCTGCTCCCTCCGCGCCTCTGCTCCCTCCGGCAGCGCCACCGCTTGTCATGATTTCAGCCACGATTCCGTGGATCCCGGAGTGCCTCAGAGAAGGGACCCGGCAAGCGCCCGGAGGAAGTTTCAGCAACCGCAGATCTCCGCCGCCTCCACTTGATAGGACTTCTCCGCTGCCTCATCCTCCTCGGGCGTATAATCGAATTCTCCTGCCACTGCGGCTGCAGCAGCCTCCTCGCCCGAGAGGCTATGTACGCGATCTCGATCCGTGGTGTCCCGTGTCAGCCCGCGGATCTCATCTTGTTTTTCGCCACCTCCTCGAGGGTGTCAAGAAGTTGATGATGTCAGCCGGCTCAGCGGAATCCATGAACGCCCACGCCGTGGGAATCACACGCGGCATCATGGCGAAAGACGATCCCGGCTACGTTATTGCGAGGGGCACCACTTGCCGGGAAGCCTGAACCACTCGGATGGGCGGGTCGTATTTAAGAGCTCCGGACCATTCCCTCAGCTCAGCGTCGTGAAATTGAAGTTCAGCCCGTCGCAGCCTCATTATATCCGCCAAGCCGCCATACTCCCAGCCGGCCTTTTCTGTCTTGGAGGGGCGTCTGGCGGCGGAGAAAGTCTGCGCCTACCGCTGCGACGGACAGCCCCGCGTGCCGGAGGCGAAGGATCCGGATGAGGGCGGCGTCGAGCTTGACGTCGTCGGAGTCCAGCTCGCTCCAATCTCTGCCCCGCTCAACGGCCTTGGTGCGCGGCGCGGTGAAGGGCTGCGGCTCGTCCTCGACGATCCAGCACCAGTCTGCGCGCCACTCGTCCCACTTGATGCGGAGCTCCCAAGCACTGACCTCTTCAGGTTCAGACGGAAAACCCAAGAAATCCCTCCGGAGAGGGGGGAGCCGGGCTCTGCTCTCGGGGTAAAGAAATGCCTGAACAGAGCTACATTTGGGTGGATCCCTACGAAGTTCTCACACATATGTGCGAAAACCGCCATTGTGAGGACGGCGTTGGGGGTGAAATCGAGAAGGTGGAAGCCATATGTGTGCATAATGGTACGTAAGAATTGAGAGAAAGGAGGACAAAGACCGCAGTGAAAGAAAGCTGCGAAGAAATGGTACCCGCCGGGATAGTTGTCCTTGAGATCGGCGGGTGGGCGCTGGTCCGAGGATGCGCTGAGGTCCTCTTGGACCGAACAAGAAGTACTTGCCCCAGAGTTCGCCCACGCCGAGCCGCAAGGGGAAGACGATGTTCTCCCTCCGCATCTGAGCGAGCTCTTCCGCCTGCTCGGATTTCTCCTTCTTGGTGCCTTCCGCCTTCTCCTTCCCTTCCCGGTCTTCGGGGCCATAGCGGCAGCGGCGAGGGAAGGGGGATGAAGGTCCGGCGACGCCGCGGACGAAAGAAACAGCGGAGGAGGCGCGAGATGGAGCGCGAGGAGGGTTTTCATGGAGGAGGAAGAAGCAATGAAAGCAATGGAGGGAAACGCTTGCTGCCTCTGTTTTATGGGGAAGTGGGGGGGCGCGTTCCTGCTCTCCTCATTAAGGGACGTGGGCACGTCCCATCCCACGGCGCCCATAATCGACGCGGCTTTGCCGCCGCGGGAAAGGCGGCAGAGGCGGAAGTGGATTCGACGCGCCGTGGGCTTCAAGGCCGATGCAGATTGTCTTGGGCTGGCCCAACAGCGCTTCGGCACTGTGTATGGCCCAGGCCGGGGCTCTGTCGGTGTACTAAGGTAGGGGTACCTCGGTACCCCAACTTGTGCACGGGCAGCCCCAGCTCCCGCAACCAGATCCATCAAATGCTTGCCGGAGATCATCTCCGCTCCACACCAAGCCGCTCAAGAACAAAGTATATAAGATAGAAACTCAAGACCCGGCAAGAGGAGCTTGCCGGAAGGCCATTCGAGCTCAAGGCTACGCTACTCCTACAGATCCCGGCGAGAGGAGCTCGTCGGGAGGACCAAAGATCACATCACAGAAGTTACGCCTCGGCGCCCAGCAGCGCCCGGCAGGACCCGGGGCGGCAAGTCACAGAGCCCGGCAAGCCCGGGCCCAAGAAGATCAAGGCCCGGCAAGGTGCTTGCCGGGAGAGCTGTGCTACGTGCCCGCACTCCAGCTCATTTGCCCACGCGTCGCCTCCAGCCTTCTCCAGAGACGCTGGCGGGTGGTCAGACTTGCATGAAGAATGCAGGTGGCACTCCACGGTGGTGGCTTCGCCGCCGTGGCGAAAAAGACGCAATGGCGGGAGCTTTTGGGCGACGGCGACGGGCATTTAATGCCCTTGTCCCCTCTGTCAAAAGTAGGTAGAAAGCAATCAGAGCTGCACTGTTCCCGCAGACTGCTCCAACTACCACCCTTTTACGTTTTACCCCTCTACCTCACGTTGACACTGTCGGTGACCCTTGCCCTATAAAAGGAGGCCCATGCACAACGTAGAGGGGGTTCGACTCATTTGCAACTCTCGCGCTCGGGAAGCCGTTACTTCGTAGTTCTTCAAGCTCCCAAGCACAATACAACACAAAGCAGCAGAGGGTTTTACGCGACCATCGCGCCCGGCTGGTAAAAATCCTCACAAGATCGCCTCGATCGCTCTCCGCAGCCTCCGCCTGCATCAACACACGAAGGGGCCCCGGCCCCATAGGTGCCGCGCCGTACCCATCACGGCCGCGACAAACATGTTGATGGCATGCCCTCTGATCATGTTATGGTCACCTGACTTGGGCAACAAAGTGTGCCTCAGAATCCAATTTATGGTTGCCAACCCTGACAGCAGAAAGTGAACTGATCCAAACTTGTGAGTCTCAACTGCCTTGTCAGGAATTTCCTTGTACATGTGAGCCATTGAATTGTGACCCAACTTCTTCTTTGGATAAATGTCCAAGTCATCCACTTCTTCCTTGGGGGCATTTATCAGACTTGCCCATTCTTCAACAGTGGATTGGTACCTTGTACCTTCGGACATCCAAACAATTCTACCATCTAGGTAAAAATGTGCTGTGGGGTAGAACTGCATGATAAGCTCATCATTCCAGTTGGTGAACTTCTGTCCAACAAAATCTGCTACTCCACAAGCAACAAAGCTCTCCTCCACTCTGTAGTGCTGCTCATTCTCCCCGATGAATTTCAAATAACCCACCTCATATCATAGACTATGGGCTTCTTGTCGAACAGAATGGTCTCATAAAAGTCATGTTGTTCCTTTGTGTGGAACCTGTAGTCAACATCAGTTCTTCTTCTTGAAGTATATGGGTCTTCCATCCTCCATAGCCTCAGCCATGAATCCTTCCGGATTCTCATGTCCTCAGCCACATGATGGGCATCATTGTGGTCTGGTATCTTGGGCTTGATCTTTCTAAGGACTTGTCCTTCTTCATCTTCATCATCTTCAACATTGGGCACTGGGGCCTTGTTCTTTTCAGCAGCTGGAATACTCCTAGTATTCCTCTTTGGAGCTTGCTTGGCCTTGGAGGCAGCTTTGGGTGCATCTTTGGGCTTGGATGTTGCAGCCCCTGACCTGATTGCATCTCCCATAAGCTTAGTTGCCTTAGGTGCTGGTGCAGGATCCTCTTCCTCTTCATCAGAATCCCTTCTCATTGAGGGCTTTCCAAGGACCTTGGTAGTTGTGCTTCTAGCTCTCTTCTTTTTCTTGTCCTGATCACCATCATCCTATGATTCAATTGTGAACTTCATGGTTGCACCAGTGGGGACTTTCTGTGGTTTTGATGGTGCTTCTTTCCTTGTAGGTGCCTCTTTGGGTTGAGCTTGAGCTGGCACTTGAGTGGACTTCCTAGCCTTTGGCATTGGAGTTCTCTTGGCAGGAACTTTCCTCTTCAGACCTGGCTTTGTGCTCTGTGCAGAGCCATACTCTTTCTTGAGCACCACTTTCTTAGAAGTGGCCTCATCCTCCTTAGCTTTGTAATCCTCATCCTCTGAGTCTGAGGTTCTCTTCCTCCTTTGCCTAGTTGCAGCCTTAGGCAAGTTGCTAGGAGTACTTCTGCTCCCATCATCTGAAGGTAAGGGACTAGTGCCCTCACTCAAGTCCATCTGCTCTTGAGACTGTTCGTTGTCACTCCGATCGACATACCGCAAAAGCTGATCACGACCTCTGTGAAGAGTTATAGATGAGATAGAATAGATGAGCATCACAAAATTCAGATATTTTTCCAAAAGAATGATTCAAAAGTTCAGTTTTAGTTTTCCACAAAAAGCATTTCGGATCAACCGATTTTCAAACTCGGTGATACCGAAGCAGTTTTGGAACCTAAATTGATGATCTCGGTTGGACCGAGTTTCAGTTCGGTGGCACCGAGACTGCTAGGGTTTCACAGAATCCTCAAATCGGTCGCACCGATTAGTAATTCTCGGTCGGACCGAGAGTCACTAGTGCAATGGCATAGGACAAATCGGTGAGACCGAGTTTTTCAACTCGGTGGGGTCCGAGATGGTTTCGGCGGAAACCAAACCCTAAAAATTTGAATCACATCTAATCTACGGACTATTTTGGCTGGATAGAAGAATCTCAATCGTGGCAAGAATCAATATGAAAACAATGTGCTAGGAATCAGACGTGGATAGCACAAAGATCAAGTCCATACCCTAACTTGGCGGTGGACTTGCTACGGCAGCAACGGCGGGGACGAATTCCGTTGACGGCAGCGAAGACCAGCGACAGGAGGCTGCTGGCGGCGAGGAGACGATCCGAAGACCACAATGGCAGAGCGAGCTGTTGCGCGGGCGAAGGGTTTTGGAGAAATTTCCAAACTTTTGCCCGTGGCTATATATAGCCCGACCCTGTCAGTGTGACCGAGTGGAACAACTCGGTGGCACCGAGATGCATAAGCGTGTTCGATTCTGACAAATCGGTGAGACCGAAAAGTTCAAATTGGTTGCACCGAGATTGAAAACTCAGATCAACTTGGTGATCTCGGTAGGACCGAAATGGAAGAAATGGTCAGACCAAGAATCACAAATAGGTTTTGGAAGTTTAAGTCTATGACGAATCAGGGACTCTGAGTGCTCCTCACACAGAGTGGTTCGAATCTGACTTGATCAAATTTTGTGATGTAGCATGAATAGAGTTTGAGGTGAGAAAAGCATAGATAGCTAAAGAAGGTTCTTAGGCATTCTTGTCCATCCACTTGGCACAAAGAAAAGAATCCAAACAATCAAAACAACAAGTGGATGTCCTTGAATGAGTAAAATATGCACCAACATGCTCACACAATAAGATAGCAATTGAAATATGTGGCAAAGCATGCACAACCAATTCTAGCATCTATCAAACAATTGGCGATGACTAGGTCATCTATATATGAGTATATTGACTTAGGAGTCAAATGAGAACATTTGATCATAGGTCATACTCATCGTTTAAGCTCAAGTGGGGTTACCACTTTTACATAATGCATTAATGTGTTCACACCATTAGAGTTGCTTTGACTCAATTCTTAGAGTTAAGCTCCCCCTAGATGTGAGATCCCCCCTTAGAGGGATGAACTAACCTTGGGTTTTGTCGATGATGACTTCATGTAGGTGTTGAAGATGTAGATGATCAATGTTGATGTAGATCATTTGGACCAATCCTTTAGAGTGAGTTGCACTTTCAACTTACCTACATGGGTTAGTCCCACAAGGAACAAACAAGAATATCCATAGACATAGAGTGATGCACACACAAGATGATGTCCATGAAATCATTAGGTTACCTTGTCCCTTGTCTTACCAACATGAGGGTTTGTGACTCCTTGAACTAGTGCAAGATGTGGAAGTTGATTGCACTTGTTCTTGCCAAAATGATATGAGTGAAGAATGTTGGCGGAGTCACCCTCAAGAACTCTCTAGTTCTTCTTCTTCGGGATCCACATCATCTTGATGGGAATCCTTGGAGTTGTAGTTGTACTTGATGAAGTAGAACTTGACGTAGTCTTGGGGACCCACTTGAACGAGGCTTTAGGTGCTTCTTCAAATGCATCAATCTCTTCTTGAAGCTTGTTCTTGCCTTTGTTCTTCTGATCTTGTGGTGGAAGATCATCTTGAGCTTGTGTTCCCTTGAAGGAAGTAGGATCATACTTCTCTTGTTGAGGAACAAACTTTGTCTTGGGGTATTGATCTTCTTCCCACTCAACTCCATTGGCATTGAACTTTCATTCAAAACCAACACCTTGATTCTTCCGTGCCTTCCTTGCTTATGCATAATTTCCTCGAATTGCTTACTCCCGCAAGGCTCTTGTAAACACCTTTCTCTATAATTCCCTTCAATAAGTTGTTTTCTTGCTCAAGTGTAACTTGGCTAAGAGAATCATTAGTGGAATCAAGAGAACTACTAGAAGCAACAATATTGGATTTGACATTATTATTGTTACTACTAGAGGAAGTATCTTTCTTGTACTTGTTACTAGACTTGACTTGAGGCATGTAAGTAGATAAGAGTAAACGCTTGGCAATGTAAGAAGAAATTTTCTTGTGAAGATCATCATTGATTGCTTTTAAGAACTCATGCTCTTGCTCAAGATTGAGCTTTTCAAAGCATAACTTCTCATGAGCCCTTAAAAGTTCTCGATGATCTTCGTAGATAGTTTCATGAGCTAACTTAAGAGAGTTTAATTCATTAGTTAGAAGCTCATTCTTCTCCTTATCATTGTCATTCGTTTTATCTTGTTTAGCATGATTAATTGATGTTTCATCATAGTATTCATCACTAGAGTTGTCAACAAGTAAATCATCATCCACAAGCAAGTCATCTTCATCACTATTGAAATCAACATACTCGAGATGTGTTACCTTTGGACCTTTGGCCATGAAGCATCTTTTAACACCTTCATTTGGTGAGTCAAATATGTCGTAGGAGTTGGTTGACACAAGTGCTAGACCGCAACACCTTCATCTTGAGTATATTCGAGTCGGTGATAGCTTCTCTCGGAGTGATTGTCGGAGTTGGAGCCGGATACCCATTCACCAACATGAGCTTGATGTCTTCGCTTTGTGTAGCTCCTTGATGACTTGTCCTTCCTTTCCTAATCCTTGCTTCTCCGTGAGGGTCTTCGCTCATAACGATCATCTCTACTCCTCCTCTCTCTTGGTGGTGATTCTTCTTTTGCTCCTTCTTCTTGGAGAATCTTCTCTTCTTTTGTAGGGTGCCGACACTCATTGGAGTAGTGTCCGGTCTCCCACAATTGTAGCAATTGCGCCTCGACTAGAAGATCTCTTGTCATTGTAAGACCTTGATTTGGAGCTTCTTTCTTTGCTTCTACTCTTGTAGAATTTGTTGAAGTTCTTCACCATTAAGCTCAATTCTTCATTGAATGTTTGTTTCTCACTTGATGATGTGGGGGCTTCACTTGAGGCTTTGTAAGCACCACTTGACTTGTTGTGAAGTTCCTCCTTATCCTTAAGTGACATCTCATGAGCAACAATTCTTCCAATGACTTCCATTGACTTGAGATCTTTGTAGTTTGGCATCATTTGAATCAATGTGCACATGGTATCATACTTTCCATCCAATGCTCTTAGAATCTTCTTGATGATGAATTTGTCGGCCAACTCTTCACTCCCTAAGCCGGCAATCTCATTTGTGATAAGAGCAAGCCTAGAGTACATTTCAACGACACCTTCACCATCCTTCATTTTGAACTTGTCAAGCTGACTTTGGAGCACATCCAACTTGGATTCCTTGACGGACTCTGTACCTTCATGCGTATCAATCAAAGTATCCCAAATTTCCTTTGCATTCTCAAGACGGCTGATTTTGTTGAATTCTTCGGGGCACAATCCGTTGAAGATGATATCACAAGCTTGAGCGTTCTATTGCAGCATCTTCAATTCTTCTGCATTAGCTTCACGGTTCGGTTCTCTCCCATCGAAAAATTCACCTTTCAAGCCAATACAAATAATTGCCCAAACGGCGGGGCTATGTCCAAGAATATGCATTTTCATCTTATGCTTCCAACTAGCAAAATTAGTACCATCAAAGTAAGGACCTCTACGGTGATAATTTCCCTCGCTAGACGCCATACTCTCCTAGGTTGTGAAACCAAGGCTATGACCACCAAAAGCTATGGAAATCCAAGCAAATGGAGACCAAAGCTCTAATACCACTTGTAGGACCTTGAAGTATGTCTAGAGGGGGGGGTGATTAGACTACTTGACCAATAAAAACTTAACCTTTTCCCAATTTTAGAGTTTGGCAGTTTTTAGCTACTTTAGGACAAGTTAAGCAATCATCACACAATTCAAGCAAGCATGCAAAGAGTATATAGGCAGCGGAAATTAAAGCATGCAACTTGCAAGAAAGTAAAGGGAAGGGTTTGGAGGATTCAAACGCAATTGGAGACACGGATGTTTTTGGCGTGGTTCCGATAGGTGGTGCTATCGTACATCCACGTTGATGGAGACTTCAACCCACGAAGGGTAACAGCTGCCATGAGTCCACGGAGGGCTCCACCCACGAAGGGTCCAGAAGAAGCAACCTTGTCTATCCCACCATGGCAGTCGCCCACGAAGGACTTGCCTCACTAGCAGTATATCTTCACGAAGTAGGCGATCTCCTTGCCCTTACAAACTCCTTGGTTCAACTCCACAATCTTGTCGGAGGCTCCCAAGTGACACCTAGCCAATCTAGGAGACACCACTCTCCAAGAAGTAACAAATGGTGCGTTGATGATGAACTCCTTGCTCTTGTGCTTCAAATGATAGTCTCCCCAACACTCAACTCTCTCTCAATGGGTTTGGATATGGTGGAAATAAGATTTGAGTGGAAAGCAACTTGGGGAAAGCTACAGATCAAGATTCATATGGTAGGAATGGAATATCTTGGCCTCAACACATGAGTAGGTGGTTCTCTCTCAGAAATGGTAAGTTGGAAGTGTAGGTTTGTTCTGATGGCTCTCTCCACGAATGAAGAGGAGGTGGAGGGGTATATATAGCCTCCACACAAAATCTAACCGTTACACACAATTTACCAAACTCGGTGGGACCTAATTGTTAAACTCAATCGGACCGATTTAGTCAACCTAGTGACCGTTAGTGATTTTCGGTGGGACTGACATGCATCTCGGTGAGACCGATTCGGTTAGGGTTAGGGCATAACGTAATCTCGGTAAGACCGACTACACAAACTCGGTGAGACCGATTTGGTAATAAGCTTTCCAGAGAGTTGGTCAGGTAAACTCGGTGGGACCGATTTGCTCTTTTCGGTGAGACCGAAATGTTACAAAAAGGAAACAGAGAGTTTACATTGCAATCTCGATGGGACCAATCGCTCACTTCGGTTAGACCGAAGAGTTACGAAGGGAAACAGAGAGGTTGCAACCCCATCTCGGTGAGACCGAGATTCCTATCGGTAAGACCGATTTGCTTAGGGTTTGTGGCAGTGGCTATGACTTTTGGAATCGGTGGCGCCGGATAAGAAGTTTCGGTGTGACCGATTTTGGCTTTGGGTTTAGGTCATTTGTGGATGTGGGAAAGTAATTGAGGGTTTTGGACCATATCACTAAGGACATGAAGCAAGAGGCTCATTAAGCAACACCTCATCCCTCATTGATAGTATTGGCTTTTCCTATAGACTCAATGTGATCTTGGATCACTAAAATGTAAAATGAAGAGTCTTGAGCTTTTGAGCTTGAGCCAATCCTTTGTCCTTAGTATTTTGAGGGATCCACTTTCATCATCCATGCCATGCCATTCATTGAGCTTTCCTGAAATAATAGTCTGGGAATAGCATTAGCTCAATGAGCTATATGTTGTTATTAATTACCAAAACTACCTAGGGATAGTTGCACTTTCACAGGGGAGGTACACTTTTGGAGCTCAGCAGAAGCCCCGCTATTCCCCGTACTCAGGAGGACATACCCACAACCATGGAGGCCATAACCATGGAGGACATATGCTCAATGGAGCAAGTTCACACAACCATAGTGGCCCCAAGAATAGCAATAGGAATGGAGGAAGCAGCAGCCAGAACTGTTCCAACCCCACAACACCAGCCAAGAGGGATCTGAGCCACATTACTTGTTTCAAGTGCTAGAAGACCGGACATTACTCCACTTAATGTCCAGAAGCAAAGAATGGAAATGGCAATGGAGGTTCTGCGAAGAAGCCCAACCCCTTCACCAAAGGTCAGGTGAACCACGTCAATGTGGAGGAGATTGAAGATCAACCCGACGCAGTTGTCGGTAAGTTTTTGATTAATGCATTTACCACACTTGTTTTTTTCGATACTGGTGCATCGCATTCATACATATCAAGGGGATTTGTGGATAAGAATAAACTACCAACCGTATCCCTTAAGTTGCCTATGTTAGTAAGTTCCCAGGAGCGGAGTATATGGCTAGTATAGGGGATGCTATCAGTTGCCAATAACCATAGGTAGACATGTTTTCCCCACGAACCTGATTGTTTTGGAGTCCCAAGGATTGGATGTGATACTAGGCATGGATTGGCTATCTAAGTTTGAAGGAAACAACGATTGCGCTAGTAAATCAATTCTTCTCATCACCCCAGAAGGAAAGAGGATCAAGTATGTATCCCAGCATGCGCCGAGGAGGACTCAGGTGAATTCCTTATCAGGAGTTATTCAAGAGGAAGTACCAGTGGTGAAAGATTATCCTGACGTATTTTCGGAGGAGTTACTGATGACCCACAAGTGTAGGGGATCTATTGTAGTCCTTTCGATAAGTAAGAGTGTCGAACCCAACAAGGAGCAGAAGGAAATGATAAGCGGTTTTCAGTAAGGTTTTCTCTGCAAGCACTGAAATTGTAGGTAATAGATAGTTTTGTGATAAGATAAATAGTAACGAGCAACAAGTAAATAAAGTAAGTAAAGTGCAGCAAGGTGGCCCAATCCTTTATGTAACAAAGGATAAGCCTGGACAAGTTCTAATAATGATAAAGGAGCTCCCGAAGACACATTGGGAATTATCGTCAAGCTAGTTTTCATCAGTTCATAAGATTCGCGTTCGGTACTTTGATAATTTGATATGTGGGTGGACCGGTACTTGGGTACTGCCCTAACTTGGACAAGCATCCCACTTATGATTAACCTCTATTGCAATCATCCACAACTACAAAAAGAAGTATTAAGGTAAACCTAACCACAGCATTAAGCATATGGATCCATATCAGCCCCTAACGAAGCAACGCATAAACTAGGGTTTAAGCTTCTGTCACTCTAGCAACCCATCATCTACTTATTACTTCCCCATGCCTTCCTCTAGGCCAAAATAATGGTGAAGTGTCATGTAGTCGACGTTCACATAACACCACTAGAGGAAAAGACAACATACATCTCATCAAAATATGGAACGAATACCAAATTCACATGACTACTAATAGCAAGACTTCTCCCATGTCCTCAGGAACAAACGTAACTACTCACAAAGCATATTCATGTTCATAATCAGAGGGGTAATAATATGCATAAAGGATCTAAACATATGATCTTCCACCAAGTAAACCAATTAGCATCAACTACAAGGAGTAATCAACACTACTAGCAACCCACAGGTACCAATTTGTGGTTTTGATACAAGATTGGACACAAGAGATGAAATAGGGTTTTGAGAGGAGATGGTGCTGGTGAAGATGTTGATGGAGATCGACCCCCTCCCGATGAGAGGATCATTGGTGATGAGGTTGGTGATGATTTCCCCCTCCCGGAGGGAAGTCTCCCCAGCAGAACAGCTCCGCCAGAGCCCTAGCACTACAAAAAAATACACTTCCGTGATGATACGTGTTTGTCATAGTAGGTTGCGTTTTTTGTCATGCATGTACATCCATGACAAATTTATGACAGAATCAAGATAGTCATACCTGTGCTGTCGTAGAAGTGTTCCATGACATTACCAAAATTATCATCACGGAAGTGTCCACTTCCATGACGATAAATCGCGGGTCACAGAAGTGCTTTCGTCAAGGGTGACCGACACATGGCATCCACCGTAACGGAACACCGTTAAGCTATCGGGTCGGGTTTTGGATCCAATAACCCGTTAACAGCCCCTACCAATGGGGATTTTCCAGGTGTAAAATCGTCATTGGCTGGAGGAAACACGTGTCGGCTCATCGTTGGGACAAATGTCATCCACTCATTGGATGTAAGGCGCCTATGATACGTCGACATGTGGCCCGCCCAACAGAGGTCGCTCTCGTGAAAAGGCCGCCCGCTTGACTTGGTCAAAGGTGACGGTCGGCCCATGGAAAGCTCGTTAACGGCCTATTCGCATATAGCCCATTTACAGCCCGCTAACCCAAGGCCCGTTCGCCCTACCCGAATTAGGCCCAGAGCGCCATCTAGGCCATCCAATATGATTCCAAATTGCCCGTTTTCGCCGCCCATGTATGGCCCATGACGCTTTTCGCCCATATGAGGCCCTATGTAACTCTTGGCCTATTAACGGCCCATGGTGAAACCGCCCGCAATGAACAATGGTATCACTTTAGACCCATTAATGGCCCGTGGTGAAACGGCCCGTAATGAACAAAGGTATCACTTTATACCCATTAATGGCCCGTTATTCGGTTGGGCCGCTTCTGCCGATGTTATCTTTCGCCTTCTCGAGCCCATTTATTCTTGGGCTCATTTCGAGCATCGCTTACTTACGGCCCATCGTAATTTTTCGCTTGGGGCCAAATTCAGCCCGTGGTTACAGTCGGCCCGTTTGTGCTCCGTTAGTACATTGGGCCATTTTCATAGCGTCATCAAATACAGCCTATTAACGATGGCCCGTTATGGTCGGCCCATGAACGGACAATTCCAACTCTAGCCCGTCTACGGCCATAATGCGGCCTGTTATTGGCCCATGTTTGGCCAATCGATCATACGGCCCGTACAAGGCGCATTGATGATAGGGCCCGTAGAAGGCCCATTGTTTCTATGGCCCGTAGAAGGCCCAATGTTTCCACGGCCCGTAGAAGGCCTACTGTTTCTATGACCCGTAGAAGGCCCACTGTTTCTACGGCCCTTAGGAGGCCCAGTGTCACTACAGTAAATATTAGCCCATGGTTATTGTGGCCTAGTTTTAAAAAATAGGTTATTGCAGCCACTAGCAAACCGCGGAAAAAGAACTGCACTAACTACAAGCAAACAAATAAACAAGACAACATGGAAATAAATAAGCAAGCAACTTATGCTAGGCTATCACGGCTATTACACATATTACATCCACTGGGCATGAAAGTTCACCACCAACAAGAAATATAGGGAACACAAGAAGATATAAACGCCAGAGCAAAACAAGTCCGCATTGAAACCACTTGAAGAGTTCAAGAAACAATATCCCGGTACCCATAATGTCGGCAAGATGCTTAGCAAGCTTATTAACTTTCTCTTGTTTGGCGCTTAAATCCTCCAAATATTGTCATTTGCACAAGAAAGTACGCATCTGAATTTTGCAGCACTTCCTCACCCTTGACTTCTCCGCAAAGACAGATGACTAATGCCTTTCACTTGTAGTGAGACTCAAGAAGCCAAGTGATTCAGCAATGAAGTTCGAAGAGCTTGTGCCAGCAGATCGCCAAGAACTCGAACACTACATTAACGCAGGACTATGGGGTTTTCTCACTGTCTACAAGATCGTTTTTATCACCTTTCTTGGAGACCAACAGGTTGTCTCACTATCTTGAACCTTATCTGCATTACTTTCTCTACCATTGCATAGTGGGGTGCTCTTCTCCAATATTCTGCTTTGCATACTACAAGAGAAACAAGGCACACATCACAGTTTAGCTTGTAGTATACCAAACTCATTTTGGTAAACCGTTTGAAGAGTAAGGTGGACAGGGTAACAAAGATGAAACAAACATATATCTATGTACTATGGTCACAGTATTGTCCATATCATTCTAGTTTATGTTCCTAATCAAGATAGAGACACAGCTCAACTCATATATTCTTAAGACACAAGAAGATAGATGTAATATAAGTGTGAGAAACTACACAGCATTGGCAGCACTTGTAATGTGCATCACATGAGAACATAACTGTTTATAGAACTTAAACTGAAATCAACATAGAGCAAGAAGTTAGAACAGCAATCCAGCTAAAGAAATAGGTTTAAAACATACCTATTGCACCATTGGAGTTTCAATTGGATCTTTCAAATTCGAAAGTAGTTGGCATGAGTAAATACAGTGATGCAACAGCAAAGGAGTATGGACAATAGCTACGGAACATAACCTGAGAACAGTTGCTCTTCTACTTTAAACGTGGAGTTTGGGTCAGCTGTGGTGGTCTTCGTGCTTTGGGCACTGCAGTAGCTTTACAAACTGCTCGTGTGGGGGTACTCTTTGGTGGACATGGTGCTTTGTCAACTATAAGTGGGTTACTATCCGCTGGGGTTGCGGTTAGATGGGTTGCAGCTGGTTCTCTACTCAACGGTGTAAGTGTGCAATCTGGAAGAGTCTCGATTATGTGTGGTGGGGCTAGTTTAGGCCAAGACAACCATGGTTCTATCTGCATCGACGGGTAGCACTGCTTTTGTGAAGAACGGGTTTTGCTCCTTAGATACTGCCATCACCCCTCCAGTTCAAATGGTCGATAAACAAGAAAAGAAATTGAACGTCATGACATTGTATGATAGATGATGTGGTAATTCACATATATGTTGTCTAACCAAACAGACAACATGACACAATTTCACATATATGATGCCTAACTAAACAGATAGCATGACACAGCTTTCAGATATATGATGGATAACTTAACAGATATAATGGCATAATTCAACATATGATGAGTACCTAAACAGGATGACATGACAAAACTATATGATGTCTTTCTAAAAATAGGTTGGGATGAAATAATTCACATACATGTTGTCTAAGTATACAGGATGGCATGATATAATTGACATAATTGATTCATATACTAAGTAGCTGGCACTCGCATGTATGATCTCTAAACTAAGAAGATAGAATTCAATATTGTGCATATGATGTCTAAACTAAGCAATGCAAGACACCATATGCATCATATGAGAAATATAAACATTGCAACGTAGAGCATACACCTCAGGTGGGATATAGGACTAGTCATCTATCTCTGAATCCTCCTCTGAGGAGCTCCCTGTAACCATCGAGATATATGCTTCAAGGGATCATCTTATTTAAGCTACCGTCGTTCTAAGCAAATAAGATGTAAAACATGATAAACATCACATGCAATCAAATAGTGACATGATATGGCCAATATCATATTGCTCCTTTGATCTCCATCTTAGGGGCGCCATGATCATCTTCGTCACCGGCATGACACCATGATCTCCATCATTGTGTCTTCATGATGTTGTCACGCCAACGACTACTTCTACTTCTATGGCTAACGCGTTTAGCAATAAAGTAAAGTAATTTACATGGCGCTCTTCAAAGACACACGCAGGTCATACAAAAATAAAGACAACTCCTATGGCTCTGCCGTTGTCATACTCATCGACATGCAAGTCGTGATTCCTATTACAAGAACATGATCATCTCATACATCACATATATCATTCATCACATCCTTTGGCCATATCACATCACATAACACTTGCTGCAAAAACAAGTTAGACGTCCTCTAATTGTTGTTGCAAGTTTTTATCTGGCTTCTATAGGTGTTCTAGCAAGAACGTTTTCTTACCTACGTAAAAGCCACAATGTGATTTGCCAACTTCTATTTACCCTTCATAAGGACCCTTTTCATCAAATCCGCTCCAACTAAAGTGGGAGAGACAGACACCCGCTAGCCACCTTATGCAACTAGTGCATGTCAGTCGGTGGAACCTGTGTCACGTAAGCGTACGTGTAAGGTCGGTCCGGGCCGCTTCATCCCACAATACCGCTGAAGCAAAATAAGACAAGTAGTGGCAAGAAAGTTGACAACATCTACGCCGACAACAAATTGTGTTCTACTCGTGCAAAGAGAACTACGCATAGACCTGGCTCATGATGCCACTGTTGGGGAACGTTGCATAAAATAAAAAATTCTTACGTTCACCAAGATCAATCTATGGAGTCATCTAGCAACGAGAGAGGGGAGTGCATCTACATACCGTTGTAGATCGCGTGCGGAAGCGTTCAAGAGAACGGGGTTGAGGGAGTCGTACTCGTCGTGATCCAAATCACCGATGATCCTAGTGCTGAACGAACAGAACCTCCGCGTTCAACACACGTACGGTTGAGGAAGATGTCTTCTCCTTCTTGATCCAGCAAGGGGGAGGGAGAGGTTTACGGAGATCCAGCAGCACGACGGCGTGGTGGTGGATGCAGCAGTGATCTCGGCAGAGCTTCGCCGAGCTTCTACGAGAGGGAGAGGTGTAGCAGGGGAGAGGGAGGCGCCAAGACTTGGGGTGCAGCTGCCCTCCCTCCCCCCCCCTCTTTATATAGGCCCCCTAGGGGGGGCGCCGGCCCTAGGAGATGCCATCTCCAAAGGGGGCGGCGGCTGCTTGCCCCTGCTGTGTGGAGGCGCCCCCACCCTTAGGGTTTCCAACCCTAGGCGCTGGGGGGCCCAAGGGGGGGCGCACCAGCCAACCAGGGGCTGGTTCCCCTCCCACTTCAGCCCATGGGGCCCTCCGGGACAGGTGGCCCCACCCGGTGGACCCCCGAGACCCTTCCGGTGGTCCCGGTACAATACTAGTGACTCCAGAAACTTTCCCGATGGCCGAAACCTGACTTCCTATATATAATTCTTCACGTCCGGACCATTCCGGAACTCCTCGTGACGTTTGGGATCTCATCCGGGACTCCTAACAACTTTTGGGTTACTGCTTACTCATATCTCTACAACCCTAGCATCATCGAACCTTAAGTGTGTAGACCCTGCGGTTTCGGGAGACATGCAGACATGACCGAGTCGCCTCTCTGGTCAATAACCAACAGCGGGATCTGGATACCCATGTTGGCTCCCACATGCTCCTCGATGATCTCATCGGATGAACCACGATGTCGAGGATTCAATCAATCCCGTATACAATTCCCTTTGTCAATCGGTACGTTACTTGCCCGAGACTCGATCGTCGTTATCCCAATACCTCATTCAATCTCGTTACCGACAAGTCAGTTTACTCGCATCAGAATGTGATGATCCCGTGACCAAACACTTGGTCACATTGAGCTCATTATGATGATGCATTACCGAGTGGGCCCAGAGATACCTCTCCGTCATACGGCGACAAATCCCGCCTCGATTCGTGCCAACCCAACAGACACTTTCGAGATACCCGTAGTGCACCTTTATAGTCACCCATTACGCTGTGACGCTTACACACCCAAAGCACTCCTACGGTATCCGGAGTTGCACCATCTCATGGTCTAAGGAAATGATACTTGACATTCGGAAAAGCTCTAGCGAAACGAACTACACGATCTTTGTGCTATGCTTACGATTGGGTCTTGTCCATCACATCATTCTCCTAATGATGTGATCCCGTTATCAATGACATACAATGCCCATAGTCAGGAAACCATGACTATCCGTTGATCAACGAGCTAGTCAACTAGAGGCTCACTAGGGACTTGTTGTGGTCTATGTACTCACACATGTATTACGATTTCCGGATAATACATTTGTAGCATGAACAATAGGCAGTTATCATGAACAAAGAAATATAATAATAACCATTTTATTATTGCCTCTAGGGCATATTTCCAACAGGTAGTACCATGTCGTGGTAAAAAAAATTGGCCGAATAGGAACAAATTTTGATATAAGCTTCTTGCAAATCGGAGCTTCTCTCAAGAAGGCTCGTGGTTCTAGGAGGGAACGTGTCACCTTTGTGTGCATAATTCAAATTTGAAATACAAGCACATGTTCTAGTGTACCAAAGTTGGTTGAAAAATCACATGTGTGTCCTCGGGTAAATTTCTAGGTTCCATGCAATAAATGGGAATGAAATTCAAAATTACAAGGCCGTGGCTGGGTTGGAAACATTGAGAAACTTAGTTTTTAATTTTGTAAATCCAAAACACGCATGAAAATAATGAATTTGGCTTGGTGCCATGACATGGCACCAACATGCTGTGGTAAATTTGTTGTCCGATTTGGCGGTTACGCATACATTAACAATCAACAAAGTCATTTTGGAACAAGTGTGTCACGCTACAATCGGAAACACAAGTATTATTGAAACCGTATGCTTCTACTTACTAGTACCATTTACGTGCCGCTGCATCCCCATTTTTTTATTAGCTAGGAGGCGCCTGCAGGTAGCTATTTGAGTACGAGAGGCGTGCGATCGCACCCTCGCTGGCGTGCTTATCGGGAGGAGAGCCTTTGACCTCCATCTGCCGCCCACCCTCTCCCAAGATCTCCATTAATGGCGCCCGAGCCTCGCTTAATGGCATGGCTATGTCTCACTCGACGAGATTTAAGAGAGAAAAAGAAAATCTGATAGCACGGATCTTGATGTAAGATCCGACGGACCTATATAGCATCTACTGCGACTTATAGCAAGATTGATGAATATATAAGGACGATTTTTTATCAAAGAAGGGCTTGCCCCTTCCGATTTTCATTACTGAAAACCACCACAATTCACAAGAAGGTCAGCACAACTCTAGCCTAACATGAAGGACTAAAAGTACCAGATTGAAATCGCAACATCCCAAGAGGCCAACAAAGGCCAAACATCTGCGCTAGAACCCAACATTTCACAACCGACGACACAATCAACATCCTAAACCGATTATTACATCCAAAGAAACCAGAAAACTAAAGGAAGCCTAGCAGCAACGAGAAGAACAGCAACGCCAGGGTCGCCACAGCAAGAGTTTTCTTCATTCCATCCTCACAACATTGATCTTCCACAGAAAGATAAGGACGATTAATTGTCTTACATAATTAGAAAGATAATTAAAAAGCCACATGCGGCTACGCCCGAAATACACAGGGGCAAAAGAAGAAGGAAGACAAGGATCTGGCTCGCTGATTTCTACTTTCTTGATGCGTTGCTGCAGGCCGCAGGAACTAGTCTCCGCGGCGAGCGGCGATGAGCTCTTTCTTGTCCGCAAGACGCTGCTTGAGAACATCCACGGATTCCTCCACCAGCCTTTGGAGCTTGTTGCGGAGCATGTCATTCTCGTCCATAAGTTTCTTGACGATGACGCCGGTCCTCTTCAACAAGGCACTGGTCTCCTCCTGCTGGTCTGCACTTCGGATGATCTTCTCTCTCAGCAGGTCGCGCTCGGCCCGGAGCCTCTCATTGCCCTCCCTTAGTTGTCGGATGACGCCGGTAGCCTATTCAAACGAGGCTTTCACGTCGTCCTGCAACCTCGCCAAGCCGGAGATCTGATCCATCTGGCTATGGACGATTGCATGCATGCGCATGTAACAGCCGTCGCCTGCCCGCGAGAAATTTTCCCGAGCCGCGCGCGCGCTGCCGGACCAGATCTCAGATCAGACGACGGCGGCGGGACCTCCGTCTTTGCTACTTCACACAAGGGACATGTCGGCTGCTCTCGCACCGAGGCGGACATCTCGTGCTTCCGCTTCCATGCTCGCCTCCCCGGTAGCAATCTCGACCTTAACTCACGCTAGCCATGGCGTACGCAGGGAAGGATGTCAATGACTTGTTTTTTTTGTGGATGAGGAGTTGAGGAGGAATGTGCAGTCATCTTGGCATCTACTAGTATTTATAACCAAGTACTAATACGCTCCTAAGTGGGAAACCGTTTAGGTTGTGATCGGTGTGAATAGGTTTGGAATTCAATATACTAGCATGGTACTAATACGCTCCTAAGTGGGTAACCGTTTATGTTGTGATCGGTGTGAATAGGTTTGCAATTCAATATAGCATGGAGTAATTTGGAATGTGACGAGACGCAAGCTCAAAAACTTATACTCTGAGTTTAGTAGTACGTTATATAGGAAGAGAAGAGGTGCACGCACGCACTCGTCCTCTCACACACGCATCTGTTTTTTCTCGAAAAGGAGGATGATGACCCCCGGCCTCTGCATCTGGGAGTCACACACGCATCTGTAGCTACGAATTGTAGTGTTCTCAACCATCCGAAGCTCTATCATGGATGTACCTATATACTAAAACATGTCTAGATACATCTATATTTTGACAAATGGAAGGCGTGTCTATTGTGGAACGGAGTGAGTGTTTGTCATCAAAAATGGATAAAAAGGGACGTGTCTAGAACTAAAATACGTCTACATACATCTCCTTTTATCCATTTTGATGACAAGTAGTACTCTTACCCAAAGGAACTTTATATCCAACAGACACAAAATATATGTTCGACTGTTGGAAATTACTGATTTGATGTCGAAGTAATTGCTGCAGCGCCACCAAAACCCACCATTTCTTAAGCTAAAGTAGACCAAGGTAATCCCTATATTAGCATATTACTAAGATAAATGTAAGGCATCGTCGAAACATTTAGGACGTGAGCTTGTCAATCTGAATGTGGAGGACACAAGCTTAGCCCCCGCCAGCTTGGGCGAAATCGCAAGAAGGTCGATCCTCGCGTCGCCGACGCCGCCGATCCTAGCTGCTTGTCACCTCCATTTCCACCATGACGGCGTTGGTCGTGCCTTTGGGATCCCCCGGCGGGCCGTTCGCCCACAGCTTGGCCAAGTAGTGCGGCAGTGGGGACGCCCCCGCTCTAATGCAGATGACCGACACGGCGATAGGCGCGCCGATGTCGAGCACGCCGCCGACCAAGAAAAACGCACGGCGGTCCTCCTTCGCGAACAGCAAGAGCTCTCCGACAGTGGCACTTGTAGCTGGAGCACCTTCCCGTACTGGATCCTGTGCACGGGCATGGGATGCATGGTGCTGATGTGGTGGTAGAGCGCTGGCGGCGGGCCTTCGTAGCCGCAGACGGGCATGGGGCATTTGCAGGGCACGAGCGGACACACGCTCTGGTGATCGGCGAGCTTGTGGTAAGTGACGTAGAGCTCACAGCCTTTGTGCGGGCACTCCACCCTCACCGACGAAAGGACGGAGTCCACCGCCATGTTCCGCACGCCGAAGCCACCGCCAGGCCAGACTTCGCATCGCCGCTGGTTCCTGTGGCGCTGACGCGCAGTCCGCGCGAGACAGAGTGCCCTCCTTTGCACCGCAGAAATCAATCCAACAAAGACATCAATCAAGATACCGCACCTTGCTCAATCAGCCGAACGGACGAGGTGTATTCGAACCTCATACACTGTAGGCGTCAAGGGGCGGAGGCACAAGGGGCAGTGGAGCACGGTGAGGTCCATCGAGACCTTAGAGAGCTCCATCGTCGGGTCCTGTTCCTGTTCGGTCTGCATGATCTCGCCCTCCTCATGCACAACCATCCTTCAAGGTGCATTAAATCAACACATGCAAGTTCTATCAAAAGAAGAGTCACGGCATGCATGCATGCATTGTAATTAATGCATCGGTAAACGCAAATTATTGAAATATATCGAGTGCAGTGCTTTGATGTGTCGCGTCAACTCGTACATCAACGAGAAGTTTGATTATCCTCTCCCTCGCGGACTTAATCGCACTCGCTTTTGGCTATATGACAGGTTGGCTACACACCGCCGGGCCCACCTGCCATACACGCAAAGACAGAGCGCCCTCCTCGCCCATGAGCGTGGTGGCTAGCAAGACTAGGAGAAGCTTTCGCTACACGCTCTCCCTCCCGCACGCGGTGGACATGCAGCAGTTCAATCGGTGCCAAATGGCCAGAAGCGTATTGTAGTACTCCTCCAGTGCATTAGTACACCATCATTGTTCTACTTCCCGAAGAGGCGAAGAGCCAAGCGCAGCCCGGACGCTCGTGTGGCAGTTTCATGTGTAGAGTAGTCTAGATAGCGTGTACCGTGCTGTAAGCTTAAAATCGCTGGGGTCGGCTCCATGCTATGTGGCCGCCTCGAAGTTTTTTTAAAAAAATTAAAATAGTCTTCGCCCTACTGTCACCCTCGGTGATTGTAGTTCGTGACGCTCATCCGGTCAAGACAGAATATATTTTTAATTTGTTTTTTCAAAAGGGGACTTCTGCCTCTACATCGTAACGATGCATACGGCGACATATATTTTAATTTGTGGGGGGTAAATGTTAGAGGTTGCAGCAAATATATTGTACACTGCGGGTCTTTCAACCAAGTATAGAGGCAAGCATGTGGGGCCAGTGCTATGATGTGTCGCGTCAACTCGTAGAACGAGGAGAAGCTTGATTTTACTACACGCCTTCTCCCTCACCCATGCGTGCGGTTGCTCGCAAACGAGGACAGGCTTTTGCTTAGTAGTAGTACTTCCACAACAAGCTATCCGTCTCGCTCGCGGTGGACGGATATGCAGCAGTGGATTCAACACTATAGAAGCAGTAGTAGTAACATCATTGTTCGTCTTCTCAAAGAGGCGAAGAGCCAAGCGCAAACCGAACGCTGCGCTATGTAACATTGAGCACGATATAGCCAGTGCTCTTGCATGAGACAAAATTGCTATGTGAGCCCACTATTGTACTAGTACGCATAACTACTTGCTAGTATAGCCTCAGAAACCGTAAAGGAGTATTTGCCCTTCTAGAGATTTCAACAAGTGACTAGACTACACCAAGACGGAGTACATATGGAGCAAAATGAGTGAATCCAAGACCGTAAATAAATACGCATTAGTTCTATCGCTTTCTCTCCGAGGTGCACAATATTGAGTATACCGACTAGTCTCTTTTTGACACGATTTACGCTTTTTTGATACAAGACAGACGCAAGCGCCATATACACGCCGCATACACTCACCCCTATGAACGCACACACGCACGGCACTATAATCTTGAAATTTACGAAGTCACCATAGGCACCTCGTCGTCGACAGGTCCATAGGTGCTTGAATGCCAAGAAGGAAGAGGGTAGCGGTTCCCGAGACGTTGAACGGTCAATGATGCATCCTCAATTACGTGCAGAGGGAATTAATTGGGCTGGTCACAATTACATCGAACGGTCAATGATGCATCCTCAACTACATAGATGTTCCTACCCACTATGGAGGTAGTAACATAGTCTAGAGAAGTGTGTAAGTTACTAGCTTATGTTCTTGCCCATTGTGACCAGCCTTGGAGAAGCAGACTAGAGCCAGCACGATGTGAATGCAACAGAGTTTGGACTCTCATATAATAAAGGTGCCCCACCACTCCAATCCATCTACTCCCAAGTCTCTACGCAACACTGCTCACTCCAATCCAAGACCAAGTGACCAGAAGCCACAAGCACCTATGGAGGCGATGGACGCGAGCGGCAATGGTCAGTGCTAAATCATCCAAGGTGCTGGCTCGCAGCCCGCACCGCAGCAACGCTTCCAATGGTCTTGCGATCGCGACGCATCGTAGCCCTCGCCAACGCCGCTTCGCCTCGCATGGACGATATGATGGTCAACTCCATCCGCAAGTTCACCGCCACAAGAAGCGCCAGGACGACCTTGCCGCATCGCTTCTAGCCCACGCGCTTAGGCTCCTCATTGCCGCCACCCTCATCGCCTACATGGTGACGAACTCTTTAAGCCCTCGTGGTCCCGCAGGTGCCAGAGGTCGCGACGAAGAATGTGCACCTCGAGGCCACGCCACGCAAATACCGCCATGCAAGAAACCGCTGACCGCACATCCACGCCTCACGAGGAAATCGCCTACATAGGCCACTACAAGGCAACGAGGACAGAAAGACGCTGGCCTTCTTCCAGCGGCTGGAATCTTTGGACGCCATTGTTCGTGAGGCACGCCGACCGCCACGAAAGCCGCCGCTACTTAGGCGCTGCTCGGTGGGCGGCGCCTCGAGTTGAGGAGATGGACGCCGCCGATGGATGCATCTCTTCTTCTTGCCTCCTGTAACCAGCACTGCATCGCCTCGTGGCCTTAATGTTTGATTAGTATAGTACTCCCTCCGTTCCCAAATATAAGTCTTTCTAAAGATTCCAGCAAGTGACTACTACATACGGAGCAAAATGAGTGAATCTACATACATCTGTATGCTATATGCTGTATGCTGTATTCCATTTGAAGTAGTATCTAAAAAGGCTTAAACGGAGGGAATATATGGCATTTTTTATTCCAGTCGTAACGTTTTCACTATGAGGTGGGGCCGCAGTTGAGCAAACCCACCCAACCCACCGGGCGTCGGCCGAGTTTTAGAAAGCAGAAGAGAGAAATGAGGGAGGAGGGCTAGCTGTAGCACGGACGCTATTGTCAGATGGGACTCGTGTTTATAGAATAGGAGTATTGAGCACTCGTGCCTCTTTTTTTTAGGGAAAAATTAGTTGTACCACTAGTTGGGTGCGTGCGACCTATAGCTGCCGTCACTTTAGGTCTAGTTTTCAAACCGCGGCTACACTTCACAGTACATATTTTTCACGCATTTATCCTCCTATATGTAATCCTAGGCTATTTCCACGTGCTCCCATTTGCCGACATGTGGGACATAGAGCATCTGGGTCGTAGTGCATGCACGACTCGGAGCATATGCAGGGGTACTTTATATTTCAGACCTCACGAATTACATGCAAACCCCCCGCAGAAGAATAAATAAATCAATGAATTACTACATGAAACCGGATTATTTTCATGGAAACCGGAGCACGTTCATTAAATTTTGGACATAACACGTTTATAAAAAATGACCGGACCTAAACCAGACTAAGGGCCTCTTTGTTTTTTTCCCGAAAAAAGGGCCTCTTTGATTCGCAGGATACTGAAAACACAGGAATGGGGAAAGTATGATGGCGATGAACCGAGACGAGGAGAATTCTAACTCAGTTAGAGGTTAGAGTTAGATTCTAACCCTGAACTAACTCTAAACCAAAGAGGTGTATGGATAGCAGGGTTAGATTGACAATAAATGCTCTATCTCAATCATTTGACTACTTTGGACCCTATTTTTTAGTAAGACTAAAATAAGTCCCTTGGATCCAAGCACCCTCTTGGTGTGGCCGGATCTTCTGTGGCCACCTCCCGCTCACAATTGACATAAACGAACCATCTATACAATCAAGCATGCAAAACATGATAATTTTTACTTTGTCCATACAAATGAGATATCCCACTTAAACATACAAGTCGTCAATCAAGCTTCACAAAATAAAAAAACACTTCATGAAACAAAGAATGAGCTAACTCATCACGGAAGTTGTTCACGATAGGGAGGGAACCCGGGGCCCCTCACGCACCGAGGGAGGAGCTCACCTTCGTCGCTCTGGAGGAAGGCTCTGTAGAGCCGAAGCCCCGGGAAGCCCTCCGACGCTGGCCCTTGCAAGTTGAGGTCGACACCGGCATGGGTAGCAGGGCCGCTTGTCACGATCGAACTTAATCTTTGGGCCTCTATAAATAATGCAAGCTCAGAATTAAAATACCTAGAAAGGTGAATCAATCTTTGGGCCTCTAGAAATAATGCAAGCTCTAAACCAAAATACCTAGAAAGGTGAACTCAATCTTTGGGCCTCTAGAAATAATGCAAGCTCTAAAACTTAAATACCTAGAAAGGTGAATCAATCTTTGGGCCTCTCGAAATAATGCAAGCTCTAAACTGAAATACCTAGAAAGGTGAACTCAATCTTTGGGCCTCTAGAAATAATGCAAGCTCGAAAATGAAATACCTAGAAAGGTGAATCAATCTTTGGGCCTCTAGAAATAATGCAAGCTCTAAAACTCAAATACCTAGAAAGGTGAACTAAATCTTTGGGCCTCTAGAAACAATGCAAGCCTGAAATTGAAATACCAAGAAAGGTGAACTGAATCTTTGGCCTCTACAAATAATGCAAGCCTGAAACTGAAATACCTAGAAAGGTGACCTGAATCTTTGGGCCTCTAGAAAGATTTATTACCTCCTCAAGAAGCATCAAACAATTCCATGCGTGCACCAAAAATCTATAGCAAGTTTGATCAGGATCTACTTTTCCAAATCAGAATTAGCGCTAGAGCAAGCAAGATCAATGATATGGCTGTGAGACAGAGAAGGAACGAACAAACTCACCCCTCTCGCGACTTCCCTGGTAGATGCGCCGCCGCCGCGCATGACAGAGGGAGAAAAATGACTGGTGAAGGGGGAGCGGGGCGACCTTCGAAGGTCGGAGGGAGAGGGCGGCCGGAGTAGGGCGACGGAGGCCGGAAGGAGAGGGCGGCCGGAAGAGAGAAAGGGCGAGCGGCGCTTGGGCGGGCGGCCCTATGGGGAATAAAGAGGAGTCGTGCGAGAGGGGGGAGCGATCTGGTGCGGGCAGGTGAGATTTTTTATAGGGGAGCGATCTGGTGTGGGCAGGTGAGATTTTTTTTAGTTCTCTTTTAGTGGGGCCAGGATAACTAACCCAATTAGAACCTCTCCACCGGGCTAGTTTTTTAGCTGGGTTAGAGAAACTAGCTCAAACTAACCCCTCTTGTTTCGATAATTTGAGGCTATTTCAACCCAAACTAGCTCTAACTCAGTGGATCCAAACAAAGAGGAGTGTTATCAGACATGCTACAAAGTGGACCGTAGCACATTGTTTTTATGGCCATATCACTACATTATTGTTTTCATCGCTGGTTCACTGGCTACCATGGTTCGCACGGCTGGTTCACTGGCTGCCGTGGTTTGCACTCCTCCGACTGAGTAGTACTCCTCCATTCCTAAATATAAGTCTTCAGAGATATTTCACTGTGGAGCACATACGGATGTATATAGATGCATTTTATGTGTAGATTCACCATTTTCTCCATATGTGGTCCATAGTGAAATCTCTCCAAAGACTTATATTTAGGAACGGAGGGAGTAGTATAGTACTAGTATATACCGCATCATTCTTGCTCCTTCTTACTACTCCGACATGTGGAGAGCCAAGATCCGGCCGACGGTCATGCCCCAGATTAGAGTGCGGAACTGAAGGGGGGCATCACCCCTGGCGGAGCACCAAGAATTCATGACTATAGTGAGTGGTCATATCACAAGTCTTTCCAGAGTAACGCCACAAATCACACAGCCCCACTCGCCACCTCCTCGCCTCTCTGTCAAACCGCCACCCAAAATCGCCACAGACGCCTGAGAAAAGCCCCGCCTCAACTTTTAACTACGCTAAAATAGTTCGAGCTTGTTCGTTTCTATATAAATACAAGATTTATCAGATGTTTATTCACCCATGGGGTTGTTCAAAGAATGGAGGGACGGGGAGCACAAGTGAACAATACTAGGAGGAGTCGTAGAGTAGTCACCTTAAATAGAGAGTTTCTTTTCTTTAATGCCACGTACACAAATTGAAACGCTTTGTGTGGAGAGAAAAAGATAATCACTCCACTATATATGGACGCAGGGCCCGAGCGCTTGGTTTACTAGGGTTGCTCTCTTCATTCTCTCATCCTCTCCAGATATAAACAAGACAGCGGTAGCGACATTTTCTCTCGCTCACCGCTGGTCACAGATCCGCCGGATCCTTCGCCGGTGTGTGTAGAGGACTAAAGTCGCATCGCTCACGCGGTCATCGCCGAGGAGGAAACCCACACCTGCCGGAGGGGCCTGATCCTCCGCCTGTCGTCTCTTCTCCGACACTGCTCCTGGAGGTCCTCCGACTCTTATTCCTCCCCGCCAGATATCCGCAGATCCGACCTGCCACGCCGACATCCCGGCGACCCTCAGGAATAATTTCTTCGAAAGCGGCCTTGTTCTACTGCCCCAGCTCCCCACGTGTCTGCATGTGCATCTTTTTCTACTCCCATTAGCTCTTCCAAAGCCACCTAAATTTTTAGTATTATTAGAGGTAAAGCTACTTCATGCATTCGAATCTAGGGCTTTGTTCAAACAACGAAGAAAGGAGGGAAAGTTGTAGCACGAATCTAGGACTTGATTCAAAAAGGAAATAATATGGTGAAAGTAGTAGAGACCTGATACCCAACCAGTCTCTTGGTTGAAAAGGGAAATAATGGGAAAACGCAGTAGAAACTGGATAAGGAACAGATCTATTATTGGTTGAAAAAAGGATAGAAAGTGGCAGCTGGTGACAAGTCAACAGAGTATGTCCAGGATTAGATTTGCTGCCATCACAGAGTAAAAGGTCTCTAGGATTAGATTTGCTGCCCTCACATAGTAAAAGGTCTAAGGATTAGATTTGCTGCCCTCACATAGTAAAAGGTCTCAAGATTAGATTTGTTGCCCTCACATAGTAAAAGGCCTCAGGATTTGATTTGCTGCCCTCACATAGTAAAAGGTCTCAGGATTAGATTTGCTACCCTCACATAGTAAAAGGCCTCTGTGATTTGATTTGTCGCCTCACATAGTAAAAGGTCTCCGTGATTAGGTTTGCTGCCCTCACATAGCGTGAACAAGCTCGGCATCACCACTTTATCCCTCCTTGTAGGTACATTGTGCTGATGCATCCACTGTCGCATGTCCTTATACCAACCTTTTGCTGTTTTTTTGCGGGTAAACCAACCTTTTGCTGTAAGGGCGCATGTAAAATGAAGCGATCACACTGTTACCTTAGGGACATGTCTAACCAAAGGTTATTGTTAATCTAATGCCTCCAAAGGATAAGATGCAATTAAACCGTGTTACAAATGGCACTCCTGCTGTTTTCCCTAGTATGATAAGTAAGTTGCTCCTTTACACTGCTGAGTGTCCTGGTGTCCCCACGATCCCATGCCCTTAAACCAACTCTTTAGCTGCTGTTGATATACTGTGTCTGGTAAACAAGCAATGCCACCATTAAAGTAATCCCATATCTGCGGAATCTCATTGTTGATCGTAATGATTCTGGTAACATGAAGCATTGCTGACATTTTAAAATTTCTACTGTCCTTGCGTGATTGCCATGAACATAATTAAGATGCTTATTTTCATTTTGTATATGTTTCGTATATTCTTATTGACCAGCAATTGTTTACTTTCTATCATTTTGTGCAGATAGGGATATCCATTTCACCTTGTTGCTATTGTGACCTTTTGGTGAACTGCACAAAACACTTTTTTGAATGAGTGTCTTGTGCGCTTCAACTAAAATGTCACGTGGGCAACATCTCTCAATTTTGGTGGAATCGCACAAAATGGTTAAACTAAAGTGAAACCATGCTCTCCTGCTCCTTGTTTGTGCTATACAAACATGTCAAGGCAAACAGAATACTCAGACTACGATGTTGTGATGGTCAAGAGCAACATCTCTCAATTTTGGTGGAACTACACAAAATGGTTCAACTAAAGCGAAATCATGATCTCCTGTCTCCTTGTTTGTGCTATGCAAACATGTTGTGCAAACAGGAATACTCTACTACAAATGTTGTGATGGTCAAGAGCATTCGCCAAGTTCTTCGATTGTATGACATGGCTAGCCAAGATGGATTTAATCCCGATTTTCACTTTATCAAAAGGCTCTAATGGGTTGGTTCTGAATCTTGCAAGCTGGGAATCAGTGAGATGTGTAGGCATCTTTGTTGTACTTATTATTTGAATCTTATTTGTTGGTTCTCAATCTTGCAAGCCGGGAATCAATGAGACGGTAGGCATCTTTGTTGTACTTATTATTTGGATCTTATTTGTTGGTTCTGAATCTTGCAAGTCGGGAATCAACGAGATGTGTAGGCATCTTTGTTGTACTTATTATTTGGATCTTATTTGTTGGTTCTGAATCTTGCAAGCTGGGAAACACGGCATGATGATGCAGAGGACAGCAACCATAACAAACAATTCAAACTTGGTAGTATTATCTTTGTGAAAGTGCGACAAATGTGCTGATCGTGTGCGTCCTGAGAATAATAATTCTAATTGTTGTGCATGTTGATCCCGTGGCACTGATAGAATGAGCCAATGCATTGCTTGTTTTAAGTATAAATTTCTACTAAAGCTAATTAAATTTAAGTAAAGTGACCACTAACTCCTGTTATTACAGTACCAATACAGACTCGCTCGTGAACCGACATGTGGCCGGAGTAGGTTTCTTAATGGAGGCATTTGAATGCGCCGAGGGTGCATCTTCTGCCGGGCGTGCAGCAGACGAGGGAGTGGTAGTAACTGTTGTCGCATGTACACACTCAGCTTACTGTTGAATCCAGTTCCCTAAGAGCTGAAAACGAATCGCTGCCGCCGCCACACACTCGCTCACCAAGAGACTCCAATGGCGATCCAGGTGAGCTCACTGGATATGTACTTCAAGAAGGAGTTAGTTTGCCGCTTAGTCCTATGGCTGCACCAAGCTGAATGTGATGTACACCAACGATACGGACTCGGTGAAGCTCTACCTCGCCTTAGTCCTATGGCTGCACTAGGTTCTGGAGCATTCGCTCGTTTCATCAGCAGCGCCGACTGCACCTTTGCTACGGTGGAGAGAAGGAAGAACGCGACGATTCGCCATCCGGTGCAACAAGCTTGTCGACATCCGTATAATACAAGATCATCAAGAATGGGAAGGAGAAGGACTCGTGGTCGACCTCGCCGAGACCATCATCGACGCTCGACACGCCAACATGAAAGAAGACGACCTGAACACGTGGGAGGTACCTCTGAATCTAGCCTACATAACCTATGCAGCCAAGGATGCATACGCATGCTACGACATGTACAAGCAGATCTTGGACATGAGGGTGTGTCTGCTTCCCGTAACCGACGAGTACAAGGACAGCCGCAGCGTCATGATCAAGCGTGCATGTGAAGGTCTAGATGTTGTACTTTATCTGCTTATAAGCACCTTTATCATCCGAGTGTTTCATGCATTAGCCTATGTGTCGTAATTATCTGCTTTTGTCCAAATATTTCTTTCGAGAACCCATTAACCTGATTGCTTTTTTAGTGGCTATTTGCTAATGTATGTAAACTAGTTCACTTGTCCGTAAAAAACTAGTTCACTCGGCCGCCGTGCTTTGAATCTCCTTCCTCCCAAAATATTCCTCTCTCATGTGGACCCAAAGAGTCTCTCAATTTTCTCCCACTTTCTTTTTCGATGTAAACCGAAGTTTTCTCCCAAGATTTTCCCTAGAACCAACTCAACTGCCCCACGCCTAGCCTAAAAAATAATAATACCCCATGTACTATTAACTCATCAAATTAAAATGATATTTTATGTCGTAAGTTGAAAGTTCTTAAGAAACAATAATAATAATTGTTTATATATAACTTGCCAAGTTAACTCCTAGTGATTGCATACATAAGCTTGCAAAGATTTTACCGACGCAATCATGTGTTTATGTTTTTATAACATTCGCCTAGCCCAACATGATATTTTCACCCAGCCCAAAGAAGTCCGCTGGATTTCGAGAAAATGCAAATGGGATTTAAACGGGCTGCATAGATGCTACATCATTGTTTCACCCAGCCCACCAAATGGATTAAAACAAATGGACTGGCCGACATGTGGGCCAAGAGGTCGGTTTAAGAAGGCGTTGGATTTATATCCAACGGCCGCATTCTTCTTCAATCTCTCGTCTTTCCCCAGCGCTGCGGAACCACTCGCCCAGCCTTCAAGGCCCAAATGACGTTGTTTTGCGCCTCAACAAACGCTACCCGCCGATGGCCAGGCCATCCCTCCACTCAGACCTCCTCGTTATTCTCGCCGAGTGTAGGCCCACCCCGCACCAACCACCAAGTTTCCAACTCTCTCCGCTCATGACTCCACCGCCGCGTCTTCCCCATCTCCGGTCATTCCAGCCTGGGCCTTGCCGTCGTCCATCGCTTCGGCGCGCGCGCGCAGCGTGGTCAACATACAAGAGTCATCGGAAGAGGACTGTACGTGGAGAGCCTGACGGCTGGGACCCACGAGGTCCATGGTCGCACGCAAGGAAAGTTCCTCCTTATTACGCACTGTACGTGGGAAGGGATTTTGTATTTCGCGAATAAAACGCCCCCCATTGACAGGTCGGACCCACCAGCTATATCTTCGCACGCAAGGAAGTGCCTCCTTATTACGCACCAAAAAATGAATACCCCCTGCTAGCTGGGACCCACCATAGTGGGTGGCTGACTTGTGGGCCTACTAAGTTGATGAGGACGGAGGGCTTTGTCAACTTAGTCAATATGAACGATTCTAGCTCCAAAGGATCGTGACGATGTCCATCCAATGGCCATAGTGCTTCTTCAACCTCTCGGTCTTCTTGCTCCACCGCCAAAGCAGACCGGTCGTGCCGCTGCTCTCTCTTCCTCGTGGGTCGGGTGTGATGCCGGAGGCCTCACCGCCCCTACTACTCCCACCGCTGGCCCAGGTATCCTCTACTCACCCACACCCCTCGTTATTCTCATGGGCGATAGCAGCCTCACGCCGCAGCCGAACCAAAGGAACCCTCAGATTCTCTCAAGGGGCATCCACCGCCACGCCTTCCCTGCCCTTGTCGTCCCCTTCCTAGGCCTCTCCATCGTCCACCGCCTTGGTGCTCTCGTCACGGCGTGGTCAATGTGGTCAATGACCGACTTCCATCGGAAGAGTATTGTACGTGGAGAGGCTGACAGCTAGGTCCAAGGCCACAGCCCAGTTTTTTTGTGATTTGCCAAGTAAGTCGCTTTGTAAGGCCTGTTGGGCTACAAATATTTCAAGACGAGGAGAGCTTCATTCGGCTGGCCGAGAAAATGGCCTATCAGTAATGAGAAATGGGTTGTACATTTTTAAAACACATCAAACCGACAATTAGTTTCAAATATCTTTTTTTCACTTCGAGAATTTAAATTACATTAATTTTTATGCATGGAGAATTTGTTGGATTTAATATTGATATACATTTATTTTTAAAATCAGTTTGAAAGCGAGTCGAGATTTCGGGATTAAAAACAGTTCGGACCGCACCGAAATATGCAAAATTTTGTATAATTGTTTAACCGTGGCCACAATATGGGCTGTAATGCTAACAAAAAGAATATGGGCTCCAAACAAAACCTTAAGAATTAGCAAATGGGCTGTAAATTTTTAGAAATAATGGCAGATGGGTCAGATGTTGTTTTCCACATATTTGAGGATTTCTCAAAAAGGTTGACGACAAGCAAAGGATCGCTCGATGGCCATCCAACGGCCGCCGTGCTTCTTCAATCTTTGCTCTTCCCGCTCCAAATGCCAAACAAGCGCCAAGGGACTTCCTCGCTTCCTCCTCCTCAAGGCGGGTCAGGCTGCCACGTAGGCCTCACCGCCCCACCAGATTCCCATCACCGCCTAGCCATCCTCTACTCACCCACACCGCCGTTATTCTCCGTGACGGCAGATTTAACCAAGAAACCTCATTCAACAGATTCTCCGCGGGGAAACAATCATGAGTCTTCCCTCGCCTCCGTGTCATTCCTTCCTAGGACTCGGCGTCGCCCACCGCCTCGGTGCTTTCGGCGCGCGCTCGTCAACGTGGTCAATGACCGACATGCATCCGAAGTGGATCAGATGTGGAGAGGTCGACACCGGGTCCACGGTCAAGACGCAAGGAAATGCCTCCTTATTACGCCGCATAATAATGATTCATCCACCGACATTGGGGACCCACCGAAAGGGCCTCAGATTTCACGAAAAACGTTATCATTGCCGACAAATATCTCGGACCCACCAAATGATAGAGGCAGTGACTTAGGGCCTACTAAGTTGACGGGACGGAGGGCTTTGTCAACTTAGTCAATATGCACGATTCTAGCTCCAAAGGACCGTCCGATGTCCATCCAACGGCCGTAGTGCTTCTTCAACCTCTGGTCTTCTTGCTCGGCCGCCCAAACTAGCGCCGGTCATGCCTCGTGCTCCTCGCCTCCCATGGGTCGGGCTGCGATGTGGCGGAGGCCTCACCGCCTCTACTACTCCCACCGCCGCCGTGCCATCCTCTACTCACCCACACCCCCGTTATTCTGCGGGCAACGGCAGCCTCAAGACGCAGCGAACCGTGAACCTCGTACTCCTCACGCTGCGGCATCCATTGTCGCGTTTTCCCGGCTTCGCCGCCCCTTCCTAGGCTCACCGCCGCCCGCCGCCTCGGTGCTTTCGGCGCGCGTGGTCAACGTGGTCAAGGAACGGCTTCCATCGGACGTGGATCAGACGTGGAGAGGCCGATACCGGGTCCACGGCCGCAGCAAGGAAGTGCCTCCTTATTACGCAAAATAATTATTCCTCCACCGACAATGGGCACCCACCGGACGGAGCACCAAATTTCGCGAAAAAAATGTTTTCCCCCTGACTGTTGGGACCCACCAGCTACACCTTCGCACGCAAGGCGGTGCGTCGCAAAAATCGATTCGCCGACCACCGGGACCCACCAGCTACATCTTCGCACGCAAGGAAGTGCGCCCAGCAAAAAACGATTACCGACCGCTGGGACCCACCAGCTACATCTTCGCACACAAGGAAGTACTTGACTGCCTGGACCCACCTGGTCGAAGCGTATGTAGCGTTGTCATTCTGGTCGTGAACGTGTACGCACATACTGGTCGATGTAGAGGCGCGACGTGTCGTAGATGTAGAGGCGCGCACGTGTCGTAGTAGAGGCGCGCACGTAGCATGTACATGTATGTACAGCGGCGAGGGTGCAAGAAAGAAAATACGGCCACGTACGTACATACGGGCAGGGTCTCTAACACCTATCGCGCATACGTACATGGCTGGGTCGAAACGGAGAAACAACGTCGTCATCGTGTTCATGGGGAGCCAACCGGCTGCGTCAGAACGGAATGCGTGGTCGTGTTCATCGGGAGGGCTTGGACAGAACAGGCGATGGAAACGAGGCCTGGTGTACCGCACAACGGAGGAAACGGCCTTGTGTTCGATCGGCCACGTTCGAAACGGGGTCTTGTTGATCGGGAGGGGCCTGGCGTACCGCAAAACGGAGGAAACGGACCTCCTACGGTCGAAACGGGGGTCCTGTGATCGGGAGGGGTGTGGCGTACCGCAAAACGGATGAAACGGACCTCCTACAAATAAACGGGGTCCTGCTGATCGGGAGGGTGTGGCGATCGCAAAACGGACGAAAACGAACTTGTGTTGGAGTGCTACGGTCAAACGGGGAAGCGTGTGGCGACCGCAAAACCGGACTCTATGGGATACTGCTCAGCCCACCGCCGACCTCCTCCACCTCCACGGGTACCGCCGACCTCCTCCACCTCCACGGCTCCTGCTCATCCAGCCTCCACCGCGCTACTCCACCGCCATCGCTCAACCACCCTCCACGGGCACCCCTCCACCGCTTCACTGCTCATCCAGCCTCCACACCACAGGTCCTGCTCAACCACCCTCCACGGCACCCTCAACCGCTTCACTGCTCATCCAGCCCTCCACACCACGGGTCATGTTCAACCACCCTCCACGGCCACCCTCCACCGCTCATCGCTTATCCAGCCCTCCACACCACGGGTTCCTGCTCATCCAGAGGCAATGCCACCGCCACCGCTCATCCACCACCCCCGCAACGCCACTCGCTCATCCCAGAGGCAAGATCGATCGGCTTCGCTTAGCGGTAGTAGCGGCGAATCGCCCATCGGGTTCAGCAACGCCATCGATCGATCGCTGGGTTCGTGAACACGAGTTCGCAGCAGCAATCGCCGAGTTCGCCAGAGCCCAACGCCGCGCGGCTTCGCTAGAGCCAACGCCGCACACACGCTGCATCAGACGAGAGAAACGCGCATCGCTCTCCCACCATAACTGGCAACTCCCCAAAATTTTCCTCCCCCTCGCTTCTACCACGGTTTTTTCCGTCATGGACGGCCCAAAGAATGTCATGCAACTGCGTCTCCGGCCCGCCCAGGACGAAAATCCCATTTTCTGTCATGATTTTTTGTCATAGAAGTAGGAGCCCACTACATCTATGATGATACCGGGTTTTGTCACAATTATTGTCATAGAAGTGTCATATGTATGACAGAAAAAAAATTTGTTCGGCCCAAAATGTCACGGGTGTGTCTTTTTTTGTAGTGTAGATTGATTCCGCCAAGGTTCCGCCTTGTGGCGGTGGAGTTTCGTCCCGTAAGCTTGCCCACGATTTTTTCCAGGGTAAAAGTGATGATACAGTAGAAGATGGACGCCGGAGGCCCACCAGGAGGCCCAGGAGATAGGAGGGCGCGCCCTATAGGGGGCGCCTGCCTCCTCAAGGTGTGGGGCCCCGCCTATTTCTTTTGCTCATAAATTTTATTAAATCCAAAAGGTTGTTTCGTGGAGTCTCGTGACTTTTGGAGATGTGCGTAATAAATTGCCAACGCTTTCCTCCTTTTCCACCTGAATTCCAAATTACGACATTCCCTCTTCATGGTAAACCTTGTAAAATAAGAGAGAATAGCCATAAGTATTAAGATATAATGTAATAACAGCCCATAATGCAATAAATATTGATATAAAAGCATGATGCAAAATGGACGATCAACTACCCCAAGCTTAGACCTCGCTTGTCCTCAAGCGGAAGCCGAAATCGAAGAATATGTCCACATGTTTAGAGATAGAGGTGTCGATAAAAATAAAATGCGGACATGAGGGCATCATGATCATTCTAATAACAGCCACATATATAGATTTTGTCATATGATTTCCTATGCTCAAGTAATAAGCAATTCACAATGTCAACTATGGTTCAAATACTTCATTGGGAACTAACAAACTATAATCTCAGTCACTGAAGTAATTACAATTTAGCGTAACATCAGAAAGAGTCAATAATAGAGCTTTTCAGCAAGCTCACATACTCAACTATCTCGTAGTCTCCTATAACCGTTAACACTCACGCAATACTTGTGGTTATAGAGTTTTAGCCGGACACTGAGAAAGATAGGGGCTTATTGTGTTGCCTCCCAACGTATTCACCTTTAGGTGATGTCAACAATAATAGCCTATCCCAACTTACATCCAATTGGATATATATATCATGATCTTTCAAACACGAGGAGCTTGCCAAAGGATAAAATGAAAAAGGGAAAGGTGAGGATCACCTTGACTCAAGCATAAAGTAAAAACATAAAGGAAAAGATAGGCCCTTCGCAGAGGGAAGCAGAGGTTGTCATGCTGCTTAGGGCTGTTGCACAAAATCTTAATGCAAAAGAACGCCACTTTATATCGCCCCTTGTATGTGGACCTTTATTATGCGATACTGTCGCTTTGTTACTTCCACAACAAGTTCAGACAAAGCTTATTTTCTCTGACTAATAAGTCATACTCCCCGTTAGCTGGGACCCAAAGATAGAGGCAGTTGACTTAGGGCCTACTAAGTTGACGGGACGGAGGGCTTTGTCAACTTAGTCAATATGCACGATTCTAGCTCCAAAGGACCGTCCGATGTCCATCCAACGGCCGTAGTGCTTCTTCAACCTCTGGTCTTCTTGTTCGCCGCCCAAACTAGCGCCGGTCGTGCTCGTGCTCCTGCCTCCCGTGGCGGCTGGCGATGTGGCGGAGGCCTCACCGCCTTACTACTCCCACCGCTGCCGTGCCATCCTCTACTCACCCACACCCCCGTTATTCTATGGCAACGGCAGCCTCAAGACGCAGCGAACCGGTGAACCTCGTATCTTTCTACGCTGGGCATCCATTGCCGCGTTTTCCCGGCTTCGCGCCGCCCCTTCCTAGGCCTCGCCGCCCACCGCCTCGGTGCTCTCGGCGCGGCGTGGTCAACGTGGTCAAGGAACGGCTTCCATCGGACGTGGATCAGACGTGGAGAGGCCGATACCGGGTCCACGGCCGCAGAAGGAAGTGCCTCCTTATTACGCAAAATAATTATTCCTCCACCGACAACGGGCACCCACCGGACGGACCACCATATTTCGTGAAAAAAATGTTTTCCCCCTGACTGTTGGGACCCACCAGCTACACCTTCGCACGCAAGGCAGTGCGTCCGGGTAAAAAATCGATTCGCCCCCTGACCACTGGGACCCACCAGCTACATCTTCGCACGCAAGGAAGTGCGTCTAGGCAAAAAAAAACGATTCGCCCCCTGACTGTTGGGACCCACCAGCTACATCTTCGCACACAAGGAAGTGCTTGACAGTCGGAACCCACCTGGTCGAAGCGTATGTAGCGTTGTCATTCTGGTCGTGAACGTGTACGTACATACTGGTCGATGTAGAGGCGCGACGTGTCGTAGATGTAGAGGCGCGCACGTGTCGTAGTAGAGGCGCCCACGTAGCATGTACATGTATGTACAGCGGCGAGGGTACAAGAAAAAAAATACGGCCACGTACGTACATACGGGCAGGGTCTCTAACACCTATCGCGCATACGTACATGGCTGGGTCGGAACGGAGAAACAGCGTCGTCATCGTGTTCATGGGGAGCCAACCGCTCGGCCGAACGGAATGCATGGTCGTGTTCATCGGGAGGGCTTGGACAGTAACAGCGGCGGAAACGAGGCTCGTGTACCGCGACAACGGAGGAAACGGCCTTGTGTTCGATCGCCACGCTCAAACGGGTCCCGTTGATCGGAGGGGCTCGGCGTATCGCAAAACGGAGGAAACGGACCTCCTACGGTCGAAACGGGGTCCCGTGGATCGGGAGGGTGTGGCGCATCGCAAAACGGATGAAACGGACCTCCTACAACAAACGGGGTCCCGCTGATCGGAGGGTGTGGCGATCGCAAAAACGGACGAAACGGACTTGTGTTGGAGTGCTACACCGAAACGGGGAAGGTGTGGTGTACCGCAAAACCGACTCTACGGATACTGCTCAGCTCCACCGTCGACCTCCTCCACCTCCACGGGTACCGCCGACCTCCTCCACCTCCACGGGCTCCTCGCTCATCCAGCCTCCACCGCGCTTACTCCACCGGCCATCGCTCAACCACCCTCCACGGGCACCCTCCACCGCTTCACCGCTCATCCAGCCTCCACACCACAGGTCCTGCTCAACCACCCTCCACGGGCACCCTCAACCGCTCATCGCTCATCCAGCCCTCCACACCACGGGTCATGTTCAACCACCCTCCACGGCCACCCTCCACCGCTCATCGCTTATCCAGCCCTCCACACCACGGGTTCCTGCTCATCCAGAGGCAATGCCACCGCCACCGCTCATCCACCACCCCCGCAACGCCATCGCTCATCCCAGAGGCAGATCGATCGGCTTCGCTTAGCAGCAGAGCGGCGAATCGCCCATCGGGTTCGCTAACGACCATCGATCGATCGCTGGGTTCAAGAACACGAGCTCAGCAGTCAATCGCCGAGTTCGCTTAGAGCCCAACGCCGCCGCTTCGCTTAGAGCCAACGCCGCACACATGCGCTGCATCAGACGAGAGAAACGCGATCGCTTCTCCCACCATAACTGCAACTCCCAAAATTTTCCTCCTCGCTTCTACCACGGTTTTTTCCGCCATGGACGGCCCAAAGAATGTCATGCAACAAGGTCTCCGCCCGCCTGTGACGAAAAGCCCATTTTCATCATGATTTTTTGTCATAGAAGTAGGAGCCCACTACATCTATGATGATACCGGTTTTGTCACAATTTTGTCATAGAAGTGTCATATGTATGATGTAAAAAAATTGCTCGCCCAAAATGTCACGGATGTGTCTTTTTTGTAGTGTAGATTGATTCCGCAGGTTCCGCCTTTGTGGCGGTGGAGTTTCGTCCCGTAAGCTTGCCTACCATTTTTCCAGGGTAAAAGTGATGATACAGTAGAAGATGGACGCCGGAGGCCCACCAGGAGGCCCAGGAGATAGGAGGGCGCGCCCTATAGGGGGGCGCCCCCCTGTCTCCTGGGCAGGGTGTGGGCCCCCTGGCCTATTTCTTTTGCTCATAAATTCTTATTAAATCCAAAAGGTTGTTTCGTGGAGTCTCAGGACTTTTGGAGATGTGCAGAATAGATTGCCAACGTTTCCTCCTTTTCCAGCCAGAATTCCAGCTGCCGACATTCCCCCTCTTCATGGTAAACCTTGTAAAATAAGAGAGAATAGCCATAAGTATTAAGATATAATGTGTAATAACAGCCCATAATGCAATAAATAATGATATAAAAGCATGATGCAAAATGGACGTATCAACTACCCCAAGCTTAGACCTCGCTTGTCCTCAAGCGGAAGCCGAAATCAAAGAATATGTCCACATGTTTAGAGATAGAGGTGTCGATAAAAATAAAATGCGGACATGAGGGCATCATGATCATTCTAATAACAGCCACATATATACATTTTGTCATATGATTTCCTATGCTCAAGTAATAAGCAATTCACAATGTCAACTATGGTTCAAATACTTCATTGGGAACTAACAAACTATAATCTCAGTCACTGAAGTAATTACAATTTATCGTAACATCAGAAAGAGTCAATAATAGAGCTTTTCAAAGAAGCTCACATACTCAACTATCTCGTAGTCTCCTATAACCGTTAACACTCACGCAATACTTGTGGTTATAGAGTTTTAGCCGGACACTGAGAATGATAGGGGCTTATTGTGTTGCCTCCCAACGTATTCACCTTTAGGTGATGTCAACAATAATAGCCTATCCCAACTTACATCCAATTGGATATATATATCATGATCTTTCAAACACGAGGAGCTTGCCAAAGGATAAAATGAAAAAGGGAAAGGTGAGGATCACCTTGACTCAAGCATAAAGTAAAAACATAAAGGAAAAGATAGGCCCTTCGCAGAGGGAAGCAGAGGTTGTCATGCGCGTTTAGGGCTGTTGCACAAAATCTTAATGCAAAAGAACGCCACTTTATATTGCCCCTTGTATGTGGACCTTTATTATGCAGTCTGTCGCTTTATTACTTCCACAACAAGTTCGTACAAAGCTTATTTTCTCTGCACTAATAAGTCATACTCCCCCTGTTAGCTGGGACCCAGTATAGAGGCAGGCTGACTTGTGGGCCTACTAAGTTGACGGGGACGGAGGGCTTTGTCAACTTAGTCAATATGCACGATTCTAGCTCCAGTGACCGTCCGATGTCCATCCAACGGCCGTAGTGCTTCTTCAACCTCTTGTCTTCTTGCTCCGGCCGCCCAAACTAGCGTCGGTCGTGCCTTGTGCTCCTGCCTCCTGTGGCCGGCTGCGATGTGGCGAGGCCTCATCGCCTCTACTAATCCCACCGCCGCCGTGCCATCCTCTACTCACCCACACCCCCGTTATTCTGCGGGCAACGGCAGCCTCAAGACGCAGCGAACCAGTGAACCTCGTACTTTCACGCTGCGGCATCCATTGCCGCGTCTTCCCGGCTTCACGCCGCCCCTTCCTAGGCTCGCCGCCGCCCACCGCCTGGTGCTCTCGGCGCGCGTGGTCAACGTGGTCAAGGAACGGCTTGCATCGGACGTGGATCGACGTGGAGAGGCCGATACCGGGTCCACGGCCGCAGCAAGGAAGTGCCTCCTTATTACGTGCAAAATAATTATTCCTCCACCTGACAGCGGGCACCCACCGGACGGACCACCATATTTCGCGAAAAAAATGTTTTCCCCCTGACTGTTGGGACCCACCAGCTACACCTTCGCACGCAAGGCAGTGCGTCCGGGCAAAAAATCGATTCGCCCCCTGACCACTGGGACCCACCAGCTACATCTTCGCACGCAAGGAAGTGCGTCCAGGCAAAAAAAACGATTCGCCCCCTGACTGCTGGGACCCACCAGCTACATCTTCGCACACAAGGAAGTGCTTGATACCTGGACCCACCTGGTCGAAGCGTATGTAGCGTTGTCATTCTGGTCGTGAACGTGTACGTACATACTGGTCGATGTAGAGGCGCGACGTGTCGTAGATGTAGAGGCGCGCACGTGTCGTAGTAGAGGCGCGCACGTAGCATGTACATGTATGTATAGCGGCGAGGGTGCAAGAAAGAAAATACGGCCACGTACGTACATACGGGCAGGGTCTCTAACACCTATCGCGCATACGCATATGGCTGGGTCGGAACGGAGAAACAAAGATCGCCATCGTGTTCATGGGGAGCCAACCGCCGGGTCGAACGGAATGCGTGGTCGTGTTCATCGGGAGGGCTTGGACGTAACAGCGATGGAAACGAGGCCCGTGTACCGCACAATGGAGGAAACGGCCTTGTGTTCGATCGCCACGCTCAAACGGGTCCCGTTGATCGGAGGGCTCGCGCATCAAAGAACGGAGGAAACGGACCTCCTACGGTCAAACGGGGTCCCGTGATCGGGAGGGTGTGGCGCATCAAGAACGGATGAAACGGACCTCCTACAATAAACGGGGTCCCGCTGATCGGGAGGGGTGTGGCGCATCGCAAAAACGGACGAAACGGACTTGTGTTGGAGTGCTGCGGTCAAACGGGGAAGGGGTGTGCGCATCGCAAAACCGACTCTATGGGATACCGCTCAGCTCCACCGTCGACCTCCTCCACCTCCACGGGTACCGCCGACCTCCTCCACCTCCACGGGCTCCTCGCTCATCCAGCCTCCACCGCTTACTCCACCGGCCATCGCTCAACCACCCTCCACGGGCACCCTCCATCGCTCATCGCTCATCCAGCCCTCCACACCACAGGTCCTGCTCAACCACCCTCCACGGGCACCCTCAACCGCTTCATCGCTCATCCAGCCTCCACACCACGGGTCATGTTCAACCACCCTCCACGGCCACCCTCCACCGCTCATCGCTTATCCAGCCCTCCACACCACGGGTTCCTCGCTCATCCAGAGGCAATGCCACCGCCACCGCTCATCCACCACCCCCGCAACGCCATCGCTCATCCCAGAGGCAAGATCGATCGGCTTCGCTTAGCGCAGAGCGGCGAATCGCCCATCGGGTTCGCTTAATGCCATCGATCGATCGCTGGGTTCGAGAACACGTAGCTCGCAGGTAATCGCCGAGTTCGCGAGCCCAACGCCTCGCCGCTTCGCTAGAGCTAACGCCGCACACACGCGCGCATCAGACGAGAGAAACGCGATCGCTTCTCCCACCATAACTGCAACTCCCAAAATTTTCCTCCCCTCGCTTCTACCACGGTTTTTCCGCCATGGACGGCCCAAAGAATGTCATGCAGCTGCGTCTCCGCCCGCCTGTGACGAAAAAGCCCATTTTCTGTCATGATTTTTTGTCATAGAAGTAGGAGCCCACTACATCTATGATGATACCGGTTTTGTCACAATTATTGTCATAGAAGTGTCATATGTATGATGTAAAAAATTGCTCGCCCAAAATGTCACGGATGTGTCTTTTTTTGTAGTGTAGATTGATTCCGCCAAGGTTCCGCCTTGTGGCGGTGGAGTTTCGTCCCGTAAGCTTGCCCACGATTTTTTCCAGGGTAAAAGTGATGATACAGTAGAAGATGGATGCCGGAGGCCCACCAGGAGGCCCAGGAGATAGGAGGGCGCGCCCTATAGGGGGCGCCTGCCTCCTGGCAGGTGTGGGCCCCCTGGCCTATTTCTTTTGCTCATAAATTCTTATTAAATCCAAAAGGTTGTTTCGTGGAGTCTCAGGACTTTCGGAGATGTGCAGAATAGATTGCCAACGTTTCCTCCTTTTCCAGCCAGAATTCCAGCTGCCGACATTCCCCCTCTTCATGGTAAACCTTGTAAAATAAGAGAGAATAGCCATAAGTATTAAGATATAATGTGTAATAACAGCCCATAATGCAATAAATATTGATATAAAAGCATGATGCAAAATGGACGTATCAACTACCCCAAGCTTAGACCTCGCTTGTCCTCTAGCGGAAGCTGAAATCGAAGAATATGTCCACATGTTTAGAGATAGAGGTGTCGATAAAAATAAAATGGGGACATGAGGGCATCATGATCATTCTAATAACAGCCACATATATAGATTTTGTCATATGATTTCCTATGCTCAAGTAATAAGCAATTCACAATGTCAACTATGGTTCAAATACTTCATTGGGAACTAACAAACTATAATCTCAGTCACTGAAGTAATTACAATTTATCGTAACATCAGAAAGAGTCAATAATAGAGCTTGTCAGCAAGCTCACATACTCAACTATCTCGTAGTCTCCTATAACCGTTAACACTCACGCAATACTTGTGGTTATAGAGTTTCAAATTGACACCGAGAAAGATAGGGGCTTATTGTGTTGCCTCCCAACGTATTCACCTTTAGGTGATGTCAACAATAATAGCCTATCCCAACTTACATCCAATTGGCTATATATATCATGATCTTTCAAACACGAGGAGCTTGCCAAAGGATAAAATGAACAAGGGAAAGGTGAGGATCACCTTGACTCAAGCATAAAGTAAAAACATAAAGGAAAAGATAGGCCCTTCGCAGAGGGAAGCAGAGGTTGTCATGCGCGTTTAGGGCTGTTGCACAAAATCTTAATGCAAAAGAACGCCACTTTATATTGCCCCTTGTATGTGGACCTTTATTATGCAGTCTGTCGCTTTATTACTTCCACAACAAGTTCGTACAAAGCTTATTTTCTCTGCACTAATAAGTCATACATATTTAGAGAGCAATTTTTATTGCTTGCACCGATTACAACTTACTTGAAGGATCTTACTCAATCCATAGGTAGGTATGGTGGACTCTCTTGGCAAAACTGGGTTTAAGGATATTTGGAAACACAAGTAGTATCTCTACTTGGTGTGAGGAATTTGGCTAGCATGAGGGGGAAAGGCAAGCTCAACATGTTTGGAAGGTCAATGACAATATACTTTAACTGAGATGTCGGAAAACATAAACCATTATGTTGTCTTCCTCATCCAACGTCAACTCTTTTAGCATGTCATACTTAATGAGTGCTCCCAACTATAAAAGGTGTCCAAGGTAATAGATTTATATGTGAACCTCTCTTTCCTTATCACTTCCTATTAATTGCAACGATAACCAAAACTATGTTCATCAACACTCAACAATTTTTATGCCTCATACTTTCTATGTGTGAAGTTATCACTATCCATAAGATCAATATGAACTCTTTTATTCTTTCTACTTTTCAAGATCATATCAACATAGCAAATCCCTTGAATCAACACTAACCTTTATTATAGATAGCACAAGGACTCGATTACATAGAGGGATCATAATGCAAAACTCAAAACTACTTGATATCAAAACTTCAATCTACTAGATCAAGATACTACTAAAAGGATCGAACTAAGTAAAGCGGTAAAGATAGGAGTGTGATGGTGATACGATATCGGAGCACCTCCCCCAAGCTTGGCAGTTGCCAAGAGGAGTGCCCATACCCATGTGATTATGTCCTCGGAGGTGATGGAGGTGGTGATGATGACGGTGGATAATCGCACATTGAGCGTAAAAGTTCCTCCAACTTGCGGATAATGCCCTTAAGCCCAGCAATATGATCCTTTAACAGAATATTCTTCTATGTGAGATACTTGTTCTGCATGCGAGCTAACTCAATCATCTTGAAATCTTCAATCTCTGTTGAAGTAAAGAGGTTAGGTAAAGGTTGAGGGATATCTTCTTCTTTCACTGTCGGAGCTTGAACCTCCATGGCTTTCTTGATCCCTTCATCCTTGTTGATCTCTTCTGGTTCTTCTCTTTTCAGCTCTATCTTCAAAAGCCAAGCATCCTTGTCTTCATTGTTGGAGGAGGGTGAAGTCATGGTGCTCTAAATCTGCAACGGAAACAGCTCGAAACGAAAACAGAGGATATTTGTGTGATACGGTGGTCAAAACCTTCGGGAGTATATAAAAATTTCTCTCTAAATATGTATGACTTATTAGTGTAGAGAAAATAAGCTTTGTACGAACTTGTTGTGGAAGTAATAAAAGCGACGGACTGCATAATAAAGGTCCACATACAAGGGGCAATATAAAGTGACGTTCTTTTGCATTAAGATTTTGTGCATCAACCCTAAATGCGCATGACAACCCTAAACTGAGATTATAGTTTGTTAGTTCCCAATGAAGTATTTGAACCATACTTGACATTGTCAATTGCTTATTACTTGAGCATAGGAAATCATATGACAAAATCTATATATGTGGTTGTTATTAGAATGATCATGATGCCCTCATGTTCGTATTTTATTTTTATCGATACCTCTATCTCTAAACATGTGGACATATTTTTCGATTTCGGCTTCCCACGATTTTTTCATCCCGTAAGCTTGCCCACAATTTTTTCCAGGGTAAAAGCTATGATATAGCAGAAGATGGACACTGGAGGCCCACCAGGGGGCCTAGGAGATAGGGGCGTGCCCTATAGGGGGGGCACCCTCCTGTCTCCTGGATAGGGTGTGGGCCCCCTGGTGTATTTCTTTCGCTCAAATTTTTTTATTAAATCCAAAAAGATGTTTTGTGGAGTTTCAGGACTTTTGGAGTTGTGCGAATAGGTTTCAACGCTTGCTCCTTTTCTAGCCGTAATTCCACCGCCAAAGATTCCCCTCTTCATAGTAAACCTTGTAAAATAAGAGATAATAGCCATAAGTAATGAGATATAATCTGTAATAACAGCCCATAATGCAATAAATATTGATATAAAAGCATGATGCAAAATGGATGTATCAGTTACCAGGCATGCCACCAGATCGAGACATTGAGTTATTGATTGAGTTATTACCAGGCATCGGACCAATATCAAAGAGACCATATCGGATGCCCGCAAAAGATCTAGAGGAAATTAAGAAGCATATTAAGGAGTTACTGGGGAAAGGTTACATTCGACCAAGTTCATCACCTTGGGGAGCCCAGTGCTCCTAGTGGAGAAGAAGGATGGATCTTTGAGGATGGTTGTTGATTATCGTGTGCTGAATGAGGTGACAATCAAGAACAAATACCCTCTGCTGATGATTAATGATTTGTTTGACCAGTTGCAAGGAGCAAAAGTTTTCTCCAAGATCGATCTTCGATCAGCTTATCACCAGTTGAAGATCCGAGAGCAGGATATACCTAAGACAGTCTTTACCACAAGGTATGGGCTATATGAGAATACAGTTATGTCATTTGGTGTGACTAACGCCCCTGCCTATTTCATGAGTACGATGAACAAGGTGTTTATGGAGTTTTTGGATAAGTTCGTCATAGTATTTATTGATGATATATTGGTCTACTCAAAGAATGATGAAGAGCATAAGGAACATTTGCGTTTGGTTCTGGAGAAGCTCAGAGAACATTAGTTGTATGCCAAGTTCAGCAAATGTGAGTTTTGGTTAAAGGAAGTTGGATTTCTCGGACATGTTATATCCAGAGAAGGAATAGCAGTAGACACTACCAAGGTTGCTTTTGTCACTAAATGGTTGGCACCCACCTCAGTTGGAGATCAGGAGTTTTCTTGGACTCGTAGGTTATTACTGGAGGTTTATTGAGAATTTCTCCAAGATTGCAAAGCCCATGATGGAGTTATTGAAGAAGGACACCAAGTTTAAACGGATAAGGATTGTGAGGCCAGTTTTCAAGAGTTGAAGAAACGTTTGGTTACTGCCCCAGTGCGAATTCTCCCAGACCAACGCAAAGATTTCCAAGTATATTGCGACGCTTCACGCCGAGGACTTGGAGGTGTGCTTATGAAGGAAGGAAGAGTTGTTTCATATGCCTCACGACGACTTCGACCTCATGAGTTGAATTGTGCTACTCGTGATTTGGAGTTGGCAGCCATTGTGTACGCACTCAAGACATGGAGACACTTTCTCATTGGAAACCGCTGTGATGTATACACAGATTGTAAGAGTTTGAAATCATTTTCTCGCAGAAGGAGTTGAACCTAAGTCAAAGGAGATGGTTGGAGCTCATAAAGGATTATGATATGAGATTGCACTATCATCCAGGAAAGGCAAATGTCATAGCAGATGCACTGAGCCGCAAGAGTTATGTTAACACGCTCATAACCGGAGGATTACCCAAGGAGCTAGAAGATGACCTTCGAGAGCTATGCTTGTAAATAGTTCTGAGAGCTTAGGTTGCAGCATTGGAAGTTTAGTCCAATTTGTTGGGTAAGACAGAGAAGCCCAGAAGACTAACAAGGAGATTGCTGAGATAAAGAAGTTGATTCTTTAGGAGGCTCATGATTCGCCTTACTCGACTCACCCAGGCAACACCAAGATGTATCTGGATTTGAAGGAAAGTTTCTGGTGGACAGGAATGAAGAAGGATATTGCCGAGTATGTAGCAGTATGTGATGTACGTCAGAGAGTCAAGGTAGAGCATCAGAAGCCAGCTGGATTGCTACAGCCGTTGCCAATACCCGAATGGAAGTGGGATAAACTTGGCATGGATTTTATCATTGGATTACCCAGGACTCGTTCAGGCTATGACTCTATCTGGGTTGTAGTTGATCGCTTGAAGAAGGTATCACATTTCATCTCGGTGAAGACAACTTATACGAGTGCCAAATTGGCAAAGATATACATGACTAGGATCGTATGTTTGCATGGAGTTCCGAGGACCATTGTATCAGATAGTGGAATGCAGTTTACTTCAAAGTTTTGGAATCAATTGCATGAAACTTTGGGTACCAGGCTAGAGTTCAGTATAGCCTTTCATCCACAGATGGATGGACAGATCGAGAGAGTCAATCAGATTCTAGAAGACATGCTGAGGGCTTGTGCGCTAGATTATGGATCTAGTTGGGATGACAATTTACCCTATGTTATCTTATAACAACAGTTATCAAGCCAGTTTGAAGATGGCCCCCTTCGAAGGCTTGTACGGAAGGAGGTGCAGGACACCGTTATCATGGGATGAAGTTGGAGATCGGCAGTTGTTCAGACAAGACTTAATCAAAGACTCGGAAGAGAAGGTTAAGTTGATTCGCGACAGACTCAAGGTAGCCCAGTCCAGGCAGAAGAGTTATGTGGATACTAAATGCAAGGAGATAGTTTACAAAGTCGGAGACTGAGCATATCTTCGAGTGTCCCCACTTTAAGGAGTTAAACATTTTGGAGTAAAGGGAAAGCTAGCACCACATTTTGTGGGACCATACAGAGTTTTGGAATGCATAGGAGAAGTTGCATACAAGCTGGAATTGCCAGAAGGATTGTCAGGAGTTCATGATGTGTTTCATGTTTCCCAGTTGAAGAAGTGCCACGCAGAGATGGCCGATATTCCTCTGAGTGATACAATGCCACTGGAAGCAATTCAGTTAGATAGTGATCTGACCTATGAAGAGAAGCAGTCAAGATTCTCGAGTTTTCCAGTCGAGTTACTCGCAACAAGGTTATCAAGTTTTGCAAAGTTCAGTGGAGCCACCACAACGAGGAGGAATCCACCTGGGAGCGAGAAGAAGATCTCCGCAACGACCACCCAAACCTTTTTGCTGACCAACCCAAATCTCAAGGGCGAAGAGAGATTCTTCTTAAGAGGGGTAGGTTTGTAACATCCCAATTTTCAATTTGGATGTTATACATAGATCATCATATGCATATCATATTTGTTTCTGCATTTGTTGTAATCCTAGAAATCTTAAGAAACTCAAGGACCTCAGGAGAGAGTTGGAGATTTCACAAAATTCATATTTGAATTTAATTCAAATTTGAAAAGAGGATCAATTTGATTTTAATATTTTTCTCTCCAATTATTTCCAATAATAAAAATAAATGAGGGAAGATAATATGACTTCTTCAACCTAAGAGAAATATTGGAGAAAGAATTTTAAAATCAAATTATTATTTTATTCATATTTTTATTTGCTATTTTATTTGAAATTAGAAAAAAAATTGCATTTTTGAAAATTGCATTTTAGTCCAGAAAACTATTCATCTTGTCCTAAATATTTGGTTTGGACGGTGAAAATTGTTTCTGAAATTTTTCGAATTTTCTTATATTTATTTAGGATTTTTTCTTTCGCGGCGTAATTATTTTTTAAGGTTCGACCAATCGGGCCGGCTCACTGCCCAAAGAAGCCGCCGCCGCCAGCCATCAGACGGAAGCCGGACTCTACCGGAGTCCGGGTCGGCCTCGCCTCGTCGCCCCTGCCCCAAGGCACCCCCCTCTTTATATACGCCGCCGCCGCTGCCCTCTTCACCCCGCCTCATCTTGCCCCGCCTCCCGCAGCAGCAGGAACAGCAGCCGCCGCCGCCACAGCTCCACCGCCACTGCCGCGTCGCCTCCCACTGCCTCAGTCGCCGCCGATCCGATCTCCTCGCCGCCGGTATTTTTCGTTGAACCGGTAAGAACCAGTCAGCTGAACGGTTTCTTTTTTCCGTTTTAGAGTTTAGATCGGTTTATTTCGTTTTGCTTATTTGACGAACGTTCGTTCGTTCGTTCTAATGAACGATTTTTGTTAGATTTTTTTTGTTAGCAAACGTTCTCGCAATATATTTTTCTTTTTAGTTTATATTCGGCTAGGGACCTATCCGCGAATAGTTTTCTTGCGATTTAGCCCCTGATCTTAAAACTAGCGTAACTTTTTACTCGTTTCTCCAAATTTGATGAAACCAGCGCCTAAATCTTCATATCGATCTATTCTTTCCAGTTAACCAACTTGAACATGATTTTTCTACTGTAAAGTTTGAGTATAGTTCAGATTAGTAAATGATCTTGTTTCGTTCGTATTTTGAGTTTTGTTTCTCCATTTGAGTTGTTTCTTTTTGCAAATCGTAGCTATTCACATATACCTACTTTTAGGATCTAAACTACATGATAATAATGCTGTTAGGTTTTACTTTTGTTAGTTTATGCCGTTTGCTTGTTTCGTGATTGATTTGGATCTTTTCTCGTTGTTTCATTTGAGTGATTGCTTATGTATGCTACTGTTTGTCTACGCTAGCTTACCCGAAGTGCGAAGCTTGTTACTATGAATATATAGAGTTTGCATATCATCAGCAAGGCAAGTTACAATTTGATCATGCTTTTCTATACCTAGTTTTTACTATGCATTAGTATTACCCCTCAAACAATTGCTTGAGTAGGATTGGGAACATGTGATTTGGTTGTAGTACTTGAGGTAGGAACCTAATAACTTTTGATCACCCCGGGAATATACATTATGCTCTGTATTGCTTAGCCATGCTTGTAGATGGGGATTGGATCATGATTCACACATGGAAGTTTTGAGAGTTATTAATCTAGGATAACATTAAGGTGGCAACTTTAATATACATCCCGGTGGATTGTTTGAGGCACCTGGGGAACCCAGTGTTGTCTATTTAAGGAAATCCCGAAGTACCCGTGTGATTTTTTCTTTGGTTTGCCACCCAGACTCAAAGGGATCATATGATATTTCATGCCTAGAAACTTCCGTGTGCAGCCACAAGCCACTATGGGCTCTGGCATAGTTGAGTAAGTTGCATGAGCTCTCGAAGAGGTGGACTAGCGGGTGTAGGGGAAAGTAGGTGCTGGTCTGCCCGGAGTAGAGAGTAAGTACTTTAGAAAGACTATGTCTCGATCATCCGATCATGGATGCAATCGAGTCTTGTGGGGAAAAGTGTGCAACCTCTGCAGAGTGTACAAACTAATCATGATTAGCCGTGTCCCCGGTTATGGACATCTTGAGTATCTGGAATTGGATATTATTGTTGATCTCATCACTCTTTAATTAATTGAATTAGGTTTAATGATGATACTTTTAATTGGGATTTGAGTTGGGGTTACGTTCTCAAATATTGGGATAACTTGGGAGTAGTTAAATAAATTTATCCCTTTGTTGCAGGGGAAACTAGCTTTATGCAAAATCATAAACTTAGAGCCTCCACCAGCCAAATATTGCATGCAGATATAGTTCTTGCATTTCATTGCTTTACAGTGTAACTCATCCAGCATATTTAATGTGCTGACCTACACGGCTGCAATGTCTTATGTTGCAGACTACTCAGACGATGAATAAGGTGTGATAGGTCGTTATCTTGCACTCAGCTATGCCGTTGGAGTTGATGGACTCATTTACCTTTGAAGCTTTCGCAGTTATATAGTTTAGATGGCCTTCAGCCATGTTATTTATGTGTAATCATACTCTTTATTTGGACTCGATGTAATAAGTGTGTGATTGAACTCTTTTATAATTCCTCGAGTACTGTGTGTGTCAGCATTACCGATCCAGGGATGACACTGGAAGACTGCGGTCTATTCGGATCATGGTCGCTACATCGTGGCTCCTATGGCCTCCTCTCGAAGCTTCGTGGTTGTCTTCCGGTGTAAGAAAAATCCTCAAAAAGTTTTGTTCCGTTTGGTATTGATTTTCAATAAAAGACAAAACAAGGAGAAAATAGCAACTGGCACTGGGCACTAGGTTAATAGGTTAGTACCGAAAAATGCTATAAAATAGCATATCAATGCATATAAAACATCCAAGTTGGATAATATAATAGCATGGAACAATCAAAAATTATAGATACGTTGGAGATGTATCAAGCATCCACATGCTTAATTCTTGCTCGTCGTCGAGTAGGTAAATGATAAAAACAGAATTTTTGATGTGGAATGCTACCTAACATTATTATCAAGTAATCTTTCTTATAGTGGTATGAATATTCAGATCCATAAGATTCAGAAAAAAGTTTAATATTGACATAAAAACAATAATACTTCAAGCATACTAATAAAGCAATCATGGCTTTTCGAAATATCATGGCTAAAGAAAGTTATCCCTACAAAATCATATAGTCTTGTTATGCTCTATCTTCATCACACAAAGTATTTATCATGCACAACCCCGATGACAAGCCAAGCAATTGTTTCATACTTTTGATGTTCTAAAGCTTTTTCAACTTTCACGCAATACATGAGCGTGAGCCATGGATATAACACTATGGGTGGAATAGAAAGTAGTAGTAGACAATAATGCGAAAGAAATTCTCACACCAACTAGGAAAATTAATAGGCTATGGAGATGCCGATCAATTGATATTGGTGCAAGTGAGTAGGGATTGCCATGCAACGGATGCACTAGAGCTATAAGTGTATGAAAGCTCGAAACAAAACTAAGTTGGTGTGCATCGAACTTGCTTGCTCATGGAGACCTAGGGAAATTTGAGGAAGCCCATCATTGGAATATACAAGCCAAGTTCTATAATGAAAAATTCCCATTAGTATCATATGAAAGTGATAACATAGGAGACTCTCTCATGAAGAACATGCACTACAAAAAAAATACACTTCCGTGATGACACGTGTTTGTCACAGTAGGTCGCGTTTTTTGTCATGCATGTACATCCATGATGATTTTATGACAGAATCAAGATAGTCATACCTCTGTTGTCGTAGAAGTGTTCCATGACATTACCAAAATTATTATCACGGAAGTGTCCACTTCCATGACGATAAATCGCGCGTCACATAAGTGCTTTCGTCAAGGGTGACCGACACGTGGCATCCACCATAACGGAACGCCGTTAAGCTATCTGTCGGGTTTTGGATCCGATAACCCGTTAACAGCCCCGACCAATGGGGATTTTCCATGTGTAAAATCATTATTGGCTGGAGGAAACACGTGTCGGCTCATCGTTGGGACAGATGTCATCCACTCATTGGACAGAAGGCGCCTATGATACGTCGACACGTGGCACGGCCCAACAGAGGCCCATTCCTGTGAAAAGGTCAGCCCATTTGACTTGGTCAAAAGGTGGCGGGCCGGCCCATGAAAAGCCTGTTAACGGCATGTTCGCATATACCCATTTACAGCCCGTTAACCCAAGGCCCGTTATGCCCTATCCGAATTAGGCCCAGTAGCGTCATCTAGGCCATCCAATATGATTCCAGCCCGTTTTCATGTCTGGCCCATGTATGGCCCATGTCGTCTTTTGGCCCATATGAGGCCCTTTGTAACTCTTGGCCCATTAACGGCCCATGGTGAAACTGGCCCGTAATGAACAGTGTATCACTTTACACCCATTAACGGCCTGTGGTGAAACTGGCCCGTAATGAACAGTGCATCACTTATACCTATTAACGGCTCATTATTCCGTTAGGCCATTTCCAGCCCATGTTATCTTTCGGCCTTCTCAGAGCCCATTTATTCTTGGGCTCATTTCCAGCATTCGTTTACTTACGGCCCGTTCATCGCTATTTTTCGCTTAGGGCCAAATTCAGCCCATGGTTACAGTCGGCCCATTTGTGGTCCGTTAATATGTTGGGCCGTTTTCATATGTCATCAAATACGGCCTATTAACGATGGCCCGTTATGGTCGGCCCATGAACGGACGATTCCAACTCTAGCCCGTTTACGGCCATAATGTGGTCTGCTTGGGCCATGTTTGGCCAATCGATCATACGGCCCGTATAAGGCCCATTGATGATACGGCCCGTAGAATGCCCATTGTTTCTATGGCCCGTAGAAGGCCCATTGTTTCTACGGCCCATAGAAGGCCCATTGTTTCTACGGCCCGTAGAAGGCCCACTGTTTCTACGGCCTGTAGGAGGCCCAGAGTCACTACAGTAAATATTAGCCCATGGTTATTGTGGCCTAGTTTTAAAAAATAGGTTATTGCAGCCACTAGCAAACTGCGGAAAAAGAACTGCAATGACTACAAGCAAACAAATAAACAAGACAACAAGGAAATAAATAAGCAAGCAACTAACGCTAGGCTATCACGGCTATTACACATATTACATCCATCGGGCATCAAAGTTCGCCACCAAAGGCAAATATAGGAACAAAGCAGATATCATATACATCGGTTGTCAAAGTTGGCGACCAACGCAAATAAACGCCAAGAAGAAAAAACAAATCCAGAATCAAACCACTTCGAAGATCTCAAGAAACAATATCCTAGGTACCCATAATGTCGGGCAAGATGCTTAGCAAGCTTATTAACTTTCTCTTGTTTGGCGCTTAAATCCTCCAAATACTTGTTTGTTGACCAGAAATATGCATCTGAATTCGCAGGACTTCTCAGCCCTTAGCTTCCTGTCAGCAAGAAATCTGATTGATGTCTTTCAACTTGAAGTTGAGACTCAAGAAGACGAACTGATTCAGCAGCGTGTTCAAGAGCTTGTGCCAGCAGAGAGTGGCCAAGAACTCGAACACTACATCAAGACAGACTTTTGGGTTCTCTCACTGTCGTCAAGATAGTTTTTATCATCTTTCTTAGAGACCAACAAGGATGTCTCACTATCTTGAACCTTATCTGCATTACTTCCTTTACCATTGCATAACGCGGTACTGTTCTCCAATATTTTGTCTGCATTCTAAAACAAAAACAAGCAGACACATCACAGGTTTACCATGTTGTATATGAAACTCATTTTGGTAAATGAGTTCAGTAGTAAAGTGTACAAGATAATAGAATGAAACAAACATATATCTATGTACCATGGTCACTTTATGGTCTATATCATTCTAGTTTTTGTTGCCAAATCAAGTTAGAGACACAGTTCAAATAATATTTGTTCAAGACAATGCAGAATAGACAAAATATAAGTGTGGGAAACTATAGAGCAATAACAACACTTGTAATGTGCATAACATGAGAACATAACTGTTTATTCAATTGAAACTGAAATCAACATAGAGCGGGTTACAATAGCAAACTAGTTAAAGAAACAGGTTTAAAACATACCTGTTGCGCCACTGGAGTTTCAATTCCATCCTTCAAATTTGAAAATAGTTGGTATGAGTAAATACAATAATGCAAGAGCAAAGGAGTATGAACCATAGCTACAGAACCTGACCTGAGAACAAATCTTCTTCTCCTTTAGGCGTTGAGTTGTGATTCGGAGTGGTGGTCCTCGTGCTTTGGGCACTGCAGTTCCCTTACTAATTGCTCGTGTTTGGGTGCTCTGTGGCAACTGGAACTGGTTTACTATCTGCCGGGGTTGGGGTTAGAAGGGGTGTAGCTGGTTCTCTATCCAACTGGGTAGGGGTACAATCTGCGAGAGTCTGGGTTATGTGTGGTGGATCTGGTCCTTGGGCAAGTACAACCGTGGTTCTATCTGCATCAACTGGTAGCACTATCTTTTCTGAAGACCGTGTTGTTACTCCCTTAGATACTGCCATCACCCTCTCCAATTCAAATGGCTGATAAACAAGAAAAGTAATTGAAAGTATAGACATTGTATGATAGAGAGGTGCAATGGATAGTGGCGAATAGAAGAGGGCATGAAATAATTCATATTTATGTTGTCTAACCAAACAAGATAGCATGACATAATTTCACATATATGATGGCTAACTAAACAGGATAGCATGACACAATTTCACATTATGATGGCTAACTAGAAAAGATGAAAGACATAGTTCAAAATATGATCACTATGTAAACAGGATGACATGATATATCTATATAATGTGTTTATTGAATAGGTTGGCATGCCATAATTGACATATATTCACGGTTAGAATGCCATAATTCAAAACATGATGACTGTAAATACTAAACAGGATGAGATGATATAACTATATAATGTCTTTATTAAATGGGTTGTCATGCCATAATTCAGATAGATGATGTGTACGTACTATGTAAACATGATGGCATGATATAATTCAAATATATGATTTATATAGTAAGCAAGTAAGAAGATGGCAATCCATATACGATGTAAAAACTAAGCAATGCAAGATAACATGCATGACATTGGTAATATAACCCTGCCAAGTTTGAGCATAGACTTTACGAGGGAAATAGGACTGGTCATCAGTCTCTGAATCCTCCTCTGAGGAGCTCTCTGTAACAAGCCAGATGTTTGGTTCAGTAGGTAGCATTGTCTGCTCTCAATACCTTGTTTTCACTCCAGATACTTCCATCATCGCTTCAAATGGCTAATGCACAGGCAGAGTAGTTGAATATACAAACGTTGTCGACAAATGGAACACGTAATACAAACAAATGATAGCATGATATAATTCACATACATGATGATTGGCTAAACAACATGGCATTGCATAATTCACATATATAATGCCTTTGCAACAAGATAGCATTGTATAATTTTCACATGTATAATGTCTTGCAACAAGATGGAAATGCATAATTCACATATATGGTAATTAGACACTGAACAGGTGGCATTCACGCAAAGCATGTCTAAACTAATCAAATGACATAGCAATGCGAGACACCATATGCACGATATGAGCAACATAACCCTGCCAAGTTAGAGCATACACCTCGAGGGGAATAGGACTGGTCATCTGTCTCTGAATCCTCCTCTGAGGATCTATCCGTAACCAGCGAGATATGCGCTTCGTTAGATAGCATAGTCTGCTCTGAAGACCTTGTTTTCACTCCAGAATTTGCCATCACCGTGTCAAATGGCTGATGACAAAGAGAAGTTGAATGTACTAACATTGTTGACAAATGTAATATGTAACGGAAAAAAAGGATGGCCTGATATAATTTACATATAAGATGACTGGCTAAGCAGGATGGCATTGCAAAATTCACATATATGATGCCTGGCTAAACAAGATGGCTTTGCATAATTCACATAAATGATGAATAAACTAAATAGATGGCATTCACACAAAGGATGTCTAAACTAAGAAGATGACATATGTGATGTATAAAGTAAGCAATGCAAGGCACCATATGCATGATATAACCAACATCAGCATGCCAAGTTAGAGAGAAGACCTCGGGGGGTAAATAGGAGTTCTCTTCTCTTCCTAATCCCTCTCGTAATGATATCTTCCTCTCGACACAATCCAAATGCGTGGAGGGGGCTGCATTTGTGCCTACCATGGAGCGACGCTCGCATGAAATTTTATTGCCACGCAAGGCTCGCTCTTTTGCTCTACATGTTTAGTTCCATTGTTTACAATAACTGTCATGCATAGGAATAAAACATAGTGAGATTATGTAAGGAGTGCATGCAGAAATCCAAAGTGATGGTAGCAACTCGTGGATAGACCCAAAACCAATAATAGCAGGTGATAATGGCTTCAGTTAAAAAATACAGATAATGGCTTCTTTACTGTTTGTTTCCACCCAACATGAAACTCATAGTAGACATCAGAGATTAACCAGATAGTAGATAGATACTATTGATTGTGGCCCCGATATGTACCCCACAACCATTTAAAAACTCAAGTTTGACCATTAGTTTGGAGCTGACTCAGAGTTTAATTGGTGAACAGGACGATAAAGTAGCATGTAATATTAAGCGATGCATAACGTAAGCACACACGGAAAAGTGCGACCTCTCTTGTGGACCCGTGTAGTCCTCGAGGTCATCTGCTCGGTTGATGATGGTAATGCAGTTTTCATGGCTGCCGCCAAGGGAAGAAGATCTCGAGGCGGTGAAAGACACTGAGGCCGGATCCTCGCTGTGATGGACCCTTCGTCGTTGGAGCAGCCGAATTTGGGTGGACGACACAGCGCAGCAGAGCGGACAAACCACACAAGGTTTTTTTGACAACTATCTGTAAGAGAAGTAATTCTATAAGGGATTGTTTGAATTGGAGGATTCCAACAATGCAGGGATAGGAAATAGACAGGAATAGGATAGGAATGCATGTGCAAAACAGAGAATTTAAAAACACAGGATTTCTGCCAATCTGGGTGTTTGATTCACAACAATTGGAAGATAACGGGATGCAAAGAAGCATGGTGAGATTAAGTCAAACCACAAAAAAAATGTACGGTTATAATGCTATTATGCTACTATCTCTTAGTCTTGTGCTTCATGAATAGGAAATTGAAAAGGAGGACAAGTGAAAATTAAAATTCCTACATTTTTTCTTTCAAGGAGACACTTAAGGAACAAATCCTACAGTTTTCCTTTGTTCCATTCCTTTGAACCAAATTCATGAATAGTAGTACCATAGGAAACTTTCCAATTCCTATGTTTTTCATTCACTTTTCCTTTCAAGCACTAGCGATTCTAGTAGGAAGGAAAAGGAAAAGTGATAGAAAGCCTACACTAAAAAATGTTTTTGGGCTACTTCTATTACTTTGGACCCAGGCCACTACCCTACTAGCTCAACTCCCAGGGCCATCGACAAATGCACAGCTCAAACGCGCAGAGATAAATAATGATGGCGTTCAAGAGAGTCCATCACGAAAAGCTAAGTTGCCTGGTACCTCACTGCTTGTCGTATAAGGATAAAATAATTGTATTTCCCGTTACTACGTGTGCTCAGTGGCAATATATATAACATGTAGAGTAAAAAAGAGATGCAACAAGTGTACAACCTTTTTGGCGAAGCCATGTCGATCTCATCGTGATTGGGTTGGTCGGTGAGGATGCTCCGCCGACTTGGCTGTCGGAGGAGGGAAGAAGATCTTAGGCGTCTGGAGATGGAGCCCGAGGTATCGCTCTCCGCCGTGATGGAGGGTTTCGTTGTTGGAGCAGCTTCGTGAGTTGAACGACGCCGAGGCTGAAGCAGACAAGAGAGACAACGTTAACCTGACCGAATATTAATAGCATCTCCAATACATGACGAAAATACCTAACCACAAAGTGCTAGATGTAAAATACATCACCGCCATCTCGAACTTAACTGTCAAACTGAATTTAACTATCAAACTGAATTTAACTGTCAAACTGAACTTAACCGTTTAAACTGAATTTTGCTCGTCGAAACCGAAAGCACTAGCAAGGTGAGGCTACATTGGCAATCGACTTTTTCATCTCTCGTCACCGATTTTGGAGTCGTTGGATACGAAATCAAGGGCCTGCAGCTCATCTTCAACCTCCACCCCGAGCCGCCACCACCACCGCCAAACAAAGCCCCTCACGTCATGGCGGTAGTCGCCGCCCGCCGCCACGAAAACACTCCCCACCGCCGGTCCCGCCACCTGTGCCATCCTCTAGCCCCCCGCGTCGAAGTTTTTTTCTTCGGCGATCCCCATGCCACCGCCCCACCACCGCCGGCGACCACCGCCCCCACCCTAAACCCTAGGATAGATAGTGGGGTACCTCTCCGCGAGCCTCCTCCCCAAGGCGGCTGGTTCTTCCTTCACCCCGCGAGCCCTCCCCACCCCTAAAAATCGATCGACCCAAAAGTCGATTCACGATCAAGTGTAGCTAAATTGAGCAGCATCGCAAGCAAGAGCAAGAGCGAGAGCAAGAGCATGAAAGCAAGAGCAATAGCAAGAGCGCACAGCAGGGACCGAGAGCAAGAGCAGAATAGCAGCGCGAGCGAGAGCTAAAGCAGCAGCAGCTCCTATTGATGTGGACGTCGCCGCCGAGGGAGAGACGCCGTGGAGGATATGGCCAGCGACGCCGTCAGGATGGAGCCGCCGCTGTCGGCTCGGGACCGTCTTGCCAAAGAACACCGTGAGATCGAATCAAGAAGAAAATGCGTGATTAGTGTACAACCTCTTTGGTGGCACCGATTAGGCTGCAGCTTCATCCGAGGAAATGGTGATGATGATGCTCTTCCGTGGTGCAGTGAAGACGGCGTGTGGGAATGGAGGTGGCGCGAAGACGAGTGGAACGCCGGGCAGCTCCTTGGAGGTGGAGGACGGGTGGCTGAACCAAGGGACGACGAGATCAACGACGCATCCTCATCCGCACGATGGATGAGGGATGTTGTCGTGTCAAACCGGCGGATCTCGGTAGGGGTCCCAAACTGTGCGACTAGGCGGATGGTAACAGAGACAAGGGACACGATGTTTTTACCTAGGTTCGGGCCCTCTCGATGGAGGTAAAACCCTACTCCTGCTTGATAGATATTTATGATATGGGTAGTACAAGAGTGGATCTACCACGAGATCAAGGAGGATAAACCCTAGAAGCTAGCCTATGGTATGATTGTTATTATGTCCTATGGATTCAAAACCCTCCGGTTTATATAGACACCGGAGAGGGCTAGGTTACATAGAGTCGGTTACAATGGTAGGAGATCTACATATCCAGATCGCCAAGCTTGCCTTCCACGCCAAGGAAAGTCCCATCCGGACACGGACGAAGTCTTCAATCTTGTATCTTCATAGTCTTGGAGTCCGCCGATGACGATAGTTCGCTATCCGGACACCCTAATCCGGACTCCTCAAGAGCTCCACTTAACCAAAGCTTCAATGACGATGAGTCCAACAGATATTGTCTTCGGAGTTGCAAAACGGGTTCTCCTCCAAATTCCATGTTCTTGCCGAATAGTGTCCGGCTTCCTTATAAATGTTGCGCTCCTCTGCTTCCACGTCCAATATTGGCCCTCTTCCACGTGTCTCATGAATGCGAAAAGCCAGTACGTTTTACCCCTAAAGCTGCACGAATAAGCTGCCTATAAGAGAGGCAAGGATCTAGATCGAAATCACACCATCCTCCTTTCGCGAGTACTCATCGGAGCCCCCCTGACAAAAATCCACTCCATCATGGACAGTCGACGCGGCTCCTCCTCCCGCACTCCCAGCCCTCAGCTAGGAGATTGGAGGAGATGTTCAGTTCCGCACAGCGAGCTGGTGACGCTCCAAGCGGAAGGATACCTTCCTCCGGCCTTCATGGTCCCGGTTCGAGCCGGGCTGGCCACCTACAAAGGTGGAAAGCAGGCGGAGAACACCCCCAGTCCCTCCAAAGGAGAGCGAGTGTGTTTCGTCCCTTATCTAATAAGGGGGCTAGGATTTCCCATACATCCATTTCTCCAGGGGCTTCTAGAGTTCTACGGACTCCAGCTTCATCACCTTACACATGCCTCCATTTTGCACATTGCGCATTTTGTAGCTCTTTGCGAGCTGTTATTGGGCATCGAGCCCCATTTTGCGCTGTGGAAGAGATTGTTTTGCCTTGTACCCCGTTCTCACGAGGGGTCGATATATCAAGTGGGCGGAGCCGAAATATGGCGATCGCGGACCGGATATCTATCCGGAACCCGAAGAAGGCGTCCAAGACTGGGCTTGAATGGTTTTATGTAGAAGACGCCCACCGCTGCACCCAGCCGGATCAGCCTCCGGAGTTCGAAATGCTCCTCAAGAAACGCCTGAGTTGGCGCCATGAGTCCTCAACGGAAGATGATAGAGCGCCCAATATCCGATGGGCCGGATAAGGTTGTCGGCCCATTCCGGATTGACCATGATTGGAGTCATGGCCACGCAGCATTATGCGTAGGGTGCAGCCGCCCAATATAGGGGCCACCCCATGTGGGATTTCAACGGGAGAATGACGCCACCCGTCATGGCCGCAAGGGTCCGGGATCGGCCGCCGATCTGGTGAAGATCCTGTCCGGCTTGTATAAGGGGGAGAAGGAGAACTTCCTCCAAATGAGTCCATTAAATGGATTCTCCATGAATAACCCTCGGAGCTGGGTAAGCGGATGTTTATCTATCCAATCCGTGCTTTCAAAGTTAAGTGTCTTACTTTATGATTTCGACGCAGGAATTGCGTCGGGATGTGGAGGGCATACACAGTCCGACTCCACAACCCGAGGATCCGGAAAGATCCCTTGATCCAGCCTCCGGAGAGGATCCGGACATAAAGGTGGAGCTAATTGACGGGGTGTTCCACCAACTCAGTATGGACAATGCTCTAGTCACCATTACGGCTGACTACCCCGATTTATCTCCGGCTTCCCAGGTAACTATGACCGGAGTCCTGACACCATTACTTCATCCGTGTTTATTTCTGACCACCATATACCAACGGTGTATCGCAGGAGGTGCCTTCAAGGCGGGAAGCCGAACCCGTGGCGGCTGACCGACAAGGGTCAGTTCGGCCCAGCAGGCGGAAGAGGGGTGTGTCGTGGTTCTAAGTCTGACAGTAGAAGTAGGGGTAGGTAAAGGAGAGGCGATGTCCTAGCTATGGAGCAGTTGTGAAGACAAAGGATGTACGAGTTCATGCCCTTCTCGGAGGAAGTAACAGCCCTACGTCTCGGAGCCCTAAGGCGGTCGAGTGGATTATGAGTATGAGTATTACAAGAATCTGAACCCTTCTATCTGTGGAGGGGGGTGGCTTATATAGAGTGCGCCAGGACCCCGGCCAGCCCACATAATGGAGGGATTAAAGTACATTAAGCTAGGGGGGTTACTGGTAACGCCCCTCATAAAGAGCTTTAACTATCATTAAGTCTATTCAATAGCAAACCGCTGCGCCGCGTAATGCCTTCGACCTTCCGTGGTCGAGTGAGTCTTCATGGTCGAGTGAGTCTTCCATGGTCGAGTCCTTCCATCTGCCGAGTGGATTCTCTTGGTCGATCGAAGATGATCTCTTCTACGAGTGCCCCGGGTAGGACGTTTTAGGTCAGGCCTATGACCCTACCCTAGGTACATGAATCCATCATTAGCCCCCGAATGGATTGAGGCTTGAGTGAAGGAGAAGTTGACATTGTTTCCGATTGCCTTTTGCATACTGGCTGCGTGTTGTTTTGGATCAAGATCTTTTCTGTTGATAACAAGAAACTTTCCTTCAGTCGACTTGATCCATTCTTGTTCTTTAGTCGAGTGACTTCTTTTGCTATTCTCGAGCAACGGATCGCAGGAAATCTCGCATTTGACAGATCGATCTGTCGCCGGATCTCGCGATACGAAATTTGGGGAAGCGCTAAACGGAACGGATCGCGGCACTTGGATGGGACGTAATAGGGCGCCGATCTCCGCGCCCGCTTTTTCCGCCACGTGTCGCGCAGTCAGGCGGCTGCTCGATATGATTGGATTGCTTGGGTCCACCGTCATCCACTCGAAGGATGCTATAAATGTAACTCCGGAGGCTTATGCACAGATACCTTGTTCTTCCTCCTTAGTTCTCTCCGTCTCCGCTCTCCGCCACCGCTGCTGCTTCTTGCCATCTCTCTCCTTGCGCATTCACGCGGCGCCATGGGCAAAGAGAAGACGACGATGTTGGAGCGCGAAGAAGGCGCCGGCGGCGGAGAAGGCGCTAGCGGCCGAGAAGGCCAAGGGAGATCTCGCGGTCGCGTGGTTCCTCGTCGAGATCCAAATCGCCGAAAGGTGGGTCCAGGAGATCGATCAATGACCATCAAGGAGAAGGATCTCCTCGATATGGCCAACGACGGATTGATTCCCCACGGCGCCGCGAGACTTCTGGCCGAGAGTGGCAGCCTCAAATGAAGAGGGTGAGTGCGTGCTTTGGCCACCCATGTCGACCGAGGTTTTTCGCTCACGAAGTGTCTTCTTTCGGGTTTTCTGAATTTCTTCGAGCCCAGCTCCACCATTTTACTCCCAACTCCATCGTGATACCTTGCCGCGTTTGTGTCTATGTGCGAAAACTTCCTGGCTGTCGACCGACTGGGGTTTGTTCAAGTACATCTTCACATGTCGCCTCGGACCGTGAAGAAGGCAAGCCCCGTGACGAGAAGACCCAAGTAGTCCAGATGTGTGGTGGTTTAGGGTCCAGTTGAGGAACAAAAGCACCTTCCCAACTATGTCCTTTCCCGAGTCGGTCAGGGGCTGGCAATGACCTGGTTCTATTGCTGAATGAGACGACGCCGGGCAAGCGACCGCCTTCCCGTGATTCACCATGAGTCGAGTGAATAGACCCTCCTCCTCAAGGTTGTTCCAAGAGAGGGCTGAAGTGAAGATGCTGATGGACCGCTGTGGTGCAGCTGGTTAGGGACGGAGGATCGGCATGGACCTCCTGGAGGTTTTTCTTCGAGGCGAATTCAGCCCCTTCTGGGCCCGAGTCACCGCATGTGGCTGTATTATGCATCAAGACGAGACTCAAGGCCCACCCGGAGGCGCCGACGATGTTGTAGTGGAAAGATGGATGGCTGCGATCATCGAACAAGGACAATCCTCGCGATCTCGGAGGATTTCCCCACTTGATCGTGATGTTGCCCGTATAAGGTACATTTGCTCTATTTTCCGCTGTATATCATCGAGAGTGTGCTTCAGAATTTGGTCGATCGAACTCGCTTTGATACTTCCGTGCCCTCACAGAGCTATATTCAATGCCCAATGGCGCCCAGATTCAATCGAGGAGGGTGAAGCCATGGAGGCGAGAGCCAGGAAGAATGGGATTCAAACGCTGCGAAGACGCATTTACGATTTATGATGATGATGGCGAGGACGATGATGACAAGGAGGAAGAGGATTTGTCGCACCACCGCTTTTGAAAGGCGGTCAAAACTTGTGCACGACCTTCGGCTGAACGCTGTAAGGAGTTGCGATCGCCTCACATCGACCAAACGCCTCGGACCACTTCTCCGTGCCGATCGAGAAAGCGCAAAAGCAGCCGAAGGTAGTTCCGTCGAGGACAACCAAGCCTCTACCAAAAATGAAGGTGTCCATCCCCACCATCTCGTGGTAAACATGTTGCTTAAATCTTCTTGTTCTATATAAATTTTATCTCCGTTGATACTTGAATCGGTCGATCGATTCTTTGATTTTCAGCGCTGCGACTTCAAACCTCAGCTAAGGTCGACGACCATGAGATGGAGGACGCCGCCACCTCAAATCCTGGTACTATATCCTTAATTCTTGTTCTTAGTCGATCGACTCAAGATTTCGACTTTAACTCTTTTCTCAAGCTCCAACTAATGACATCATCACTCTTCCCCGACGACGATGATGAGGATGAGGAGCCATTGAGGGCTAGGAGGAGCAGGAAGGCATCTATCGCAAAGAAGCCCAAGGTGCGACGGCGCCGAGACCGCTAGACGGAAGGAGAGGTCGGCACTCGACATACCGTGTCCTTCGCGTACCACCGACGAAAGTGCTCGCCCACTTCGCCGAAAGTGCTGGACAACCTTCGATCTTCACCACGCACCACGCCCCGGAGGACCAAGCCGATGCTTGCTAAGGAGGCGATCCGTCAAGCAGGATCATGATGGAGCAGTGAAGATCGCCGATGCGAGCCAAGCAGCTTACGATGCCACTCCGCCTTCGTGAGCAATGCTCGTGTCATCGACCACCACCGCTTGCTCATAGGATATGCTATCAAAACTTTTCTTTCTCGAATTATAGCAGCACCCAAAGGTGTGTTGGTAAAAACTCCTTGTTGGCGGGGCACGCTGAGTGCACCCACCGGGTGTAGTCCCCATATAAGGTCGATCACGGGCAATGGTCTTAGGCTTACTAAGTAGATGTTGATCGTTATCCCAATGGAACGAATGGGTTTCTGAGTCCAGTGGGGGCACGCTGAGTGCACCCACTGGGTGTAGTCCCCGAGACCGTGGTCGACTGCTGGCAGTTGATTACGGTCTGAGGAAGTTTTGGTCGACTGGTCGACTCTTTCACTTTTTTTTTTACTGGTCGACTGGTCGACCATGTCTTGAATAAGACCAGTGGGGGCACGCTGAGTGCACCCACTGGGTGTAGTCCCCGAGACTATGGTCGAATGCTTGCATTCGACTGTAGTCTTAGAAACGCACAATTCTTCTTTATTCACTCGGAAGTGGATTATCTCTGACATTTTGCAACTGACTCTTCGCAGAAATCTTGTGATCTTGCGGCACGCTATACTGAACTGGAGCAGAAGCATATTCAGCTCGAATTGGACTTGAAGCTAGTGCAGGAGAATCTGACGAAGGCGAAGGAGGAGACCAAAGGTATGTTTGGTGAGATTTCGACGACTCTTTTCTCCCCTCATTTGCTTCAAGCTTGACTTTGCTGCGATTTACAGGCAAGGTGAAGGAGGCCCAAAGGAAGAAGGAGCTTGAGCTGTCTGAGAAGATCAAGCTTGCTGATGAAAAACTGGCCTCAGTCGCCAAGCTCTAACAGATAATACCAATCAAGGCTGCTCGCCGTGCCGCAAGGATGTTGAACTAATGAAGGTCGACAAGAAGAATCTGACTGAGAAGGTCCTCCAAATGGCTGGGAAGAAGAACGAGCTGGAAAGCTTCTTGGGTGGTCTTGCTAAGAAATTGTTCCTTAAGCTCGAAGGTAACTTTCTTCACTCGACCAATTCTTCCAACTGTTATGTTCCCATTTGACTATTTTCCCGATTCTCGGTTTTGTCTTTGCGAGTTCTCGCCGCAACTTTGAAGAAGAAACCAGCCACCGGAGACGAACCTTGACCTGTCAATTCTCCGTGAACGATGAAACCGCCATGAACATCTTCCGACCGAGTCCCGTGTTGTTGTTGTCGTGGACTATCTCGCAAGATCAAGGTTGCTACGCCCCGCATCGACTCGACGCCTCGCCCAGCCGAGACGCTTCCAAAATGACCTCGAGTCATTGATGGCTCGACTAAACGCCGCCCCCGACCGAAAGTGCAAGAGTGGAAGAAGTCTTCGCTCGGTGCGGTGCGACGCCGCCTCGTGTCCGGGCGCGAGTCCATTGCAAGGATGCCCGAGAAGATAAGTCAAGCGGCTCCGAGTGGCCAACACCAAAAGCACGACTTCGTGGCCTTCATGGAGACTTTCATTGCTGCTGCCACGCGGATTGCCGACGGGATTGACCTTGACGAGTTCGTCGCTCCATCCAGCCCTCCATAGGAGGGGTAAAAAACTTTCCTTGACTTCGTCCTCGTCATTGTGGAGAACCTTTGTGACGATGAAGGGACCTTCCCAGGAGGGAGCAAGCTTATGTTGCTTCACGATCCACCCGAAGGACCAAATCTCCTTCCCGAAGGCTCGACCTCTCACATTTCTGGGCGACAGCGGCGCAAGTCTTGCTTGGTAAATGGTCGAGCGGATCGAGCCATTTCCTTTCCTCTTCCAGAGGTCGACCGCATCCCGACGCGCTTGCTCAACTTCGCTTCATTATAAAGTTCAATTCGTGGAGCGCTGTGAAGTAGATCACTTGGTAAACCGCTCGCCCCATAGACCGTAGGAAGAAAGGGTTCTGCCAATGACCGATTAGGCGTGGTCCGCAAACCCCAAAGCACTCGAAGGAAGTTCGTCGACCCAAGCTCCAACCGCATGCTTGAGATCTCGTGATCAATCGGGCTTCGCACTTTGAGGATTAATCCATTGGCTCGCTCGCCTCGTCCGCTTGATCGTGGATGGGCGATCAAGCGTAGTCGACTCGTGTGCCTTGGGAGTTGCGAAATCCTTGAATTCTTCCGAGTTAAAATTCACCCATTGTCCGTGATAATACCGCGGGGACTCCATACCTGAACGCCAACCTCCTCGACAAAGGAAACAGCAGATTCAAAGATCAAGTTTTTGATTGGCTTGGCCTCAATCCACTTGGTGAACTTGTCGACCGCCACCGTGACATGCGTGAAACCGCCCCGACCTGTTCGCAAGGGACCGATCATGTCCAACCCCCACACCGCGAAGGGCCGACGAGTGGAATAGTCTTCAAGGTCGACGAGGCTTGTGTGACATATTGGAGTAGAATTGGCATCCTTCGCACTTGTCCACTATTTCCTTCGCCATCTCATTTGCTCTTGGCCAAGAAAATCCAGCTCGGTATGCTTTTGGCTACAATGGTCCGAGAGGACGATGGTGACCACAGTCCCCGAGTGGATATCATTGAGTATGACTCGACCTTCTTCCGGCGTTATGCATTTTTGTCCGACTCCGCCGGGCTTTCTATATAACCGCCCATTGATAACGGTAAAGGCTTTGGATCGACGGACGATCCGTCGAGCCTCTTCTTCATCCTCTCGGGAGTTCCTTTCTCGTAATATATGTGATGTATGGAATCGTCCAATCGGGAGTCACCACTAAAACCTCCATAACCAAGTCGACCATCGCCGGAACCTCGACCTCGATCGGTCTCATGCACTCTTGGGTTGTGGAGCTTCCTCCGTGAAGGGATCTTCTTTAATCGACGGAGTGTGTATATGTTCCAAAAACACGCCACTGAATGGCTTCTCTCTTGGACCCTATCTTCGCCAGATCATCTGCTGCTTGATTTTTCAATCGGGGATGTGATGGAGTTCCAACCCTCGAACTTCTTTTCCAGCTTCCTCACTGCATTGCAAGATCCAATCATAGTCAAGCTTCACGCCCCACTCCTTCATCACTTGATTGACCACTAGATCTGAATCGCCATAGACCATCGAAGCGACGGACGCCGAGTGAGATGGCCATGCGCAATCCATATAAGAGGGCCTCATACTCGCCTCATTGTTGGAGGAATCAAAGTGAATCGAGCACATACCTAAGATTATCTCCTCTGGGGAAACCAGAACAACCCCAAAGACTGTAACCATTCAAAGATCTTGGAGCCGCTAAAGAACATGGTCCAATGTCCGAAAGTGAACTTCACCGGTTGTTGTTGTTCAATCCACTCAAGCAGAAATCCGCTATAGCCTCGGGACTTAATGGCTTTTGCCTCGAATTTGATATCAAGGGAAGAAGTTCAATCGCCCATTTCGCCACTCGACCGGTTGCGCTCTCACAGCAGGATCTCGATAAAGGAGCGTCACGACGATCGTGATAGAATGATCGAGAAATAATGAGCAACCTTCTTTGTGGTCATGTATATGCCATACACAAGCTTCTCGATAATGAGGATATCTCGCTGATGGAGTCAATACTTGCATAAATAATACACCGGCGCTGAACTTTGAAGGCCTTTTCCTTCCTCTTCCGCCGAGTAAGCCAGTAATCGACAACTTGTCTAGTGGCTGCAATGTAAAGCAACAGAGGCTCTTTGCTGATTGGAGCAAAGAAGCACCGGCTGGGTGGAGAGCAGAGCTTTTAGCTCGGCAAACGCTGCATCGCTTCCGGAGTCCACTCAAACTTGTCACCTTCTTCATCACCGGTAAAGAGGTAATGCCTTTTCACCGAGTCGTGAGATGAATCGACTTAAAGCGCCAAGCATCCAAGAAGCTCGACATCGTGCACTCGCATGTATGCTTTCATTCGAGAATAGTGCCGATCTTCTTCGGGTTAGCGCCGATCCCCGCTCGAAACGAAAACCGAGTAACTTTCCACCGTGAACTCCGAATGTGCACTTTGACGGATTGAGCTTGATATCGAACCTTCCGAGGTTGGCAAATGTTTCGGCGAGGTCGCAAGCAGGTCGGAACCTTTTCGCGACTTAACGACGATATCATCCATATACGCCCACATTCCGACCGATTTGAGTGAGAAGACACTTCAATCATTCGCATAAATGTGGCTCCGTGATTCTTGAGGCCGAATGGCATGGTGATATAGCGTAGCACCCAATGGAGTGATGAAAGCTGTTTTATTTCATCGGGTCCATACAGACGGATCTCGATGATACCCGAATATGCGCTCAAAAGACACCTTCACACCCCGCGGTCGAAGTCAACAATTTGATCGATGCGGGAGAGGAAAATGATCTTCGGCAGGCCCGATTAATGTGCTTGAAATCAATGCACATGCGGAGTGAGTTATCCTTCTTGGGGACCATGACAACATTAGCTAACCACTGGAGTGGTAAATCTCTGATAAATCCTGCCGCCAATAGTCGAGCCACTTCTTCACCAATAGCTTTTCTTCTTCGGCGGCGGACCGCCAAGATGCTCTTTGACTGTTTCGCTGACTTGTCGACTGGAGGCGATGCTCAGCCGCCTCGAACACCGCATGTCACCGCTTCCATGCAAAATGTCCCGCTTCTCACGGAGGAACCGGATGAGCGCTTCTTCCTATTTCGAGTCGAGTGTTGTGGATATGTGGGTCGGGCTGCATCGATCACGGATGAATATGAACTGGCTTTGTCTCACCGCATTTATTTGAATGCGCATCGCTGTCTGGCTTCTAGATCGTGAGCAAATCACTCGGATCTGCTGCTTTGCATGTACTCGCCGAATTCGACCGCTGTCACTTGGGAGTCGGCAATCTTGAGCCTTTCCGAAAGCACTCTTCCGCTTTCTTCCGATCATCAAGGTGACAGTTGATCACTCCTTGGGTCCTGCATTTTCAGTTTGAGGTACACGTAGCATGGTCGAGCCATGAATCGTATGTAGGCGGCCTCCCAAAATGGCATGGTATGCACTCAAAAATCTACAACCTCAAAGGTCAACTTTTCTTTGCGGAAGTGCTTGGAATCACCAAAACCACGCCCGGGCTATTTGGCCGAGTGAGTTGGCCTTCTTCCCCGGTATGACTCGCGGAAACTCATATTGTCGGAGCTCAATCGACATCGGAATGCCCATCCCTTTCAAAGTATCCGTGATATAACAAATTCAGCCCACTACCACCATCCATCAAGACTTTTGTCACCGAGTGCCTTCGACAACCGGATCGACCACTAACGCTTGCCGCCCAGGGTGGCAATGTGAGTCGGTGATCAGATTGGTCGAATGTGATGGGTGTCCGACCACTTCACATAACTTGGCTTAACTGGGCAACCATATTCACCTCCCGTTGATGACTTTCAACGACTTTTTGCTTTCCACATCCGCCAAGATCATCGAGTGGAGTTGACATGCGGTATTCCTCCTCACCGCCCTCTTTATCTCCGCCTTGTCTCGCTCCTTCTCCTTGTCCTTAGACTGCTTTCCTGAAACCGCCGGATCAGAGTCGACATCGGCGAGTGGTGTGCTTCGGGTAAATAATGTTGCCTCTTCATCCTTCTTCGTGTGAATATGGCATGGCATATCCATCACGCCATTTCCTTCTTTATCTTTCACTTTCTTCGATTCCGTGATCCTTTGGGCTTCCCTTGAACTTCCCCGAGTGACGTGCCGTGCCTCTCCGTGAGCTGCTGGCTCGGCTTTTCATTTCGCTCGACCGAATTTCCTTCTCCGATCGGGCTTGGCTTGTACTTGCCGCTCGAGTCGGTCTTCTTCCTCGCCACATGATTTGCTAGCAATCTCCATCATTCGACTCAGGTCATGTCCCCGTTCGACCAAACTTCAGACTTAATTCTCTTTTTTAACGCCATCTTTGAAGGCGCAAACCGCTTGATGGTCGGACACATTTTCCACAAGATGTGCAAGGTAATCCATCTCTCAATGTACTCTCGGAGAGTTTCATTGGTTTCGCACACAAACTTGTAGCTCACAAACCAGCCGGTCGCTTGCAAGTCCCTTCAAAAGTCCCCGACGAACACTGGACAAATCTTCCCAAGTATATATGTCTGCTTTGAGGTAATTGACTCAGCCATGCTCTGGCAGTAACCTTCCAACATGAGGGGCAAATGCTTCATGGCCACCTCATCATTCCCACCACCAATCTGAACAGCCACTCAAGAATCCTCGAGCCAAGTTTCAGGCTTAGATTCCCCGAAAGGAACTTGTCGACTGCTGCTAATCTGAAATTGGGGGATCATCGGCTCGATAGCCTGCTAAAACACTCCGACCGCAGACATGCACTCGATCGCTAGTGGGTGCATCCTCTCGGTCCGCCTCGATGGGCTCTGCTCACGACCAAGCCTTGCACGATAATGGATCGCGCATCAAAGCCTGGTTCCCAGGGTCAACTGAACCTTCGCCTTGCAGATCGAACGTCTGCTCGTCATCTTGCCGCCGAGGAGCGTGCACGACCTTCCTCGAGGGGAAAGGGGCATTCGACGCTGTCATCTCGGTCGAATCGGTCTCCGAGCTGCTCGCCGGTTGTCGCGCCCTTCCCGCCGCTGGAGGCGATCCGGGGCTGTGAGCCGATCGATGGTGTTCGCAGCGACGGATCGATCGTGAATCCTGCTGCGCCGATCGCGACACGCTGAGTTCTCGTCACCACCGCCGGAGTAAACTACGATCCGCTGCAAGCCTCTTCCAGCTTCCGACCGACGGCTGGATGGACTCGCTATCGAGTTGGTACCGCTAAATTTGAATCGGGCGGCGGTATACCCGAAGTCGGCGGAAGAGCCGATGTCGACCGGGCCGGGGAGTCGTTGCTGCTGCGGCTTCGAAAGTGCTCGCTGAAGATTCTCCAGCGAGCGCTGTTCACCACATTACAAACGTGCTTCCTCCAAGGCACGAGCCTCGTGGGTCTCTCCGCGATAGGAGTATGTAGTGCATCCATGTTCCGCGACGAAGCTCTTCTCTCTCGCAGAGTCGACCGTCTCGGGCTGGTACTCTTCGTGTTTTGCACGGGTCTCCTCCTCCGGCGCCTCACCGCCGGGCGCAAACCGAGGATCGCGAGGGCCGCCGACCATGAGGATCTCCGCCCGATCACCGCTATCACACTCGGATGCGTTCTACGAGCCACCGACAGATCGAACAGGCCAGAGGGATTTGTCGGGCTCGAGAAGCCGCGACTGAGCGGTGGCTGTCCGGCGAGCCACCGCGTGCTTCACCCACCGCTGTAGCCTCGATCACCAGAGCGCTTGCGCTGGTGGGAGATCAAGGCGGGCGGTCGATGAAAGAGTCGACCGACGGGTCGACAGTTGCCGCAGCAGTAACGCCGCGAACACATGCACGAAGTGCGCCCATGGACGGGGGCGCCTCGATGTCAAGAGGGGCCTCCTGGAGCCATGCGGAGTCGTCGGCGACAAAAGTGAGAGCACCGAGACGGATCTCATGCCCCTCACCCAAAACTCCAGCAGTCATCATGATGAAGGTACTCAGAAGTACTGCAACTCCTCCACAAATCGCTAAAACACCCGCCCCATGGTGGGCGCCAACTGTCGTGGTTCTAAGTCTGACAGTAGAAGTAGGGGTAGGTAAAGGAGAGGCGATGTCCTAGCTATGGAGCAGTTGTGAAGACAAAGGATGTACGAAGTTCAGCCCTTCTCGGAGGAAGTAACAGCCCCACGCCTCGGAGCCCCGAGGCGGTCGAGTGGATTATGAGTATGAGTATTACAAGAATCTGAACCCTTCTATCTCGTGGAGGGGGTGGCTTATAGAGTGCGCCAGACCCCGCCAGCCCACATAATGGAGGGATTAAAGTACATTAAGCTAGGGGGTTACTGTAACGCCTCATAAAGAGCTTTAACTATCATTAAGTCTATTCAATAGCAAACCGCTACGCTGCAGTAATGCCTTCGACCTTCTCGGTGGTCGAGTGAGTCTTCATGGTCGAGTGAGTCTTCCATGGTCGAGTCCTTCCATCCGAAAGTGGATTCCTCTTTGGTCGATCGAAGATGATCTCTTCTACGAGTGCCCCTGGGGTAGGACGTTTTAGGTCAGGCCTATGACCCTACCCTAGGTACATGAATCCATCAGGGTGCGGTGCGAATCGAAACGTCGCCGCAACGGTATAGCACGCTACCATTTTTAAGGGAAAGATTCCTGGGAGATATATTAATGCTCATGAATTTTCCAGGAGAAAGAGCGCTCGCCGGACTTTGCCCGGAGAGGTTTCCAGCCAAGCCTCCGCCAGCCAAGCTCCAACACCTGGTCTGGAGGGGGAGGCGAGCGCAAGGTGCGAGCCGGATGCTCCTCCAATGGAGGATGCCGACAGGCTGTGCACCATCAGGTATGAGGTGGAGAGCGCCATGAATCACAGGTGCCGCCGGACGGTTCTTCGTGACGCATGTTTCTCCCCGGAGGCGTTGAATGCCTTTAGTGCGGGAGACGTGCACCTCCGCGCCGCCAAGATGGTTTAACCAGAGCTACGGAGCAAAGATGTGAAAGACATACGAGTAAGGATTTTAATAGTTATATATGCCAAGAGTCTCGAGACTTAAAGTAGTTAGAGTAACTGATTTAAGGATCATTTGATATGCAGGATCTTACGGAGAAGAATACCCAACTGTCCCAGGAGCTTCAAGAGTGCAAGGCCCAACTTGAGGCCACACTAGCCGCCGCAGGAGGAGCCACAGAGACCCCTTCTGGTAACGCATACTTCAAAAGGATAAGCGGTTTATGAAGTGCAGCGTGCGTATAAGTCTGATAATGATATTGCAGATCTTGCCGGACTTGATCCGGACAAGTAGCAGCTACTGCGCCAGCTGAAAGCCAGCGAGAGGGTGCTTATGAAGGTGCAGCAGGAGAGGAACAAATTCCAAGATGCCCACATCCAGCTGGGCGAAGAGCTAAAAGGTGCTCGGGCCCAGCTGTCTGGCTCCGTGAAGGAGAATCAGCGGCTTCGTCGCGGCATTTATAGTAAGTGCTTGAGCAAATCTTCTGAAAAGAAGAGTTCGGCGAGGGAGTCGATTGACATAAATATGTCTGTAGGTGTGCTCACGGATCGTCCTGCGGAGGAAATGCCCGGTTCGACGGGTGATCTGCTTCCCGAGCTGCTGCAGCTGCACGAACGTGTTTGGCAGGCAATGAGTGGCGCTGCCTGTGCCTTATGACCGCCCGCCTCCCCGCCCGAGGGTCTTGGAGGGCATGCGGAGAAGCCAGTGAGCATGGCAGCGCTGCTCTATGGAAGATATCGCCTGTGCCAAAGGCGCCAGGAGGCTCGGGCCATGGTGAAGACGCGTACACGAAGGCTGATCCGAACCACATGGCCGAGGTCGACTGTGGGGGTCTGATGGGAAGGAGATTCTGTGAGCTTAATGTACAGCCAAGTAGAGTTGGCTGCTATATTCCTAACGGGACCGTAAGCTAGACAGCTCGTTAGATGGGGTTGAAGAGGAGTATAATCACCAATTTGACGATGTAATCTAAAATGACATGTAAAATGCCTTCTAGCCGATTGTAGATCATTTGTCTTTGCGACTGCTTTCACTTCAACCAAGGGACCCTAGAGTCCGGAGGTGTCCAATACCTCACGGTTATGAAAAAAAAGCTGGGGCATGCATGGAGACCAGCGAGGGGTCATTAGTGCTTTATCGCATAAGTGCCCAACTAGTTATGTTATATTACATGGTTAGTAAGAAACATCTTCCAGGAGAATAGTTCTGTTAGGGGTTCTTTCTCGAGGCATGCCCTAAAGTGCATGTCCGGACTGCGAAAAAGTAGAAAAGCATCCGGGGCAGATAAATAAATAAATAAGAAATCATCTTTCAAGTCACCGAATCGAATATTCCCTTAAGAACGCTTAGCTTTGCTTCACCTAGTCTGAGGTACACATCCGGCCGACCCGGCAGAATAATCGCAGAGGTGCTCCTTTACCTCCTAGCCGAACAATCGGGAACGTAGGGGTAAGCACAGGAGCCAGGCAACCCAGCTTGGCCAAAACTTAAGTCATATCGATGCATATAATGGTGAGTAAAAGGTACATGCGGAAGTGTGACGCATGTGTTAGGCATGGAGCCCGTATAAATAAGCTTCTATTAAAGAAGCCCCCAGGTATAGTGAGTGCAAGCAGCACGTCAAGTGTGTGCGAACAATGCGCAGCACATAGGCTTTACGAAAAGAAGGAAGGAAGGAAGAGAAAAAACAAAAACAGAAGACAGCAAACATTTAAAATGTGGACGGAGGAAGGAGACGAACTCTGAGTGCGGCGCTAGGCGTAGAATCTTCGGAGGCGGGCTGCGTTCCATGGGTTCGGCTCGAGTTGATTGTTCGATGCGTTTCGTAGACGGTATGCTCCGCCGGTCGGGACTTGATTGATGATGAAGGGACCTTCCCACTTGGGCTTGAGTTTGTCCTTTTCTTGTCCGACAAAGCGAGAACTAGTTCGCCAATATTGTAAGTTTTGGCCCGCATTTCTACTTTGGTATCTTTGAGCTCGTCACTGATAGAATGCGGAACGAGCCTTTGCCACGCCGCTCCTCCTCCAATGCATCCAAACCGTCCCGCCGATCCAACTCGCTTCTTTTTCTTCGTATATGCGCACTCGAGGTGAGTCATGAATTATATCGCAGGCAAAACTGCCTCTCGCGCCAGATACCATAAAGAATGGCGTGAACCGTAGTACGATTTGGCGTGGTCCGCAGCTTCCCAGTACGGAGTCGAGCTCCTCCACCAAAGGCGTGTTAGATTCCGTGAGGGATCGCACTAACCCGGGTTTAATGCCGCCATGATTAGACCATTTGCTCGCTCGACTTGACCGTTAGTTTGAGGGTGATAGATCAAGCGTAGTCGAGCTTGATGCCCATGTTTTTGCACCGAGTTTAACCTCGCCGGCCGTGAAGTTCGTGGCCGTTATCGATGATGATGCCGTGGGGGACACCATAACGTGTACTACCCTGTATGAAGTCTATCACAGGTCCGGATTCGCTGTTTTAACCGCTTGGCCTCTATCCATTTGGTGAATTTATCCACCATGACCAAGAGGTATTTTTGCTTGTGGGTTCCCCTTTAAGGGGTCCAACCATGTCAAGCCCCCTGCACCGAAACGCCAGTGATGGGTATAGTTTTGAGGGCGGTAGGTGGCATGTGGCTCTGATTAGCAAAGAGCTGGCAACCGACGCATCGTTGGACTAAGTCCTGATCGGAAGGCCTTGCCCACAAGGGCCCGGGCTACGGCGTGGTGCCCGCCGAGTCCAGCGTGAATTTCAGCCAGGAGATTTCGCCCTTCCTCTTCGGAGATGCACCTTTGAAGGACTCCGGTTGTGCCTTTTTTATAAAGTTCTCCCTCATGGACCTTGTAGGCTTTAGATCGCCGAACTATGCAGCGGGCCTCATTTTGGTCTTGGAAGTTCCTCGCCTAATTAAGTAGGCTAGAATGGTTCTGTCCACGGGGCAATTACTGCCATTATTTCGTGGGTTGAAGGTGTTATTTCATTGGCTGAGCCACCGATTGTGTCAGAATGTTCCGTGTGAAGGAAATATGCCCTAGAGGCAATAATAAAGTTATTATTTATTTCCTCATATCATGATAAATGTTTATTATTCATGCTAGAATTGTATTAACCGGAAACATGATACATGTGTGAATACATAGACAAACATAACATCACTAGTATGTCTCTACTTGACTAGCTCATTTATCAAAGATGGTTATGTTTCCTAACCATAGACATGTGTTGTCATTTGATTAAATGGGATCACATCATTAGGAGAATGATGTGATTGACATGACCCATTCTGTTAGCCTAGCACTTGATCGTTTAGTATATTGCTATTGCTTTCTTCATGACTTATACATGTTCCTGAAACTATGAGATTATGCAACTCCCGTTTACCGGAGGAACACTTTGGGTACTACCAAACGTAACAACGTAACTGGGTGATTATAAAGGGTACTACAGGTGTCTCCGAAGGTACATGTTGAGTTGGCGTATTTCGAGATTAGGTTTTGTCACTCCGATTGTCGGAGAGGTATCTCTGGGCCCTCTCGGTAATGCACATCACTATAAGCCTTGCAAGCAATGTGACCAATCAGTTGGTTACAGGCTGATGCATTACGTAACGAGTAAAGAGACTTGCCGGTAACAAGATTGAACTAGGTATTGGATACCGACGATCGAATCTCGGGCAAGTAACATACCGATGACAAAGGGAACAACGTATGTTGTTATGCGGTTTGACCGATAAAGATCTTCGTAGAATATGTAGGAACCAATATGGGCATCCATGTTCCGCTATTGGTTATTGACCGAGAATGGTTCTAGGTCATGTCTACATAGTTCTCGAACCCGTAGGGTCCGCACACTTAACGTTACGATGACAGTTTTATTATGAGTTTATAAGTTTTGATGTACCAAGTTTGTTCGAGTCCTGATATGATCACGACATGACGAGGAGTCTCAAATGGTCGAGACATAAAGATTGATATATTGGACGACTATATTCGGACACCGAAGTGTTCCGGCGATTTCGAGAAAATGGAGTGCCGGAGGGTTACCGAACCCCCGGGAGATTAATGGGCCTTATGGGCCTTAGTGGGAAGAGAGAGGGCGGCTGGGGGGCCGCGCGCCTCTCTCCTCCTCGTCCGAATTGACTAGGAGGGGGGGCGCCTCTTCCTTCCCCTCCCCTTCCTTCCCCCTCCTAGTAGGAGTAGGAAAGGAGGAGTCCTCATCTCTACTAGGAGGAGGACTCCTCCTCCGGCGCGCCTTTGGGCCGGCTGGCCTCCCCCTTTCTCCTTTATATACGGGGAAGGGCACCCCATAGACTCACAAGTTGATCTACGGATCGCTCCATAGCCGTGTGCGGTGCCCCTCCACCATATTCCACCTCGTCCATATCGTCATGAGTTTAGGCGAAGCCTCGCCCGTAGAACATCATCATCATCACCACGCCGTCAGGCCGATGGAACTCATCCCCAAGCTTTGCGGATCGGAGCCCGGGATCGCCATCGAGCTGAACGCAGCTGAACTCGGAGGTGCCATACGCTCGGTGCTTGGATCGGTCGGATCGTGAAGACGACGACTACATCAACCGCTACAGTTAACGCCCGCCACGGTCACGAGGGTACGTGGACAACACTCTCCCTCTCGCTGCTATGCCATCACCATGATCTTGCGTGTGCGAGGGAATTTTTTGAAATTACTACGCTCCCCAACAGTGGCATCCGAGCCTAGGTTTTATGTGTTGATGTTATATGCACGAGTAGAACACAAGTGAGTTGTGGGCGATATAAGTCATACCGCTTACCAAAGATGTCATACTTTGGTTCGGGCGATATTGTGAGATGAAGCGGCCCGACCGACATTACGCCAGACGCTTACGCGAGACCGGTTTCACTGCTACGAGCACTTTCGCTTAAAGGTGGTGGCGGGTGTCTATCTCTCTCACTTTAGCTGAATCGAGTGTGGCTACGCCCGTCCTTGCGAAGGTTAAAACAGCACCAACTTGACGAACTATCATTGTGGTTTTGATGTAGGTAAGAACGGTTCTTGCTAAGCTCGTAGCAGCCACGTAAAATTTGCAACAACAAAGTAGAGGACGCCTAACTTGTTTTTGCAGGCATGTTGTGATGTGATATGGTCAAGACGTGATGCTATATTTTATTGTATGAGATGATCATGTTTTGTAACCGGTTATCGGCAATCGGCAGGAGCCATATGGTTGTCGCTTATTGTATGAAATGCAATGCCCTATAATTGCTTTTACTTTATCACTAAGCAAGTAGCGATAGTCGAGAAGCAATAGATGGCGAACGACAACGATGCTACGATGGAGATCAAGGTGTAGCGCCGGTGACGATGGTGATCACGACGGTGCTTTGAAGATGGAGATCACAAGCACAAGATGATGATGGCCATATCATATCACTTATATTGATTGCATGTGATGTTTATCCTTTATGCACCTTATCTTGCTTTGATTGACGGTAGCATTTTAAGATGATCTCTCACTAATAATCTAGAAGTGTTCTCCCTGAGTATGGACCGCTAGAAAGTTCTTCGTACGAGACGCCACGTGATGATCGGGTGTGATAGGCTCTACGCTCAAATACAACGGTGCAAAACAGTTGCACACGCGAATACTCAGTCATACTTGACGAGCCTAGCATATACAGATATGGCCTCGAACACGGAGACCGAAGGTCGAACGTGAATCATATAGTAGATATGATCAACATAGTGATGTTCACCATTGAAACTACTCCATCTCACGTGATGATCGGACATGGTTTAGTTGATTTGGATCACGTGATCACTTAGATGACTAGAGAGATGTCTGCCTAAGTGGGAGTTCTTAAGTAATATGATTAATTGAACTTAAATTTATCATGAACTTAGTACCTGATAGTATTTTGCTTGTCTATGTTTGTTTGTAGATAGATGGCTCGTGCTATTGTTCCGTTGAATTTTAATGCGTTCCTTGAGAAAGCAAAGTTGAAAGATGATGGTAGCAATTACACGGACTCGGTCCGTAATCTCGAGGATTATCCTCATTGCTGCACGTAAAAGTTACGCCCCGAAGCACCGCTGGTGCTAGGCTCTTGCTGATGTAACCGACGACGTTAAGAACGTCTCGCGAGCAAAGCTGATGACTACTCGATAGTTCAATGTGCCATGCTTTACGGCTTAGAACGGGTCTTCAACGACGTTTTGAACGCCATGGAGCATATGAGATGTTCCAGAGTTGAAGTTAATATTTCAAGCAAATGCCCGGATTGAGAGATATGAAGTCTCCAATAAGTTCTATAGCTGCAAGATGGAGGAGAATAGTTCACGTTGAGCATATACTCAAAATGTCCGGGTATAATAATCACTTGATTCAACTGGGAGTTAATCTTCGATGATAGCGCCATCGATGAATTCTCCAATCACTACCACCATGCTACAAGAGCTTCGTGATGAACTATAATATGCAAGGGATGAACAAGACAATTCCCGAGCTCTTCGCAATGCTAAAAGCTGCGGAGGTAGAAATCAAGAAGGAACATCAAGTGTTGATGGTCAACAAGACCACTAGTTTCAAGAAAAAGGGCAAAGGAAAGAAGAAGGGGAACTTCAAAAAGAATGGCAAGCAAGTTGCTGCTCAAGAGAAGAAACCCAAGTCTGGACCTAAGCCTGAAACTGAGTGCTTCTACTACAAGCATACTGGACACTGGAAGCGGAACTGCCCCAAGTATTTGACGGATAAGAAGGATGGCAAAGTGAACAAAGGTATATGTGATATACATGTTATTGATGTGTACCTTACTAATGCTCGCAGTAGCACCTGGGTATTTGATACTGGTTCTATTGCTACTATTTGCAACTCGAAACAGGGACTACAAATTAAGCGAAGATTGGCTAAGGACGAGGTGACGATGCGCGTGGGAAATGGTTCCAAAGTCGATGTGATCGCGGTCGGCGCGCTACCTCTACATCTACCATCGGGATTAGTTTTAGACCTAAATAATTGTTATTTGGTGCCGCCAAGTAGCATGAACATTATATTTGGATCTTGTTTGATGCGAGACGGTTATTCATTTAAATCATAGAATAATGGTTGTTCTATTTATATGAGTAATATCTTTATGGTCATGCACCCTTGAAGAGTGGTCTATTTTATTGAATCTCGATAGTAGTGATACACATATTCATAGTGTTGAAACCAAAAGATGCAGAGTTGATAATGATAGTGCAACTTATTTGTGGCATCGCCGCTTAGGTCATATCGTGTAAAGCGATGAAGAAACTCCATACTTATGGGCTTTTGGAATCACTTGATTATGAATCACTTGGTACTTGCGAACCGTGCCTCATGGGCAAGATGACTAAAACGACGTTCTCCGGAACTATGGAGCAAGCAACTGATTTGTTGGAAATCATACATACTGATGTTTGTGGTCCAATGAATGTTGAGGCTCAAGGGCGGTATCGTTATTTTCTCACCTTCACAGATGACTTTGAGCAGATATGGGTATATCTACTTGATGAAACACAAGTTTGAAACATTTGAAAAGTTCAAAGAATTTCAGAGTGAAGTGGAAAATCATCGTAACAAGAAAATAAAGTTTCTACGATCTGATCGTGGAGGAGAATATTTGAGTTACGAGTTTGGTCTACACTTGAAACAATGTGGAATAGTTTTGCAAC